>CM050512.1:112272278-112872278 GCA_027563665.1 Antrozous pallidus | reverse complement strand
TGTCTTCCTTGGAGCCAGTCAACAACAGCTTTCCTGACCTCAGCTCTGACGCTCTCTCTTCTGTTCTGCTTCAGCCCCCCAGGGCCATGTGCAGTGTGGACTTATTCTCCCACCTGTCCCCTCCCCCCAGAGTTAAACTGAACCCCAGCCTCCTTTCTACCCTCAGCCTCCTTTCCTAGCCCTCCTCGGTTGCCATGTCCCCTCAAGACTTTCGATCCCATCTGCTGTCCCAGACGCTCTTCCGGGCCTTGCTTTCCTGCCCCAGCAGAGCCTCACCATGTGAACGCTACGCGCCGGAGCTGCGGCAGAGCCGGGTCCTGGATCGGGCTGTGCCTGCCCTTTCTGCATTCACACAGGGCGGCTCGCTAGCCTTGTGCACAGCTCTGCCGCCACGGCAGTAACATCAGCAGGGCCGGTGCTTCGTTCCGGCCCAAGCCCTGCTCCTCACTCGCCTTCCCAGCTGGCTCTGTCTCCATTTTTCCTCTGCATGCTACTGAATGTTTATCCTTCTCCCTCTTCTGTTTCCCCGTCCTCTCACGTTGAACAACTTCTCACCTACATAGAAACTGAGGCCATCTGGCAGGATTCAGATCTGTCCCCTTCCCTTTATGCCTACCCTTATCAGCTTTTTAAATATATACATTTTTATTGATTTCAGAGAGGAAGGGAGAGGGAGAGACAGAAACATCAGTGATGAGAGAGAATTATTGACCAGCTGCCTCCTACACACCCCACACTAGGGATCAAGCCTGCAACCGGGCATGTGCCCTGACCAGAATTGAACCCGGAACCCTTCAGTCCTCAGGCCGACGCTCTATCCACTGAGCCAAACCAGCGAGGGCGTTTTGTTTTTGTTAATCCTCGCCTGAGGATGTTCTCTCCATTCATTCATTCATTCATTCATTCATTCATTTAGAGGGAAGGAGGGAGGGTGGAGGAGGTAAGGGGGGAGAAAGAGAGAGAAACCTCAATGTGAGAGAGACACATTGACTGGTTGCCTCCTGCATGTGCCCTAACCAGGCCAGGGATCGAACCTTCAACCCAGGTACATGCCCTCGAACCCACAACCTCTGGCGCACAGGCTGATGCTCCAGTCGCTAAGCCACACGGGCCAGGGCCTATGGACCCGTTGGAGCCTCCAGGAGACCCTCTCCATCAACTGGACCCAGAAAGACTCATCCTTCTCTCTCTTGAAACCTTGTTCCCCACCTGGAACTTCTCTCCCCTGTCTTACTCACTACTCATGCCTTTCTTTTGGCCCATTAAGACATCTGCCTCTTCCACCCTTTTCTGGCCTTAAAGGCTTTTCTGGGTAAGCTTTTCATTCTAAGGAATGCATGCACAAGGCCCAAAGTCCTCCCTGACTTCCACCACCACCACCTGCTGTCCACTCGCCAGCGCCATCTACTGCCTCCTGTGCAATGTACACTCGCAGAGCTGTCTGCACTCACATACACGGGCATCGAAACAAGTAGTAGAACCTGCTTGCATCAGGACTGTCACACTCATCTGCCAGTATCTTTTGAATGAACTTCTGCATCTTGGCACACAAATCATATCCTGTTTAGTTGTATGTAATTCCATGTGATGTACAGAAGTTCAGCTGGTTCCCTTACTGGGTGTCATTTAGGATGTTACCAATTTATAAGGGAAAACAGTGCTGCAATAAATATCCTTGTCTGCATGTCCTTGTGCATGCTAGCTTAAATATAGTATTGATTTTAGAGGAAGGGAAGAGAGAACATCAGTGATGAGAGGAAATCAGATCGCCTGCCTCCACTGGGGATGGAGCCCACAGCCCTGGCCTGTGCCCTGACCAGGAACCAAACTGTGACCTGCTGGTTCATGAGCTGGCGCTCAACCCCTGAGCAACACTGGCTACGCTAGTCCTTTTTTAAGAAAAAGTAGAAACTAAAAAAAAAAAAATTTGCTGGGTCGTGGCATATGCACACTATATTTGTACGCACTTTTATGAATAGCCCTGTGAGCCCATTGTCTAGCAATTTACTGCTTTACTTTTCCTACTTCCTCTTTGATGACTACTTCACTTGATATTCTCTCTCCTATTCCCTCACAAGCCCCTACCCCACCTCCACTGTGCTCCTTTGACAACACCCCAAGACACCAAACTGTAGGCCCAGTGGACAGTTATTCTGTGTCTTGCCACCCTGTCAACCCCATCCATTATTGGTCTGCTCTCTTATTAAAGCAGGACTTTACATTTTGCTCTACCGATGTCTTTTTTCCCATCTTCTTAGAGAGGTCCCCTCCTCCATGCCCGCTCTGCCTTCAGCTTCTGTTCTGATCCCCCTGTGTCTCTCCCAGGCTTTTGTGGTCTATATTGAAGCCACCTGCTCTGTCCTTAGCTCCAGAGGCCCATCACTGCCTGCAGGAGCTCTCTCCTGGATATCCCACAGCCATCCCATACTGGACTGTGGGGGTCAGGGAAAGTGTTCCGTATTCCCAATCTTACTTGGTGATGCTGCCGGTACCCAGTCACCCAAGCGGGGAGCCTGCCTACAAAGGCTGGAGGGACAAACTGGAAAGAGACAAAGGTCTCATTCAGGAGATCAGCTAGGAAGGCATTGCCATCATCCAGGCCAGAGGTGTTGACAGCTTAGGTGCGGGCACTGGCAGGGATAAATGAAGGTAGACGGGATTTGTGATGGGACAGAGAGGAAGTGGTGAAAGACTAGATGTGGGGCCCTAGCTGGTTTGGCTGAATGGGTAGAGTGTCAGCCTGCCAACTGAAGGGTCCCGGGTTCAACTCCAGTCAAGGGGACAAGCATTAATTGTGGGCTTGATCCCCAGTAGGAGGCGTGCAGGAGGCAGCCGATCAATGATTCTCATCATTGATGTTCTATCTTTCCCTTCCTCTTTGAAAATCAGTTTTAAAAGTTTTTTTTTTAGAAAGAGAAATGTGGGGGGTGAAAAGCGTGCTGCGCTATGGGTTCTTCCCACAATACCCACCTCCTCCTCCTCCCACACCGTTACCAAAGGCCAGCTCTTCCTTTGGGCCCCAGTTCACATGCCACAACTTCTTCGTCTAAACGTCTGAGCCTCTTTCCCTTGACACTGTCCACAGTCCACTTGAGAGGATGGTCCGTGTGTGTGTCCTGTCACCCGTGGAACCTTGAGCCCATGATGCTGGGGTATGTGCTGCCCCCACCACACACACACACACAGCCAGCTGAGCGCCATGCACGTGAGGTGTACAGGGAAGAGCTTGGCAGCGCAGTAAGCCTCCAGCTGTGCCCCCGCCCAAGTGTGTGGCCAGTAGGCACCAGCAGAGGTACTTGACCTTCTGTGCCCTCAGCTGGAGTCAGGAGCAGCAGGTGGACTTCACCAAAGAGGTTCAAGTCCTGATTCGGTTTCTTCTCGTCCTGTGACCTCGATCCTGTTCCTTAGCCTCTTCCCTCACCTTCCCGCCTCCCTCAGACCAAAGATCAAGTGAAGTCCTACTCGTGGAAACACTTTACAAACTTCTAAAACGGTTTGGCTGCTTGTTGGCAGGTTCCCCTTCCTGATGGAAGAGAGGTGACCCCCGACCGGGCGCACAGTGGCTCTCTGGAGACCTTGGGGCAACCTGGAGAACAAAGCCACGTGCTTTAAATGTGCCTGTTAGCACAGTTTATGCCTCCCCACCTCCTTATTCTTCCCAGAGGGCCCCAGTGCCTAGTGGGCCATGAGAAGTGAATGTTTTTAGCTTTCCAGGTATTTTCCCCATATCTCCCATCAAGCCCAGTTTTCTGCCTACATTTCCACTTCAAAATGACAACTGAGCACTTCCTCCAGACTGTGTGTCCTTGGCTCATCAGCAGTGGCATCCTCTTGCTCTGTCAACTCTGTCTTAGTCCTTCTGATCGGGTGGCTTTGGGACTACCCCATCGTGAGCATTTCATTCCGGCTCTTATTTGGGGGCTTGTGTAAAGATTGATGCGTGGATTCTGACCAAGGTGTCAGATTTGACTTCTGGGGCCACAGCACTGAATGCCTCTGTCTCCCTCCTTCCCCCGTTAGGACATCACCCCGCTGCAGGTGGTTCTGCCCAACACGGCGCTCCACCTGAAGGCGCTGCTGGATTTTGAGGATAAAAATGGAGACAAGGTAGTCGCCGGAGATGAGTGGCTCTTCGAAGGACCTGGTAAGTTCTTTCCACTGGGCCGGAGCTGAGGTCTGAGGCTTCCTGCCTTCCCATCATAGCCCTGATAGCTTCTGACCGTCACCTCGACCTTCACCTCTGCCTCATATTCCCCTCAAGGCACATACATCCCCCAGAAGGAGGTGGAAGTCGTAGAAATCATTCAAGCCACCATCGTCAGGCAGAACCAGGCCCTGCGGCTGAGGGCCCGCAAAGAGTGCCGGGACCGGGATGGCAAGGAGAGGGTGACAGGTGAGGAGTGAAGGAGCCCTGGGGGGGTGGGCAGGCCGTGGCTCTGACCTTCTCAACTGCAGGGGAAGTGGGGGACGGTGGAGAAAGCCACTCACAAGTGGCCACAGCCTGGGAGGAAGTGCTTCCCTGGAATCTCTTAGAAGCCATTGGGGCTCCCACCGCTTCCCCACCCACCTTCACGCAGGCGACGTCCAGCCCTGACCCTCTGATCACCGTCATGCTGACGGCCTTTCCCTCCCCCTTTAGCATGCACTGGGGGCAGTGGCCTTGTCAGTTTCTGGGTCAGCAAAACGGGCGATAACATGCAGTTGGCACTTGTATGTGACAAATGTGTATGTACCCCATCTTAAATGCAGTGCTTACTCTGCTAGGTGTACTAAATGCTTTGCAAATAGTAACTTATTTGGTCCCCAAACAACCTTGAGTCACTACTAGTCCCATTTTCCGTCTAACAAAACAAAGACACAGAAATTAGGTTACTTGCCTGGGTTTATGGCCAAGGGGCAGCTGGGAGCAAGCGTGAGTGACCTTTGACCTTTACTGCTCCACCCTTGCCAGGAGAGGAATGGCTGGTCCGCTCTGTGGGTGCGTACCTCCCGGCAGTGTTCGAGGAGGTTCTGGACTTGGTGGACGCCGTGATCCTCACAGAGAAGGTCTGTGTTCTGGTGGATACGGGAGCGCTCAGGGCGGGGAGATGGAGTTGGGTAACATGAGCACAGAAGAGAAGCAATATTGCTAGGGCCCCTAGAGGAAAAACTTCAGAGCTCAGGCCCCCTGAGGAGTGTCCCGGGTCACCTGAAAGGGTTAAGGCGTCCTCCTGGGTGCTAGGAACTGGCACTGAGACCCGGGAGCACTTGGTGGCCAGTGGGGCTCCCAGGTCCCCTGAGGAAGTCAGAGGTGGGTTCACGCCAACACCCCGTCTTGCTCTGCAGACAGCGCTGCACCTCCGGGCTCTGCAGAACTTCCGAGACTTGAGGGGAGTGCCCCGCCGCACGGGGGAGGAGTGGCTGGTGACGGTGCAGGACACAGAGGCCCACGTGCCCGACGTCTACGAGGAGGTGCTGGGGGTCGTGCCTATCACCACCTTGGGCCCCCGCAACTACTGTGTGATTCTTGACCCAGTTGGACAGGATGGCAAGAACCAGCTGGGGCAAAAGCTTGTGGTCAAGGTAGGTGGCTCCATGTCCCCCGGAGAGGGAACGTCCTGCAATGGCAGGAGGGGCTCGGACCTCTCTCCCCGTCTCCCGCACCAGGCCCATATTCTGGAAATGTCCACTTGTCGTGGCTCCCTCTGCCGTGGTGCACTGGGTTCTAGCTCTGAGACATGCACCCATTGATGTCCCTGGCAGCCCTGACCTCAAGTCACACCGCTTCCCTGGAAGCGCTGCCCTGGCCCTGGCCCGAGCTGCAGACTGACCGGGAAACTCCGTATTTCATATTCCTGGAAACGTCATTCTATGTAAAACAAGAAATAACTCTTGGCTTACCCTCCTCCCCAGCCCTTACCTTATCCCTCTCTGAACTATACAGGGGATTAACAGGGGTCGGCAAACTCTCTCTCTAAAGGCCAAATAGTCGATGTTTTGGGCTTTGCGAAGGATCAGTACAGTTTCTGTTGCAACTGTCTGCTCTGCTGTTCTGGGAAAGCAGCACAGAGCGCTTGTTGGTGGGCGAGAGTCACTGTGTGCCTGTAACGTTTTATTTGCAAAAAACAGGCAGAAAGTAGAAACTACCTAATGTCTATTAGTTGATGAAACTATAAAAAATTGTAGTATATCCATACAATGGAATATCATCTATCTATAATAATAAAAGTGCAATATGCTAATTAGACCAGATATCCTTCCGGATGAAGCCAGGGCTGTGGGGGAAGTCTGGGGCCCGGTTGCCTGCCAGTGGCTGGAGAGAGGCCTGGGTCCCAGATGCCAGCTGGAAGCTGGTGCCGGTAGCTGGGAGAAGGAAGGCTTACTCTTGCACAAATTTTGTGCACCAGGCCTCTAGTTTCATCATAATAAAAGGCTAATATGCAAATGGTCATCATGCCATCATGCCATCACAGCAGGGACCTGAGGCTGCATGGTGCTGGGCCAGGGCAGGGGACCTGAGGCTGCAGCCCCCACCCTGGCATCGGGCTGGGAGACCTGAGGCTATGCCCCCCGTCACGATGCCAGGACATGAGGCTGTGTCCCCTGCCCAGCAGGGCTTGATGGCGGTGGGGCCAGCAGGGTTTTGTTGTCACCCAATGGGGGTAGGGCTGGCTGGACACTTCTATTATAGAGAAAGGGCAAATAGCAATATTAAAATATTTCCTTTAATCAATTCCTTTTTAATGTGCATGAATTTCATGCACCTGGCCACTAGTGTGTGTGTGTGTGTGTGTGTGTGTGTGTGTGTGTATAAAGTCTAAGCAACTATTCGACCCATAGCTATAATGTGCACTGACCACCAGGGGTCAGATGCTCAATGCACAGGCATGGAAACATGGAACAGACTGATGAATCTGAGGGGAAGGGAGAGTGGAAAAAGTCTCGCAATCCAGGACCCCTCGGGGCATGTCGGACTGCGGGTTTCAGCCTGATCTCTGCAGGGCAGGCTGAGGGACCCCCTGGTGCACAAATTCGTGCACCAGGCCTCTAGTTGAGCTATAAAAGGAAATGAACGTGAACTAAAGTTCATGTACTGATGATCAGCATGCCACAGCATAGATAAACTTAAACATCATGCCAAGCAAAAGAAGCCAGGCATAAAAGATCACATATTGTATGACTCCATTTTTATGAGATGTTCAGAATAGGTAAATTCATAGAGAAAGAAAATAGGTTGGTGGGGTGGGAGGGGCAGTAACTGATCTAGGGTATAGCATTTCTTTTCAGGGTGATGAAGATGTTCTGGAAGTAGACTGTGGTTGTGATGGGACAACTCTGTGGATATACTAAAACAACGGAATTATATACTTCAAGTGGGTAAATTTTACAGCATGTAGCTTATCTATACAGAGGTGGGCAAAATAAGTGAATAATAATACAATCATTAATAAATATAAGAAGAAACTTTTGCACACTCACAACTGTAAGCCTACTTTTGCCCACCTCTGTATATTTTTTAAAAAGTGTGCCAAATTTGGCCAAAGACCAGAGTTTGCCGATACCCAGACTACACCATCCCAAGAAAACAAAACAGGATAAACGCGCAGTAACAATCCGTTCATTCTTACCTGTTGAGCTTGAGAGGATTCGGGCGCTGACAGCTGACAGAACCGAAAGGGCAGGCTTGACCAGCTGAGGTCTGCAGGCACTGCAGAGAGCTCAGGGTCCGAATAACACTTCACTGTGTCATAACCCGGGGGTGGGGAAAGCGCTATGGGGGCTCCTGTCCTTAACATGAGCCCAGGGGCTGGCAGAGGTGCCATCAGAGGCTCCTGCCAGCCTGGGGGTGCCTGCTCCTGACCCCATGTCTCCTCACTAGGGAGAGAAGTCGTTTTTCCTCCAGCCGGGAGAGAGGCTGGAGCGAGGTATCCAGGACGTGTACGTGCTGTCCGAGCAGCAGGGGCTGCTGCTGAGGGCCCTGCAGCCCCTGGAGGAGGGGGAAGGTGAGGAGAAGGTCTCGCACAAGGCTGGTGACCACTGGCTCATTCGTGGGCCCCTGGAGTACGTGCCGTCTGCCAAAGTGGAGGTGGTGGAAGAGCGTCAGGCCATCCCCCTGGATGAGAACGAAGGCATCTACGTGCAGGACGTCAAGACAGGCAAGGTAACAGCCGAGAGTGGACACGGTCACTGCTCTGGGCAAGTGAGTGAGGCCGATGGGGGAGGGAGGTGCCAGGTGGGGGTCGAAGGGGACGTCGGCAGCAGCTTAGCCCCTGGCTGGCAGGTATGAGGCGTTGTGTGGAGTATGTACCTTGCCTTCCCTTTGTCTTAAACATCTAACTTCACATTTGAGACATCCCCCCAGGGAGGTGAGCAAGGTTTTGGGATTCGGACTCTATTCCCACTGCAGCTCTGGCCCTGGCATCAAGCCCTGACTGGGGTGGGCAGAGGAACAGGAAGAACCGACCTCCTCCCCCAGGCCTGTATCCTGATAGAGTCCTTCCTCTTTGACCCTCAGCTGAAACCTTGACCTTGATTTGACCTAGGACCACATCTCTGACCTCTCTTAAGAATCCAACCTACAAGCAGAGCTCAGAATCCAGGGAGTGTTAGAGTATGCCACCTGGTTCCTGGGATTACATCAGTTCTTAGGGCGCGGCCAAGCTGCCATGAAGGAAATGTCAGAAGAAATATCAAGCACTTCCTATGTGCCAAGTCCTCAGCACTAGACAGTGAGATGTCAGTCATTCTCAAGGCTGTGAGGCAGCCGGTGGGGTCCATTAAGAGGTTGAGGAACTGAGGCTGGGTGTGAAGGGGCAGCTCTGCTCTGGCTGCGGGAGGGTCCCCCCTGCACCTCCAGCAACGCCCCTCCTTGTCCTCCGAGGTGCGCGCGGTGATCGGAAGCACCTACATGCTGACGGAGGACGAGGTTCTGTGGGAGAAAGAGCTGCCTCCGGGGGTGGAGGAGCTGCTGAACAAGGGGCAGGACCCCCTGGCCGACAGAGGCAAGGAGGTGACCAAGACGCTGCCGCCCTCCGCTCCCCGCAACAAAACGCGCGTGGTCAGCTACCGCGTCCCGCACAACGCGGCCGTGCAGGTGTACGACTACAGAGAGAAGAGAGCTCGGTGAGGGGGTGAGGGCGGTGGGCAGGGCGGCGGGGCGCAGGGAGGCTCTGCGTGGGTCTGACTCCGCCCCCTCTGCAGCGTGGTGTTTGGGCCGGAGCTGGTGTCGCTGGGTCCCGAAGAACAGTTCACGGTGTTGTCCCTCTCGGCCGGGCGGCCCAAGCGTCCCCACGCCCGCCGTGCGCTCTGCCTGCTGCTCGGGCCTGACTTCTTCACGGATGTCATCACCATCGAGACCGCAGACCACGCCCGGCTGCAGCTGCAGCTGGCCTACAACTGGTAAGGAGTGGGGTGCAGGCCACGGGTCGGCGAGGGCAGCTTCTGCGGGAGCAGCCTCAGCAGAACCCGGAGAAGGAGCGATGCCTCCTTCCAGTGCTGGACTGAGAATGAGGGCGGAGCGCCTGACTCTACCATGGTCAAGAGGGACACCCAGGGGTTCCCGCAAACCCAGTCTGATGCCCCCTTGGAATGACAGGGAGGGTGTGGGCTCCCCTCCTGGAGCAGGAGCTTGGGCACCTGATTGGAGGACACTCCAGCATGGACTGAGCCACACAACTGCAAGGCTCTCAGAAGGTCTAGCAGACACAGCCAGCAGGAGCAGGCAGTGCGGGCAGGTTAAGAGTACAGGCGCGGGGGGCCACTGCCTGGGCCTGCCTCCCAGGCCTGCCAGTGACTTGACACTTTCCTCAGTTTCCCCATCTGTCAAATGAGGGTGACACATGACATCAATTTCATAGGCCATCAGTCCTCAGTGGTTAAGAGCATCGGTCCACATGCCAAAGGGTCACTCCGAAGGGTCCCGGATTAGATTCCCTGGGTGCAGGTTAGATCCCCGGTCCCCGTTGGGGTGCATGGGGGAGGCAACCGACCAATTAGTCTCTCTCATATTGATGCTTCTCTCTCCGCCTCCCTCCCTCCCTTCTGTCTACAATCAATGGAAAAAATATCCTCAGATGAGGATTGACAAAAATAAATAAAATCTCACAGGCTGGTGAAAGGATGCAATGATTATCAGAACAAGGCCCTGTACATCAAGCATGTCAAACTCACAGGCTGCGTGCCTCATTTATTTGGTGTTAGCCTTTGAGTTTGACCTGCTTGCTATACATAGTTAGGGATCAAATGGCAACGGCTAGAGATAGAGAAGATAAGCCACACCTAGAAGCAATGCTCAACTACTCCCAAGGAGAAGTTCTTTTTAATATATATATTTTAATATATATCTTTTTAATAATATATATATTATTTCAGAGAGGAAGGGAAAGGGAGAGAAACATCAATGATGAGAGAATCATCGAGCAGCTGCCTCCTGCATGCCCCCCACTGGGGATTGAGCCCTCAACCCAGGCATGCGCCCTTGACTGGAATCAAATCCGGAACCCTTCAGTCCACAAGCCAAGACACTATCCACTGAGCCACACCAGTTGGGCAAAGGAGGTGTTCTTTACCTCTCAGCTGAGTGGCCGGGACCCTGGCTGACAGAGGCAGATGAGGCGCTTGTATCTTGAGGAGTGTGAGAGCATGACAGCCTGTCACTTAACCTCTGTGGCCTTCCATGTTCTCATCTGTAAATGGGGATAATGCTCCTTCGCACCTCATAGTGACTGAGAGAACGAGATGGGAACACGCACAGGTGTTCACCTGGCACATGGTGGGCACTGACCAGCATTCTCTCTCCTGAATGACCCTGCCCAGCCATGGAGGGTGGTGTCAGAGTCACATCTGAAGGTGAGAGAGTTGTTTCTGGAGGAATATGCTTCCCTGTTCTGGGCCCCTTTGCTCACAGGCACTTTGAGCTGAGTGACCGGAAGGACCCCCAGGAAGCAGCTAAGCTCTTCTCTGTGCCTGACTTTGTGGGTGACGCCTGTAAGGCCATAGCTTCCCGGGTGCGGGGGGCCGTGGCCTCGGTCACCTTCGACGACTTCCATAAGAACTCGGCCCGCATCATCCGCACGGCTGTCTTTGGCTTTGAGACTCTGGAAGCCAGGGGGACCAAGGCTGACGCTCTGCTCCAGCCCCGGGACCGGGCCATCTTCCCCCAAAATGGACTCGTAGTCAGCAGCGTGGATGTGCAGTCAGTGGAGCCTGTGGACCAGAGGACCCGGGACGCCCTGCAGCGCAGCGTGCAGCTGGCCATCGAGATTACCACCAACTCCCAGGAGGCAGCTGCCAAGTGAGTGAGGGCAGCCGCCCACAGTGCCTCCCATGGCCAGACCTCTCCAGGGTCTCCACCCCCAGCTCCTGCTGGGCCCTGCATAATGGCATCCCGATGGTCAGTCTGCTGTTGTCCTGTGGGTAAGACAGTATGGTCCACTTAAAGTGTGACTAGATGCCACCCTGCTCTCGTGGCTTCTCACCTTGCTGTGCTAGAACCAAACTCGTTCCTGTGTTCTTGCGGCCACTCTGGAGTGCAGCCCTGCCTCCCCCACCTTGCCTTCCAGCCTTCTCCCCAGGCTCCAGGCCCACCAGCTCCTTTTTTGTTTTGTTTTTGTTAGTTTTAGTTCTTTTTTAAAATTTTTGAGAGTATTACAGATATCTCCCTCCACCCCACATTGCCAGTTCCCGCCCCACCCCAGGCCTTCACCACCCTATAGTCTGTGTCCATAGGTACATCTAAAATCTTTGGTTAGTCTCTCCCCACCTTCCCTCCCCCCTTTCCTCTGAGATTCATCAGTCTGTTCCATGTTTCCATGCCTCTGGTTCTATTTTATTCATCAGTTTATTTTGTTCATCAGATTCCTTGTTTGTTTTTTAGATTTGATTGTTGATATGTATTGTCATTTTATTGTTCCTATTTCCTATCTCTTCTTCCTCTTCTTAAAGAATACCCTTCAACATTTCATGTAATACTGGGTTGGTGGTGATGAACTCCTTTAGCTTTTTCTTATTTGTGAAGCTCTTTGTCTGCCCTTAAATTCTGAATAATAGCTTTGCTGGGTAGAGTAATCTTGGTTGTAGGTTCTTGCTATTCATCACTTTGGATATTTCTTGCCACTCCCGTCTGGCCTCCATAGCTTCTGTTGAGAAACCAGCTGACAGTCATGTGGGCACTTGCTCCCTTGTAGGAAGGTAACTGCTTCTCTCTTGCTGCCTTCAAGACTCTGTCTTTAGCCCTTAGCATTTTACTTATGATGTGTCTTGGTGTGGGCCCTTTGGATCCCTCTTTTTGGGGTTCTCTGCACTTCCTGGTCTTGTAGGTCTATTTCTTTCACCAGGTAGGGAAAGTTTTCTGTCGTTATTTCTTCAAATAGGCTTTCAGTATCTTGCTCTCTTTCCTCATGCCCCCATAATGCAAATATTGGTACACACAAAGTTGTCCCAGAGGCTCCTTACACTTTCTTCATGTTTTTGGATTCTTTTTTTCTTTTTTGCTCTTCTGATGGGGTTTTTTGCTTCCTTGGATTCCAAATCATTGATTTGATTCTCAGAACCCTCTACTGTTGAATCCCTGTAAATCATTTAATTAGTTTATGCTTAATTTCTGACTGGTCCTTTTTCATGTCTCTGAAATTCTCACTAAGTCCCTTGAAGCTCTCATTAAGATTCTTGAGCATCCTTATAACCATTGTTTTGAAATCTGTGTCTAGTACTTTGCTTGCTTCCATTTTACTTAGTTCTTTTCCTGGAAATTTCTGTTTTCATTTGTGAAATGATTCTTTGTCTCCACATTTTGGGCTGCTTCCCTGTGTTTGTTTCTATATATTGGGTAGAGCTGCCATGTCTCCTGGAATTGATAGAGTGGCCTTGTGTAGGTGTCCTGTAGGACCCAGTGGCTCCACCTCTCCAGTCCCCCGAGCTGGGTCCTCTAGGTGCTCTTCTGTATGGGCTGTGTGCACAATCTTGTGGTTGAGCCTTGATCGCTGTTGGCATCACACCACCAGCTCCTTTTTGCTCTTCAAATGCACAGTTGGGCGGAAGGCCTTCTGCACTGGCTGCTCCCTGTGCCCAGTGTTTGCCCCTTGGGGGTTGCAAGACAGGCTCCTCCTCGGGCCTCAACCCAAAGGTCACCCACCTCCTTGGAGAGCCCATTGCTTTCTACCCTAACTAAGCAACATCCTCTTTGCCAAGTCGTTATTGTGTCCTCACTTTCAGGGAACTGGTCACTCTCTGAAATCCTCCTCCTTGTTTCTTTCCCTGCTGGAAGGCAAGTTGTATGAAAGCAGGGGCCTTGGTCATGACCACATTCCCTTGAGCCCAGAATCATGCCAGACGCGCACTGTGCACACCGTTCTTCATTTCATGTTGGGTGCCTCCCACGGGGCAGGTTCTGTCCCAGGTAGATCAGTGGTCCCTGCCCTTGGAGCTCCTGTCCCAGCTCTGCCCCACACCAGCATCTTCTGTTCTCTCTCCCATCCAGGCATGAGGCTCAGAGACTAGAACAAGAAGCCCGTGGCCGGCTTGAGCGCCAGAAGATCTTGGACCAATCAGAAGCTGAGAAAGCTCGCAGGGAACTCTTGGAGCTGGAGGCTTTGAGGTGGGTCAATAACTAAAGGAAGTCCTGGCTGGGTAGGTCAGAGCATCGTCCCAATACGCCAAGATTACAGGTTTGAGCTCCAGTCACGGCACATACAAGAATCAACCAATGGGTGCATACACAAGTAGAACAATGCATTGATATTTCCCCCTCTCTCTAAACACACACACACAAAGCAATCATTAAAGATTAAAAAAAGAACTAAAAGATGTCCTGTTGAGGGTTCTGACAAAGCAGCTGGTGGGGGGAGCCAGGGGTATGATTGCAAAAGTGGCTGCAGCACAATCAAAGATGGAGGAGGACAGGGCAGGGCTTTCTCCTGGGTCTCCCTGACTCTGGGTGTCTCCAGCACTGCCGTGGAGAGCACTGGGACTGCCAAGGCGGAAGCGGAGTCCCGTGCAGAGGCAGCACGCATCGAGGGACAGGGCTCTGTGCTGCAGGCCAAGCTGAAGGCAGAGGCCTTGGCCATTGAGACGGTGAGTGGGGGAGATGCCCCTGGAGGGGTGTGGCCTTGGAGTCTGGACGATGCCCGATCCCTGCTGTCCCTGAAGCCGAGTGGGATACCAAGTGCCCTAATATACAGCTCTATTCACATATCTGTGGTTTATAAAGTTCTTTGTCCTCTATCAATTCACTTCCTACCTGCCTGGGAAACACAGATGATTATTATACTTATCTTACATGTGATATGTGCTCACACATAGGACAGTTTTATTTCAGTATTGCATAAGTTTTACATGCATGATCTTTAATGTTCAAAAGCCCATGAAGGTAGGTATTATTGCATTCACAGATGAGGGGACTGAGGCTTGGATTAAGGGCCTCCTATGGGTCACTATTTAAAAGGTGGCATTGTCAGGATTCACACTTAATTGACTGTTTACAATCCCATCGCTTCCACCTCAGTTCCCTCAGGCTTGCTAGACTGTTCCTGGGGCCCACATGGTTGAAAGAATGCTGGGTTTCCCCCTTTCAGGAGGCTGAGCTCCAGCGAGTAAAGAAAGTACGAGAGCTAGAACTGGACTATGCCCGGTCCCAGCTGGAGCTGGAGGTGAGCAAGGCCCAGCAGCTGGCTGAGGTGGAGGTGAAGAAGTTCAAGCAGATGACGGAGGCCCTGGGCCCCAGCACCATCAGGGACCTTGCCATTGCAGGGCCAGACATGCAGGTGAGTGGGGGGTGGGGCGCGCGTGTGTGTGTGTTTATGTGTTTGTGTGTGTTTGTGTGTCTTGGGGCCATACTGGGAACCAAGAAGGCAGAGCTGGGGAGGCCAATACAACATCTAGAGATATATTGAGGGTAGAGAGTGAGGGGAGGGAGTGGTGGAACTGTCCCTGTATCCCAGGTCCTGGCCTGGGTCATTGGAGCATGGTGCCATATTGGGCACTGCAGTAGACTCAGCAGTGGACTGGAGCTCCTGGGGGCACAATAAACAGCTGGGGCATCCATGGGACAAGTGCTTCAAAGCCAAGTGGGGAGATACAGCAAAAGGGGAGGTGACATTTCAAGTTAGTTGGTCTAAGGAAGGTCATTTGAAGAGGGGGTCCTTGAGCTCTATACAGAGTTGACAAGAGCTTCCCAGGAGAGGGTTCAAAGACAAAGAGAATGAAACTTGCTGTGTTTAAGGACCAGAAGGGAGTGGCAGGCGCAGGGTGGAATGGCGAGCTCCTGGGGCAGCTGCAGGGAGGGACCGAGCTTTCAGGCCTTCTGTGACCCGAGGATGAGGGCGATGAGCCCCCAGGCCCCACTGTGCCCCTCACCGATCACTGACTGAGCCCATGAGGATGGCACGGGTAGCAGTTGCAGTGTCAGATGAGTGGGTGGCAGGCCACCCTAGAGAAGCGGCCAAGGTGACGAGAGGAGGGGCCAGAGTCTGTCTTCTCACCCTCCTGCTCCCTCCAGGTAAAACTGCTTCAGAGCCTGGGCCTGAAATCGACCCTCATCACTGACGGCTCCACTCCCATCAACCTCTTCAGCACAGCCTTGGGTCTCCTGGGACTAGGGCCCGAGGCCCAGCCGTCAGCCAAAAAGGCTGCTGGGGGTCCTGGCCCCGAAGAACACTTGCTTCTCCATTCCTCTCAAATTCTTGGGAGCAAACACACAGTGCCTTAGCGCCATACAGCGTCGACAAATAAAACGTACACTTCTGGGCATTTAAACCCTTGCCTCAAGTCTGTGTCACTGGGAGAGCTTAATGTGAAGGTGGGGGCAGGGGAGGAGGGGGAGAGAATACCCTGACATCTGGAGATAGTTCTAGAGACTACCCCAGTGGGTAATGAGAGGAAACGGTGTCAGAACCCTAACCCGAAGTCACACTGACAGACAGGGCCCCAAAGCCCTCCCTTAAGCCAGACTTGTCCTGGTAGCAACTTGCCTTTGCTCCAGATGGGAGAGATGCCCTGCTGAGAGGATGGGCCTGTCCTGGCAGCATCTCTGCCAATTCCTCCAGGACCCCAGCTGCAGGTGCACGCACCCTGCCCTCAGCACGTGACAGGCCTGTGCAGCTGTGGCTCTCAAAAGGGATGTCAGGCGGAAGGAGAATCCTGCCCAGGGGAGGTAGGAGCTGGAGCGCCTCCCTGGTTTCTAGTGTGGGCTTTTCGAGAGCATTGTGGGAATGGTGTCTCCTCCCGCTGACTGTTTGAGGGAAGATCCCAGGTACCATCAGTGTGGGCGCCTGTGGAGGCTGCAAGGTGAGCCGTCCCTTCCTCGGTGGAGCTGTCGGGCTTGCCTGGTCTCTGCCGCAGGGGCAGAGGACCCCAGGCGGAGAGAAGCTCGGAGACACCGGCTGTGTGGCTAGAGGGGCAAACCAGCCTCTCGGATCTCTTCCTGCTTGTGATGGGCCAGCAAGTCACCTACTGAGCAGGGCTGTAGTTTTGTTTTTAGGGTCTTTATTCCTACGTTTCCCCCTCCCCCCAATGGCACCTGGCCCCATGAGCCTTGTCCCTTTCCAAGTGGAGTTGCATTTGTATGGCCAGTGGCTCCACTCAGGTCAGCTTGTGGAGGCCAGGGGCTCTGTGTAGCTCACAGCACTTAGTGGTGCTGGCTCAGCCCCTTCACCTGCTTCCTCCCAACTCTCCAACTTCCCTCGAGAGAGGTAATGAATTTAAAGCTCCTCATTTGGTGCCTGGCTCATGGTAAGAGGGGTTAGCACTGTTCCTTGCCAAGGGCCTCTGGGGTAAGTGACAGCAGGCAAGGTCATGGTGGGGGCATTTCTTCTTTCTATCTCAGCCCCCAGCTCCCATGGCCATCTCCACCTCTGAACCCTCAACTCCTGCTCTTCACCCTCACCTTCCAACAACCATGCCTCCAATTCAAGGTGTTGGTAACCTCGACCCTGTCCATGTAACTCACTCAAAACCTCCCTGAACTCCCTCACCTCTCCCCTCCCGGGTGGTACTTAGTGGGAAAGCCCCACTCCATGCTGACCGGCTGTGTTTTGCTGGAAGCAGAACACCCACATTCTGACCTCATGTTAAATTCATGGCAACAAGTCTCCAGGAGACCTAATGCCCTCTGAGTAGAGTCTTGAGCTTCTGCTAGATCCCCTTCAGGACAACTCTTCACACCCGCTCCCCTCTCAACCTCCCCACACCCCTGCCCACTTTCTCTCACCTCTTTGGGAAAATACAAGTAAATTGGGCAGGAATGCTGGCCCCTCCCCAGCAAATCTCCCTTCTCCCTCCTATTCCTAAGGCACGCAGCTCCTCCCCTGGGCTCTAGGTCCCACTCCTGCATCCATCATCTTTCTCTGCCGCCATTCCTCCTTCCCTGCATCGTTATCACCAGCACAACATGCTCCACTCTCTTCCTTTCAGAACCAAAGTGAACTCTCCCTTCACCCCACATTCCTTCTAGCTGCCACGCCTTTATTTTCCTTCACAGCCAAATTTCTGTTTCCATTCCTCACCTCTCATTATCCCCTCAAGCCACTCCAATTAGCTCTTGTCTCCTCCGATGCTTCATGGAAACAGCTGCAATCAGCATGACGTCCCTGTCCCTAGACCCAGTGTTGGGTTCTCGTCCACCCCTCTCCCACTCACCGTGAAGCCGCCTTCTCTTTTCTTTCCACCTCACTGGCCGCTCCCCAGTTACCTTGGGCAGCTCTACTTCCTCTGCTCAGTCCAAATCATGAGTCACCCTGCACCCTGCTCCCTGACTCGGCCCCTTTCTCAGCCAGTCTCACAGCCTTACATCCTAGGATCTCTATGCCACTGACTTTAAGACCATCTCGCCATCTCAGGTCTCACCCTTGAGGTCTGGGCTGATTTCCATTGATGGCTGACTTACTAGACGGCTCCACGTGAATCTCTAATGGTCATCAGGCTTGGCCACATGACTTGCTCTGGCCAATGAAATTCAAGGGGTAGTGACATCATCCTCCTGTTTTCCCTTTTCTGTGGTGACCAGCAATATCCCATGTAGAGGTATTATGCCCAGATTTCATGATCACCAGAGACCACCAGGGAGCCGATTCCGATGCAAATGCAAAAGAACCTCCATTCAAGCCCGGGCTTGGCCTCCGCCTCCACCATTGCAGCAGAAAGCTAAGGGGAAGGGATATCCAACAACCTGGAGATTTTATAGGGAGGTGGGGCCACACGCGAACCACTGAGCTGGCCGATTCCAATTGGTTGGGTGAGGTCTGACCTGTCCTGTCCTTTGCTCTTGATTGGAGCTCAAGCGCACAGTCGCTCTCCATTGGCCAACTCAAAGGGAGGGCTTGGTCTTTGTGATTTCAAGATGGCAACCCCCAGATGAGCCTACACATCAGGCAGCCAACATGGTGGCCGCCGAGTGACACAATCCAGAATGGCAGCCGACCTTGCAGTCCCGCTCTGCCCTTTCAGAGGCTGCTCCGTCCGCCTGGGACCCAGAGAGAAAAGTGGCAAAAAGGAGAGGCGCAGCTCACCCACAATAAACATGCAGCAGGAGCAAGAAATGATGTTTGCTGTATTACCTCACTGAGATTTGGGGGTAGGGTTATTACACGGTACAATCCAGCTTATCCTGATGACTCCCTGCCACTCACAAAGCTGTGAGATGCCACCAGGCAGGAGAGGAAGCTGCACTTTCAGCTGTGCACCCGAAGGTGGCTCCGCGCCGATTGTGTGGTGAGGGAGACAAGATCTTCCTCAGCGACAGGAAACGGGCCTTGATGGAAATGCAGTGCAGTTCGGGCTCGCACTGGAGCCAGATTCTAAGTCAGTCCCTGGTACCAAATTTATCCTTGAAGGCCCCTTAGTAAACAGCCCATAGAACACAGAGCAGCACAGCCTGTTTTCCTCCGGCAGTGGAGCAAATGGCTTTTCTTGGTTGAATACCAGATGGAGTGTGGGATTGTTTAAAGGCCCCTCGAAAAAGAAAAACCTGCCTTGAAAGAGCAAGATCACGTTCGGCGTGGCAAGATGTTGTCTACCGAGCCCTAAGTGCACGACTCCTCCATCTCCCAGCGTCCCTTGCACGCAGACGTGGCCTATGGCTGAGTTTGTAGCTTGTGGAACTTGAGTGGAAGCGGTATGTGCCCATTCCCTGCCTCCCCAACAAGCAGCCTGTGCCCCTCCCGCCCCTGCTGCCCATGGGAGCAAGCTGAACGGAACCACAGGTGGCGAAAGAGCCCCACATCTCTGGCCCGGAGAGCTTCTTCACAGTTAGAGTGCCTGGTTGGGGCTCAACTGAGTTTAAAAATGAACTGTCGTGACTGAGGTCAGATACAGCAGTTCGGGCACCTTTAACTATTACAGCAGGAGAGGCAGCAGGAGAGGCGGGAGGAGAGGCGGGAGGAGAGGCGGGAGGAGAGGCGGGAGGAGAGGCGGGAGGAGAGGCGGGAGGAGAGGCGGGAGGAGAGGCGGGAGGAGAGGCAGGAGGAGAGGCAGGCCCACCTGAGGGAGCCGCTCAGAGGCAGGCCCAGGGAGGGGCTGAGGCATGGGAAGCCTTGCGCGGTGGCTCTTCACTCAGGCAAAAAGCATGTGGTGGGACTCCAGGAGGTTATTGCTGGCCGTATCTTAACTCCATCCGGGCTGCTATCACAAACTACCACAGACTGGGTGGCTCGTAAACAAGAGAAGTATTTCTCCCAATTATGAAGGCTGTAAGTCCAAGGTTAAGGCACCAGCATGGTCAAGTTCTGGTGAGGCCCTCTTCCTCTTCACAGCCAGCACCTTCTAGCTGTGTCCTCGGGGCGCTAACCCCTCTCAGGAGGGCTTATGACCTAATCACCCCCTAAAGGTCCCACCTCCAAATACCATCAGAGGGCACTAGGTTTCAAATGTTGCAAGCACACATTCAGACCACAGCAATATATAATGTGACTCCACCACATTCCCCGGGTCAGATACAGTGACTCCCATTCAGCCTACACTTTCCCTTCCTCCAGAAGGTCCCAGGGCCACCTGACCCTAGGCTGCACATGCAGGCTCATCCTCTGCAGGGTCCTCCTGAGTTTAGTCTGGTCCCCGGACACGGGACCAAAGGCACCAAGCTGTCTTCAGGCCTTGGCCCGCATTCTATTTGAGTGGAAGATGCTCATGCTCTTGCCCAACACTCCATCTTTTCCAGGTCAGGTAGCTGGATTTACATAGACTCCTGACATTACTGTAGAAGGTTAGGGCCCAAGAGCCAGGAGCCATTCGGGGACAGAGGGCTCGAATGCTTGTTGGCTGGAGATGATACAGGATGAAGGACTTCTCACATCTTGACTGACCGGGCCAGGCCAGGTAGGAGGACACCTGCAGAGCTTGTGACTATCGTCCTCGAGCACAAATGTGTCCCTGCCTCCATCCTAACACTCCTACACGTGCCCCCCAGGAGAGTCCAGGGGTTTCACTGCAGAATTGTTCACGCTGGCAGAACCTGGTTAAACAAGTGAGGGAATACTGCGCCACCGTTAAGACAGCTTATGTGGATTGCTGTGGGTAGTGAATGTTAAGGCTCTGGAGCCGAGGCAGCCAGTTTGGCCTCCTCCTTTCCTTTTTGGAAAAGGCTTGTATAGTTTAATACACATACACAGTACAGTGTAGGCATCAGTTCAAATAGAATAATACAAGTCAAAAGCACTTGGGGCAGGGGTAGCTCGTTAGCAGAACAGCATAGGTAAAGCATTTTAAATACATGTTTAAGAGTGGATTTAGGCTGAGACCGATTTGGCTCAGTGGATAGAGCGTCGGGACTGCGGACTGAAGGGTCCCCGGTTCAATTCCGGCAAGGGCATGTACCTTGGCTGCGGGCACATCCCCAGTAGGGGGCGTGCAAAAGGCAGCTGATCAATGTCTCTCTCTCATCGATGTTTCTGACTTTCTATCCTTCTCCCTTCCGCTCTGTAAAAAATCAATAAAATATATTAAAAAAAAAAAAGAGTGGATTTAGCAGATACGTAAGCAATGAGCAGCAGTGTCGCCTCTGGAAGAGGTGTGTTTAAGGTGCCAGCTGATTTCATCTCCCTTTAAAAAACTGATTTGGAGAGAGGGACAGGGAGAGGGAGAAAGAAACATCCACGTGAGAGCATACCCCCTACTGGGGATGGAGCTCATGACCCAGGCATGTGTCCCAATCAGGAATCAAACCAGCAACCTTTTTAATTTTTATTGATTTCAGAGAGGACGGAAGAGGGAGAGATAGAAGCATCAATAATGAGAATCACTGACCAGCTGCCTCCTGCACACCCCCTACTGGGGATTAAGTCTGCAACCCTGGCATGTGCCCTTGATGGGAATCAAACCCAGAACCCTTCAGTCTGCAGGCCGAAGCTCTATCCACTGAGCCAAACTGGTTAGGGCAAACCAGCGACCAGACAAGGAGATGCCCAGTCAACTGAGGCACACCAGCCAGGACCCATCATCCTTTTTTTTTTTTCCTTTTAAGTCTGCAACTTCATTTTTTACCCTGTGAATATTTTGTCCATTATTTTGAAAGATTCCTTCAATGGCTCCATGTGGCCCTAGGATAGTCCAAATGCCCTACTGAGCTCCTCAGGCTGCGCGAAGCACGTTTCAGCAACATCATCTATCTCATCAGGTTCCACTTCCGAAGCTAGCTCTCTGGCCTGTCCTCAGCTGAAAACCAGCCCCTCCTCTTGTGTTCTCTTCCGGCTCCAAACCCTACCAGCTTCTTAAATTGCCCACACTCTTCACCAGCACCTACTTCACAGCACTTCCTACTCGATTCCCCAACAAACACCTCCCTAACCGCATTATCAGTCCCCCTGCTGGCCTCTGGCCTCCGAGAGGGCTCAGCACACACCTGAATTTCAGCTCCTAGACCTGGGGGCCCCCTGGCTAAGCTAGTGTAAGAATAAAATGAGTAACAGCTGCAAACCCCGGTGCAGGATCTGGCATATGGAAAGCTCAATATAGTTAAAAAAAAAAGAAATAAAGAAAAAAACCAGTGCCAGACAGCAGAGAAAGCTTAGATGATAGATAGATGGCTGTTTGGAACAAATGCCCAGAACAATGTCTACCATCCAATAGGTGCCCAAAAAATGTTGAATAAGGAACAGTGATTCTCAACCTTCTCAGGAAGAATTGATCACATAGAGTTTATTAAAATTGAAGACTTCTGAGCCCATCCTAGAGACTCCAACTCTGGTTCAATGTTCTAGAGGCTGAATTAAAAAAAAAAAAAATACCCCAGAGGTGGTCTAAAGACTTCACTGAGAAACCAACTGGTCTACTTGTGAATATTTATTAAGCAGCTACAATTGGCCGGGTTAAGGTTAATCTTCACTGGAGGGACAGAGAAGGAACCAGAAAAGTCCATGCCCTTGTGGAGTTTACATTCTAGTGGACAGAAAATACCAGGCATACTAATAAATGCAGACAGCTTGTGACAGTGTGGTAGAGGAAGTGAAGCAGGTGGGCAAAAGGACATGGCAGGACCCTGGGTAGCAGGGAGGGTCTCTGTGGAATGAGGAAGGAGCTGGCCAGTCAACACAGAGGGAAAAGCTGCTGAGGGACGACCTTCCTTCTTCCCCAAGCTCCCCTCCACCCAGCCCTGTCCAAGAGTATTTCACAGGGAAGCAAGTCCAGGATAGTGACGCCGCCTTTCTTATCGAAGTTCTCAGAGTTGGGACGGACGGGACAGAGGACGCTGCAATGGGAAGGGTCCAGGCGGCTCCTTGTGCCCAGCCACAGGTCAGGTCCTGCAGGCTTCCTCTGGCCAGGGGCGGAGTTCGGCTACCCCGCCTTCTGGGACACTGGCCCTCACTTCATCACCCTCACACAGTCTCAGGCCAAGCCAGACCATAGGGCTAAGCCAGCAGGGGTGGCAATGCCCAGCCCTCAGAACAGCCCCTTGGTGCCCCGGAAGCACTGCCTGTGTGGGCGGGGTCTCCTGAGCATCCTTCCTGATTTGGAATCCAGGGGTGGGATCAGCCTTCTGGGGTTTGGAGAACATGACATCACTGAAGAGGCTGACCCACTTCCAGCTGGTTGAACAACACATTAGGAAGACGTAAGCCTGGACCTCCTCGGAGGAAGAGGGGAGCCATGTGACACAGGAGACTCCCAGGGCAGGTGGTAGAGCCTGGAATTCCAAGGTCACTTCTTCTTGGCACGGTCTGCCACATCCAGGGCAGCCATGTTGCGGGCGGCTGTGATCAGGTGGATGACACTGATGAGGGACTTGAGCAAGGCGACAGGGGCGGTGATCCACAGCCCCAGGCGGAAAAGGCCCACAGAGCCAACTGAGGGAAGAGAGCAAGGGCAATGCTGAGAAAACGGGATGCAGGTGACGGGGAGGGCCCGTGAGGCTTGGGCCTTCATCTCCCTGGGCAGGCCAGAACCGCCCCGTCCTCCCGCCCTGCCCCTCATCTCCTACCTAAAGGTCCCTCGGAGAAACCGAACAGGTAGAGGAGGCAGTAGAAGAGTTCATTTCCAGCGCACAGGGTAAACAGAGCAGGCTGCACAAAGGGCAAAAGGGCTGCTTCAACGAAAGGGCGGGGCAGTGTGCGCAAACCACCTCTCCCTGCTCCAACACACACACAGGAGCAGGGGGCCAATCCCGCTGAGGATGGGGAGCCGGAATTATACTGGGGAAATAAGGGTGTGGCTTGCAGGGAGGAATAGAGTAACCGCAGGATATTACTTCTTTCTTCAAAAACCACCTACTGCCTGGAACAATTCCCAGGCTCTCCCACCCCCATACCTCAGCTTACAGGGCTCTCCTCCCCTGGGACCAGGCACAGCCCAGGGTTTGGAACAAACTGAGTAAGTACGGGGGGGAAGGGAGGGAGAAAGTGCTCACTCTGGAGGTATAGTAGATACGAAGCACCCGGTTTCCCGACAGGTCAATCATCTTGTGACTTTCGCTGCCTTGGACCACAGAACTTGGGGAGAAAGCAGAGGAATCCATGAGCGCTCATTACCACTGACACCCACTTACTCCTAACAGCCTCCACAAGGAAGGTGCTGGGATTGCCTCTGCTGTAGAGAGCAGGACCTGGGGCCCAGCTGAGCACCACTCAATAACCGAGATGGGGACAGAGCCAGCATTCAAATGCCACATTCAAAAGCCCCGTTCCCGCTCCCAAGAGCTGCTAGCTATTTGGAAGCCTTGACTATCCAGTCAGAAGAGTTTTAGGGGTTACTTAATCCCACTGTAAACAAAACTGAAGTTCACCCAGAGAGGACCTGCCCATGGTTGTTCAAAGCAAGCGGAAAAGGAGACCTCTCAGAGCCTGCAGCCATCCCAGACACATCCCTTCCCAGAGTCTCATCCCACCCCTTCAGCAGGCCAGCACCCCAGCGCTGCAGACCTGTGGAGGTGCAGCCAGTGGCTGGCCACATCCAGGCTCATGCTGAGCTGGAAGAGAAGGGTGGCACGAGGGTACAGCAGGGCCAGGTTGACCAGCAGGCACATGGTGGCGCAGCGGTCCGTCAGCATGTCCAGCATGGCTCCAAACCGGGTCCCTGAAAAACGGGGGGCTATTAGTTGGGAAGAAACTGTTAGGGGGCAGTGGATCTACAACAGGGGCCATATGTGTGTATCACTCTGTTGCAAAGTCTCAAAGATGAAAAATGTCCACCATCCACTGCCTGGGGGAGGAAAGCAAGCTGCGTCCCACAGGGTACGAGGTCAATGGACAAAGGTCACCATGACATGACATGAGGAGGCATAGGAGTGTGGAGAGAGAGAGAGTGGAGGTGGGGGGCAGGTGCTGTGAAAAAGTAAATTTACAATTCATCAATCCCAGAACCAAGGGCCCAGGTCTCAAGAGGAGGAGACGAAATGGTAGGGGAAGTCTTGGAGGTGGGCCTGGAGCACAGACTCAACCCTCCAGAAGCCACCCCCTTGCCTCTCCACCCTCCCTCCAACAGGCCTTCTGGAATCGCTGTGCCTGGCACACAGCAGACACCCAGTGCACACCTGTTGAATGATATTAACTCCAAGACCCCCAGCACTGTCACTGCCAACCAGTCTTGCTATTACACGCCCCTCACTGTCAGCGGGTTCTCCTCAACAGCTACCTTAAATCCCTTGCACAAAGCCAGGCCATTCGGTTCTGCTTTAGAGGGACGAGGATGACAGCGTCCTTTGATTCCAGAGTACCTGCCCACCCTTAGGTCCCCAGGAGGCAGGAAAAGGGAGCAGCGGGTTGCTGTGCCTCCAGGTTGGTTGGGAGGAGTTGTCTGTCACCTTGATTAAGGATTCGAGCGGCATATCCATCGAAAGCGTCCAGAAGTCCGCTAAGCAGGTAGAAGGAGGAGGCCGTGAGGGGGCAGCAGGGCATGAAGTAGAAAGAAATTATGGCGAAGACAATCCGGGCATAACCTTGGGATGGGACGGGGGAGACAGACGGGGCATGATCAGGAAGGCTGCCCAAGGCCCCTCCCCCTGCCATTCGGCCCGGAGCCGTGGGCAGCACTCACCGATTAGGTTAGGCACAAACAGGAAGACATTTTCGCTTGGCATCGCGGCGGCCCCCTTGTCGCCCCGGGCCGATCCGGAGGTGCCAGCTGTCTCGGCCCCGCCGCGCGGCCTCACCCTCCTGCCCGGCGCACCGGCGGCGCCAACTGCGCGCAACACCCCGCAGCCCGCGCCCGGCCCCAGATGTTAAGGCTCGCAGCCCGGGCCGCCCCAGATGTGAGCGGGGCGCAGGGGGCGCGCACACCCCGCCCTTCCTCTGGGCGGGCCCTCGCCTCCGCCCGCCCCGCAGTCCCCAGCTGCGGTCCGTCCTGCTCCAGTTGTGCTCGGCTTCCGAGAATCTACTCTGCTGCGCTCGTACTTCCAAAATTGGAGAAAGGAAAAGAGGCCTTAAAAAATGGCTGGGGCCCCTTTAAGGCCTGCCCGCTTCCTTTTCCTTTTCCTCCCTCCGCCCCTTTCCATCGGCTCGTACCAAAGTGCAGAGGGAGGAGAAGGGGCAAAGGGAGGAACGGAGAAGGGGAGATCCAAAGAGTAGAGGCCTAGACAAACACCCATACTTTGCTTTCTGGGCGGGTGTGACTCCCTGGAGACAAAGATAAGGAGGAAGACCTCCGTCCTCCTTCGCGCGGCCCCAGTGGCTCGGCTCGGTAGTACGGTCCGCGCCGTCCTCTTCCCCGCCCCTCTCTCCCCGCCTCGTCGGGCTGCGAGGTGGCGGCTAGAGAGGCTGGAGGGCGGCCTGGGCGCGACTGCCCCTCGCGTGCCCCTAGTGGTGGGAGAACTGGGCCCCAGGCTCCACCCTAAGTGCTGCTCCCGTTTCTCCAGCCTCCGGCGCTGGGGTCACCGCCCCCCAGCAGGGACCCGAGGTGGGTGCAGGAGAAGCCGAAGGAGCGCGTGCGACTCGCGGGGAAAATGCTCCCCCGCCCCCTCCCGGCCTTTGGTTCTGGAATCCCTGATCTCCTGGCAACGGGACCGCAGAACCCCGCAAACACCAAGGGTTTTATAGGAACGGGCAGCGGCGCCGCCGCTGGGCCCCCCTCCCCTTTCCTATCTCTACCTTCCCCACTCCAACTCCCCATCCCCAGCGACCTGTAACAGAGCCCCCAAACCTCCCCCTCTCCCCTCCTGCCCGGGAGCCCAAGATTTCAACCAGTCTGCCAGGTCGGGGGCGGCCAGTCGGCTGCCTTGTTTTAGGAATGGCTGTGGGTGGGAAGGAAAGAGAGGCCCCCCGGCGATAGGGGGGAGGGGATTATTGTGGAACTTCCCACCCCGCTTCTCACCCCAGGAAGATTTAAGGCAATGGTTTTTATTTTATTTTTTACCTCCCCTTTCTTCCCCAGAGAACTACGGAGACAGGATGGTTTTTTACCCAAAGGCCTGGTTTAACTCTGGGCCTGGGGAATGGTGTTGGAAGGGGTTGGGGGAAGTGGGCAGGTTTCTCAACCTAACACAGATTCCACCTGTCCCAGGGATGGAGGCCTCTCCTACCAAGAAGAAGGAGAGAAAGGGAAGCGGGCTGTCTCAAGCTGCAACGTCCTCGTGTGGAGGTTCGGTGAGCATTGGAGGGGAGTTCTGGAGATGGGGGTGAGCCGAAGTGGAGACTCCCCCTGAGAGACTCTACCCCCAGCACTAGGTCCTGAGGCCCCAGAGGCTGCCCCCCACTTACAGGGCCTTTTAGGCCAAATCTCAGGGCCCAGCGCTTCAACTCCTTAGATGCAGGGCCCCCAGTCTGGGAGCCTCCACTCAGTACTCCCCGTAGGAACTCCCAGCTGAGCCCGTCTGCCTTTCCCTTTAGCAGAAGCCTTCATTATCCCGTTCTGAGGAGTTCCTGACCCGGATCAGCGCAGAACTCACCGATGAGGCCTTGTTTGTTGCTGGCTACCACGTGAACCACGTGCCCACCAAGGAAAAACAGATGCAAGACCAAGAGACCCAGATATACAATCATGGTGACTCCCCTCCTGTCAGGACCACTGTGTTCCGGGACTCTCCCATAGCTCTAGTTCCACTTCCTAACTCCCTCCCAGCCATAGCTGACTTCTCATCTCCCCCATCTCCCCCTTCTCACAGCTAGACTGTCCCCACTAACCAGGTCCCACTCCTCACCGCTAGCTAGGAGTCACCTCAGCCCCTCCTCCCCAGCCGCATCTGTTTGTGGCTGTGTATTTAGGGAGAGTCATTTCTCTGACTGGGGCCTCTACTTCCAGAGTTCTTCACCAAGACCCAAGGCACTGACACTTGGTGAGTGAGGATTAAAGGGAGGTGCTCGTTGTTCTGGGAGAAAGACGAGCCTATGAGGGGGAGAGGGAGGGTTTGACAACATCCCGGCAGAGCAGGGGGACTTTTAAAGCCTGCAATCCTATTCTGTCATGCGCTGACCCTCGAATTCCGAGTTCTCATCCCTCTCCTTTCCCTCCCACTACCTCTAGCTCTGACAGGAGCCATACCTGCATCAGGGTACGCCTTCTGCCGTCCCGTCGTGACCAGGTATGTACAGGGTCCCCAGATGACGAGGTCATACGGTAGTAACCAAATATTTAGGATCTTGGGACACAGAAAAGAATGATACAGTCCTCACTCTTGTAGAGTTCACCGTTTAGTGTGGGGCCAAGTGTATGGCCAATTACAATGTAATAGGGGTGAGTTCCCGTAACAGAGATGGAAACAGCAAGAGGAGCCCTTACCCTAGCTCAGTTGGGACAGAAACAAAAGGAATCATGGAGCTTCCTGGAAGAGGTGACACTACAGAAAGAATTTTCCAGGGGAAAATGTGTTAGTAGATAGGGGTTACACCAAGTGTCAGGCTTGTGTGAGCAAAGGCATTTCAGTAGAGTGAGTGTGAGTATATGTGTGTGGGTCTTCTTAGGCCAGGGGAGAGGTGAGACTAGAGTAGTTAAACTGTTGGAGCCTCCAGGCAAGGTAGCCAGGGACTATATTAAGGGACCTTTATAGCCAGGGACTAATCAAGAGAACTTACTAAGATCCTTATGTGTACCTTATTAAGATCCATAGTTATTTATTTATTGTTAATCCTCACCCAAGGTTATTTTTTACCATTGATTTTTAGAGCGAATGAAAGTGTGTGTTGGGGGTGGGGGGCGCGGGGAGGGGAGAACCGTCTAAATGAAACATATCAATTGGATGCCTCCTGCATGCACCACAACCAGCAACCGGGGATTGAACCTGCCACCCTGGTACCTGCCCTTAACCAGGAATGGAATCCATAACCCTATGGTGTGTGGGCCAATGCTTACTGAGAACACTGGCCAGAGCAAGATCCATAGATGTTTTCTTAACCAAGGAGTGTTGAAGAGATTTGAGCAAGAGAAGTTGGAATTTGAGATTAGTCATTCTAGTGGTCAGTGGGGAAAGTGAATTGGAAAGGAGAGAGACCCGAGGCAGGGAGGCCAGTTAGAAATTATTCCAAGAGGCTAAGCTAAAGATGAGTAGGTCCTAAATTGTCACAGTGATAGTAGAGGTGAAAGCAAGGGCAAATATAAGAAATAAAGACCAACCCAAAGCAATCTGCTTTTAATATAATCCCTATCAAAATACCAATGGCATTTTTCACAGAACTAGAAGAAATAATCCTAAAATTTATATGGAACCAAAGAGGACCCTGAATTGCCACAGAAGTCTTGAAAAAGAAGAACAAAATTGGAGGTATCATGTTACCTGATATCAGACTATACTACAAGGCTATAGTAATCAAAACAGCATGGTACTGGCATAAAAACAGACATCTAGATCACTGAAACAGAGAGCCCAAAGATAAACCCATGCCTATATGGTACAATGGAAGAATGACAAGCTATTCAGTAAATGGTGTTGGGAAAACTGGGTAGATTCATGCAAAAAAATGAAACCAGACTACTCTCTTCTACCAAATACAAGAATAAATTCAAAATGGAATAAAAACTTAAATATTAAGATCTGAAGTCATAAATTTCCTAGAAGAAAACATAGGCAGCAAACTGTTGACATTGCACTTAGTAATATACATATATTTTACTAAGTGCAATGTCAAGATTACATATATAAAATCTCCTCAGACAAGGGAGACAAAAATAAACAAATGGGGTTACATCAAACTAAAATTTTTTACACAGCAAAGGAAACTATCAACAAAACAAAAAGACCTTTCAGGAGAAGATATTCACCAAGGATATATTCAATCAAGAGGCTAATTTAGGGGGTAATATCCCAAATGTATAAATAATTCATACAGCGGAGACCAGTTTGGCTCAGTGGATAGAGCATCGAACTGCAGACTGAAGGGTCCCAGGTTCGATTCCGGCAAGGGCATGTACCTTGGCTGCGGGCACATTCCCGGTAGGGGGCGTGCAAGAGGCAGCTGATCGATGTCTCTCTCATCGATGTTTCTGACTTTCTATCCCTCTCCCTTCCGCTCTGTAAAAAATAAAAATAAATAACAATTTAAATAAATAAATAAACCGATAAATAATTCATACAATTTAACACCAACAATCCAATTGAAAAATGAGCAGAAGACACAAATGAGATACACACATGAAGTCACACTAATCATCAGAGAAATGCAAATTAAAACCATAATGAGGTATCACCTCACACCTGTCAAAATGGCTATCATCAGTAAATCAACAAAGTTTTGGACAGGATGTGGAGAAAAGGGAACCCTTTGCACTGATGGTGGGAATACAGATTGGTGTGGTCATTATGGAAAACAGTATGGAGGTTCCTCAAAAAGTTAAAAATAGAACTACCTTATGACCCAGCAATTGCACTTCTGGGTATTTATACAAAGAAATCAAAAACACTAATTTGAAAAGATATATGCATCCTTGTGTTCACTACAGCATTATATGGAAGCAACCTAAATGTCTATCAATAGATGATTAGTACATTTATACAACAAAATATTACTTCTCCATAAAAAAGAATGAAATCTTACCATTTGCAACATGGATGGAACTAGAGGTATTAAGCTAAGTGAAATAAATCGGTCAGAGAAAGACAAATACCATATGACTTCACTTATTTGTGGAACCTAAAGAACAAACTAAAGGAACAAATAAAGACTCACAGTCATAGAGAACAAACGGCTGTCGGATGGGAGGGAGTTTGGGGGATCAGTTGAAAAAGGTGAAGGATTAAGAAGTACAAATTGGTAGTTACAAAATAGTCACAAAGATGTAAATAAAGCACAGCATAGGGAATATAGTAAATAATATTGTAATAAGTATATATGATGCCAGGTGAGTACTTACCAGGGGGAATAACTTTGTGACTTACATAACTGTCTATATAACTATCACTGTGCTGTACACATGATACTAATCCTATCCAATAAAGAGGGAATATGTTAATTGACCATCACTCCATCCCCAAGATGTCTGTACCTACAGCTGAAGCCAAGTTCCCATAAGGAGCCTTAACAAGCAATCAGCAGGGACCTGAGGCTACACCCTCCCCCGCCCCCAATAGGGCTTGACAGGACCAGAAGCCATGCCCCCCACCTGGCAGGGTTTAGTGGGGGACCTCAAGGTGCTCTTCCCATCCTGGTGCTGGGCTAGGGGATCTCAAGCTGCTCCCCCCACCCCAGGGCCAGGCTGTGGAACCTCAGGCTATGCTTCCACCAGGTGGGGCTTGACAGGGGACTTCAAGCTGCACCCCCCACCTAGCACCAGGATGGGCAAACTCAGACTGTACCCCCTGCCTGGCAGGGCTTGACGGGGGAGCTCAGGCTGTGCCCTCTGCCCCAGAATTGGGCCAGGGGACATGAGACTGCACCCTCCTTGCCTGGCTGGGCTTGACAGGGGACCTCACGCCGTACCCCTCACCCAGCAGGGCTTGCCGGGGGACCTCAAGGTGCACCCCCAGGACTGGGTCAGGGGAACTCAGGCCGAGCCCCTTGCCCAGCAGGTTTTGACAGTGGACCTGAGGCTACACACCACTGCTGGGGGGGCTTGATGGGGAACTGAGACTGCGCCTCACCCCCAACCTAGTGGGGCTTGAAGGGGGACCTCAGCCATGCCCCCACCCATCGGGGCTTGACAGTGGATCTCAAGGCGTGACCCCCCCACCCTGGTGCAGGGCCAGGGGACCTGAGGCTACGTCCCCTGCCTGATAAGGGTGGGTCTGGCCAGGTCTGGATCTAGCCCAATGGGGGCAGGGGCAGCCAGGTCTAGGTCTCATGCAATTCTGAGGTGCAGGTGGGTGGGCGGGAACTTGACTCTAGGTCCCATGGTGCACCCCAGACTGTCATCTCTGACCCTTCTATTCTAGAGAAAGGACAAATAGCAATATTAAATTATTTCCTCTAATTAATCCCCTTTTAAGGTGTACACATTTCGTGCACAGGCCACTAGTATAAAATAATATTGAATGTCAACTGTAATTGAAAAAAGAAGAAAAATAATGACCAGGAAGATTGAGTTTGGTAATTGATTAGAAATATTGGAGATGGGGGGAGAGATGCAGAAATCAGATGACTGGGTTTCTGATTTATAATTTAAGTCTGATATCAGAACTCTATAATAGTTTCCATTTCGGAGTAAAAGCTGAAGTTTTTCAATGGTTTACAAGGTGCTACCTGATCTCTCTCCTCCCCACCCATTGTCCCTCCAACCTCATTGCCTAGAACTGCACCCCTGGTTTACTTCACTCTTGGTCATGCCAGCCTTCTCAGGCCTCTTGGAGCATGGAAGTCGTCCTCCCGCTTTTGGACAGATTGGGTGTAGGGTGCCCTGTGGACAGCTGGAAATAAGGCTTCAAACTCACTGGAGCAGTCTGATCTAGGAGGGAGGAGGCATTTGAAAGGTGTGCAGTTGCCCTAGGCAGGGTGGGAGGTGGTGTACAGAATAAGAAAGAAGAGGGTGCTGAGGATGGAAGCTTGGGGAACCTCTCCTTTTAAGAGATTGGCAGAGTGAGTGTCGACCTATGAACCAGGACGTCACAGTTCAATTCCTGTCAGGGCGCATGCCAGGGTTGTGAGCTCCGTCCCCAGTGGTGGGTATGCAGGAGGCACATAATGATTCTCTCGTTATTGATGTTTCTCTTCCTCTCTTTGAAATACTTTTTTTTAAGAGATTGGCAGAGGGGGAGAGAGGGGTCCATGAAGAAGGCAGGAAGGAACTGACAGTCACCAAATGTTTATGGAGTGTCAGTATATGTCAGGTTCAGCAGGGCCATGGAATAGCGTCTCTGACAGAGGCTGCTGCTTCAAAGGTTCACGACCAAGAGCAGAGACAAATACAGCCCACAAACAGCCACTGTTCTTGTCCCCCAGGATTTGACTCCAGTACCTTTGGGACATTTGCTCTCACCCAATTGGTGTTGGAAGCAGCTTCAAGTAGCATGAAAGCCAGGGCCGGACTAGCTAATTTGCTGTTTAATTGATAGCCTTGTACAGGTTGCTGCCCCTTGCCCCATGTATCAGATGGGAACCTTGGACATGATGCCCTGTAAGGGCCCTGTCTGCCTACGTAATAGTTTATCTTCCTCCCCAAATGATACTTCATGAGGGATTTCATCCCGAGCTAAATAACACGCCTTCATCCACCTGCTGGCCCCTATTGGTCCCAAAAGACGTTTTCCTTATGCTCAAGAAAGAACATGGGAGCTTACAGATCTTTGAATTGCCCCTTGAATTATAGGGCATTTTAGGTGGTGAAAATGTTGGGTGGGGAAATGGGTGAATAGATTGGGGAGGGTAAGTAAATATGTGAATAAATGAATGGTAGATAAATTCATCAGTTTAATGAGCACTCACGGTGTGCCAGTACTACTCTAGGAGATGGATAAAGATGTGGGCCAAGTAGAGTGTCTGCCTTCAAGTTTAAATGTGGGTGGGAGTGGGTGATTAGGTGGTAGAGACATGGGTTGGGGGTGAATGAGGGATAGATGGATGGACAGACAGATGATGAGTGGAAGGAAAGATGGATGGGGATTGTTGGGTACATGTGAATGAATTGATGGATGGAAGCAGAATGGTGGCTGTGAGGTAGGTGATAGATGAAGAATGGCGGATGGATGGATGGAAGGATAGATGGGGGTAGGGGTTGGATGGTTGGGGGAAGGATGAAAGGATAAGAAACCATGTGCCTTGGATCTAAAGAGTCACAGCCTCTTTCTTTTCTAGGGGGCTCTGCCTGGCAGCTTGACCTCTGGAGGATGATCCCAACCCCTTTTGGTGCTGCTCTCGGCCCTCATGCCCTCCCCCCTTCGGTCCCTCTACAACATGCCTCAGAGCTCCTCTTCACAACTCACTAATCACTGCCGTTTGTGGGGGACTGCCAGTCATGAGCAGCATCGCCCCTGAAGCTTCCAAATGTCTGGAACCATCACACACCTCTCCACTCTCAGTTGGCAAGGACACCACCTGAAAACAAGGCTTTAATAAAGGACAGAGACCCTTCCTGCCTCCCAACTCAGGCAGTGCTCAGTGTGACTTCTCTGGCATGGAGATGCAGGAGTGGCCTTTCTTTTTTTGCCAGATGTGTGGACATATTATGGGGTGGTTTTAATTCAGGGCGTTATCTAAACCTGCTGGCAGAGATGAGCTCACAGACCCCAATACAGCCTCCTAGCCAAACTAGCACCATAAGGTGCAGGCTTGTGGCATCTGAGCAGGTCCACTCTTGCCACTCTGCCACCAGAATTAGGCTGTGGTCTCCCCGCTGAGCTCTGGGTCTCATGCCTATGGGAACGTGTCACATCCATTACAGCCAGAAGGCAGTTCAATAGGCTTCGTGGAGTTTTCATTTACATTCCAGTCTGGACAATAGTGTAGCTTCTTGAGGAAGTCAGTCATACCTCTGAGCCAGTTTCCTAATCTGAAAATGGGAATAATTGTCCTTGCCTCACAGGGTTAAAAACATGCATACAACGTGCTTAGCACAATGCCTGGCAGAGAATAAATGCCCCAAACTCAGACTATTATCAAGATCAATTTGTCCCATGTTCTAAAATTCAACTCTCTTTGAGTATTATCCTTTTGAAGGTCCTAAATATTTAATTGTATTTAAATATACATTTTCAACTAAGTAAAAGTCAATTGAGAAACTCTTTAGACAAACAGGCTGTAGCTTCCTTATAATGTTAAAAATTAAAGTCGAAATGGACACAGGATACAAAACAAGCTCTCTGGTTCTCACATGCTGCGAATATGACCAACACTTGGTAGACCTGTAACAGCAGACGGGCGTGAGTGCCGACATGGTGAGTGGGTGCGGACAATACATTTGGATACAGAAATTCTCAGGAGGGGGGTAAATATGAGACAAATCGACACCTGTTTGTCTCCTGCCAAACAGGGAGGAGAGAGGACCGCTGTCCGCTACCTCCTGGCGAGAAGAGCCTGGAAATATCAAGCCTCGGTGGAGAGAAAGCTGAGGCCCAGGAGGGACTTGTCCCAGTCGGTCCTCCACAAAGGCTGACCCTACAGCCAGGTTTTTGACCCCTTGATATTGTCCTGAGCCTAATCTTAAATCCCCCCTCCACCCCTAATTGTTCCCCTTTCCCCAGCTCTTTCTCCAGAGAGGCCCCCATCCCCATCTCCAGTGCTCAGTGACCCACCTTCCCACACCCCACCAGCCCAGTTACAAATGGTGATTTTCTGTTTAATGCTCAAAAACAAAAATCCAGAAGCAAAGGTGGAGAGAGACTGTGGGTTGAGTAGATGGCAGGAAGGGCATAGGGGCCTTGTCCCAGCTCTCCCTTCATCCTTCTGACCCTCCAAGCCCAGGGTTAGGCTGGGGCCAGACGGTCTGGGAAGGGCAGAGCCTTCGTGGCCTAGGGAACAGCGGCGCGCTGAGGGGCAGTCCTTACGCGGCACCCTGGGCCGGAGGGCCCCAGGAGCTGCAGTGGAACTGGTTCCCATGTCAGGATCCAAAAGCCAGTAGGGTGGGGTGGGCCCCTTGTTTGGCAACTGAGAAGAGGAGGTTTTGGGTGACAGGATGCTGGTTTATTTACTGTAGGGTCCCCAGGGCCAACAAAGCCCCCTTGCGGGACCAAGAGGCTATTTACACAACAGGAAGGAAAGGAGCCAGAGACCAGGTCCTGCACTCCTTCCTGCCACGAATGAGGAGGGAAGGGATGTCTTGGGTCCTGCAGCCTTAGTCTTGGGGTTCAGATGGAAACTTCATACTCCCGTGTATCCTGGAGACAGAGAGATGGGATCAGTTTCTAGAGTGGGAGGGTGGTGGAGGAGGCAGCAACATGGGAGTATGAACACAGGGAAGGGGAAAGAACCTGGACTTTTAAGGTAACATCATGGGTGGTTTGGAGATGTGTATGGTTCATCCTACAGCATATTAAAAGCACATAAAAATCTGAATTTCTGGATTGTCTTGAACAATCTGGCAATTGGGCCTGTTTTCACTATGGACTAGATGGGACACAAATTCTCCAATTAGCCAAAGTCCTCACCACTTCCTGTGGTTCACACCCGACTTGCTTTGTTCATTGACATGGCCTTTGTAGGTAGTTGAGTTTGAAATTCCCAAGACAGATATTACAGAGGTCGTGAGAGAAGGCTACAGAGTCCTGGGGGAGCTGGGAGATGTGGCACTCGGGGCAGGGAAAGGGCTCACCCCGGCTTCATACAGTGGATTGCTGAAATCCGACTCCACAGTGATGGGGCTGTAGGAATGGGAGCCCGAGAAGCCGAAGAGGGATTTTCCCTGCATCCTGGGAAGGGAGGAGATGGAGAGGCTTATAGAGAGGTGAGCCCCCAACCCCACCTCGCCCACGAGGCAGGCAGGATGTCCACCAGGGCCACAGCTCCCTCAGCGGCACTTACTTGGTGTAGTATATGTAAACGCCACAGCCGAGGACAATGACCAAGCCGAGGGGCAGCAGGATGGCCAAGGCGAGGTTCCCGCCCTCCAGCTGTCTTGATGGGTCTGTGGTCTGGGTCACTGGTGGGAGGAGAAGAGGTCATTGAGCTGGTGCTGGGCTGAGCCCTGGGCTCTCCCAGCCTCCTGCCCTGGGCCTCACCCCTCCGGGCCTGGCCTCTTGCCCCCAGCCTCTGCCTTGCCCTCCCGACTCAGCCAGGCCTGGGTCTCCACCTGTGCCCTCACTGACCTTCCAGTTTTCGGTTGTCCTGGAGCTCCTCATAGGCCACTGCAGGGAGAGGAGGGGGAGGGGACGGGGTCTGAGCCAGGGAGGGAAGGAGGCTGGTAGAGGGCAGGAGCCCAGTGGGGCTGGGCTGGACAGCTTGGTTCTCTCTGCCAGAGGCTTAACCTAAGCTTTGTCTTTCTCTGAGTGGGGGGCGGGGGAGGAGGAGTCAGGCAGGGCCTTCTTCCTCCCCCTGCAGACCCCTTAAAGTTCTGGGTTCCTAACCCTGGGCAGTCTAAACCATCCAGGTCTGTAGAATTTTCAAAAAATAGGGAAACTGAGACCTTTCTAGAGGACAAGAGACTTCCAAACCAAAGCCCCTTCTACTACATCCCGTAGGATAATTTCATGACTGTGACTTCCCCAGGACTCCTGGACGAGAGCCCACAGGAGGTGAATGGGGAGCTCGGCAGGGTTACCATTGGTCTCAAATTTGCTACCTGATTTTCTCAGCCCTGTCACTCCCCAAACACTACTATTTCCCCTCCTGCCCGGCCTGCCCAGGCACCTTTGCAGAGTGGGGGTTGGCTGGTCCACTGTGAAGGGTGGCCGGGCACACAGGTAATGGTGACCTCGCCGATGAGCTCAAAGCCCTCATAGCAGAAAAAGCGCAGAGACTCGCCCGCCTGGTAGTGATGCTTGTACAGAGTCTGATAGCCATTCTCTGGCACCCCCGGATTCAGGCATGGCTCGTACTTCACTGCAGGGAACATGTCAGTCACATGCCAGTTGCACAGCTGAGCAAGCCACCCAGCCATCCTCCCCAGGTGTCCCCAGACTCACAGGCACACTTGGGGACTCGGTCACTCCATTTGGGGGTGCCTGTGTCCCTGCTGTAGCAGGTGAGGACGGCTGCGCCCTCGAGGCTGTACCCCGGCAGACAGCGGTACTGGACATGGGAGCCAACAGGGAAGCCAGCGTCCGAGGTGGTGCGGTGCCCATTGGTGATCTCACCAGGGTCAGCACAGGTCATGACTGTTGGCAAGAGGGCAAAGTCAAGGGGAGCTAGTGCCTTAAAAAACCTCCCAGAAGCTTAGGGCTAGGAGATGCCTGAACCCCCTACTTCCCACTATTTCCTCAGAATGAAGGGAGCAGTAGTTGGAAAAATTTATAATTCAATGCATTTTATATTTCTAGTTTCTTTGGGAATACAGCAATTGGAGCAACCTAGGCTCCATCCCAGGATAAAATTTTAAATATTTAACCACTGTACTGAGCAAACCAGCTAAATCCCTGCAGTGTCAGTCCTGCATGGCAGCTCATCGGCAGAACAGCAGCTGCCCTCCTGCTTCTCCTCCTCAGCATTCCCAGACCACTCACTGCCTGTCTGGCCCTGCAGGTGTTGAGTTTACAACCTTGTGGAAGAATCATAATCATGCCATTTCTTATATACAGACTTGTGCTAAATCTTTACAAACAAGATATACACTCTGATTAATTAAAAAAACAAAACCAGGAAAAAACCTCACCCCGGCCTATGTTTCTCGGAGGTTAGAGTGTTGGCCCCAGGACCCGAGGTTCTCGGGTTCGATTTATTCCCCAGCTGGGGCAAATGTGGGAGGCAACTGGTCCACATGTCTCTTACATCAATATTTCTCTCCCCACCCCCTCCCACTGTTTCTGAAAAATCAATGGAAAAATATCCTCCAGTCAGGATTCAACAACAACCACCAAAACTTGCTATATACTCTGATGATCCTGAGGTCAATTTCACTGTCATTTGCCTTGGGTCCAGGGCTCAGGGCAGTCAAATGATTAGCCCACAGTCACTCAGAGAATGGCAGAGCTGGAACTGCTCAGGGGCACAGTGTGGAGCACTGGGCTGAAGCTCAGAGATTTGGTTCTCTGCTCAGCTTCGGGCTCAGTGTGCCTCTTTGGGTAGATTCCCTCTTAGCCTGGAGCAGCTGAGCTAGGCCTAGCCACTCTGGACCCTGCCTCCATCCTTTTCTGTCCCTGTCCTGTCTGGGTTCTAGACTGAACAACCTAGGAATCCTCCCAGATATGGGAAGCTGTGGCAACTAGACTTGTATCCAATCCAAATCTGGCCTCCTGAAACGTATGCTCAATGGCCCCACCAGAGCCCCCAAAGGCCAGGTAGAAGACCTACAGTCCCTTATCCTGGTGACAGGCTGCCCCGACCGGGAAAAAGTGACGCGATGCCATCCCTTCTTGCTCTTTTAAAAGATAAAAACTCCCAGCTCCTTTATTTATTTATTTTTAAAGTGTGTTTTTAAAAATATATATGTTCTTATTGATTTTTTTTTTTTTAAAGAGAGAGGGAGAGGGAGAGAGATGGAAACATCGATCAAGTGCCTCCTGCATGCCTTGTACTGGGGATCAAGTTAACAGCCCAGGCATGTGCCCTGACCAGGAATCAAACAGGTGGCCTCTCAGTTCAAGAGCAATGCTCAACCCACTGAGTCACACCAGCCTGGCTCCCAGCTCCTTTCAATATCATCTCTTCTGTGAAACGTCCTGCCTCTTCCCTGGGACAAATAACCCACCCCCTTTCCCACAGCCCTCTTCACACTTCCGGCACCTGTTACTGTTACATGCACCAGGCTCTGTGTGAAAAACTTCATTTGCTCTTCACAGCCCCGATTCCTACTTCATCGAAGAGAAGCCCAGGCTCAGGGATGTAAAGTCCTTGCGGTTACCACTCTAATCTCCTGAGTTGTTTATCGAGCTGTCCCTCTCTCCGACTGTAAACTCCATCAGGAGAGGGAGAGACCCCAACCCAAACGGGGCGTCAGTGACTGCCTACGTCATAGCAAAGTGACTCCCTGTGATGTCAAAGGCTGGGGACTGAGACACTGGCGCGGGACCTAGAGCAGGAAGCGTGCAACCGAGCCCAGATGGGGCGGGCCCAGGGAGGGGAGAAAGACGAGGCAGGACCCAGAGGAAATGGGGTCCGAGAGCAGAGCAGTGCCAGAGAGTGGGATGCAGCCCCGAGAGGATGAGATTGAGGGCCAGAGGACACAATTTCGGGCACCGAGAAGCAAATGAGTGGAACTCAAAGGTCATAGGGCAAAGCCTGAGAAAGACCCCGGCAGGACTCGGAGAGAAGGGACGAAACCTGGACAGGATAGGGGTGGGGGACAAAGGACGGAGGCGGGGCGCAGAGGGAAGCGGGCGGGGCCCAGGCGGAGCAGTGAAAGCCAGGGCCGGGAGCCAGGAGAGGACTGGGGGTCCCGGGCTCACTCTTTTGGCAGGCCGGCGGGGCTGCGCTCCAGGACAGGTCCCACTGGCAGGTGAGAATGTCGGAGCCCAGCAGCTCATAGCCAGGTTCGCACTGATAAGTAAGCACTGTGCCCCGGATCAGGTCCCCGTGGGAAGCCGTCCTCCAGCCCCACTCCGGAGGTGGCAGCTCAGGGCACGTGTCGTTCCTGGGGACCTCTGCAGTGTAGAGACAGCGAGTTTAGAGGCTGCCCTGCGACTCAGGGCACCCGTCCAGCCTCGTGGGCCTCGCTCCTGCTGGATCTCTGCCCATCTTGGGACCCTAGACCTCGGTACCTTTGAAGTGCAACACGAAACCCTGGCCCAGGCCCGGGTTTGGGGGCCCCGGCGGTGCCTGGAACTGCAGCGTGAGATCGGGCCCAGAGGAGAGGAGGCGGCGGCGTGGTTGAGGTCCCCGCAGCTGGGCCAGGACTCGGGCGCTGGGACCGTCCCCGTCGAACAGTGTCAGCATATCCCCTTCGCGCACATTCAAGCTGCAGGGAGTAGGACCAGATAGGGAGGCTGGACTACGACCCGATCCATCTAGCCCCTCCTCAGTTTGGGCCAATTATGGGCTTCTCTACGCTAGTCTCTCCAGGTTCCACTAGTGCTGTGGCTCCTCGTGCTCTTGATCACCCCTTCCCCCCAAGTCTAGGACCCGCCTGAGGGGCAGCTTTTGGCCACGGCCACTTCCGGTTCTGTCCAGTCCTGTTAACTACCTCATATCAAGTCGGCTCACTGCATTCTCCCCACACCCGTTTTAGTTCTGTTGGTGCTGCAACAACTTGGGCCTTGGTCCCTGGAGATCTGCTCTGGGGTGGCCTCAGAAACAGCCCGGGGAGAGATACCAGACCAGATGCCCTTTTTCACAATAGCCCCGAAGGAAGGCCCATTTACCCCATTTACTGTCCAAGACTGGCTAACTAGTGATTTGTACCCAGGTCTACCTGTTAACCCACATCCCTATCAGGAACCGCTAGTCTCCTCATTCATCAGACAATGCATTCACCCAATTCTGTGTAGACACAGGAGCTAGCTAGGCTGGGGATGCAGGCTGGTGTGTTGTTACACCACTGTTTGCTGAGCCCACACCCATCGCATCCTCTGCAGCACCCAAACATACATCTCAACTTGGAGCAAGATACGCTTCTCTTCCTGGACATGTAGGCCCCACACGCAGTCCTGGCCGGGGCTGTAGCTCTGGGGCCAGTCTGGAGAGAGGACCACGCCAGCTGGCTCTGACAGCTCCCCTCCGCACATAGCTAGTGTAGAAAGGGTGTCAAATTCAGGATACAGGTGGGCATGCAGTCTCCATTTCACCACAATCCTCATCACTCCCAACAGTATGCACCAGACCACCTCACAGGTTCCCTGCTACCTGTATTTTCTTGCCACCTCTAGTCCTGCTATATCCAATCCCCAGCCCTCCTGCTCTTAATTAACCCCGCCCACTCTCCACCCAGTCCACCACTTAGCCCAACTCCACTTCTAGCTGTTGGAGACATTTGGGTCGTGACCCCTGAATTCTGTAAGAAGCCTAAGTCTCTGAAAGGGACAGAGATTACCCAAAGCCTGCGTTTATTAGGTTTGGATATGCAGGTGTCCGTGAATGGCCATCCTAGGATTCCCAGCTCAGGAGGCAGTCTGTAGACTAAAGGTCTTACTGGGATATGGAAGGCTCACCCTTACAGGCTGGCTCGGAGTCATTCCAGTGGGGTTCCGTGGGATCCACACATTCTATGGCATTGGGGGGACCAGGGGGCTCCAAGGCATATCCTGGGAGGCATGAGAAGGTAGCCAGCGCCCCTGGGCGGTACTCAGGGTCTGTGGTCGTGACATTGCCATGTGCCAGGAAGGGGGCGAAGCAGCGATCTTCCTCAAAGGCTAAGGAAGAGTCAATGACACAAATTAAGCATTAGGACAGGCCTCAAGGGGTCTCAAATGGGGACTTGGGCTGAATGCAAGTGTTGTTTGGCCGCTCAGTTGAATGCCTTTGGGCTTAGCTTTCACTTTCCAGGTTCTCTAAAACACCAGCCCTCCTCCTCTGTACGCTTACGTCACCTCCCCGGCCTCTGGAGGGAAGCCCCTGGGCTAGTCAAATCCTAGCCACCATTCTACAGATGAGGAAACTAAGATCCACAGACAAAAACACCACTTGTCCAAGGTCACACAGTAGGGCAGTGGCAGAACCAAGTCTGAAGCCCTGCTAAAAACACTTGCCTCGGGAAAGTGCAAAGGAGGGGGGTGAGGAGCAGGCCTTAGGAACACTGGCTCATGCATGTGTGTTCTCTTCTCAAAAATAATGGTTGGATACTGATAATCCCTGATTATCCATGCTGGGGTTGGAACCCAAGAGTGCAGCTAACACAAAAGCTATGTTTTGAATTTGGACTAAGTCAGCAAAAATGAACACTTGTAGAGCATTTGTTGTTTTCCCCCACCTGATCATACCTTGGCTGCAAACTCTGTGAGCTCAGATTTAGATGCCTATGATACAGAACAGGAATCTGAGCTCATGAATCAGCAGTGGCCCACAGCTGTGGAGGCTGGCCTTGCACCTAGGCATTCTCTTTGCACTCTCAGAATATAACATGCAACTTATTTTGTAGATTCACTGTTTATTTCACTGTTACTTAACCTTGTAAGGTATCATGGCCAAACCCTACACATTCATTAGGACTCAGAGCCAATTCCATTTCTCTTTTGATTCATTTAATTTCTGAGCATTTCACTTTCTTTGTCTCTCTCCTGCTACTATTTGCACAAGTCCTCTGCTACAGCCACAATGAGATTGTTTCCCAAACATGCCTTTCTCTACCTCTTTACCATTTCTCACACTGTTTCTTCTACCTAAAACATTAATTCCCAATTTCTCTCTTTTAAAATTATCTCTGTCTGTAAGGCCCAGTTCAAATGCCCCCTCTCCCATGATAACTGACCTCCTTATTTCAACCTGTCCAGCATCCAGTGCCCCTTCATTTTGGCACACATGCCTCCCCCACTTCCAGTCCATGAGGTTCACTTGGGGCCAGGAAGGGACGGCCTCGTGATGTGGATCTGCCAATCATAATCTGCCCCTAGCTATGGTGACTGGCTCAGGCATAGGCATATGACCCAAGCCAGGCCACCAGAACATTTCCTGGCATTTTTTGCTGAAGCCTTTGGGAAAGAGGTATGCTTTCTCTCTTTTTGATAAGAGTTACTAAGTTGGTAATATGCTAATTTGGCACTGCTGGGTTCACCACAAACTGAATGCTGGAGAATGAAGCCAACACAGAGGAAATAACTGAGAGGCTAAGGTAACTGTTCTCTTGGCTGTGTACCTGGATTCAGTCATATATGAAGCTCAAATAGAAAAGACTACCTCATGAAATTAGAAGGAGTCCATAGGAAGGAATCCTCGTAGTTTTGGGGTGGGAAGGCAAGTCAGGTTTCAGGAATCCAAACACAGAGATGAGCAGGGATGGATTGTGTGCTTGTGACCGTGAGTGGACATCGGGAAGAGGGGAAGGTGCAGTGGTTAGGGTCGGGGGAGAGGGGACAGTTACCTTCAAACCGGAGGCTTAGCAGCAGGGGATTGGCAGGTGTCTCTGAAAGCAGCTCCACATAGAGGGACTGGGCATCACTGATGAGGCCCCGCTCAGGGACATCATCCATGTCAGAGTCATAGATCACTGGGGACAGGGGACTGCCCCCTGAGCGCACCATCAACCTGGAGTGGACAGAGGGTGCCCAGGAGCTCAGTTTTCCCTCAGAAGCTGCTTCATCTCTTACCTGCTCTTCTTATTTTCTTGTAAGCATTGCACGCTAACCGACAGCACCACTGGAGCTCCTTACTTATTTTCATAGCTATTGTTTTCAAACGTTAACTATATGCTGTGTACTTAGCTAAGCCTTTACATATTTTAACATGTCTAATGCTCACAGGAAGCCTTGAGTCGCATACTATTATTATCTCTCATTTTACAGATGAGGAAATTGAGACCCGTAAAGACTAAGTAGCCTGCCTAACATCACATAGCAACTACTGGGCAGAGCTGGGATACCAGCTTGTTAGATAAAGAATATGATGCCAATGACCATGGCAAGCACATATCTGGTGCTTACTGTGTGCTGGGCACCATTCTAAGCACATTGCATACCTTAATGCATTTATCCTCACAGAAAACTTGAGAGACTTGAGAGAGATGTACTATTATCTCCATTCTGCCAATGAGGGAATTGTGGCACAAGAGATTCATTTAGGTTTCCACAGTTATACTGTCTAAGAAAAATGACTAACCTGTGTTTGACATAGATCCCAACTAGGATACACCCAAGGTCTGTCTGTCTCCTACTGCAGCCTCCCAATTTCCCTGAGGTGGGGACGCTGACCCAAGGCCCAGACCCTCACCGGTCATTGTCCTCATCTAGCGAGACCCTCTCGAAATGCAGGTGCAGCCGGCGTCCCTCAGCTGCTTCAATGATCCAGCGGCAGGTGAGGTTGGGCCCTGCAGCTCCCCCGGGCTCAGGTGACACAATACGGCCCAGTGTAGCATTGTGGATGGTGCCACCACAGGATGCTGTGGGCAGAGGAGGGGCAGGTTAAGGTGATTTGTCCTCCCATCTTCAGAGCTGTTGCATCCACACCTTTGCCTGGGAACTGGCCTCAGCATGGCCTCTGCCCTGCACACCCACCCCAGAGAACAAGGCCTTTTCCAGGGTGCTGCCCAGGTAGGCACCCAGACCTAGAATAAGAAAACCCAGCCGAGACCAGTTTGGCTCAGTGGATAGAGCGTCGGACTGCGGACTGAAGGGTCCCGGGTTCGATTCCGGCAAGGGCATGTACCTTGGCTGCGGGCACATCCCCAGTGGGGGGCGTGCAAGAGGCAGCTGATCCATGTCTCTCTCTCATCGATGTTTCTGACTTTCTATCCCTCTCCCTTCTGCTCTGTATAAAATCAATAAAATATATTTAAAAAAAAAAATAAGAAAACCCAGAGTGAGCACTGGCCGGTTTTGCTCAGTGGATAGAGTGTCGGCCTGCGGACTGAGGGGTCCCAGGTTCGATTCTGGCCAAGGGCACATGCCTGTGTTGTGGACTTGATCCCCAGTAAGTGGCAGCCGATCAATGATTCTCATCATTGATGTTTCTATCTTTCTCTCCCTCTCCCTTCCTCTCTGAAATCAATAAAGAAAAATATTTTTTTAAAAAGAAAAAGAAGCCGAGACCGGTTTGGCTCAGCGGATAGAGCGTCGGACTGCGGACTGAAGGGTCCCGGGTTCGATTCCGGCAAGGGCATGTACCTTGGCTGTGGGCACATCCCCAGTAGGGGGCGTGCAAGAGGCAGCTGATCGATGTCTCTCATCGATGTTTCTGACTTTCTATCCCTCTCCTTTCTGCTCTAAAAAATCAATAAAATATATTTAAAAATAAATAAATAAATAAATAAATAAATAAAAAAGAAAAAGAAAACCCAGAGTGAATAGCCCCAGGATAGTGATCCCACAAAATGAAGATTCCCCACATGTGGACCTGCTGGGATGGGCAACCTTGGGGGAATCTCCATAATTTAAGTCCTCAGATGGAAAATCTTCAAGTTAGGATCCCCAGGATGAAGATTCTTTAGGATAGAGACCCTTCCACAGTTTGAGACTCCACCCTTTCACTCCAAGAATGGTTTCTTCTAGGATGAGGAGTCTCCAAAAGAAGGGACCTCGAGAATAGTAACTCCCATATTGGGAGGACATTCCCAAATGGAGATCCCCCAACCAATGATAGAGACTCTAAAGATAGAGACCTCAGTGTAAAGGGCTCCAGATGGAGGCCCCAGGATAGCAACTCTTCAGAGTCCAAACTTCTTCAAGATGGATTTTCCCCAAAGATGGAGACCCCCAAGATAGGACCCTTCCAGTGGGGTTCCTAGGACAGAAGACCCACCTATTGTGGCAGGAGACTCACCCATGCAACTGGGTGGTTCACCGCTCCAGGCTGGCCGGGTGCTGTTGAGGCAGACTAGGGTCTCTTCACCATGCAGGTGGTAGCCTGAATCGCAGTGGAAGGTGGCCGTGCCTCCAGGATGCAGGTCTGTCACACTCACATCCCCATGGGCCGGCCGGGAAGGGAAGCCGCAGCTCAGAAGGTAGGCTGGAGCAGGAGAGCAGGGAGAAGGGGGATTCATTTTACCATGTCACCCTCTCAGTGCCACAGCACTTTCTCCCCTCTTTCCAAGACCCCCTTGGGGGCACAAAATGGCTTCATACTGGAGTCCTCACAGGGGCACACTGTCTCATGAAGCGCTCATTTAAACATCTCTCATCTCCTCTAATCTTTGTAATTTACCCATTTTGGCCTTCACTTTATAGATAAAGTACTTGAGACTCAAGAAATTCTGGATCCCAGAATTCTTTTGCTATGTGACCCCAGCCAAATCGATTGACCACTCTGAACCCCATCCAGCTCTAATAGTAACAAATAATATATTTGCAGAACTTGTTCATCTTCCGAAGTGGGTTCACACAGTGCTTTTGAGGTAGTCAGAGAAACACTGTGACCTATTTTCCAGACGCAGCCAATGAGGATTCAAGTTATTAAGTGCATTGGAGCATTTTCTTCCCTCTACACACACAGTGGACTTTCACTGAGGTACACTATGGTATTATACCCTCAGCTTTCACCCAGAGGAACCAAATGAAACTCCTCTAGAAACTTTGACTATTTTACCATTGAAGGCCTTAATATTCACTGCTCCCTAAATGAATCACCCAGTGTAAGTTAAAGAATTGTTTTGTCTTTTCCTTTCTTGTTGTGAGAACTATGTAATATATATCTCTCTCTTTCTCTCTCATTCTCTCTCTCTCTCTCTCTCTCTCTCTCTCTCTCTCTCTCTCTCTCTCTCTTTCTCTCTCTCCCCACTGGCCGCTAGGAAGCTCAAAACCAGATTATGGCTTATCCCTGGCAACAGAGGCTTGTCCACATTCTATTTTCTCAACTTTAATAAACATTACCTGGTACTAATTTTTTCTTACTTATTCTATTTAATTTTATTGCCTGAATTCTTTTTTGAAAGTATCCTGAAATTCTTATAGAATCATATGAGATAAAACAAAAGAATAGAAAGTGACTTGGTAGCAAATTATGGACTCTGAACTTGACCTTGACAGAGCTCTGTGTCTGTTTCAGACCAGGCAGAGCTCATTGAGAAGGGCTTCTTGGAAGAAATAGATCAAAGCTGGGTCTTGTAGGAGGGGAAGACTACAATTAGCAGAGGGCTTGGGAGATACCAGCTTGCCTAGACCTTTGCTTTTTCTGACTCTCTAGCCCTCAGTGATTCTGTAAGAGACCTGGCCTCTCCCTATATTAAAATTCAACAAGTAGTTCCTTGGTGGGGCCTGAGGAGGAAGAGATGAAAAGACTCAGGCCTTACTCTCTGGGAATCTACAGACTACTGAGATAGACATAAAAACAACTTTCTAGGAAATGTTGATTTGAATAAATGTTAGCCTCTGTGATGGCTCTCCAGGACCAACAGAATCTAGTCTCAGTACTTTATTTATTTATTTATTTATTATTTTTTAGGTTTCAGTACTTTAGATTGACATTTAAGCCTGCCCAGCACATCCACCTCCAATTCTCATCACCTACGGGCCTTTATCCTACATAGTGTAGGTTGTGACTCCTTATGGTCTCACCTCCATGTTTTTTTTACACCATTTCCCCTACCTGCAAGGCCCTTTCTGGATTCTTCTAATATTTCAAGAAATAACTGATGTACCATCTCTTTCAGGGAGGCTTCCTGACACTTTCTTTCCCCAGTAGAGTTGGTTGCTCTCTTGCCTATACACAGTTCCACACATTATCTATCTATCTATCTATCTATCTATCTATCTATCTATAAAAGCCTAATATGCAAAGTGTCCTCTCAGGAGTTTGATTGCTTGCTATGACCACCAGGGAGTGGCATGGAATGAAGAAAGGCCCTGGCCAGCAGCTGGCACCAGCAGCCACTAAGAACCCAACCCATGCACTAATTTCATGCACTGGGCCTCTAGCAAGTTTATAATCACATTAACCACTGACTACTGCCATTAAGAGACTGAACCGAGCCTTATTTATTTTGTTTTCTAAAAACCTGGCCTAGGAGAAACCAAGATGGTGACATAGGTAAATAACTAAACTGCTCCTCACACAACAATTTCAAAACTACAACTAAAAGACAAAATGGACATCAGCCAGAACCACAGGAAAGCTGGCTGAGTGGAAATTCTACAACTAGAAGGAAAGAGAAAAGCACACTGAGACTCAGAGGAGCTGCAGAAGGCAGAGGTACCGAGACGCATATGCAAAGAGGGCTGGCAACTGAGTACACGGCTGGCTTTCTCAATCAGGAGGGAGACAAAAGCTCCTGATGGCTCTAAACTCCAGTTCTGGTCGAGACTCTGGGGTCCCAGACTCATCTGGGGAGAAACTGGATTATCTGGCAGCTGGCAAAACTCAAGAACGGCTTTCTCTCAGAGGTGCTTGCAGTGATTACTGAGGGACACTGAGACCCAGGAGCCTCTTAGGGCAGGGCTGATGGGAAGCCATTGCTGTTTGCTCTGCCCTGAGACTCCACCCCATTCAAACTGAGCACAGAGGCTTTTTCAAGTCTTGTCTCATAAGGGTGTCTCCAGCACAGAAGTTCTCCCAGCATAGACACAGCTGATCCTCACAGCCAATTGGCCTGGAAGTCAATTCCTCCCAGTGATACCAACAACAATCGAGGCTTAACTACAAGACTGTTCACAGCCCACAAAGGGGTGCACTAAAAGTGCATCTCAGGTAACTGGGGAAGCTGAGCCACTGAGCCCTATAAGACACCTAGCACACAAAGCCACTCTATCAACTCAGGGAAGCAGTCAAAATGTGGAGACAAAGACAACAAGTCACAAATGAAAATAATGGAGGAAAGCAAATTTAGATATAGAGTTCAAAACCATGGTTATAAGGTTTTTCAAGAATTTTCTAGAAAAGGCTGATAAATTTAGTGAGACCCTTGAGGATATGAAAGAGGACCAACTAGTAATTAAGCATACATTGACTTGAAATAAAAAATAATATACCAGATCCAACAGCGGACAAGAGGATCCCAAGAATCAAGTCAAAAATCTGAAATACAAAGAAGTAAAAAAACACCCAACCAAAAAAGAAAAAAGAAAAAAAGAATCCAAAAATATGAAGATAGTGTAAGGAGTCTCTGGGACATCTTCAAGCATACCAACATCCAAATTATGTGGGTGCCAGAAGAAGAGCAAGAGCAAGATACTGAAAACCTATTTGAAGAATAGGTGACCGAAAACTTCCCCCACCTGGTGAAAGAAATAGACTTACAAGTCCAGGAAGTGCAGAGCACCCCAAACAAAAGGAATCCAAAAAGGACCACACTAAGACACATCATAACTAAAAGGCCAAGAGCAAAAGACAGAGAGAATCTTAAAAGCAGCAAGAAAAAAACAGTTACCTACAAGGGAGCACCCATATGATTGTCAGCTGATTTCTCAATAGAAACTATGCAGCCAGATGGGACTCGTAAGAAATATTCAAAGTGATGAATAACAAGAACCTACAATCAAGATTGCTCTACCCAGCAAAACTATCATTCAGAATTAAAGGGCAGATAAAGAGCTTCACAGACAAGAAAAAGCTAAAGGAGTTCATCACTGCCAAACCAGTATTATATGAAATGCTGAAAGGTATTCTTTAAGAAGAGGAAGAAGAAGAAAAAGGTAAAGATAAAAATTATGAACAACAAATACATATCTATCAACAAGTAAATCTAAAAACCAAGTGAATAAAAAATCTGATGAACAACATAAACTGGTGAATATAATAGAATCAGGGGCATAGAAAAGGAGTGGACTGACTATTCTCGGTGGGAAAGGAGTGTGAGGGGTGTGGGAAGAGACTGGACAAAAATCGTACACCTATGGATGAGGACAATGTGGAGAGGATAAGGGCAGAGGGTGTGGTGGGAAACAGGTAGAGGGGAGCTATGGGGGGCGGAAAGAGGAACAATTGCAATAATCTGAACAATAAAGATATATATATCCTATATAATAAAAAGATAATATGCAAATAGATCAAACAGCAGAATAATTGAACAACCAATCAAAGTGTAATATACTAATGATATGCTAAGGCTGCTCAACTGCTCACTATGATGTGCACTGACCACCAGGAGTGTTCCTCAGCCTGACCTGCACTCTCTCACAATCTGGAACCTCTCAGGGGATGTCAGAGACCCAGTTTCGACCCAATCCTGCAAACCACTTCCCTTGGAAGGGCGTCAGACACAGGCTCATGGCTGGTGAGCGCTGCTGTGACAATGCGAGCCTCTCCGGATCGGGACTGATTGGGTGCAAGCCCATGGCAGGCACAGTGGGGCCAGGATGAGTGGGAGCGGCAGGTAGGAGCTGCAGGCAGCATTGGACTGTGGGTTTCAGCCCAATCTCTTCAGGCCACCCAGAGGGACCCCACCCGTGCACGAATTTGTGCACCAGGCCTCAAGTATATATATAAAAGCCTGGCCTAGCTGATCAATTGGTGCAGCCAAGCAGCAATGTGACAGCACAAAGAGCATTGGTTTTGGAGACAGGCAGATCTGAGTTCCAGGTCTAGCTCCATAACTTATTAGCTGTATAACCTTCAGCAGGCAACTTCGCCTCTAAAGTCTCTAACCTATAAATGGCAATAATAATCCCTATCAATTAGGATTGGCCTTTAAGTGAAACAAACAAACATTCAAAGCAGCCAGCATATAAAAAGTGCTCAGAAAATGTTAATCACCTACTTCTTACCAGCTGAAATTAATGAAGAACTGGGAGTCAGGGACTTGGAATTCTGACTCTGCAATGAATTTGCAGGTGACTGAGCAAAGCACATAACCTGAGTTGACAATGGCCACCCCCAGGGTTGCTGTGGGAAGCAAATGAAACAATAGTTGTTGGGCTTGGGGTGAGGGGTAATGCGGACTTTGGTCCCTCGAGAAGCTAATGAGGCCACGCTGGACCGGAGACCCCATCCAGGGCACTTTGGAAGGGCTTAAACAGAGTTTTGGTCCCAAAGGTGCTTGAAGAAGCTGTAAAGCAGGGAAGACAGAGATAGGTAAAGAAGGCCAATTTATGAAATAACCCTGCTTCCCCAAATGTTCTACTTAGCCTAGAGTCCTATTTTCAATGCCCCAGAGAAGTGGTTGCTTAAAGGAGGCAGCAGGGGGACATTCTGTAATATCTGAAGTCCAACCCTTTGCCCTAGGCCATCAAGGCATGCTCTTGCTCCCCAACAACTAACTATACATGGCCCTGACTACCAATTTTATGTCCCTCAGTTCACTGGTCTCTCCACGAACAGGTCTGGTGCTGGGTGCCTCCAACTTGCACATATGAGTCCCTGGAGGAGGTCCCCAGTGGAAGCCTCAGGAAAGGCTGGAGAGGGTATGAAATGGGGATATAAGTTGTGTGTGTGCCCTGGGGAAGGGATATGGGGTCAGCAAAGCTAACAAAGGGGCAGGCAAGGCCATGAGGTGATGTGAAAGGGACATTGACTCAACCCAGTTTCCTTATCTCTGAAGAGCACAGGAAGGCTTTTTTGAGAGATAGCAGTGTGTGGAATGGGACAGAGGCTGGGCCCTTTGCACACATATACACATGTATGCTAGAACATATCCTTGCACTGTGGGAAGGTTCCCTGTACACACAGGCGAGTGTGGATATACACGTGCGTAGGTTGTCTGTGGGGAGATGCTCATGAATGCAGTCATGCACAAATATATTCCCCTTCTCTGCCCCAGAAGCAAGTAGGATCTTTCTAGGCCTCAAATCTGAGGTTGTCACTATCCTGCTTTAAATATTTCAAAATATCTCCCCTCCCTTGCCAAAAGAGTCTGAACTCTTCACTGATGCTGATAAGAGCATGATCCCAATACAACCTACCTCCTGGTTTGTATCTTAACTCATTTCTCCCCCCTCCCCTCTCTGTGCTTGTACTGTAATAGCAAGGACTGGCATTTTTAGCTCTCACTGTGTACCAGATGCTATTTTAAGCACTTGACATGTATTAACTCATTTGATCATCTTAACGATACCACAGGTAAGTATTATAATTCCCATTTTTCAGATGAGGCAATGAAAAGTTAGGTAACTTGTCCTAGATCACAAAGCTATGACAATTCTATCTTCCATGATGAATTACTTCAACTCTTAAAGGGGCTTACTTCTTTCTCCTCTCTGGGTCTTGGAGTGTGCTTTTCCATCCATCTTGACATCTGCCTTCCTTCCTCTTTTGCTCCCTCCAACCCTTTCCTTGGCTAACCAGTCTTTTAGGTCTCAGCTTAATCATCATCTCCTCCAAGAAGGTGTCCCTATATTCCACAGGAGAAATTTAGGTCTCTTTGATATTTGCTCCTTCTGCCTGTATTCCTCCACCATAGGGATAAGGTACTTAGTTCACTGAATTATAATCATCCTGATTACTTGTCCATCTTCCTATCTAGATGCTGAGTTATTGAAGTTAGATTTACATGTGGTTTGTTCATTCTTCTTCCTAAGGCTAACACAGGGCCAATATGAAGTGGGAACTAGCTAAGTATTTGCTGAGTGAATGGATGAGCTGTCACTTGGTTGCATACACTCTCAGACATAGGTCTATACGTGTGTGAAATAACTGTGCACAGGTCTCCTCTGAGAGTTCTGCCCCCAGGGTGCTAGTCAGGAGGAAAGGTCCCCAACATTGCCCTGTGCGTGGAAGTCTCCTAGGGATGACCTTGTGCCAGTGTGGTCCCTCCCCTTCCACCAGCACCCTGGACTCTTACCCTGATAATGGATCCTGAAGCCACCACCCCTTGGGACTCGAGGACTTTGGAAGTGCAGGAGCAGCCGGTTGGTTGGGCTCCGAAGGACCTGTCCTTCTCCCAGCATTGAGGAGTTGGCCAGGAGTCGGGGGGCCAGGCCTGGGGCTCCCCCACCAGCCAGCACCAAGAGTTCCTCCTCCCGAGACAGGTTCAGCGTCTGCACCTATAGAAGCCAGACCCAGACTCACCGGGGTAAGTCAATCCAAGTGGAAAACCCCAGAAGTCCCCTCTCTGCCCCCTTTTGCTTTCCTTTTCCCTGTATGTGGCAGCCCAAACACCACAGTGACATTGGCCAAGTTGTAGAACTCCAGGTGCCTTCCTGACTATCAGAAAGCAGGCCCATTGTGTTAAGAAACAGGTTCTCTGGCTCTTAGGTCAAATCTGTGCACACCCTAGGACTCAGAGGAAAGGGCTTGGAGGTTTCATATTGAGGTCCACTTACCTGGATCTCAATGCCATAGCCAGGGTAGACATGGATGCTGTATGTACAGTCTAGGAGTCCCAGGGTGCGGCTGGTGCTGCTCCCTAAATCTGGAGACTCAATATGCCCTTCACCTTCGGAGATGTTGTTATTACATAAAACTAAAAAGATATAAGTGGCTGAAGTTGAACAAATCCCTGTGTTCTTGCCCTCCCAGGCCCCCATCTCTCTTCTCCCCCGCACCCCTGTGCCCAGAATTCCCTTCCCCCAACTGTAACATGGATAAAACATAGAAAGGTACATGGTATGGGCATATATTATTAAGCAGAAACTCTTCTGTCTGTACCCACATCACTTCCTGCACATCTTCCCTGCAGATCTCTCCTATTCATATCCTACTCCTCCTGAACACTACACCATTCCCTTTCAATCGCCTCACCTGGGCTGGTCACCGTGGTGGTGACAGTTGTTGTGGTGATGATGGTGGTCGTGGTCTCCTCCTCTCCTCCCTCAGGCCCAAGGGGCGGGCCTGGGGAGGCGGGACCAGAAAGGGGTGGGGCTGTAGTTCCTGGGGGCGGGGTCAGCAGCTCCGGCGCGGTGGGGCCTGTCCCCCTACCCTCCTTAGGGGTTACGGCTGTTGTCAGAGGCCCTGTCCCTGGCTCAGTGGCCCGTGGCAGGGAGGGTGCTGCAAGAGTCTGGCCGGCTGGAGGGGCGGCTAGCGTGGGGTCTGGATCAGATCCTGGGACAGTGCAAGGTAAGTCAGGACACGGGAAGAGCAAATTGGTGGGTCTTGAAGGGGGCACAGGGCTAAGGGAAACTCAGGGTTCCCCAATGAACCCAAAAGATCTCCCCGACAAGATGCAGATTCCCCTCTTCTATTTTCCTCATCTCAATTCCCCACCTCCTCCCAAGGCTTCTATAGCCTGATATCATCCCCTTTCTCTCCCACTGTTCACATCTGGACCACGTCCTTCCATTCTGATGGTCTCTGCCTCCCCATTCAAATCTGGTTCCTCTCCTAGCTACCGTTTTTTTCTTTCCTCTGTCTTGCTCTCTCTGGAACTCTTTTTATTTCTCTGATTAGTATTCTTATCACTCTCTGATTTTATGATTCTAGGTTTACTAATATCTGTATTTCTCTTTCTCTTTTTGTGTCTTTCTCCCACCATTTTTCTGATTCTGGTTCTCTGATTTTCTATCTGTCGTTTTCTGATTACTTGTTTTTCTATCTCTTGACCATTCTATTTCTCTGTCTTTGCCCAATTTTGACTCTCTCTAACCATCACCCTCTATCTCCCTCTGAATTTTAATGGCTTGGTTCCCCAATTTCTGGAGTGAATATCTCTCCCTATGCCTCTGTGCTACTCTTGCCACTCTGGGAGCCTCACCTGGCAGGTAGCCCATCTCTGGGTCCTTCCTCAGCAGGGCCCCGTGGAGCAGCTCAGCCAAAGCCTCCGAGGCTACCGTGGGGGTCTCGCTTCCAGGCTCCAGCAGTGTCTCCTCCTCTTTCACAGGCAAACCTGAGAGATGAAGTTGTATGAGGCTCTCCACTGCCCACACTCCTCGATTTACCAGAAAGATCTTTTCTGGAGTTATTTCTCCCTCCTCAGCTGGGCCTGCAGGTGCTCAAAGGGTCCCAGGCTGAGCTGAGAGCTAAGATGGAAGGAGAGGTGTCCCTCACAATCTTCCACCTCCTTCTCCATGTTTTCCCCCAGGCTGTGTGGGCCTTCAATGAGCACCTTGGCTCCAGTGAAATCTGGATATGCCAGCAGGGTGGAGAAGGGGAAAAGTGCTGCCTTCATTTTCACCTCAGTGGTCTCCTGGTCTGACAGCACCTCCCAGCCCTTGATTCCGCAGTACCCAGCTTTCTCTCTGGATTTCTATCTCTGCAGTGTGGTGTACTTCACCCCTCCCTGTCTTTCTCTCTTTCTCTCCCCCTCTTTCTCTCCTTTCTCTGTGGTCTTTCTCTAGTCTTGCTGAGGGGCAGAGTGGGTGACTGACAATCTGGTCTCTGAGCAGTGCCTCTGCTCATCTGTCTTTGTCCATACATCCAAGAACAGTTGTGTGTGCAGTGCCTGGCATCCCTCCCAGCATCTCCATCTCCTACTCAGGTACTCTCTGCTTTCTGCCACCTCCACAACATGCCCCCAACTTTCCCAGCCCTCCTTCCTGTATGTAACCCTTGAGATGCTGCTAAAAACTACCCTCACTCATTTCCCCACCTCTTCCATAGCGGGGTTAGGGGCTCCAGGTACAAACTAAAAAGCCCTGTTTAGTCCTTTTCCGTCAGCTGTTCCCTCCCCTGCCTCAGGAGCTTTGGAAAACCAAGGTGTTCCAAGAAATGAGGGTAAAGGGCCCCCCTGGGGGCTTTCATGGGCCCACCCCCCGATCCCATGTTCTTACCCTGAATCCAGGGGCAGCTCAGCAGAATTAGGAACAGCAGCTGGGGAGGCGGTTGATGCTGGGCCTTGGGAGTCCCCATGGCGACTCACACTGATTTCTCTTCTCTGCGCCTCTCTTAAATAATCTAGCTGTCACCTTTCTTCTGTCTCTATTTTTCCTTTTATTTTTTTCTTCCTGGCAGTTAGCAAAGAAGACAATTTCTGTACCCCTTGAGATGGAGGGGTAGAATTAGGCTGGGGGGTCGCCTGGAGCCCAAGCCTCTTTGCCCAATCTCCTCTGTTCTCTGCTCCGGGATCTGAGGGTGAGGGGGCGCGGCTCCGGCTGCAGGGGGTGGAGCCGAGAGGGCCGAAGGACCGGGCCTCCTGGGTTACCCTCCTGCTCTGGCGCCTGGGTCCACCAGGCTGGCTGGATCCCAAGATGTGATCCAGCTGGGGAAAGACAAGACAGCGTGTGAAAGGCCTGGGGTGGGGTTGAGGATCTACTGAAAGCTCTAGAGGGGCTTGTCGGGGAGGAGAGGGGGTTGCGGAACCTAGAGAGCCGAAAGCTCGGGCACTAGAGCTGCGGGAGGGAGAAGCTGAGAAAGGTGTCGAGTCCACGTCAGATCCTGGGGACGGGCGAAGGGAGGGGCCTGGGATTTATTGGGGGGCGGGAGGGAGGAGGAAGTGCAGATGGAAGAAGGAGGGACCATATGAGCCAGGACCGTAATCCTCACTCCCGCGGCCCCTAAGGGAGGCAAGGGAAGCTCTGTGGTTCCAGCAATAATTATGGACCCCGCTCTCTGTTACAGCAACATTTGGAATCTGAATCTCCTCTTTCCAGGGTGCCGAGGGGCGGCAAAACTGTTCAGTTCCAAATATGCCCCCAACCCTTATCCAGACCCTCACCCCATGGACTTCCCCTTCCTTTCTACAGAAGCTCATGTGCAATGGGCTTTCCCCTCCCTCCTCTAGGAGATGGCAAGTTTCCACACTATGAGAAGCCTAAGAGGTAACAAGGCTATTATTTTTTAGAGGAGAGACCCTTCATCTTACCATACAACATGCAACATGAGCCCGGCCAGCTGGCAAGGGCTTCAACTTTGATTTTTTATTTCTGTCCTCTCACACGCCTCTGAAGCGTTTTTTCAGCACCACCAGAGCGCGGACAGCTCCCCGGCCGCGCCTCACTGGGCCCCGCCCCCAGCGCCGTGGGCGATTGGCTGAAGCCCGCCTTCACTATCAATCAAGCAGCCCCTGGGGCTGGCTCCAGTGAAAGCAGAAGGGGAGGCAGAGTCACAGGCAGGTGGGTCCAGGGTTCTGCAGACCCAAGGACAGGCCACAGCGTCCTGTCCGCAGTCCGCGTGTTCGCCCCACCCCTTGGTTTATCCCGCCCCTGGTCCCGCCCCTTCTTTACGCATTGCGGAGTGGCTGGAGGTTGGCAACTTGCCCCAGGCGCCGCACGTGGCGCCCCTTCGGGGTCCGGGGAGAAGGAAATGCGGTGATGACCCCCCCTTCTCCTCCCTCTTGGCTGAGTTGCCGCTGCCATTGGGCAGGGTCTGGGGTAACTAAGATGAGCAGACTGCTGTAGGGAGGAATGACGTCAGGATGTGTGAGAGCCAAGGAAGGAGCGAGTAGGAGAGAAAGAACGAGAGAGCGAGAGGGAGAGAACCCGCCGGCTGGGAGGAATGACATTAGAGGGCTGTAGGAGAGAGGAGGGGGGGGAGCGGAAAGAAGCCACTGCGGAGGACAACTGGTTGCAGGTTCCGGTCCCCAGGGCTGCGGGTCCAGCTGGGGTAGGAACTGCTGTCCAGGGAAGCTAGAAGGAAAGGGGAGGAGGGTGGGAGTGGAGGCAGGAGAGAAGAAAGGAGAGGGGGAGGGGGAGAGAGGAAAGCGCCGGAAGGAGAAAGGAGAGGTAAGAGAGTGGGGGAGAGAGGCAGAAGCAAGGAAAGGGAAAAGGGTTAAAGGTACATAAGGGAGGAGAGAAAGAGGGAGATAGAAGGTGGAGAAAAGACTTCAGAAGGAGGGAGAACAGAGTGGAAATGTGGAAGGGAAACAGCCCCGGGGGGAACCAGGGAGTAGCCATGGAGGAAGAACTCGGGGGACAGGGGAACTGGGGTCTGGAAGATGCCCCAGGCCTCTTGGCCATGGCCTCCCTGCCCATCATGTCCACGTGGCCTTTGCCCCTAGTCTCCTCAGCCTTTACCCTGCTGCTCGGAGCCCTCACTTCCCTTTTCCTCTGGTACTGCTACTACTTAGGCTCCCAGGACCTGCAGGCCCTGGCAGCTGGGAGTCAGGCTGGGGGTGTCAGTGGTGGGCCTGGAGGATGCTCTGAGGTTGGCAGGCCAAGCTCAGGGAGCTCTGGGGAGTCTGGGGAAGGACCTAGGGCAGAAGGTCTAGTGAGCCGCCGCCTTCGGGCCTACGCCAGGCGCTACTCCTGGGCAGGGATGGGTAGGGTGAGGCGGGCAGCTCAGGGTGGCCCAGGCCCTGGGGGAGGGCCAGGGGTCCTGGGCATTCAGCGCCCAGGCCTGCTTTTCCTGCCAAACTTGCCCTCTGTGCCCTTTGTGCCCCGGGATGCCCAGCGACATGATGTGGAGCTCCTGGAAAGCAGCTTCCCTGCTATTTTGCGGGACTTTCGGGCTGTGAGCTGGGATTTCTCAGGAACTACCCCTCTGCCTCGGGGCTGGTCCCCACCACTGGCTCCTGGGTGCTACCAGCTCCTGCTGTACCAAGCAGGCCGGTGCCAACCCAACAACTGCCGCCGGTGCCCTGGGGCCTATCGGGCACTGAGGGGGCTGCGGAGCTTCATGAGTGCCAACTCTTTCGGCAATGCTGGCTTTTCTGTCCTTCTTCCGGGGGCCCGGCTTGAAAGCCGCTGTGGGCCCACCAATGCCCGGGTCAGATGCCATCTGGGTAAGTAGATGATGCCTGCAGACAACCTCCTTGCTTCTCCTCTCCACCAGAGCTTTCTACACTGTGGTTCTGATCATGCCTCTTCTCAGAAATCTTCCACTATAACTGTTGCCGACAGTAGAAGCATTTCCTGAGCTTTACCTGCAAACTATCTTCATAAGCTTTGCCATATTCATTTACCACCTGAACTATGTTTCTTCATATGGAGTCCCCCCACATTTTGTTCTACTTAAAAGGAATTTTTATAGAACAATAATAATCATTACTACTTGTCCTAAATAGAAAGTAATCATAAAAACAAATTTAAACTTCAAAAAAGGCTTTACAAATTTTGGCTAAATAGTCTCTCTGAGATACAAGCTTACACTCTCTTCACTTAGAAGGGAGCAATGTTAGTAAGGTGTTAATGTCATGGTAGCGCCAAACTTGAGATGCTCTTTTTGATGTTTTAAAGATTGAAAAAATGGAAAGGAAAACAAATTTCTGGTTATTTAATGATCTTATTGTGCTACCCGATGGATGTATCCTCCACTTTGAAGCACACTCGCCTCAGGATTAAGGCTAGATCCTTTCTCTCCTCACCTCCCATTTGTTCCCTTCCTTGCCTTTTCTCCCATCATGCTTTCAAAAATAAAGGCCTTCTAGCTAATCCTGGCAGACACCACATTCATGCTGTACTCAACCTTAAATGTCTTTATCATTTTATCACCTCCTGGGAAACTCATAGTCTTTAGGACTCATATTTTCAAGTGTCACACCTCCTCTGGATGTCTTCTTATTCCTCATCATTTGAAGTGGCTGCTGTTTTCTCACAGTACTCTACTGTGTGGTCCCTGGGCAAGGATGAAGTCATTAGTTTTATATCTCGTAGGAAGGGAAGGCCCAGCACATAACAGGTTCTGAGTTAAATTGTCAGAAGCCCAGGAGGAGATGCCACTTCCTCCAGGAAGCCTTCCCTTTTCTCGAAAACAGAATAGATTGCGCTTTGCACTGCTGGATGTCCTTCCTGATGAAGTCGGGGCCCAAGGGAAGCCAGCAGAGTCCTGGGTGTCTGTGGGCGGCCCAAGGGAACCCAGCCTGGTTCCCGGGTGCTGGAGGGAAGCTGTTGCCGGCAGATGGGGGAAGGAAGGCCTACTCTTGCACGAATTTTCATGCATCAGGCCTCTAGTTGTCTTATAATTATATTTCACAGAGCAAGAGGAACTGCCACAGAATCTGGTGTTTAGGACCCTGTCTGCTTTTTGACTGAATGGGATGGGCTCCTTCCATAGAGGCTGGAATGTTGGATGTCTGGGTCTTTTCCCACAGGTCTGAAGATCCCCCTTGGCTGTGAGCTGGTGGTTGGAGGTGAGCCCCAGTGCTGGGCTGAGGGACACTGTCTACTGGTGGATGACTCCTTCCTGTACACTGTGGCTCATAATGGTAATGGGGTCTCATTTTGCTAGAAGGGATGAGGGACTAAGAGTGAAGGGGAATAGATGAGAGGCTGCATACTTAGGCCCACTGGCTTGATATCCCAGTACCACCATTTTCTAGCTGCATAACCTTGAACAAGTCATAATTTCCAGTCACCTGTGAAATGGAGAAACTGCTTTGTTGATCAGGTGGCTAAAGGATTAAATAAATTAATGTAGGTGCAAAGTGGTTAACAGCACAAGACCCTGGGCCTGGGTCTGGGTTCCTGTGCTTCTCTGGCACTTACGTTGTTAGATGCCACCAAGTAGGTGGCGACATCTTAACTACAGGTATGGTGTCAGGCCTGAGGGCCTCCTCCACCCTTGTCAAGGGGAGTGCTAACCTTCTCTTCTTTCGTACAACACATACCTCTGGCACTTACTAGCTGCATGAACTTGGGCAACTTATTTAACCTCCTTGTGCCTGTTACTCTATATAAAATAGGAATAATTATGGAACTATCTCAGACTCTGTTATGATGATTAAGAGTTAATGCACATAATGAACAGTGCCCGGCATTTACTTAAAAGTGTTTGCTGTTTTGATTACTTGGTGAGTGCACTGGCATATAAGCACTTAATGTCAGCTACTCTCCTTCCTCCATTCCCATGTACTCTAGGCTCCCCTGAAGATGGACCTCGAGTGGTCTTCATCGTGGACCTTTGGCATCCCAACGTGGCTGGAGCTGAGCGCCAGGCCCTTGACTTTGTATTTGCACCAGACCCTTGAAGGAAGGTGTTGCCTTCAGACATCTGGGCTGGGGATATGCTGCACTCAGGGGTGGTTGCATGATAGCCAGGACCACCTCTCCAATGCAGAGGTGGGATGGGGCTGAGGGTGGGAACTTGCTAGTGAAACATTGAAATATAGATCTTAAATTCTCTTTTAACTCCTGACTACTTTCTTCCCAGCTATCAGGCCCACAGCAGGGGAGCATGTCTTCCCATCCAGCTAGTTAGGTACCCCCTTAACATAAGCCATCTCCCTGGCCATCACCCTGGGAGTTAGCACCAGATCCTCAATTCACCTTTATTTCAATAATTTAATACAAAATTAAAATAATAAATAATGTGAAACATATTGAGAAGACAGCTGAGCTGGTGCAGGCCCAGGCCAGCCTAATACAAAGTTAAAGAGGTAGGGAGAATAGAAAAGGAAAGAGGGAGCAAACTATCCTGCACAATGGTTGAGAGGCAGCTCAGAATGTGGAGGCTATTAAGGGCTGGCTTGACACTTTGGCATGTACAATGTACTAACAAAAGAGAAAGAGAACTCTAAATCATTTTAAACCAGCTGGTAAGGGAAAATAGCAGGACAAGAGTGGTGATAAGGTAATGAATGCAGGCCTTCTGAAGGGCTCTGACTGAGGGAAAGGGCTGGAATGTACCGTGTTACTAGCAATAAAGTGAGAATGAATGGAAAAGGGCCAAAGTGAAAGTACCATGCAATAAAAGGACACAAGGGAGACCCACGACTTGGCCAGCAAAGCCGGGGCAAAGGTATGGGAAGGGGAGGAAAAGAAAGGGACTGGGTCCCAGTGGCAGAAGAAAAACAAGGAGAAAGGTCAAGATCAGTCCTTGAAGACAATCTGTTGGCCATGAGGACGCTCGTCATGGGTGATGTGGCGCCGGACATGGATCCTGCGGACACGATGCTCTCGGTTCTCCTCATCCTCCCCTCGGGCCATCCCACCACCTCCAGCTACACCCCCTGTGGCCTCCAGGAGGGCTGGGTCTGGGCCCCGGGGAGTCTCGTAGATCAGGATGTTCAGGGTCTCCTCAAAGATCCGGGCCTCTGGGAATTCCACCTGTAAAAGGCCAGCAACACCCAGCTCCCATCCTCTGATTCAGCCACACAGCAACCCCTTTCCCCCAGCTGCTCGGCACTGGCACACCTCTTAGTTTTTGCAATCACAGGTTCTTTGGGTGGATTGTCCTCTTTGCAATTTATTAACTCAGCAAAGTCACACTTATACTTCAAAGTCCAGCTCTGAAGTCGGGCCGTTATTTATTTTCTCTCTTTGCTACTAAGTCTCTTGGTATATTCTTTCATTAGACAAACCTTATTGAATAAGTGCACTGTACCAGGTGTTGTTCTAGAACATAGCAACAAACAAAACAAAGTTCCTATCCACAGGAAGTTTACATTCCAGGGGAGGACACAGATATACATTTAACAAAATACAAACTGTCAGATGATCACAAACGTTATGGGGGGAAAAACCTATAGCAGGAAAGGGGGTGGTGATAGTCATGGCCAGGAATGTTCTAGAGGGTACTCAGAGAAGGCCTCACTGAGAAGATGATGCTTGACCAATGGCCAAAGGAGAAGAGGGAGGGAGCCAGCTGGGTAACTAGAGAAAGAGCAATCTGGGAAGAGGCAACAGCAAGAGTAAAAGCTCTGGCACAGGAATGGGTTTAGTGTATGATTTGAACATCAGCAGCCAGGCCAATGCACCGGCACAGAGTGATGAAGTAGAAAGGGATGAAACAAAAGTGGGGGTTCCCCTGTGTGTCTTGGAGGAATACAACTAACATAACTCTTAAGCTACCTTTTAATTATTGGTTTATCTTCTTGTCTTCCCAATAACAGAGGAAGCTTCTTAGAGCTGGGTCATTCATTCACGCATTCAATAAATGTTTCCTAGCTTCCACTGTGTGAGAAACTCTTCTATGAGCCTCCACTAGTGCTAGAGAAATAGGGAAAAAAATAAAAAAAGATACAGCCCTACTCTCAAGGAGCTAACACCTTACTACTGAGGTAATTCCACCTCATCACCCTCAGCATCCCCAGCTTTATTTAGCTAAGGAAGCAGAATGACCAACTTTGGGATTGTTAGGGTGAATGTTTATGAGTAAAGGTGTCTTAAATAAAGGGATGCTTGACTTGGGTCTTAAAGATTAAGTACAAATTCCTCATGCAGACAGAGATGAGGAAAAATAATGCCAAGAAAAAGGAATAATGTAACCTTGGCTGGTGTTTCTAAGTAGTTAGACTGAAAGGGTAGTGGGTTCAATTCCTGATCAAGGGCATGTACCTTGACTGCAGGTTTGATCCCCAGCCCCGGTTGGGGCACATGCAGGAGGAAACCAACCAATGTCTCTTTCTCACATTGATGTTTCTTCACACCCCCCACCCACCTTCCACTCTGTCTAAAAAGTCAATGAAAAAAAATATCCTAGGGTGAGGATTAACAACAACAAAAAGGAATAATGTGTGCAAAGTTGGGGAGGTGTAAAATAGCATTTGGTACGTACAGACTTTGAAGATTCTGGTGTATCTGAGGCACATCCCTCACGAAGGTCAGAAGAGACCAGGCTGACAAGACTGTCAGAGGCTAGATGGTATGACATCATGATTTACACAGTTAAGACCCCACAATTTGGATCCTGGCTTAGTGATAGATTTCCCCCGCCTGATCCGCTCGACTGCCTTTGTCCAGGGTCCTGGTCCTGCCAACCACCATAGCCCTCCCTGACCAGGCCCTGAACCCCTTCTGACCTTGGTCTGCTTCTTCTCCGTGGCATAGACAATGGAGGTGCAGCACACCTCGGCGATTTTGCGGCCCTGCCCGTAGAAAGACCAGCAGCAGATCTCGTCCCCCAGTACATCCTTGAGGAAGAGCAGCCGCCCATGGAAGCGCAGGGCCAGTTTGTCAAACAGCTCGATGTTCTTAAGTAGGTTGTCATCTGAAGTGCTGAAGACCAGGGGCCAGGAGGCCTCAGCACAAGTGACTTCCCACCCTCTGTTCCCCCCAGCATAGGGTCCTGCCCAGTGGTTTGGTGCCCAACAGGAACCTTCCTCCACCCCTGGGGCCAGGCCAAGCAGGCCTCTGCAAGGAAGCAGTATTTGCTGAGCAAATCCCAGCACAGCAGAGTGGCTACCTGTGCAGTCTCTGGAGTCCGGCTACATCACCTGGCATCCTAGCTCCACCACTTTTTAACTGGGTGAAACTAGGTAAATTACTTCACCTCTCAGTGCCTCAATTTCTTTAGCTGCAAAATGGAGATCACAATACCTCCTTCAAACAATTGTGAGGATTATGTATTAATATATGTAAAGCATTTAGAATAATGCCTGTTATAAGCCCTTAGTAAATGCTAGCCGTTATCATCAAATCCTCACCAAAACCCGTTTACTGATTACACTAAAGCTCAGGAGTGAAAATGACTGTCCGAGGTCCCCAGTGGGTAAGTGGCAGAGCTGGAATTCCCATTCAGGCAGGCACTCCTTTTGTCCTTCTGTGTGGCCGTAGCCCCCCCTTGGGCCAGAAGCAGAGCTGTCTTGAACCCAGGGTTCCACCCAGTGCACCTCCCTAGCCCCATGGCAGTCACCTGGTGTAGGAGTACTTGTTGTTACTGCGGTTGTGCAGAAGCTTCACCACGGGCTGTTGGGGGAGAAAGGATGGAGAAGGGTGGGGCTCAGGCTGCAGGGAGAGGCCACAACCTCCACCCTAAGGACTCAGAGCCTCACCTTGGAGGTGCTGGCCAGGAGCTGCTGCTCCTCCTGGGGAGATGTCACCATGGGGACGAGGCACAGCTGGGACAGGGTCTCCCTCTTTTGCTGGAGAAGAAGCAGAAGATAGTTAACAGCACAACCAAAGGTCACTCACCTAAAGTCATCAAAAGCTACTTGCCACCTTTTGGGGGAAAATCCAGACTCCTTAGATGTCCACAAGACTCTGCAGCATCTGGCATCTCTGATCTTGTCCCTATCTCTCTCCCCTGCTTGCTGGGCTTCAATCCCATCAATGGCTTGCTATGTGGCACATCCGGTTTGTGCCCACCTAACCCTTTGCTGTTCCCACTACTAGAGGCACTTTGCACTAAGTTTGCATGGCTGGCTCCTCCACATCAATCAGATCTCAACTCAGGGTGCTGGTCCTCCTCCCTAAGCTCCTTGGCGACAGCAGCCTCCCCTACTTCCTCTTGACAGTATCAGTTCACTTACTTCACAGCACTCAGTTCCTCACATTTTCTCAGTTTTTAGTCTATTTGCTAATGGTCTGTCTCTTCCCATGTAGGTGGTAAGCGTATGGTGTACAATAGATGCTCAGTAAGTATCTGTTAATGAATTTGGCTGGGTGAGAGACTGGAGGCAGAATCAAAACCAGACACATAGGCTTCTTTCCTTTTTTCTGTCTTCTAGAATCGTCGTGCCAAAGCTCCTCTCATCTCATCCAACCTATAAACTAGATGTGCAATTCTAACACAAATTTTTAAAAAAAGATTTGAGACACCCATAAAACTCTTTCTAAAATTAATCCTATCTAATAAAAGAGTAATATGCAAATCAACTATTACTTTGCTGCACCCACAAGCCATGCCTGCAAGCCACACCCACCAGCCAATCAGGAGCGAGTATGGAAATTAAACCCAACCAAGATGACTGCAGCCACAGAGAGAGCAGGAGGGAGGCTTAGATTTCCCTGGTGATGGAAGAAGCCAAGCTTTCCGCACACCCTGGTCGGCCTAGGCCTCACTCAATGCTACAAAGTTTCAATTATAGAAGATAAATAAATCCCAACAGAATGGCAGCAGCCACAGAGCTAGAGAGGACAGGAGGCTAGAGTTGCCCCTGGCAATGAAGGAAGCCAAGCTTTCTGCAGCCCTGGCCTGCCTTGGCCTCCACATATGGCTACAAAGTTTTAATTATAGAATTTAAATAAACCCAAAAAGAAATGGCTGTGGCCGGCCACGGAGTGAGCAGGAGGCTTGGCTCTGATCCAGGCTACAAAGTTTCAACTGTAGAAGATAAATAAATCCCAGATGGTAGGGCCTCCTCTTGGGTCGCCCAGGGATGTGGCCGGCCTGCAAACCACCATAGGCCCCTCACCCAGGTCCTGCCCTGCCCCAAAGAACTCCCATCCTGATCCAGGACACCCTCAGGGCAAACCAGCTGGCCTCCACCCATGCACCAGGCCTCTAGCCTATCTAATAAAAGAGTAATATGCAGATTGACCAACACTCCAACATATAAGATGGCTGCCCCCCGGGGGGGTCAAAGATCCTGCCCCCAAGATGACACAAGATGGCCACCACAAGATGGCCATCAGGGGAGGGCAGTTGGGAGGGACCAGGCCTGCAAGGGAGGGCAGTTGTGGGCGATCAAATCTACAGGGGAGGGCAGTTAGGGGTGACCAGGCCAGCAGAGGAGGGCAGTTGGGGGTGACCAGGCCTTCAGGGAAGGGCAGTTCAGGGGGACCCAGGCCTGTAGGGGAGAGCAGTTGGGGGGGACCAGGCCTGCAGGGGAGGGCAGTTACAGATGACCAGGCCTTCAGGGCAGGGCAGTTAGGGACAAACAGGCTGGCAGGGGAGCAGTTAGGCATCAATCAGGCTGGCAGAGGAGTAGTTAAGGTGTGATCAGGCCAGCAGGCAGAAGCAGACAGGGGCAGTCAGGAAGGCAGGCAGGTGAGCTGTTGGGAGCCAGCAGTCCTGGATTGTGAGAGGGGTCCCAGATTGGAGAGGGTGCAGGCTCGGCTGAGGGACAACCTCAGCGCCCCCCCGCCATCCTGTGCACAGATTTCATGCACTGGGTATCTAGTATAAAATAAAAGTCTACTATTATTTAAGTCAATTCTAAAAAGAACCAGATATTAAAATATCCTACAAAGCCATAATAATGAAAACAGTGTTGTTTTGGTGCAGAAACAAACAAAAACAATGGAACACAATAGATTAGAAACAGACTAATGTATATATGATATTTACAAAGACACCACAAATCAATGGGGAAAGTATGAAGTGTGTATTGATTATTGCTATGTAGCAAACTGTTCCAAATTTAACAGTTTAAATCAACAATCAACATTTCTCAATTTCTGTGGTTCAGGAATTCAGGAGTTTGGCTGGGTGGTCCTAGCATAGGGTCTCTCATGGGGTTATAGTCAAGTCAGCTGGGGCTGCAGTAATCTGAAGGCATGACTAAGTATGGAGGATTTGTTTCTGAGAAAGCTTGTTCATATAGCTGTCAAGTACATGCTGATTATTGGCGGGAAATATCTGATCCCTGTCCCTTAGACTTCTCCACAGAGTTGCTTGAGTGTCCTTATAACATGGCAGCTGACTTCTCTAAAGCAAGTAATTCCAGAGGGTGCAAGGTGGAGACCTGAATATCTAGTTTGTCAGACCTATTCAGTGTGGGAGGAAACTACACAAGAAAATGAATTCTGAAAATAAGATATTGGGAACTGCCTTTAGAGGCCGGCTCCCATTGATTCAAATCCCTCCCATATGCAAAACACATTTAAGGCTTCCAATAATCCCCCAGTCTCATCTCATCACAGCATCAGCTTGAAGTATGGAATTTTGTCATCTAAACTAGGTCCAGGTGGGGATGAGGCACCTTGGATGTGGTTCCTTAACTATAGCTCCTTAAGTACATTTGCTCTTGATCTGAAGACCTGTGAACTCGAGACAAGTCGTCTCTTTTCCAAATACCCAGTACACAATGGTGGGACAGACATAAGGATACAAGCTAAGGCACTCTTGTTCAAAAGGGCGGGGCAGGGGACAGGAGGCACTTAGAAGTCACTGCTTCACGAAAATTCTTAATCCAGCTGGACAAATGTTAGGAGTTCTCTGATGCCTACTCTTACCCCAAAATGATTCTCTATGGGTTTGGTTCTGCCCTGAATTATCCTTCCTTTTCCATGAAAGACAGTTTATGCTTGCAGCGCCACAGTTTCTGTAGTTGCTTCCTGCCTGCAGAATTTTGGGGTTCTTAGGCCTCTTCTCCTCTTGCACTCTGTGCCTTTCAGTGCTTTTGCCAAAAGAATTCTCTTAAAATTTATTGGGTATCTTGTGTCTTGGGGTTCACTTCACTAGTCAAAAGCCATGTAGACAAATCTTTGTGAAATAAGCTCTTCTCTACTTTGGGCTTGTCCAAGACTGCTGAGGGGCATCTTTAAGCTTCTTAGATGCACTATTATTTGATTGAATGATTCCCTGAGATACCTTCTTGGGTATTTTTGAGATTTTAAAGATTTTACAATTGCATCCACAGCTTCCTCTTTAGACCAAGTTTTACTGAAAATACCCTGTATTTGCTCTTGGCCTACAAGCTATTTTTTTGTTTTTTTAAAAAAAAAACATGTATTTCTTGATTTCAGAGAGGAAGAGATAGAAACATCAATGATGAGAGAATTACTGATCAGATGCCTTCTGCATGGCCCCTCCCAGGGATAAAGCCCGCAACCCAGGCATATGCCCTTGACTGGAATAGAACTGGGGACCCTTCAGTCCACAGGCTGACACTCTATCCACTGAGCCAAACTCAGTAATTCCTGGCTCCTTTTTGTTCAACTGTTTTACTTTTAGCTTACCCTCTCCTCTTTCATTTTACTGTAAGCAACCAGAAACATTGTGGCAACTTCAACCATCTGGAAATCTCTTTAGCTAGGTCACCCAGTTCAACAGGTATGTTTCTACCTTCCACATTACTGTGGGAGGCAGTGTTGCTAAACTTTGGCCACTACAGAACAAGGGGTTGCCTTTGCACCGGTTTCCAATAACATTTTCTTCACTGCAGCCTCCTTAAAGGTCATCAGAATCCTATAAACAAACTCTTTAAAATCATTTAGGCATTTATTAACACTCTTCAAAGTCCTTCCAGCTTCTGTCCACTTCCCAGGTCTAAAACCATGCCCATACTTAAAGTTTCTGTTATGGCAGAATCCCACTCCAGATATCAAGATCTGTTGTCAATTGCTGGGAAACAAATTACTACAAACTTATTGGCTTAAAACAAACATTTATTGTCTCACAGTTTCTGAAGGTTGGGAACTGAGATTGGCTTAGCTAGGTGGTCCCGGACCACAGTCTTTTATGAAGTTGGAGTCCAGATGTTGGCCAGGGCTGTGGTTATCTGAAGACCTGAATAGGCCTCAAGGACCCGCTTCTGAGACAGTTCACCCACACAAGCGGGAGTCTGTGCTGGCTGCTGGCAGAAGGTTTCAGTTCCTCACCACGTGAGGGCTGCCTGAGTATCCCCACATGGCAGTTGGGGGCTTCTCTCAGAATGAGTGATCCCAGAGAAGGGCAGAAATGTGATAACTTTTATGATCTAGCTTTATTTTTTTAATCTTTATTGTTCAGTTTATTAATTACATTGTTCTCTTTTTTCCCCTATAGCTCCCCCTCCACCTGGTACCCATCCCACCCTCCGCCCTCAACCCCCTCCACTGTCCTCTCCCATAGTTGCATGATTTTTGTCCAGTCTCTTGCTGCACTTCCTACACCCCCTTTTCTCCCCAAGAATTGTCAGTCCATTCCCTCTCTATGTCCGTGATTCTGTTACATTCACCAGTTTATCCTGTTCATCAAATTATTAATTCACTTGATTTTTAGATTCATTTGTTGATAGATGTGAATTTGTTGTTCATAATTTACACTTTTATCTTTTTCTTCTTCCTCTTCTTAAAGAATATCTTTCAGCATTTCATATAATATTGGTTTGGTGGTGATGAACTCCTTTAGCTTTTTCTTATCTGCGAAGCACTTTATCTGACCTTCAATTCTGAATGGTAGCTTTGCTGGATAGAGTAATCTTGGTTGTAGATTCTTGCTATTCATTATTTTGAATATTTCTTGCCACTCACGTCTGGCCTGCATCGTTTCTGTTGAGAAATCCGCTGACAATCGAATGGGTGCTCCCCTGTAGGTAACCAACTGTTTTTCTCTTGCTGCTTTTAATATTCTCTCTTTATCTTTTGCTCTTGGCATTTTAATTATGATGTGCCTTGGTGTGGTCCTCTTAGGGTTCCTATATATTGGGGTTCGGTGCGCTTCTTGGACTCCTAAGTCAATTTCTTTCACCAGGTGTGGGAAGTTTTTGGTCACTATTTCTTCAAATAGGTTTTCATTGTCTTGCTCTCTTTTTCTAGCACTCCTATAATTCGGATGTTGGTATGCTTGAGGTTGTCCCAGAGGCCCCTTACACTATCTTCAATTTTTTGGATTCTTTTGGTTACTTGCTTTTTCAGCTGAGTATATTTTATCTCTGTGTATTGCAAATCTTTAACTTGGTTCTTCGGGTGCTCTAGAGTACTTTTAGGTCTTTGTATAATATTTTTTATTTCAGTCAGTGTATGCTTAATTTCTGGTTCGTCCTTTTTCATATCCTTGAGAGTCTCGTTCATATCCTTGTAGGTCTCGTTCATTTCCTTGTAGGACTCATTCATTTCCACATTGGTCTTGTTCATTTCCTTGCAGGTCTCATTCATATCCTTGAGGGTCTCGTTCATTTCCTTGTAGGTCTTGCTTATTTCCTTATAGGTCTCGACCTTTTTTTAAAAAATATATTTTATTGATTTTATACAGAGCAGAAGGGAGAGGGATAGAAAGTCAGAAACATCGATGAGAGAGAGACATCAATCAGCTGCCTCTTGCACGCCCCCTACTGGGGATGTGCACGCAGCCAAGGTACATGCCCTTGCCGGAATCGAACCCGGGACCCTTCAGTCCGCAGTCCGACGCTCTATCCACTGAGCCAAACCAGTCTTGGCAGGTCTCGACCTTTTTTAGGAGCCTCTTGAGAAGCCCTATAACCGTGGTTTTGAATTCCATGTCCAGTCGTTTTTTTTCCTCCATTTCTTTCACATCTGATTCCTTTCCATGTCTCTGCATGGTGGCTGCTTCCCTGAGTTGGTCAATTAGCTTTGTGTGGTAGACGTCTTACATGGGACAGTGGCTCAGCCTCCCCAGTTACCTGAGGTGGATATAGGTTACACAGTCTTGTTGAAGTTAAACTCAGGTTAATCGTTGTTAGCACGTGGAGGGGTTGACCTACAGGCCAATTGTCTGTGACGTTCAGTTGTGCTCAGGTTGGATGGGCGGAGTCTCCGGGCCAAGCAGACAGCATTAGCTCCACCCTATGCGGCTCCAGGGAGTCTGAGAGAGATCCGCTGCCAAGCTCCACCGGCTGCCGGAGAATTCAGTCTCTCCCCAAATGAGTCTACACACTCAATGTCTCACCCAAGATCGCAAAAACAATGCAGTCTGACCATTTCCTGAATGAAAGAGCAAGTCACGAGTGCTCTCTGCCTGGTCAGGCAGCTATGCTGTTCCGAAGCTCACGTGCACTCCGCACAAGCTCGCCTTCTCCACATACCGGCAGACCCCTGCAGCGTCCGAGCTTCAGCATGCCCTCCCACTGTCCAGTTTTACCCCGTATGATAGTGGGTTCCCTGGACTTTGGAGAATCAGTCCAGTGGGACGCCTTTGTCTCCCCCATTCAAGAAAACTGGCCGGTTTTCAGCTGCCCGCCCTATCCGCTGGTGCGCGCTCCTCCAAACCTCTGACTCCGCATGAATCTTCAACGCTGTCCTCAGTCGCTCCTCCGAGTCACAGTGTCCTATCTTCACTTTTATTTGTGGAATGTTCACTTAGCCAGCTTTCTGGTGATTCTGGATGGTGTTTGTTCTTTCGTTAAGTTGTAGTTTTGAAATTGCTGTGTATGACGGCAAGATAGGTGTTTTACCTATGCCGCCATCTTGGTTCTCCATGATCTAGCTTTAGAAGTCACACGCTATCATTTCTACAATACCCTATTGGTTAGAAAGGTTAGGCCTCTTCAGTGTGGGAGGGGATTAAACATGAGCCAGAATAAGCAGGAGGCAAAAATTTTGGACAATTCTGGTGGCCATTTTTTGTTTTAATTTTTTTTATTGATTTCAGAAAGGAAGGGAGAGGGAGAGAGAGATAGAAAAATCAATGATGAGAGAGAATCATTGATCAGCTGCCTCCTGCATGCCCCTTACTGGGGATCAAGCCCACAATCCAGTCATATGCCCTGGCAGGGAACTGAACTGTGACCTCCTGGTTCTTAAGTCCACGCTTAACCACTGAGCCATGCCAGCTGAGCGTGGTGGCCATTTTGGACCCTGTTTAGCACAGACTGTTTAATAAATGGCATTGGGAAAACTAGTTCACAATAAGGAGGACAAAAAAGAGTTAAATCCCTTCATAATTCATATTTACAACAGTGAATTCCATTTAGATTAAAAAATCCACATATAAAAGATAAAAATATAAAGCTGTTTTAAAAATGCAGAATGGAAAAAAAAAACCTTCTTAAACAAGATCCTAAAGAATAAACCTTTAAGCAAAAAAGAAAAAAAAGAAAAAAAGGAATTTGACTACATTAAATTCAGAATTTCTCTGGTTGACAATGAAAACCTTACAAATAACCACATTTAATGTTGACAGTATGAGAGAATTATACTTATTCTACAACCCCAATGAAATTACTGACTCAGGTAAGGGTTACCAATTGGTATGTGGTTGATAAGTAATTGCCATTCATATACTGCCAAAATAACATCATATAGATTAGTTTATATTTGGCAACAAGGGAATGCAATTACAATGGAAGGATCATCATCTGAATCAAGGGCTAATTCTGAGCATCGCTAATGATGAGCCACATTAGCAATATTATGGATCTCTCAATACAAACAATATGAAAAATATAAAATTATCTAAAATGTATTCTATCCAAAATGTTTAATATCAAGCCTTTATATCCATCATGTAGTTTATAGAAAACTCAGAATGGAATGGGTTACAAATCAAATGATACCACAAGTAAATAACCAAGCAAATTTGGAAATTGGGTCATTGTACAGGACAACTGGTGGTCTCTTTAATAAGCCAGCATCTTGAGAAAAAAGAGACTGGGTTGGAAGAACCTTGAAGAACATAATAACTAGAGATGGTACAAGTATCTAGCCTGGATCCTTGTTTAAATGAGCCAGCTATGAAAGACATTTCTAGAATGTATGTATGCCATGGATATTAGATAAAATTTTATTGACATAGAAAGATGGCAATTATTAACAAACAAAGCATATTACAAACAGCGCGTGCGCGCGCACACACACACACACACACACACACACACTCCTGGAAGGACATTTGATACTTTGTATTTTTAATAATCTGTGTTTTCTAAATTTCTATAACATATACATACTGCTTTAAAAATAATAAATGGTTATTTACAATTTTAAAAAAGTCCAAGTATTTCCATTCAACAATAGCTGCTATAGGCAAGTGACATTCTAGGTCTAGGGGAAAATGCTGGCAACATCTGAAACTGACTAGAAATTATTATCAGACCAAACTTCTTCACCTGGGGTTCCTCTCCTGAGTCTGAAAATCTAGCAAATAATCTGAGTAACTATTTTCTGAACTTTCCCAAGGAACGTAGATAAGTAGTACCATTCTAGATACATAGGAGAACAGTAAATTTATTATGCATAATACATGCTTTAGGGAAATAGGCCTTAATTCTCCATAAGAACTAAGTTAAATTATGCAGGGATTCCTGTAAAGCAACAAGAAAAAAATATTTAAATGTTTTAAAATCTTTTTATTGATTTTTAGAGAGAAAGGGAGTGGGGTAGAGAGAAACATCCTCAAACAGCTGCCTCCTGCATGCCCCCTACTGGGGATTGAACCACAATGGGAACAGGTGTCCTGACCAGGAATCGAACTGTGACCTCTTGGTTCATGTGTCAATGCTTAACCATTAAGTCACATGGCCGGCCAAGAAAAAGATTTAAAAAAAATTCAGTAGAAACTTTGGTAAAGAATATGAATAGGCAGCTCAGTTGGTTGAGCATCGTCCCATACACCAAAAGGTTGAGGGTTTGATTCCCAGTCAGGCACATACTGAGGTTGCAGGTTCCATCCATCTTGGGGCAGGCTGGGGCTCGGATGGGAGGCAATTGATTGATGTTTCTTTCTCTCCCTTCTTCTCTCTAAAAATCAGTAAACACATGGAAAAAAACAAACAAAAGTATGAACATAAGGGGAAACCAAAAAAGCTAGTATATAAAAGATCTCATTAATAATGAGAGTAATGCAAATTAAAATGAGATCACTCTATATGAATCAGATTGGCAAAATTAGAACACTGGATCATGCTATGTGCTGTCAAGGATATACAGAAACGAGATCCCTTATGCACTGATGAACAAGAGTGTAAAGTGCTACAGCCGTTCAGGAGAGTAATCTGATGATACTGATGAAATTTTTTGGTATGTGTCCTGTGACCCAACAATTCTACTCCCAGCTACAATCATGAGAAACTCTGGCCCAGGACCCACAAGGGCACATATATGAAAATGTTCACGATGGCACCATCTTTAGGGGCAGAAAGTGGGGAGTCCCTCTAGGTCTCTAACCTCAGGGGAATGCATACATAAAATATGGTGAATGCTTACTGTAGATTCCTGTGCAATAGTTAGAAGCAAAGAACTAAATGTACACAGAGCAGCATGAATAAATCTTGAAAAAAGCAAAGCACACGATCCATAACTCAAATACCATTTATAGAAACGTAAATGCATACAAAATAATGCTTTAGCTTTTCAGGGGAACAAACATAATCCAAGCATATGGAGAAGTACCTATGGGGAAAAGGGAAGTGGGCAGGGGTTTGGAAATAAAGGAGGAAAAAAAAGAGAAAAGATTTGCATAGACCAGTGATGATTAAGTGCCACACACTGAGTATGATGGACTCTCAACATTCTGTCCCCAAGTCTTCAAAAAACACACAAAAAACCCCACAAAAATCTCCAAACAAGCAAACACTAACCAAGTGGGGTGGGATGGGAATGGTCTCAGGGAAACCTGGAAGGGATGTAGTTGAAGCACAGAAGAAAAAACACTGTACTTGGAAGTCAGATAACTTGGAGTTGAATGTGAGCTTAGCTGCTTACTGGCTCTTTGACCTTGGATGCATCCCTAACTTCCTCTTTTAATAAAAAAGTCAAACAGGGGTACAAGATGAACATACAAGCAGAATCACTCCTGACACATAGGAGTGATTATGTGGGTGTTGATAACATTAGATAAACATTAGCTTCAGGAGTGGGTGTGAGATAACATTAAACAAATGTAAAACTATAGCTCAGGAATGCACTTCCAAGATCATTCCATTCAAACCGCAAGTGGTTACCCATTAATGGGTCAAGAAATAAGCTTAATGGATCACAAAGAGCTTTAAAAGAAAGGAAGAAAATAATATTTCAGAATGTATTTCACTGAAAGTACCATTTTATAAAACTCTTATTTCAGTTATGAATATGAAATGCATTTTTTTCTATGGGATGCAGTCACAAAGTTTGAAAAATATGGATACAGCCCCCAAAAATTCCATACTTTTGGATTCCAAGAATAAGTATTCCCCAAGGTAACAGACACTCGTTCATAACTGCCACTTTTTAATATACAAAGAACATCAAAAAAGAAACCCTCATAGTCTCCAATTATATTGTATCATAAAAGAAAGGATGCTTTAACATTGTAAAAACAGGACAGAATAAAGGGCTTTATATAAAAAACTCACTACATTGTACATATTTTTCTCACTTCCCTATCTTTTGTACCATGAGAACAGAATGCCAAGGTAGAAACTGACTCACTCAAGGCCAGCCAGTCAGCTATAGTAGAGTGACGCTTAACCCATATGTCCTGGCTGTGCTTCCCAATATCTTCTCCTCAGAATCACAGAAATGAAGCACAGCAGGTAGGGCTCTGGAACCCACAAACCTTATAACAAAAAAAATTTTTTTAAATCCCCTGGGGTGGAGGGAATGTTGCCTGCCAGGATAGAATCAGATTATAGAAGTCACTACATTCTAGTTTAAGTTTAGATTTTTTTCCCTAGTGGCACAAGAGAGTTATTTATGACTTGATTTCTGGGCAAAGGGGAAACTCGATTGTGATTATTTTTGAGGATAATTAATCAGGTGGTATCGTAACAGCTGGTTTGGCTGGGTAGAAACAGCAAGAAGCAGAGAGAGCAATCATTTAACCATTGCAATAGTCTTGGCATGAGATGTTGAGAGGGGCCCTGCCTAAAACAGCAGGGATGCAGAAGACAGCACCCCCAAATTTTCTGGGATCATGGCTACTCAAAGCCAGGCCAGAAGCAGCCTCTCATAGTAGTAGCCCGTATTTCCTTTCATTGTTTCTAATGCCCTTATATCTAACTACTTGGGCAGCTCTCCCAGGGTCATGGGCATAGGAGTGGAATTCAAGAGGTGGGGGGAAGGACCCTCACCTGTAGTGCCAGTTGGCAGTCCTCAATCAGGCCCTGTACCAGGTAGTAGCGTGCTTCACCTAGCAGCTCCCCAAGTTCTCTGGTACTTTCAGGCAGTGGCACAGACCCATCCCGAAGGTAGTTAAGGATTGTACCAAAGTGACGGCCGCTCCGGTCAATCAGCACCCAGCCTGGTGGGATAGGGAGAAGAAAGAGAAGGGAGGCTTTTCTGAGGGCCCCGGAGCTACTAAACTTTTATGAAAAAAGGATTCCAAAGCTACAAGTCTGAATTTTTCTCAAACCTCTGTGTTATCCATGGAAATACCATTAAAACATGTCCAGTGAGTGTTTCCATGGCGACCCTTTTATTTATACACACACACACACACACACTAAGGCCCAGTGCACGAATTCATGCACCAGCGGGATCCTTTGGCCTGGTCTGCGGGACAGGGCCAAAACAGGCTCTCCAATATCCCTTGAGGGGTCCTGGATTGTGAGAGGGTGCAGGCCAGGCTGAGGGACCTGACTGGTGCATGGAGCCGGGGAGAGACATGGGAGGTTGGCCAGTCGCGGAGGGACTGAAGCAGAGCTTCAGGAGGTTGTGTCTGGTCCATCCCGCTCAGTCCTGATCTACCAGAACCCAGCAGCAAGCTAACCTTCCAGTCGGAGCATCTACCTGCTGGTGGTCAATGCATGTCACAGCGAGTGGTTAAGCAATCTTAGCATATCATTAGCATATTATGCTTTGATTGGTTGAATAGCTGATTGGTCCACTGGATACTTAGCATATTAGGCTTTTATTATGTAGTATACACACACACATACACTGAGTGGTCAGATTATTATGATATCTGAACGCATAATAATCTGGCCACTCAGTGTATATCCTTCCTATATAATAAAAGGCTAATATGCAAATTGTTTCCTCGACCAGGAGTTCACCAGCAGGCAGGCTGGCCACCCACTCATGTCCCCTCCCCCTGGTCAGGCTGGCTGGACCTCACCCATGCACAAACATCAATGATGAGAATCATTGATCAGCTGCCTCCTGCACGCAAAGGACTGGGGATCAAACCCGCAATCCAGGTATGGGCCCTGACCAGGAATGGAACCCACAATCTCTTGTGGCACATGATGACACTCCAACCAATGAAGCCACCTGGCCAGGGCACATGCCTCTTTTTATTGGTATGTTTGTTTATGTTCTCCCCTGTCCCCATAAAAAAGGTAAATTCAATAAGATCCATTTACCCAAAGTATCTCAATATTAACTGGCACTTTACAAATACTTACTGAATAAGTAATTTCTTCACCTTGAGACAGCTAAAGACTGAGCTCCACCTCCCAAATGTTTATTTTCCTGCTCTCGCAATCTTTGGTAACACCCCCTTGGTCCTCCCTCCAACACTGTAAGATTCCACTTGGGCCTGTGAGCCCCAAACCTGAATCAACACTCCAAGAAGGTAAGGTTCACCTGCCAGAGAGAACCCTCCAACCCCCACTCTGGTGTCCCCGCCAAACCATAAGCAGCCTCTCCTTCTACAACCTGCATTTGCATATGGTGTCTTAAGAGTGTATTAGGACAAAATCTTCCAACTCTGCAGGCTGGTTGTTAGCAGTGCTAAAATAGAGGGGAACAAAAGGCTGGGCAGCTGGGGAAAAAATGACCGAAGGCTGCCTGGACGGATGCTGCTGGTTTCCAAGGTTTTTGAGCTGGGGAGTTAAGGGCGGGAAAATTGGGTGTGAGTGGGAATGAAAATTCTGAAGTGACATGTTAAATCACTTACCACAGGGCCTGGAAGCATTGCAGAGGGGGTTGTTTCTAAGTGGAGGTTGTTGCTGGGGGTCAAGACTGAGGGAGGAGGAAGATCATGAACGAAAAAGGGAAGAGGAGATGGATGTGGGGATGGAAGGATGTGAGAGTGAGTTGACTGGAGAGCAGTGAGAAGAGAGAAGGGACATGGAAGACCCTGGGCGATGAAAGAATAGGAGTGAGGGAGGCGGCGACTCGGAAGGTGGAGGGCAGCACAAGTAAAGGGCGTGCGGTACCTCCGGCGTCCGTGAGTACCTCGGCGCGGCCGCTGAACATGGCCTTGAGCAGGGTGTCCTGTCCCGTGAGGGTGCGCAGCGTCGTGTAGTGCAGCGAGCCCCCCACGTTTAGCTTCACGTACTTGCTGTTCGGGGTCTGCGGCTGGAGCCCGGCGGCGGCGGCGCCAGGCTCGAGTGCCCAGGGCTTAGGGACTTCCAGGGACAGGGCCCCGGCCGCCGCCGGGCCCGAAGCCTCGGCCGACATGCCAGATGGTGGCGGCGGCGGCCTTAGGCTCTCTCCGCGCCCTCCGGCCTCTCCCCAGGACCACGGGTCCGACCCCTCCTGCCCGACGGCCCGGCCAACACGCCCACACGTCGTCGCTACTCAGAGACACGAGCCAACAGCCCAGCGCGCCAGCACCTCCCAGCAGCGCCGCCCAGCAGCTGCGCAGGCGCGTCAACGTCCCGTTCCGGCCTCCCGCGGCGGGGAGTATGGAGCATGCGCAGTGGCCTTTAGCTGGTACAGGGCCCGAGGCGCCGGATGCGGGCTGCGGAGGCTTGCCGCTGAGTGCGGTGCGTGCCTCTCGTTAATACCTACCGGAGACCAGATCCCGGCGGCGCCTGGCCATCTGCCTGATGTAGAAAGCGACGTCCCGGTGCCTTGGTTGTGCTTGCGCTCTCAGAGCGATTCCCAAGCATGATGGGGAAACTGAGGCCCCGAGGAGCAGTTGGGCAAGGTATCCCGCCCGCCAGCCTCTCGCACTGGACAGAGGAGAGCTGCAAACAGACACCAAGGGAAGCTCTTAAAGAATGCTGTTAAAAGGCAAAAATCCAGCTGAGTAAATGTAAAGATCAAATTGGCTTGATTCAACCATTCATGAGTCAGATGGCATCCCATCTAGCAAATAGAAAGGAGCTCCCTAAGCTACAGGAAAGAAAAGGTTTTTAGAGGCAGAAAAGGGGGGGGGGGGGGAGGACATTATTAGCAAAGAATATATTGTATCAGAAAAGGTGGGCCTCCTAAGGTCTGGATGGTCAATTCAACTTAATGTCTGGCAGGGGGATTTGCTGGAGGGAAAAGAAACAGAATTGTAGAACTGGAGGGGCAGGGAGGGGGGTCCGGGGGTCGGGGAGCAGGTTGTGTCCCTGAGAACTGCTTTGTTTCATTCCTTCTGCCCAGAATTAGCACATTTTCTCTGGTTCCTGATCAGTGACAAGTTCTGCAGGTACAGGGTTGCACAGCACCATCCTTATGGATCCTTGTTCCAACTAAAACTGGGCCCAAACCTGCTTCCTTCATGTTTCCTCACGATTCCTCTAATTTATACCCATATCTTCCTAATGACACAATTTCACTTGAGACAATTTAGAATTGCAGTGACCGTTTTGGGGAACTTTCGACAAGAATAAGAATGTTTATTCAAAAGGTAGCTCAGAACAAAAGAGAAAGAAACCCTCCTGAGGAAACTTGTTTGTCAAAAAGAGAGGTATCCTCTCTTTGTTTAGCATAGGCACTGTTTCACTTCAGTACTTTGTATATTAATAAATGCTAACTTTTTAATTGTATGACTTTATTAAATTGTCAAATGCCTGAGTTGTTTTTAAAAGGAATGTCACTCTTTGGGTGTACATGTATGTGTCAAAATCTGTTTTTCTACATTCAAACTTTCTTTCCTTGCAGAGGGATCATTGATTTTGAGTGGTAATTTCATATTTCTCTGAAGTAGCTCCCTCTCAACTTTTTTTGCTGTCTATTTCTCTCTTTTGGAAAACTTTAAAGATTAACCCATAAAAATTATTTTATTGTATGTGTGTGCTCTAGGAATAACCAGTCCACTTAAACAATTTAAAATATCTTAAGGAGCCCTAGTTGGTTTGGCTCAGTGGATAGAGTGTCAGCCTGCTAACTGAAGGGTCCCAGGTTCAGTCCCAGTCAAGGGCACATGCCGGGCCAGCATTCCCAGAACTTACTAATTGGAAGTTTACATATAACTGGGAGTTTGGACCTTTTGACCACATTGACCCACTTCCCTCACAATCCATCCCTGCCTCCGGCAGTCACCAATCTATTCTGTTTCTGAGTTCACTTTTTTAGATTCTATATTTAAGAGATATCATAGAATATTTTTCTTTGTTTAACTTATTTCACTTAGTATAATGCCCTCAAGGTCCATCCATGTTATCTCAAATGGCTGGATTTCACATATGTGTATATCGCATTTTCTTTATTCATTTGTTGATGGACATTTCGTTTATTTCCATTTCTTGGCTGTTGTAAGTAATTCTGCAGTGAACATGGGGGTGTGGATATCTCTTTCAGACAGTGATTTTGTTTCCCTTAAATATGGAATTTTGAAGAAGTGGAATTGCTAGATTATATGGTAAGTCTATTTTTACTTTTTAAGGGAACCTCCATACTGTTTTGTAAGGAAGCTTCACCAATTTACATTCCCACAGTCAATGCACAAGGTTCCCTTTTCTCTCCATCCTTTTGTCTTTGATAACAGCCATTCTAATAGGTGTGAGGTGATATCTCATTATGGAATGGTTTATTTTCCTGTTGATTCGTTATGTTGAGCATCTTTTAATGTACCAGTTGGCCATTTATAGCTCTTTGGAAAAATGTCTAGTCAATTCCTCTGCCCACTTTTTAATTGGATTTTTTTCCTGCTCTTGAGTTGTATGAGCTCTTTATACATTTTGGATATTAACCCCTTATCAGATACATGATTTGCAAATATTTTCTCTTATTCTGCAAGTTGCCTTTTCATTTTGTTGATGATTTCCTTTGCTGTACAGAAGCTTTTTAGTTTTATGTATTCCTATTTGTTTATTTTTGTGTTTGTTGCTTTTGATATCAAATCCAAAAATAATTGCCAAAAATGATGTTAAGGAGCTTAGCCCCTATGTTTTCTTCTAAGAATTTTATGGTTTGAGGAGAGGAAACAAGATGGCTGCATAAGTAAATACCTGAACTCACTGTCTCGCAAACCACATCAAACTACAACTAAAAGAAAACAACAGATATCATCCAGAACCACAGGAAGGCTGGCTGAGTGGAAGTTCTACAACAAGAAGGAAAGAGAAAAGTGCATCTAGACTGGTAGGAGGTGTAAAGATGCAGAAGAGCGAAGGTATGAAGGCGCCCATGGAAATGGGCTGGCAACTGGATACACTATGGTCTTTTTCAATTGGGAGGGGAATACAAACTCCCGACTGCTCTGAATTCCATTACCAGACAAGACTCTGGGGACCCAGACTCACATGGGGGGAAACTGGACTGTCTGGCAACAGGCCAGAACGTGAGGGCGGCTTTCTCTCAGAGGTGGTTGCAGCATTCATTGTTCCTGCAGAGGGGACACAGAGACCCAGGGACCTATCCGCAGCAGGGCCAACAGGCAACCATTACTGTTTGCACTGCCCCCTGATTCCCTGAGACCATGCCTCACCCAATTTACAAGCCCACCCAAGCTATTCTCAGAGGCATTTGCATACAAATGGCCTGGCCTCTTACAACCTAACCTAACAAACTTGAAGCTGGGTCAAAGAACTCCACAGCTTCCAAAAGAAGGCCTAAGGCTCCTGAGCAGCCTGCATTGCTTCACAGCTGTGCCTTATCTGGGCACCTTGAAACCCCAAACTAAGGAAGAATCTGCAGACCTCTCTGTAGCTCCTGCTGGGTGGTCTCAGGCAGTGGTTGGCTTTGCACCTCCTTGGAGATCCAAGAGCCAGTGTGCCCAGTGGTCAAAGTGAGACCACAACAGATTACAACTCCTCAGAACCATAAGGGACATACTCAGGGGGCAGACTCAGTGAGCACCAAGGTCCTACCGAAGCAAGTCCTGCCCCATGCGGGTGTTTCCAGCACAGCAGTTCTCCCAGGGTAGACACAGTTGGTCCTCACAGCCAATTGGCCTGGAGGTCAATTCCTCCCAGTGATACCAACAACAATCAAGGCTTACCTACAACAAGACTGTGCACACAGCCCACAAAGGGGTGTACTAAGAGCATCTACCTCATGATACTGAGGAGGCTGAGCCACTGGGCCCTATAAGACACCTAGCACAAAAAGCCACTCTATCAACACAGGGAAGCAGCAAACTGCGAAGACAAAGAAACATGCCACAAATGAAAGATTGAGGAAAGCAAACGACTAGATATAGAATTCAAATTATGGTTATAAGGTTTTTCAATAATCTAGAAACTTCCGAAAAATTTAGTGAGATGCTGGAGGATATGAAAAAGGACCAATTAGAAATTAAGCATACACAGACTGGAAAAAAAGAATAATATACAGAGATCCAACAGCAGACAAGAGAATCCCAAGAATCAAGTCAAAAATTTGAAATATGTAGAAGCAAAAAACACCCAACCAGAAAAGAAAAAAGAAAAAAAGAAAAAAAAATATGAAGATAGTGTAAGGAGCCTCTGGGACAACTTTAAGCATACCAACATACGAATTATGGGGGTGCCAGAAGACAAGAGAGAGCAAGATACTGGAAATCTATTTGAAGAAATAATGACAGAAAGCTTCTCCCAACTGGTGAAAGAAATACACGTACAAGTCCAGGAAGCACAGAGAACCCCAAACAAAAGGAATCCAAAGAGGACCACATCAAGACACATCATAAATAAAATGCCAAGAGTAAAAGACAAAGAGAAAATATTAAAATCAGCCCAACTAACCCCCTCACACATACTGGGAGCCCTCAGGGGAGCAGTTAGACATCAATTAGGCTGGCAGGGTAGTGGTTAGCGGGTGGTCAGGCTGGCAGGCAGAACTGGTTAGGGGCAATCAGGGAGGCAGGCAGGTGAGCAGTTTGGAGCCAGCAGTCCTGGATTGTGAGAAGGATGTCTGACTGCTTGTTTAGGCCTGATCCTACCAGGATCATCCCCTGTGCATGAATTTCGTGCACTGGGCCTCTAGTCAATGATAAGAGAGAATCATTGATTGCTGCCTCCTGCACACACCCTCACCAGGGATCAAGCCTACAACTGGGAATGGAACTGTGACCTCCTGGTTCATAGGTCAGCACTCAACCGCTGAGGCAAACTGGCTGGACTCAAGCAGTCTATTTTATCATAATCTTGGATTTATCCTTGTAAGTTGTCCTAGAAATTAAATCAGCTTAGATGGTAAATTAATTACCTTCACCTGGACCTTCCAGCTGACAAGAGATATAAAACAAATGTTTATGCTGATAGTAGGTTTATGCTTTTAGGTTAGTCCATGACTTTGAAATGCATTGGAAACTTTTCCACTTAGAAAAACAGTTGGCGTTTTCTTATAGAATTGAACACTCACTGTGTAGGTCCTGCGTCTGTTTGCCCTCAAACCCACTCCTTATTGTCCCCTGATGTGTTCAGTTTTTGTTCAGCTGTAGACTACCTATCTCAGACAGCTGTATCAGCTGACTTACAGTTGGATTCAGCCAGTGGAAGACAGTAGAGCAAGAATGAAAAGAGAGAGGAGGGGAGAAGCCAGGATATTTCTCAACAGCACCCTCTGCTCCCACTCCCATTCCCAGCTTAATTTAGGTAGCATCCCCCATGGCTGTAGCTCTCACATGGGTCCAGCTTACACCGGAGAGCCCAGCCATGATTCTGGATTTTACAGGTGATCTTTGCCCCAGGAACTGATAACACTAATCCTTGTTCCTCTGGTTTGAGAACAGGTAACAGCTTTCTGCTATTGTTCATGTGGGGGTTGTCGCAACATCTCCTGTTAGGCTTCTGAACTATTGGTTACCATACTACTTGGCAATAAAAAGGAACAAACTATTAATACATGCACTAGCTTAGGGAGTTCCACTCAGGGAGTTATATTGAATGGGGCGGGGGGAGCCAACCTCACAATTCCATTTATACAACAATCTGGAAATTATGAAATTATTGCAAAGGAGAACAGATTAGTGATTGCCAAAGGTTAAGGTAAGAATGGGGTAGAGAGAGGGGATAGGTGTAACAATAAAGACATGACACAAGGAATATTTGTGGTGATGAAATTGTAATAGTTATGTAAATCTGCATGTGATAAAATTCTATGTGTGCATAGGACTGCATATACACACAGGTACAAACGAATGCTTGTAAAACTGGTGAAATCTGAATAAGTCTGTGGTTTGTAGCAATGTTTTCCTGGTTTCATGCACTAGGAGAAGGGGGGTGAGTCCCTCAGCCTGGCCTGTGGCCTGCACCCTCTAGCAGCCTGGAGCCCATGGGGAGCAGCCTAAGCCATCAGTGGGACATCCTTAGCGCTGCTGCCACTGCTGCTGCACTGTCCAACTGTGACTCGGCTTCTGGGTGAGCAGTGCTCCCCCTGTGATAGTGCACTGACCATCAGGGGGCAGCTCCTGCATTGAGCATCTGCCCCCTGGTGGTCAGGGTGCATCAGTGACCGGTAGTTCACTGGTCAATTTGCATACTACTCTTTTATTATATAGGATGTTACCATTGGGAGAAACTGGGTACATGGTACTTTTTCCATTCTGTTTTTGTAACTTTTTGTGAATCTATTATTATTTCAAAATTAAAAGTTTTTAAAATCCAAGAGAAAGAGAACAGAAATAAATAGGCAATGTTGAACCAACATCGATGGGGTAATGTTAAGGTTATTGTCGAGCATGTTTCAAATGCATGCCCTACCTGCCAGTGACATATTCCTAACAAGACTATAAAGGTAGGAGAAACCAAGATGGTGGCATAAACCCCTATACTGCTGCCTCGCTCAACAATTTCAAAACTACAACTAAAAGACAAAATGGACATCATCCAGAACCACCACAAAGCTGGCTATTGGTTACCATAGTTGTGGAAACCCTACAACTAGAAGGAAAGAAAAAGGGACACTGAGACTCAGGAACTGTGGAGGGCAGAGATACGGAGATGTGCAGATTAACGAACATGTGAAAGGAAAGGCTGGGCAGCTGAATATGCAGCTGGCTTTCTCAAACTGTAGGGAAACAAAGGCTCCCCACTGCATTGAAATCCAGCTCTGGGTGAGACTTGGAGAACCCAGACCCATACGGGGATAAACTGGACTGTCTGACAGTGGGCAAAACCCGAGAGCAGCTTTCTCTTAGAGGTGTGTGCAGACAATGCCATCGGGCACTGAGACCCAGGGGAATTGTGGCATGTGCGCTCAGAGAGGGCTCGGGCAGCTGAGCACGTAGCTGGTTTTCACGTTCCTGATTGCACCATACTCCAGTTCTGGGGGAGACTTTGGGTATCCACACTCATTCGGGGAGAAACTAGACTGTCTGGCAGCGGGCAAAACCCAAGAGTAGTTTTCTCCCAGAGGTACATGAAGCCAGTGCCTCGAGACACTGAGACCCATGGACCTCTTAGGGTGGGGCTGACAGGAAACCAAGGCTGTCTGTTCCACCCTGAGACTCCGCCCCATCCAAGCTGAGCACAGAAGCTCTCCCAGCGTAGACACCATTGATCCTCACAGCCTGGAGGTCTACTCCACCCAGTGATACCAACAACAATCTAGGCTTAACTGCAACAAGACTGTGCACACAGCCCATAAAGGGGTGCACCAACAGTGTCCACCTCAGGTAACTGGGGAGGGTGAGCCACTGGGCTCAAAGGACACCTCACACACAAAGCCACTCTATCAACTCAGGGAAGCAGCTAAAATGTGGAGACAAAGACGCAGATCACAAAGAAAAGAAATGGAGGAAAGCAGACAACTGGATATAGAGTTCAAAACACGGTTATAAAGTTTTTCAAGAATTTTCTAGAAAAGGCCAATTAAGCCGAGACCGGTTTGGCTCAGTGGATAGAGCGTCGGACTGCGGACTAAAGGGTCCCGGGTTCGATTCCGGCAAGGGCATGTACCTTGGCTGCAGGCACATCCCCAGTGGGGGGCAAGAGGCAGCTGATCGATGTCTCTCTCTCATCGATGTTTCTGACTTTCTATCCCTCTCCCTTCTGCTCTGTAAAAAATCAATAAAATATATTTTAAAAAAAAAGAAAAGAAAAGGCCGATTAATTTAGCAAGACCCTTGAGGATATGAAAAAGGATCAACTAGAAATTAAGCATACACTGACTGAAATAAAAAAAAATATTATACAGAGACCTAAAAGCAGAGTAGAGGATCCAAGAATCTAGTCAAAGATTTGAAATACAAAGAAGCAAAACACACTCAACCGGAAAAGAAAAAGAAAAAAAAATGAAGATAGTGTAAGGAGCCTCTGGGACAACTTCAAGCATACCAACATCTGAATTATGGGGGTGCAGAAGAAGAGAGAGAGCAAGATACTGAAAACCTATTTGAAGAAATAGTGACCGAAAACTTCCCCCACCTGGTGAAAGAAATAGACTTAAAAGTCCAGGAAATACAGAGAACCCCAAACAAAAGGAATCCAGAGAGGACCACACCAAGACACATTATAATTAAAATGCCAAGAGTAAAAGACAAAGAGAAAATATTAAAAGCAGCAAGAGAAAAACAGTTACCTGCAAGGGAGCACCCATACAACTGTCAGTTGATTTCTCAACAGAAATTATGCAGGCCAGATGGGAGTGGCAAGAAATATTCAAAGTGATGAATAGCAAGAACCTACAACAAGATTACTCTACCCAGCAAAGCTATCATTCAAAATTGAAGGTCAGATAAAGTGCTTCACAGATCAGAAAAAGCTAAAGGAGTTCATCACCACCCAACCAGTATTATATGAAAGTAGGGGACCAGTGCGTGCACTGGGGGTGGGTGGCCCCTTAACCCAACCTGCCCTCTCTCACATACTGGGAGCCCTCAGGGGATATCCAACTGTTGGCTCACACCTAGCCATCGCCCTGCTCAGCTCAGCCCCGGCTGCCTGTGACCACCTGGCCCTGGGGGGCTGGGCGCTTGCCACCACTTCTGCTCACAGCGCCCAGGGGCCGGGCGTTCCCTGCTGCCACCACCACCACCACTGCTGCTGCTGCCGCTGCTTCCCCTCATAGCGCCTGGGGGCTGGGCACTCGCCACCACCTCTGGAGCCCAGCGCTCATGCCACTTGGCCCCGCCCCTGCTCTTAATTGGCTGGTAGCATAGCCAATCAGGAGCGAAGGTACAGTCAACTTTGCATGTTTCTCTCTTATTATATAGGATGCTGAAAGGTATTCTTTAAGAAGAGGAAGAAGAAAAAGATAAAAATGGAAACTATGAACAATAAATACATATCAACAAGTGAGTCTAAAAACCAAGTGAATAGAGAAAAGCAAGATGGCGGCATAGGTAAACACCTAGGCTCTTGCCCCGCACAACAATTATGATAATAGAACTGAAGGACAGAACGGACACTGTCCAGAACCACGGGAAGGCTGGCTGACTGGAAGATCTGAAATTGGAGGGTCACAGAAGTGCACACGGACAATCAGAGCCTCTGCAAAGCCCAAGTAAGGTGGAGACTCACGCGCTTGAGAGGACAGGGTGTCTGAACCTGGCAGGGGTGCTCTGAGGGAAAGGAGACAAAAACTCCCGGCTGCGCTGAACCCAGTTCAGTTTGCACTCAAAATCCAGGGGAACCAAGCCCTTATGGGGAGAACCCGGATTTCGGGTGTAATCCCAGGGGAAGAACCAGAGGCAGACCTCCATAGGCGTGCAATTCTCAAGAAGCTTCTGACTGTGAGCAGCTTCTGTTCAAGACAATGGAACAAGATGCTAACTGCACACATGAACAGTTTTTTTTTTTCTGGAAACAACAGAACAAAATTAATAATTTGGTTCTTCATATTCCTTCTACACCCTTTGTCCTCCTAGTGATCTTGTCTATTATTGTCTTTAATGCCCTTTTAAGCTGATTAAAAGTTTTCTTTTTCTTTTTTTTAACCAGTCATCTTTTATTAAGTGTTAATTATGATATGAATGATTCAGAGGTGCTGGGCAAAGGTCATGGTCAGAAATGTGGAGTCTACACTGGGACCTCGCTCCTCATGTTTAAGTTCCTTATAAAAAGAGCAGTAGTAAAAAAGCATGCAAGCTGCGAGCACCATAGAAACCCAGCAATGCTTCCTTCACATTGACATACTTGTAAATACCCATAGTAACCTCTGTGAAATGCTCCAGCGATGCCCTTAGGGGTGAAATCCCACATCAACATCCAGCTTGGCAGCTCCCCTATTTTGACATCCATGAGTTTCTTCTTCAATGGCATGACTGATGCCATCTTGGGGGGGGGGGGCGGTGTCTGCTCTCTGACTGCAAGTTTTCTTAATATGACTTTTCCTATTTCATCCTGTTATTATTTTTTTTTTACTTCCTGTGGTCTCCTTTTGCTACTTGAGGTGGGGAAGAAGGCCTAGTGCTTATTTCTCGCCTCTTACCCCGGAAGCTACTGCTCTGAATTTAACTTATTGCTGGATCTGTTGCCACCCCACCTAATCTTGCTGGCAAAATACAATAGCTGAAACACTTCAGAAGGTAAATTTTCATCTACAAATCCTTTATGGGCTTAAATTTTCCTTATATAATTAGTTCCAACGTTTGGTCTTATAAAAATTGGACCTGAACAAAATGCTTCTGCTGAGATCAAACAGAAGTCATTAGGAGTGGGAGCTCATGTTGGGGCTGTCCTTCCTCCAACAGTCAGTTTATTCTTTTCCAAGACAACTCCAATCTACTTGCAGGAACTATGTAATTCCACTTAAGAAATCTATCTACCTCAAGAATCCAAAAATTGGCTACTGCTAAGGAATTATACAGTCATTGCATTGGGAGTATAAATCTTGGTAATCACAATAGCAGTATTGTGATACTGCACACTCACTTATCCTGCATATTTGGATGATTGTTAGAGCCTTTCCGGCATTTAAAACTACCACCTCTTCACTGGATCATGCTTTCTTGAGGATGATACCCAGAAGTCTCCAAAACGAGACACGCACAGGCTATCGCAGAACGCTCCCAGGAAGGACCACCTACTCTCATCAGACATGCTATGTGAGCTACACTTCCTGGAGTAGGAATAACTTACCCAAAAAGGGGATTCAAAGTGTGTCCCCAATCCCAGCAGACATCACAAATGACACATTTTCTACTCAGAAGCCCAACAACCAACTTAAATGTAAATTCATTAACCAAGGGGAAATTGATGCTTTAGCAAGAACTATTTGCTGCTCCTATATAAATACTGCAGGTCGAGTGCCTATGCTAAAAGAAAAAGTCACTTGGACCTCTAAAAAAAAACACAAGCTGGACTTCGGGACATGTCTTCATTTCATTGCCTGTGTTTGGTAATCAAGCCCCTGTCTTCAGGGCCTGTTATAAGGATTAATAGCTATTTTGTTTCTGGTAATTTCCTGTGATACAATTGGCTGATGTATTCTGTTCCGAGTCTTAAATGCTATTGTGCAACCATTATCATATTGGATGAGGATTCGTTAACTCATCCTGATATGATAGACAGTTTGACAGGAGTAGAGTAGGAACAGAAGGCCACCCAGGGCAGAAAGCCCGGATGCCTAGTAGTGGGCCTTTCCTCCCTGGCATATCCCTGGCCATAGGGTAGGGTTTAGACCCCCTGACCTTTCATATCACTACTTATGCAGTTCAGACCTCCTTCTGACCTTTCCTCCCCTGGCATGTAGGTCTCCTTTTGCTACCTGAAGTGGGGAAGAAGTCATGTAGTAGGCCCTCTCAGAGGAGGAATAAGAGAGTCAGAGAAAAGCCTCATCTGACTCCTATACAAGCTCTTGCACGACCACTCCCTTAAGCATTAAGCCCTCAGGACAAAGAGGTTCTGACCTGGATCATATTATCTTAGGAACAAAGCCTCGGGTCTATTGGCTACAGAGACAGACTTTTGGTCAAACTAGAGGTGACATCCAGGCCTCAGTTGTGTTTCAACCCCAGACCCAGAAAAGCAGCAAGACCCTGGCTGACATGAGGACCAGCTGCAATGATTAATGTCATCTGAAAGGACACACCTGGAAAGCTGATGAATGTTCTATTGAGATCCTCCCTGAGACCTCCAGATCAAGACCAAGGACTCAGCTCGAGTTCTCACCATCCTCTCTCTCCTCTCTCTCATGCTTTTCCTCCTCCTTTCTTCCCTTTCTTTTGCCTCTGCAAGAGAAACACACACACACACACACACACACACACACACACACACACACACACACACACAACTTGTTACCTATAAAGGTGTTCCCATAAGGCTGACACTTGATTTCTCATCAACTCTACAAACCATAAGGGAATGGCATGAAGTACTCAAGGTGAAAGCAAGGATCCCTGTGACCAGGGATATGCTAGGGGAGGAAAGGTCACCCTCAGGTTGAGATCCCACCTAACAATTGTCCATTGCTAGGCATCCGGGATTTCTGCCCTGCTGGCCTTCTGTACCTGGCCTATGGTTCCTACTCTGCTCATGTCAAACTGCCTTCTACCTCTGTGACTTCCTAAATAAACTTTTGCTTGCATTTGAGTCTTGGCTCTGAATTCTTTCTTAGCCAAACTTAAGGACAGGGGTCTAACATCTGGTGCCAGTTCACCTTTAACAATCCTGCAGCAAAAGAAGAAGGAGAGACTAACTTTAGTCTAACTGTAGACATTCTCTTGACAATCTCCTGATGAGCAAAATCTTGGCAATGGTGAAGAGTTTCACTAAAGTCCTGAGGTCTGACTCCATCTGCCCTTAGCCAAGAGGAGAGACTGAGACAGAGAAAGCAGCCCTGACAGCCAGAAGCTGGCCTGCTGCTGTCGTCGAGGCCTTGGTGTTAACAGGAGCTAGTCTGACATTGGCAGCTGGACTATTTTTTATTTTGATGAACACATTTTTGCAGAACACCAACATCACAGAGACAAGGCTACTCTATGACTGTGAGGGATCAAGATAAAAATAAGACCACTCTGTCATCATGTCTGAACACAGACAAAAGAACATTATCCAAACAACAAAAATGACCAACTATCCCCATCCTGGTAACTTAAATCACTTATGCTTCTTTATCAATTGTAGCTTTAGTCTTGGTCCTTCCTTCCCACTTTTAGATAAACATTTCTAAGATATTAAATCATAGAACTATCCTGACTTCCTCACAACATCACAACCAAAGCAAATCCCCTTTTCTTGAATTTTTCCCAGAAACCTAACACAAGCTCAAGTCCTGTAAGCATTCATTTCTTTATTTAGAACATATTTTTATTCATTTCAGAGAGAAAGGGAGAAAGAGATAGAAACATCAATGGTGAGAGGGAATCGTTGATCAGCTGCCTCCTGCACAGCCCCCACTGGGGACTGAGCCCCCCTACCTGGGCATGAAAACATGACTTCCTAGCTCATAGGTGGACACTCAAACACTGAGCCATGACGGCTAGGCAAGGAATCATTTATAACATTCTCTTACTGAGATGCCCCCCAGTTTCCCATAATGTGTGGTCACCTTTATTGCAATGAGCCAATAAGCTCAACTTTGTTCAATTATTGCTGTGTTCTTGGTAGCCTTTTATGGGAGGGCATTGACACTGGAAATTGGATTTTTTTTTTTTCACTGAAAGATACTGATTTTTTTAAAGTCGACTCCAGACAAGTTTTAAACACTCTGAAATGATATAAAACAGGCCCACAGGTTTGATTGAGAGCTGCCAGTTTGCAACCTTTTGGTTGGATGATTTCCCTATTAGATGAAAAGGTTACTTCTGTTATGAATGGTTAACTGTTAAGTATCTAAACTGAACCAAGGATTAGAACCCATTCTCACATGTATTATTTTATTTAATGTCCTTTGCTACTTAAGTCATTCAGAACCCTAAAAGCTAGTCAAGCTGTGCCATTCACCAGGTTGCCTGCTGCCTGTTTGTCGATAAGGTCCAAGTCCTATTGCAGGATGCTGCTGGTGTATACCCATTTCCTCCTCACTGTGAGCCTGTAGCCATGGGAACTGTGATAAGCATGCAATAACACCTTCAGGGAAGAAACCCTCAGGGGTCAAAGTTTATTTTAATGAAGCTGGCCTGATCACAGAGGAATCTGGGTACTCTGGCTTCTCAGCACGGTGCTGCCTCTGACTTGAAGCTGGTGCTGGAGGGGTGGTAAGTGGAGCTGTCTCAGGTATGAGCTTCTTACTGGGAGCTGGGGCTTGGGTCAGGCAGAGAAAGGCATGGGAAAATGCTTCTAGGTCTGCTTCTCCTGAGGAGAAAATAGAAGGGTTTTGTATCCCAGGTCCCATGGTCTCTGAGAGCTTTGTGAGTTCTGCAAGTGTGTGGATTGAGCCTAGAGTAGTAAGGATTCTAGCATTACCCAGGATGTTGGCTAGAATATCTTTCAGGACCCTCTGGCTCTGGAATCATAGGAGCTAAGGCCCCAATTCTCTGACGGCTGCCTTGGCCTGTGAAGACGGGAGAGAAGAGGAAAAGCTTTAGGTTAAATGATGGCACTTATACCTCACCAATTCACTTTCCTTCCTGCATCCCTGCCATTTCCCACACAACGGCCTTCGCTCAAAAAGCCCAGACATCTTTGCCTCTGATGGCCTGAGGTGATCCCTGGGAACCCTTATGCCCACCAAAGCCTTTCCTCTGCTCAGTGGGCCAAGGTTTCCTTTCTTCCTCCCTCCCTCCCTCCTTCCCTCCCTCTCTTCCCTTCCTCCCTTCTCCCTCACCTGAGAATATTTTTCACATTGCTGTTCAGAGAGAGTGGAAAGAAGGGTGGAGGAGGGAACAGAAGAGGAGAGGAAGAGAGAGATCGATGTGAGAGAGAAATATCATCTGGTTGCCTCTCATGCACCCAAACCAGGGGTGAGGAGCAAACTGAAACCCAGGAAGATGCTCTTGACCAAGAACCAAACCTGGGATCCTTTGGTGCTTGGACTGACATTCTAACCATTGAGCAACAATGGCCAGGGCAGGCCAAGGTTTCTTCCTCAGTTTCCCTGGATGATGAAACAGTTTTCCTAGGACTAGAGCTATCCATGACCCTTTGGCATGTGGCCATTGGAATCTAAACAGTCTTCCTATGCTCATGTGAGGCTGGGCCTTGTTAGAGAAGAAACTGATTTCTCAGAACCCCCATTCTGAATATAGCCACTATAGGGAATCTCTGACTGCTTCTCATGTACTCTGTGGATCTTATGGAACAGCCTGAATAAAGATTCTTTGGACACAGTCTAGTGGGCCATACCACATCAGTCAAGGAATTGCTCTATGGCAAGATCAGGTTCCCATTCCAAATTTCTAGTCCCAGTCTTGTCCCCTTTCTCATCAGACCATACTCCTGAGTTCCCGGGATGCCTCTCTGACCAAGCCACTCATTTTGAAAGAGGTGGTCAAAAAAGATAGATGAGAGAGAAAGAAATAGAGACAGAGACAGACAGATAGAAACACAGAGACAGAGAGAAATTGAGGACAGAGGTCCTAAAAAAGATCTGACATTATCCTGGCCCATTTTGCTCAGTGGTTAGAGTATTGGCCTACACACCAAAGAGTCCAGGATTTGATTCCTGGTCAAGGGCAATTACCATGGTTGCAGGTTCCATCCCCTGCTCCATTGGGATGTATGTGGAAGACAACCAATGATGTTTCTCTCTCCCTCCCTCCCTCCCTCTCTCGCTCTCTTTTCTTCCTCCCTCCCTTCCTCTCTTTCTAAAAATAAATAAATAAATAAACATATCCTCAGGTGAGGAATAAAAAAAATAATAAAGTGACCTGTCTCTTATTCCCTACATCTTGACATTCATTTCCTCCATATCCACTGAAAAATTATTTGTCTACATTTCTCATTACAATGGAAGCTCTATGAGGTATGGAACATTAACTCACGCATCCTCCATTATAATTCCAGCATCCAAGCTCACAGAGTTGCTCTGTGAATAATTGTTGAATGAATATAGGTGGAAAAGGAGAAACGGATGATTGAGGAAGCACTGAGGAGGTAAGAGAGGATCTGAAGCACAGTGAAAGAATTGGCCGTGAGCAGGAGGGACGTGTCTTCCTCTGTAATGGAGGCAAGGGGGAAAGTTGGATGTGTAGGTATGAAATGTGGCCACGGCAGAAAGTTAAAGGATTTTATGGGTGATGGACTCTTTCTGGCGAGGTCATCTGCTGACAGTTTAGATGCAAGTGTCAGAGGTTGGGTAAAGGATTTGAGGAGAATGGCAGAGATTTAGAACAGTTGATGAGGGGAATGGGAGAAGAAACTCGCCAACATTTTGAGACTACCACGTGCCAGGCTCCTTGTTGCGTGCTGAGGTTACAGAGATGAGGAGGATGTGACACAGTCTTGGCCTTTCCGGAATTCACAATCCAAAGAGAGACTTTCTACAAGAAAGTTAAAATGCACGGTGCTCTGTACTGAAATGGATGGAGTGTTGCAAAGACATGATGGGGGAGGAGATTCAACTCTGAGAGTGGGGGGAAAATACAGAGGCTGTGACCTTTGAGGTTGGTCTTAAAGAAAGACAAAGTGTGTGCAGGTGGAAGTCAGTAAGTGTGTCTCACAAAGAGAGGAGAGTACTACCCAAAAATAGGGTGATGTTGCCCAACTGGTGGGCTTCTGTGGTCAACCTACGAACCAGGAGGTCACACGCCCAGGTTGTGGGCTCAATCCCCAAAAGGGGGTGCGCCGGAGGCAGCTGATCAATGATTCTCTCTCATCATTGATGTTTCTCTCTGCCCCTCTCTCCCCCATTCTTCTCTGAAATAAAAAAATATATATTAAAAAATAAAATATGGTGGTGTGGAATAGCTAGAATTGAAAGACATTTATGTGGCTGGAGTGAACAATGATGCTGGAAAGGAGGACTAAGGCTAGGCTGTAAGGATCTAATATGTATCAGAAATTAGCACTTTCTCCCAAAGGGAACAGAAGTCTTTAGGAGAGCAGCAGAATCTTGAGAGCACTCTTTTAGGAGGCTACCTCAGGAGACAACCTGGATGATGAGTTGAAGGGAAGAGAAACTGGAGTCAGTGAGAAGGTTAGGAGACAGCTGCAATAGTCCTGATGAGAGAGGAGAGCCTGAGGTAATCAGAAGCACAGGCATGGAGAGGAGAGAAAGGATTCCAAAGACAGTTTTGATGTAGGACAGGATGTGGCAGGGAAAGGGAGAGGGTGGAGTCAAGGCTGACTAAGGATTCTTGCTTGGGAGATTGGTTGGATGGTGATACTGTTACCTGAGGTGAAGAGGTGAAGATACTTATATATACTTATATATATACTTATAACAGGATATCTATTAAAGAAAAGTCATAAACTCATTTTTTTAAGTTGTGGTAAAAAATAAAATAAAAATGTGGTAAATTACACGTAACATACAATTTACCATTTTAATCATTTAAAATAGTGTAAGAATGTTGTGCAATCATTAACTCTATCTAGTTCCATTATATACAAATCCTCATCTAAGGATATGCTTATTGATTTTAGAGAGAGAGAGGGGAAGAAAGAGAGAGAGGAAGAAAGAAATTAGTTGTCTTCCACATGTGCCCCAACCAGGAGTTAAACACAACCAGGGTATGTGCCCTGACCAGGATTAGAATCTATGGGACACATGCAGAAGGCAACCAATCGATGTCTCTCTCTCTCTCTTTCTCTCTCTCTCTTTCTCCTTCCTTCCATCCCTCCCACTCTCTCTTAAAAACTCAATGGAAACAATATCCTTGGGTGAGAGTTAACAAAAAAAAATCTATTTTTCAATTATAGTTGGCATACAATAATATTAGTTGCAGGCCTATAACATAGTGATTAAACATTTATATACCTAATATCTATTATTAAAGAATTGTTTTTCCTCTCTTCAACTTTTTTTCTATTTTTGCTTCATATATTTTGGGGCTCTATCATTAGGTATGTATAATGCTTATAATTTTAATATTTTCATGATTAATTGACCCTTTTATCAATATATAATTCCTTCTTTGTATCTCTTTTAAAAATATACTTTATTGATTTTTTACATAGAAGAAAGGAGAGGGATAGAGAGTTGGAAACATCAATGAGAGAGAAACATTGATTCAGCTGTCTCTTGCACACTCCCTACTGGGGATGTGCCTGAAACCAAGGTTCATGTCCTTGACCAGAATCGAACCCAGGACCCTTCTTCAGTCTGCAGGCTGACACTCTGTATCTACTGAGCCAAACCAGTTAGTGCCCTTCTTTGTCTCTCTCTCCTTTTTTAAAAAAAATATATTTTATTGATTTTTTACAGAGAGGAAAGGGAGAAGGATAGAAAGTCAGAAACATCGATGAGAGAGAAACATCAATCAGCTGCCTCCTGCACACCCCGCACTGGGAGTGTGCCCGCAGCCAATGTATATGCCCTTGACCGGAATCAAACCTGGGACCCTTCCGTCTTAACACACAATGGCCAATGCTCTATCCACTGAGCCAAACCAGTTCCAGCCCTCCTTTGTCTCTTGAAACAATTTTGACTCGACGTTTATTTTGTCTGCTATTCACATAACCTCTTTTGGTTACTATTTGCATAGAATATCTTTTTTCTATCCTTTTACTTTCAACCTCTCATGCCTTTGAATCTAAAATAAATCTCTTGTGAACAGCATATAGATATTTTATTTTTAAAATCCATTTCACCACAATCTGCCTTTTAATTGTAGAGTTTAATCCATTTACATTTGAAATAATTACTGATAAGGAAGGACTTACTTCTGCTATTTGTTTTGTTTTTTTGTCCATCTGTCATATCTTCATTCCTCCATTATTGTTTTTGTTAGTTTGTTTTTAAATATATTTTATTGATTTTTCACAGAGAGCAAGGGAGAGGGATAGAGAATTAGAAACATCGATGGGAGAGAAACATCAATCAGCTGCCTCCTTCATACCCCTTACTAGGGATGTGCCCACAACCAAGGTACATGCCCTTGACCGGAATCGAACCTGGGACCCTTGAGTCCACAGGCCAACACTCTATCCACTAAGCTAAACTGGTAAGGGCTATGTTTTAATGTTTATTTGATTTTTTTTTTTAGAAATGTACCATTAAAAAATATTTTGTTAATTCTCACCCTAGGATATTGTTTCTTAATTTTTAGAGAGTAGAGGGGGAGAAACAGAGAGAGGGAAACATTGATGTGAGAGAGACACATCTATTGGTTGCCTCCCACACAAGGGATTGAACCTGCAACTGAGGTATGTGCCCTGGATCAGAATTGAAGCTGGACCCTTCAGCCCATGAGTCAAATCTCTATCCACTGAGCCAAACTGGCTAGGGCAATAATGTACCATTTTTATTCCCTTTTCATTTTTCTGTATATTTTATCATTATTTTCTGTTTGGTTACCTTCAGAATTGTAATTATCACCTCAAAATAATAACAATCTATTTTTAATTAACACCAACTTGGCTTCAATATGATACAAAAACTCTATTCCTATACAGCACTGTCCCCCCCTTTTATGTTGTTATTGTCAGAAATTATATCTTTATACATTGTGTGTTAAGATAGATCTGTAATTATTGTTTTATGCATTTGTCTTTTGAATCCTATAGGAAGAAGAAGAGTTACAAAATCTAAAATACAATACTGACTTTTATATTTTACCGATGTAGTTGCCTTTATAAGTATTCTTCATTTCTTCATAAATTTCAAGTAAGAGTGCCCCTTTACTTAAGGACTCTCTTTAGCATTTCTTGTAGGCAAGTCTACTAGTAATAAACTCTCTCAGCTTTTGTTTATGTGGGAGTCTCAATTTCTCCTTTATTATTGGACAGTTTTGTGAGATATAGAATTCTTGGTTGACAGAGTTTTCTTTCTGCACCTAAGTATGTTATCCCACTGACTTCTGACCACCGTGACTTCTGATGAAATATTGGCATTTTTCTTATTGAAAAATCCCTTGCACATTACAAGTTACTTCTCTTTTGCTGCTCTCCAGGTTTTCTGTTTAGTTTTGGGTTCCAACAGTTTGTTTATGTGTCAGTGTGGGTCTCTGAATTTATCCTACCTGGAGTTTATACTATTTGAGGTTTGTTTAGCTTCTTGTAATGTACCTTTACCCTTTTTTAAAAAAAAAATTATTGATTTGGAGAGGAAGGGAGAAGAAGAGAGAAGAAGAACATCAATGATGAGAGAGAATCATCATTTGGCTGTTGTGCCCTTCGATGCACAGAAGTTTTAAATTTTGATGTAGTGCAACTTATCTATTTTATCCTTTTGTTGCCTATGTTTTTGGTGTCACATCCAAGAAATCATTGCCAGATCCAATGTCATAAAGGCTCCCCCCTACGTTTTCTTCTAAAAGTTTGATAGTTTCAGCTCTTACATTTAGTTCTTGCATGAATTTTGAATTAACTTTTGTATATGTTGTAAGGGTTTAACTTTATTCTTTTGTACACGGATATCCAGTTTTCCCAACACCGTTTGTTGAATAAGACTATTCCCCCCCCACACACACAGAATGGCACCCTTGTCAAAAGTCATTTGACCGTATGTGAGAGGATTTTGTGCCATAAACTTGTGGAGGTGATGGTGCAGATATGGCATGGTCTCTGCCTTAAGGAAGCCTCAGGAGCGTTGAATACTCCGCTTCTGTTGCAGCAGTATTTGTCCCGTGCTGGCTTTGTGCTCAGTAGACACTGGGCTCACGTTTCCCCACCCTGTCTCAGCTTCCCACCCAACCGCGGAGGTATGTGTGCAGAAAGGTCCCCTTGAAGAGGATCAGCTCAGCCCCCAGAAGAGCCTGGTTCGTGCCGGGCAAACAGAGTCAGGGTGTGAATACAGGTTACTGGCTCTCCGCGCCCTGTTCTTTCACGTTAAGACGGGTCTCGGCAGTTAGTCCTTAACTCTGAGATGTGGGCACAACCGAAAGGAGAGGGGACCGATGACAGCTTGTAGACCCTATACTTGAAGGAGTCGCTAAACGCCAGGGCCGACCAGACGAAGACGTGAAGAGGGGAGACCCGCTCACAAGGCTGCAGCGAAGGCCCCTCGCCCGCCCGGGAGGCTGGCGTCCCGCGCTGGTCCCACCCCGGGGCGGAGCCAAGCCTTATCCGGAGCCGGGGCGTGGCTGGGCTGTGCTACCGGCGGGGAGGGGGCCGAGCGGCGGGGAGTGCGGGCGGCCGGAGCCGCGATGCGGTGCCCGCTCGGCCTCGGCGGAGGGGAGTGTGCGGGTCCAGCAATGCCTCCGGGGCTCGTGCCCTGGCCGCTGCCCCGTCGCTCCCGTCTCGCGGGGTTACTTCCCCCCCTTTGCCCCTCCCTTGCATTTCCTCTTGGTACACCCCTACCCGGATTTGAGGCGAGGCGGCTGCCCGCGAGGTCTCTGCGCATGCGAATCCCCGCCGCGGGGGTTGGGGGGATCGCGGACTCCGCCCTTCCACGGCTCCACGCGTGACGTCGCGGGGGGCGCGGGCCTCCGCCGGCTCGGAGCGGTGAGAGCGGGCGGCGGGCGACCCGGCGCTGCTAGACCCGGAAGGGATGCGTGTGTAGAGTTGCTGCAGGGGCGCTGGGGAAGGGGAGGCCCGGGGGCTCCGTCAGCCCCGACCCGCAGGCTCTGCCCGCTCCCTCCCTGCTTGCCCCCGCTTTCCGAGCGAGCCGGGAGGGGAGGCGGGGCGGGGGCTGAGCGCTGTGCCGCCCGCGTTTTCCTGGCGCGCCCCTCCCGCAGCCCCTTTCCAGATGTGCCTTTGCGTCGGGCGGTCGCTCTCGCCCGGGAAAGAGCACTCCGCTGGGAAGCGGGAGTCGGGCTCAGACCTCGGTCCCAAGTTCAAGTCCACGAGCCTCAGCTTCTGCCTTGCCTCACCTTCTCTGAAGACAAACATGACACAGGAAAAAATAGGAAAGAGATGGACATTCGTTGAGTTCCTGCATGGCCAAGTATTATGCAGGCCGCTTTGTCCGCCACGTTTAGTCCTGGTTACGTGGGTTAGAACTCCCATTTCACATATTCTTAAAACTCCTGAAGCTAGACTGATTTTGCTCACACAGCCACGGCAGGGCAGAGGAGGATGGAGCTGAGCAGTTTAACTTCCAAGTGGGTTTCTTTTCGTCAGGCACTTCCTTTGGGCTATTGGCTGTTCTGCAGCCAAACCCTAGGCCCAGAGTAGCTGTTCCCTGAATTTCTACTTTTAAGAATTCTCTTTCTGGGGTTCCCTTGTCCAGCACAGTATGCTCTCCACTTAAGTGGAAATGCAGTAGGTTTGTTGAGTGGACACTTGGAGTCAGGAGTCTTGGATTCTTGTCCTGTCTCTGTCACTGTCTGTGGTCGCGGGAACGGCCGCTGTCTTCTTGGTGCTTTAGCTTCCCTTTGAGTAAAAATGGGTAAGTGCCTTCTGACTGGCAGGCTCTTGTCCAGTTCTCCCTTCCTGTCCTCCAGCAGGTTTCCCGTGGAGGCCCAGACCCCTCTGCTCCCCATGGGCAGCTGCCAGGCAGGGCATAACCTGCATCTCTGTCTGGCCCACCACCCACCTTTGGTCTGTGCCGCTTTGATCCTGCTGCTTCTTGGCCTTTCTGGCCTGGGCCTTGGTGGCTTCCTCCTCACTCACAGGCCTGGTCTGCGCAGCCCTGACATCCCCGCGGTGAGTACCCTCCTGCTCATCTGCCCCGGGTAGGCCCGCTCTCGCCGCTAATCTCTCTCTCTCCCACCTTCCTTTTGCACACAGGACTGGGTCTCCTTCTTGAGGTCTCTTGGCCAGCTGACCCTGTGCCCTACGACTGCGACAGTCACAGGGACGTGGCATGGGTCCCACGTTGTAGGCTTGCTGACCACCTTGAACTTCGGAGATGGTCCAGACAGGAACAAGACCCAGACATTTCAAGCCACGGTTCGGGGTAGTCAGATGGGACTGAAAGGTGAGATCCAGAACTGTGGGGGTTGGACATCAGAACACTGGGGGGGGGGGGGGGGGGGGGGCTGCCTCTGAACTCACCAACCTGGTGACCTTCAGCACATCCCTTAGTCACTTCTGCTGTAAGAAGGACTAGACACTTACAGTGAAAACGATGCCCATTGAGTAGGTTCTCTATAAATGTTTTCTCTCTCCTCTTCTAGCTCTGGGATTCTTTAATTCTGTCCTTAGAGGTGTGATGAGATGGGCTCGATTTGGCCTAATGTTCTCTGTCATCCCTCTCCATTCCTCCAGCCTTCTCTTAGAGGCAGCTTTTTCCTCAGGGATGTCTAAGAAGCGTGTTCTGTTTAGTTAAACTAATGGTCGACAAACTGCGGCTCGTTGACTTAATGAGTTTGCCCACCACTGAGTTAAACTAATGTCTTTAGTGCCTGCTATATGTGTAACACAGCTCTATGTGCTATGGCGGGTACAGGAAAAAATTAAGACATCACCCAAAACACTTAAAGTCTTCTGGGGAAATACTGAGTCAGTGGGTTCCATTGATTCCTGTGTGAGGTTTGGCCTCAGGGTCCTTATCTAAAAAATTGGGAGATGGCCCCGCCGGTGTGGCTCAGCGGTTGAGTGTCAGCCCCTGAGCCAGGAAGTCAGTTCATCATACGGCAGTTCTATTCCCGATCAGGGCACATGCCCAGGCTGCCAGCTAGATCCCCAGGAGATGTGCAGGAGGCAGCTCATCATTGATGTTTCTGTTTCACTCTCCCTTTCCCTTCCTCTCTGAAATCAATAAAAATATATATTAAAAAATAAATAAAATAGAAAATTGGTTGATGTGTTTCTCTCACATCGATATTTCTGTCTTTCCCTCTTCCACTCTCTCTAAAAATCAACGAGGGGGAGGGAATATCCTTGGGTGAGGATTTAAATAAATAAACAAATAATTGGGAGTGGCTTCTGAGGTCCTTTTCAACACTATCATTCTAAGATTCTCCTGTGAATCACTTAGGTGTCTCCGTAGTCATCTGTGTGATCAAAGAGCAAAAATAAAAGAATGTATGTGACACATAATAGTATTATTGAGAAATGATTCACATGCCATAAAATTCATTTCAAATGTATAATTAAATGATTTTTCACACGTTCACAAAAGTGTGCAGCCATCATCACAATTTTATTTATTTATTATTTATTTTTTTAAAGATATTTTATTATTAATTTTTCACAGAGCGGAAGGGAGAGGGATAGAAAGTCAGAAACATCGGTCAGCTGCCTCTTGCACACCCCCCACTAAGGGATGTGCCCGCAGCCAAGGTACATGCCCTTGCCGGAATCGAACCCGGGACCCTTCAGTCCACAGTCCGACGCTCAATCCACTGAGCCAAACCGGTCTCGGCTATCATCACAATTTTAGAACATTCTCATTACCAAATAGATTTTGTACCCATTAGCAGTCATTCTCCTTTTTCTCCTAACATCCCAACCCGAGGCAACCACTAGTCTACTTACTGTCCCTGTAGGTTTCTGGATATTTCATATAATAATGGTCTTTTGTGACTGGCTTCTTTCACTTAGCATTATGTTGTAGTACATATCACTACTTATTTTGCTTAACGGTATTCACTGTATGACTATTACACATTTTATTTGTGCATTCATCATTTAATTGACATTTGGATTGTTTCTACTTTTTTACTGTTATGAATAATGCTGCTGTGACAGCTGTGTGTAAGCTTCTGTATGCTCATATATTTTTATTTCTCTTGGGTATATAACCAGGAATGGAATTGCTGGGTCATGTGGTAACTCTGTTTAATCTTTTGAGGAACTGCCAGAGTATTTTCACAGTGGCTTTACCATTTTATACTCCATCAGCAGTGCATGATGGTTCCATTTCTCCACATCTTTTCCAGCACTTGCTATTGTCTGTCTTTTTTATTATAGCCCTCCTAGTCAATGTGAAGTAGTGTCTCCCTGTAATTCTGATTTGCATTTTCCTGGTGGCTAATGATATTGAGAATTTTTTCATGTGTTTATTGGCCATTGGCATATTTTTGGAGAAATATATATTCAGAGTCTGTACTCATTTTTAAAATTGGGTAATTTGTCTTTTAATTTAGTTGTAAGCATTCTTTATATTTTCTAGATATAAGTCTCTTATCTGATGTGTGATTTGCAAATATTTTCTCCCTTTCTCTCGGTTCTTTTAACTTTGTTGATAGTATTCTTTGAAGCACAAACATTTTTGACTTAGATGAATTCCAGCTTATCATTTTTTTTCTACTGTTGCTTGTGGTAGTAGCATATCTAAGAAGACTTTGCCTAATCCAAGCTCCCTAAGATTTACTTCTATTTTTTTCTTCTGAGAATTTTATAGTTTTAGCTTTTATATTTATATCTGTGATCCCTTTTAAAAATTGTTATTTTTTCTTATTTTTTTATTATTTTGTTTTGTTTTTTTTTGATCCTTTATTTTTTTTAAATTCTCACCCGAGGATATGCTTATTGATCCTAGGAGAGGGAAAGAGAGAGAGAGAAACATCAGTGTGAGAGAGAATATCAATCAGTTGCCCTCCGCACATGCCCCAACAGGGGATTAAACTTGGAATCAAACGCACAACCTTTTGTATATAGAGTGACACTCAACCAATTGAGCTATACCAGCCAGTGTTCTGTGATCCACTTTGAGTTAATTTTTGTGTATGGGGTGAGGATGGGTCCAATTTAATTCTTTTGCAGGTGCTCTCATCATGTTTTGTTGAAAGACTATTATTTCCCCGTTGAGTAGTTATGGTGCCCTTCCTTGCTCAGGTGGCTCAGTTGGTTGGAGCATTCTTTTGTACACGAAAAGGGTTGCAGGATTTATTCCAGGTCAAAACACATACATAGGTTTATTATATAGAACCATATGGGTTCAATCCTGGTCACGGAACATACAGGAGGCAACCAATCAATGTCTGTCTGTCTGTCTCTCTCTCTCTCTCTCTCTCTCTCTCTCTCCCCCCCCCCTCTCTCCCCCCCCCCTTTCCTTCTCCCTCTCTCTAAAAATCAATAAAAACTTCTTCCTGGGTAAGGATTAAAAAAATCAATTGACCAAAGATGTAGGAGTTTATTTCTAGACTCTCAGTTCTATTCCATGATCTATATGTCTCTTTATGTTAGTACCATGCAGTTTTTTATCATTGTAGCTTTGTAGTAAGTTTTGAAATCAGAAAATATGAGTCCTCCAACTTTGTTCTTTTTAAAGATTGTTTTGGCTATTCTGGATCCTCTGAATTTCCATATGAAATTTTGGATCAGCTTGTCAATTTTTGTTTCTGCAAAGAAGCCTTTTTAAAGAAAATAATGCCTGGAAACAAAGTAATGATATTAAAGATTACTTTGGACAAATTTCAAAATGAATACCTACTGGAAATCAATAAAAACATTCAGTGAATGAATGAATAAGTGAATAAATAAGTAAGTAAAATGAACACTTACTATGTACCAAGCATGGGAAATACAGAGATTTGTAAGACATGGACCCTCGTTTCAAGTTGTTCACCATCTAGCAAGGATACAGATGTGAACATCTATATATATATATATATATAAAAGTGTAATATGCTAAGTGTCTGACCATTCGACCCTTCAACCAATCACTAGGACACACACTGACCACCAGGGAGCAGACGCTCCAACTGGTAGATTAGCTTGCTGCTGCATCTGGCCTATCGGGACTGGGTGAGACTGTGTGGACATGCCCTGGAGCCCTCCTACGGTCCCTCCTTGACCTCTAAAATATTTCTTCTAATTAACTTCCTTTCACTGTGCACAAATCCATGCACCAGGCCTCTAGTAAATAAATAACTTTCAGTGTGTGAAGTAGAACACAGGGTACAAGGGGAGTACTCAGAAGTCTATCAAGCATGAATGGTGAAGACAGGCTTTTCCAAGGATACAGTGCCTGAGCTGAGGTTTGAGGCAGGCCTATAAGGATGTCCTCCCAGCCAGAGGGAAGAGCACATGCAAAGATGGGGACCATGATGGCATGGTACAGGGGAAGGATTATTAGGTGTGTGGCAGGTAAGGAGCCTGAGGAAGCATCAGAATCCCGTGGAGGGGCTCATGTGCTAAGCCAAGGCAATTGGATTTTATTTATTACATTGTGCAAACTCAAAGACTTTAATCAGGACACTAAGATTTTGTTTTTGTGTTGTTTTTTAAAGAGATAATACCTGTTGGCTGACTGTCAGGAAGGAATGTGTCCAGACACAGGAAAACCAGTTGAGAGGTGATTGCAATAAAAAGATGATGAGAAAAACTGAGCTAAGACAGTACTATGAAAGAAGGGGGCTGATTTGAGAGAGATGTTAGAAGTGTGAGATTGACAGGACTGGATGACTGATTTGATCCGGGGAACACGGAATTTTACATGTACATTTTTCAATTGTAATTAAGATGTATATACTGGTTTGTAGTTCTGTTTTTTCACTTATGATATTGTGTTTTTTTGTATTAGTGCAAAAAACAAAAGCATTATTTAATGGCACAAAGTGATTCATTTAATGGTAAGGCCGTCATTTGTTGATGCTTTCCCTATTGTTAAACATCTCTGTTGTTTCCTATTTTTTGGCATTTTAAAAATGAAATCACAGTAAATATTTGGTATGTATTTTTCTTTTGAATCTGTCCTTAGGAATAATTTCTACAAGTAGTATTACTGGGTCAAAGAATATGGACCCTCCCCCCTGTTTTACCTTGAATACTCTCTTTAATAGAAGTACACAAAGCAGATGTAAAAGTCCTCCTAACTCCCCTGTAAAGTTAACAGTTTGGTAGGCATCTTCTTAGTCCCTACCTGTACCTACTTAAAATTATGACAGATACAGTTAAATTGTCTCTTAAAAGATGTCACAGAGAGTGGCCATTTTCCAAATCTTCAATAACTTTTATTTTTACTGATTTAATGAGCAAAGAAAGTACTTGTTTTAATTTACTTTGTCCTGATTACTAGTGAGGTTGCACATCTTCTTACAAGTTTACTTACCATTTTCGTGTTTTTTCTGAACTTCCTATTCACTTTTTTTAAACCTTTATTTTTAATAAATCATTTCCAGATGATTACAATTGTTCCTCTTTTTTCCCCCATAGCTCCCCTCCACCCATTTCCCACCCCACCCTCTGCCTTTACCCCCTACCCACTGTCCTCATCCATAGGTGTACGATTTTTGTCCAGTCTCTTCTGCACCCCCCACACCTCTTTCCCCCCAAGGATTGTCAGTCCACTCCCTTTCTATTCCTCTGATTCTATTATAGTCACCAGTTTATTCTGTTCATCAGATTTTTAATTCATTTGATTTTTAGATTCACTTGTTGATAGATATGTATTTGTTGTTCATAATTTTTATCTTTACTTTTTTCTTCTTCCTCTTCTTAGAGAATACGTTTCAGCATTTCATATAATACTGGTTTGGCAGTGATGAACTCCTTTAGTTTTTCTTATCTGTGAAGCTCTTTATCTACCCTTCAATTCTGAATAATAGCCTTGCTGGGTAGAATAATCTTGGTTATAGGTTCTTGTTATTCATCACTCTGAATATTTCTTGCCACTCCCTTCTGGCCTGCATAGTTTCTGTTGAGAAATCCGCTGACAGTTGTATGGGTACGCCCTTGTAGGTAACCAACTGTTTCTCTCTTGCTGCTTTTAGTATTCTATCTTTGTTTTTAGCTCTTGGCATTTTAATTATGTTGTGTCTTAGTGTGGTCCTCTTTGGATTCCTTTTGTTTGGGGTTCTCAGCACTTGTAAGTGTATTTCTTTCACCAGGTGGGGGAAGTTTTCTGTCATTATTTCTTCAAATAGGTTTTCAATATATTGCTCTCTCTCTTCTTCTGGCATCCCCATAATTCAGATGTTGGTATGCTTGAAGTTGTCCCAGAGGCTCCTTACACTATCTTTGTATTTTAGGATTCTTTTTGCTTTTTGCTTTTCTGGTTGAGTGTTTTTTGCTTCTTTGTATTTCAAATCTTTGACTAGATTCTTGGGATCCTCTAGTCTGCTATTGGATCTCTGTATATTATTCTTTATTTCAGTCAGTGTATGCTTAATTTCCAGTTGGTCCCTTTTCATATCCTTGAGGATCTTGTTTAATTTATCAGCGGTTTCTAGAAAATTCTTGAAAAACCTTATAACCATGATTTTGAATTCTATATCCAATCGTTTGCTTTCCTCCATTTCTTTCATTTGTTATCTGCCTCTTTGTCTCCACATTTTAGCTGCTTCCCTGAGTTGACAGAGTGGCTTTGTGTGCTAGGTGTCTTACAGGACCCAGTGGCTCAGCCTCCTCAGTCACCTGAAGTGGACGCTCTTAGTGCACCCCTTTGTGGGCTGTGTGCACAGTCTTGTTGTAGTTAAGCCTTAATTGTTGTTGGTATCACTGGGAGGAATTGACCTCCAGGCCAATTGGCTGTGAGGATCAGGTATGTCTGTAATGGGAGAACTTCTGTGCTGGAGACACCCTTATGATGCAAGACTTGCTTCAGTGGGGCTTTGGTGCTCACTGAGTCTGCCCTTGAGTGGTCCCTTATGGATCTGAGGAGCTGTAATCTGGATGGTCCCACTCTGACCACCAGGTACACTGGCTCTTGGTTCTCCAAGGAGGTACTAATTTAGCCTCTGCCTGAGGCCACCCAGCAGGAGCTATGGAGAGATCTGCAGATCCCTCTTCTTTGTTTTGGGTTTGGAGGTGCCCAGATGAGGCCCAGCTATGAAAGCAATGCAAGTTGCTGTGGGGCCTTGGGCCTTCTTTTGGATGTTCTGGGTCTCTCTAACTCAGCTGTGCTTTGTTAGGTAATTTTGGATTTATTTATTTTTTTAATATATTTTATTGATTTTTTTTACAGAGAGGAAGGGAGAGGGATAGAAAGTCAGAAGCATTGATGAGAAACATCGATCAGCTGCCTTTTGCACACCCCCTACTGTGGATGTGCCCGCAGCCAAGGTACATGCCCTTGACCAGCATTGAACCTGGGGCCCTTCAGTCTGCAGGCCAACGCTCTATTAATGGAAACAAATCGGTTTCGGCTGTTAGGTAATTTTATATTTCAAAGGCCAGGCCATTCATATGCAAAAACCTCTGTGCACAGCTTGGGTGGGACAGGTTCTCAGGGAGTCAATAGGATGGAGCAAACAGCTATGGCTGATCCTCAGCCCTGCCCTGAGAGGCCCCCATGTCTCAGTGTCCTGAGGTAATCGCTTCAAGTACCTCTGAGAGAAAGCCACCCTCGAGTTTGCCCAAAGCCAGACAGTCCAGCTTCTCCCTGTGTGAGTCTGGGTCCCCAGAGTCTCGCCCAGAACTGGAGTTCAGAGCAGTTGGGAGCTTGTGTCTCCCTCCTGATTGAAAAAGACATCTGCATGCTCATTTGCCAGCCCTTTCTCCTCCCATGCCTCCGTAGGTCTGCACTTCACTTCAGTACCTCCTCTGAGTCTCTGTGCTTTTCTCTTTTCAGTTGTAGAATTTCCACTCAGCCAGCCTTCCTGTGGTTCTGGGTGATGTCCGTTTTGTCTTTTAGTTGTAGTTTTGAAGTGGTTGTGCGAGGCAGCAATTTCAGGTGTTTACCTATGCCGCCATCTTCATTTCTCTCCCTATTTACTTTCTTTGCTTATTTTTCGTTGTCTTTATCTTCTTGATTTTTAGGTCTATATATATTCTGGGTAGTAAACCTTTTGTCAGTTAAATCTATTAGAGGTATTTTTAACCAGTCTGTTTCTTGTGTGTGGTTTTTAAACAGTGTTTTTATTGATTTCAGAGAGGAAGAGAGAGGGAAAGAGAGATAGAAACATCAGTGAGAGAGAATTGTTGATTGGCTGCCTCCTGCACACCCCCTACAGGGGTTGGAGCTCGCAACCTGGGCATGTGCCCTTGACTGGAATTGAACCCAGGACCCTTCACTCTGCAGGCTGATGGTCTGTCCACTGAGCCAAACCAGCTAGGGTTCGTGTGTGTGTTTGTGTGTGTGTGTGTGTGCGTGCGCTTTAATATGGAACACTTCACGAATTTGGGAGTCATCCTTACCCAGGGGCCATGCTAATCTTCTCTGTATTGTTCCAATTTTAGAATATGTGCTACCAAGCGAACACTCTTGTGGTTTTTTTTTTTTTTAACTTCTCTTTCATCAGGTAGAAGTCTTCAGTTTGTTATGAGGTTAAGTTTATTGTTTTTTTCTTTAATCAGGCTTTTAGATTTTGTGACATTTTTAGCAAGGGTTTCCCAACTTTAAAATTAGAAAATATTCTTCCGTATTTTCTTTTAATACTTACTTAGGTTTTTGTTTCATTTTAATTAGTGAGTTTGTTTGTATAGGTATTTAATATATCTGGACTTAATTTTATAGTGTGAGATAAGAGTCTAACCTTTTTTCACAAATGGAATTGTCCCAAGGCCATTGACTGAATAGGCTATTTTTCTACTAATTTGAAATGGGATGTGAACCTTTTCTGTTGTGTTGTTAGTCTTTACCTGAGGATGTTTTCTACAATGATTTTTATAACGATTGGAATGGGAGGTGGGGGGAGAAACATCAATGTGAGAGAGACACATGGATTGGTTGCTTCCTGCACATACCCCAACCTGGGCCGGGGAGTCGAACCTGCAGCCCAGGTAGGTACCCTTGACTGGGAATCGGTCCCATGACTCTTTAGTATGTGGGCTGATGCTCTAACCACTGAGAAACACAAGCGAGGGCCGGATGTGAACCTTTTAATGGATTTTCATACCTAGTGGAAAATTGCTTTCTTAAGGATGAACTAGTATATACAAACTGACATTGACAATGTGTATCTAGCCCAGGTTCACTGCAGCCTTGTAAATACTCATGTGTTTGTTTTGTCGATTATAAGATATTTCACTTAATTTTTGTTTATATTAGTACCTAGTTATTTTCATTTTTAAATGATGTAAAAGATGGTGATAGAGTACCTTATTGTATAGTACCAGTGCTAAAACACCTGGAACTGTAGGAAGCCTTTGAAATGAACAGAAGTCTGAAAAGGGGTGGTTCCCACCTGACCCTTCATGTTCTTCCATCTCCTCTCCCGTGTTTCTCACAGGATCTTCTGCAGGAGAGCTGGTCCTCATTACAGCCAAGGTGACCACAGAAAGGACCCCAGGAATCTGCCTGTATTTTAGTGCTGTCCCAGGACTCCTGCCCTCCAGCCAGCCACCCATATCCTGCTCAGAGGAAGGAGTAGGAAATGCCACCCTGAGCCCCAGAATGGCTGAGGACTGTGTCGGGGTTTGGAGCCAGGAAAGCCTTGTGCTCACCAAATTACTCACCTCGGTAAGAGCTTCAGGTTGTCAGGGTTTCATAAACTTCCTTCCATGCTGCGTGCTGTATCTTGAAGGCATTTTTTTTTTTTTTAAAGGAAGGGAGAGAGACAGAGACACATCAGTGTGAAAGAGATACATCAATTGGTTGCCTCCTGTATGGGTCCTAATCAGGATCAAATTTGAACCTGCGATCTTCTGGTGCATACCAGCCAGGGCTTGAAAGCAATTCTACCGAGATAAAACATAGGCTTTGTAATACTGACTGGGAGGCTGTGTGCTTGAACACACACCCAAGTCTCTCTCTGAGCCTCAGCTTCCTCATCTGTAAAATGGAAAGCATGATATTGTCTCCTAATTCCAACAAATAAATGAGAATGAATGTAAAGTACTTAGTACAATGTCTGGTACATAATAGAAATTTGATAAATGACAGCTATTACTATTAACTATGTCTTTAAATAACAATAAAACATGACCTCTACCTCAAAGGAATTCAGAAGCTGGACAAGAGGCAGAATAAACTAATTGTTAGCGTAGAGAGATTAGCCAAATATTATTCAAACAGATTAAGGAGCAATTGACTCTAACTTGAACATTTTTAGAGAGTGTTTCATGGAAATGGTGGCATTTAAGAAAGGGAATTGCTTACAGTAGTTTATAACATACAGAGTGCTTTTGGATTCATTATCTCATTTAAAATATCCTTTTGAGGTAGCTGTTATCCCATTTTTCAGATGAGGAAACAGGTTCAGAGAGAGGGAATGAATTCCCCAAGGCCACACAACTACTTAAGCAGCAGATGCAGGATTTCCAAAGAAAGGCTTTCTGCCTTTAAGTCCCAGGCTTGTTATGCCCTGTCAGAGTGATTGATCCCTGAAGAATGAGGAATATTTGGGCAGATAATGCACTAGAGGGGGTTCAAGAAAAAGAAATACATTCCAGGCATAAGGGACCAGCATGAGCACAGGCCTAGAGATTGAAAAGTGATGAGGGACTGAGGAATGAGTTGGAGGAGGAGGCAGGAGCCTGACCACGAGGCTCTGCAATGCCAGGCTAAGATGCTCTGGCCTGACACTGCAGACCCTGGGGCCACTGGTGCTGCATGGAAGAGACTGGCTGAGTGGAGGGGAGACCAGAGAGGAGGCTGCTGCATACTCTTCCCTCACATTTGCAAACACCCTGGTGAGTGAGGTGTATCATCTGGGAGCTTGAAATCAGAGATCTTGGTTTCCAGACCTGGCCCTGCTTGCATGTTTTTAAAATGTGGATAATAGTGAAATCTCATAGTCATTATTAGGAGGTTCAATGTTGGGCAAGAAAGCAGTTTGTAGACCATGGAGACAATTAGCTGGTATAGAAATAACATTTCCCTTTTAGTTGCTCCCTGGATGTGGAGAGCCCTTTCCTCCATGGGGGTAAGATGTCTTCCTAAGGGAAGATTCTCTATCTTCCCTCTGTCTCATTCACTTCTCCTTCCCTCCCTGTGCTCACCCCTAGGAGGAGCTGGCTCTGTGTGGCTCCAGGCTGCTTGTTTTGGGCTCCTTCCTGCTTCTCTTCTGTGGCCTTCTTTGCTTTTTCACTGCTCTGTGTTTCCACCCTCGTCGGGAGTCCTACTGGTCTAGAACCCGGCTCTGAGGGCATCGGTCCGGCTCCTGTCTTGCTCTCAGGTAAGGCTCTTTGCCCCGATCCTGTGAGAATCGGGGGTGGTGTGGGAGTGGGAATTGTCACTGAGATAGAGTCATTCGTAAACAATATGATTTGGTTTTAATTATTTTTGAACTTTATATAGATGGAATCATACATATTCTTTTGTGACTTCTTTCCATTAACAGTTTGATATTAAGATTGACCCATAGCTCTGGTTCACATCCAAGAAGCTTTTTGGTAACAGTGGTGAATTAAGAGGGTTCAGATTTGATGATGTGTCCTGGATATGAATAATGTTTGTCTTGCTTTTATGCTGAAATTCTGATATCCAGTTTTATGACTCAAATTTTATAAAAGTCTTCTTGAATAGCTCAAAAGAATTGATTGATGATGTCTGTTACTAGGCACATACCATGTGCCCAAGCACTTTCCATGCACTTACTCTTTTCCATTAGCCATCATTGCCTTTAGAGAAAGTTGATTCTGCTAACATCAACTTTCAAGGGACATAGCCTCACCAAAGTAGCAGTGAGCAGGAAATATATTGGCTAACTAGTCTGTGTATCAGCTCATCTGTAAAATATCCTCACCCTATTAAGGTGGTTCTCATACAACCTGAGAGTCATATATTCTGCATCCAGTTCTTTTTTTTTTTTTTAATATATTTTATTGATTTTTTAGAGAGCGGAAGAAAGCAATGATAGAAAGTCAGAAACATCTTTAAGAGAGAAACATCGATCAGCTGCCTCTTGCACGCCCCCTACTGGGGATGTGCCCGCAGCCAAGGTACATGCCCTTGACCGGAATCGAACCCAGGACCCTTCAGTCCGCAGTCCGACGCTCTATCCACTGAGCCAAACCGGTCTCGGCTGCATCCAGTTCTTAAACTGATCTCAGCTTCAGCTGGCTGCTGTGCCTTAGGACTCAACCATGGGAATAGTAGAAACAGGGAAAGCCCAGGAAAGGGCCAGAGGAACTGAACATTCAAGATCAACTTTTCTTATTTTGCTTAGGGCTGTGCCTGACTGCTTCAGCCACCTACTTGAGACAGGAAATGAGGCACCTGTGATGCCAGGCTAAGATGCTCTGCCTTGACACTTGCAGGCCATGGGGCCACTGGTGCTGAGTGGAAGAGACTGGCCGAGTGGAGGAGAGAGACCAGGCCTTTCTTAGATCAGAGCAGACTGGAAGAGGGACACTTCCGGGGGTCCTCAGGCCATCCCAGTTGGGAGGAGTGTTTGTACCTATCTCTAGTTGTCACTTCCTTGGTGCTTTCCTCAATTTCTGCAGCAATTCCAGAGCTCCCCTCAAGGGCTTTCTCACCTGTTTTTTTATTTTCTTTCTCTCCAGGTGTGAATCCATTTCTTGGGCCTTGGTTCTGAGTTGGACGATAAACAGAAAGTGGAGAGCAAAAATGTGGAAGGGAAATAAAAGGATTTATTTTTATTTCGCTCATTGCTGCCCAGTGTGTTTATTGGGAATTAGATGAGGTGGGGATTTTAAGAGTAGGTTGGTCTGGGAGGTTGAGGGGATTTTTCCTTGTTGATTCTTAGTTCTGGATACAGGTGGTCTGTCATAGGGCCTGGGTTATTGCAGCTATTCCCAGGGTTGTACCTTGGTTTTGGAAAACACCGGGTTTTGATCCCAGCTCTGCCTGCCGCCTGGTGCCTATGAAATAATTTCAGTCAGGTGGTTTTAGTCATGTAAAAGGCCTCAGTTTGCTGAAAGGATCTGACAGCTTACCCAACAAAGACTCCTCGAACTTGGCAGCCCACGGCCAGGCTGCCTGGTTACTACCCTGAGCAGCCCATATTCCCGCCTTTTCCGCGCCACACACCAGCCTTCCTTGACTCCTCCCAGGATCTACCCTACACGCAGGCGCCGGTCACGCCTTTTTCCTTCCGCCCGCGCCCCCTCAAAGCTTCCCCTAGCAACAAGCTCGGGCTCACCGCTAAGGTGGGGCGAACGCATGCGCCGCAGCCCCTCCGCCGCCAGTTGTCGGAAAGCGCGCTGGACTCCACCCTCTCCAAGTCTAACCCTTCTCCCCGCCTCCCCCCCGGGTCCGCGTGGCGGAACGCGTGCGCACTCTGGCTCCGTAGCTGCCCACCTCCCGGGCCGCGGCGGTCAGGAGAGGGGGGCGGGGCCCCAAAGGAAACGGCCCCGCCCACTTTGGCTGAGCGTCCCTACGGCGCCTGCGCGCTCCCGCCCGGTCTCCATCTTGGAATTGGGAGGAAGAGGGAGAGGGAGACCGGGACGAGACCTGGGTTGTGGTGCGGCGAGAAGCTGAGACAGAAGAGGAGAGGGAGAGAGGGTGCCGGGACTGCCCTTAGCTACGATCTTCCAGCTACCCTCCGGAGGGCGAAGGCGAAGGGGAGGAGGCCGGGGCGGGAGTGGGGCTGTCACCCTCCGACCCTGACGTGAGAGGGGCCATTTGGCCGGACGTCCTAGGGGTGGGCGCCCTGTCGGCGGCCGGAGACCTGGGGCTTTGGTGCTTCAGTCCTGAATTTCCGGGCTTGACCCCTCGTTTCTCAAATATCCGGCTGTTAGCCCCTCAGATTGCAAATATCCTCGACTTGGGTCCCAGCCTCTCTAAATCTGGGTTCTTATTTTACAGGGTTTCATATATCTGGGGTTCAGGGCCCTGCGTGCACCAGTATCCGGGGTTTATTCCCCACGCGTTCAAATATCAGATTAGCTTCCCCCGTTCAGATATCTGGGGTTCAAACCCCACAATCAGAAATCCGGGACTCCGCAGCTGTCGCCCTCGAGGAGGAGGACTGGACCGCGAGGTCAGATCAGGCTGTCACCCCTTCCCCTCCAGGGGAGGCTTCCCGGGCCCGCCCCTCAGGAAGGCAGAAAGCCGAGGAAGAGGTGGCAAGGGGAAAGGTCTCCTTGCCCCTCTCCCAGCTTGGCAGAGCCGCTGGAGGACCCAAGGAGGAGTCGGAAGCGCTGGGGCACCATAGTGACCCCTACCAGGTGAGACACGGGGTGCAGGGACGCGGGTCCCTGTGTCTAGTATTGAGAAGAAAGGGTGCTCCTTTCTCAGCAGCTGGGCCTGGTAGGCCCTTACCTCAGGATGGGGAAGCCCAGAAGGGCCAGTGGTCAGCCTCTGACTAGCCTTGCCTTCTGCTGCCACCCGCTTCCCCTTTCTCATCCCTTCATTATGTCTGTTTGATGGGAACCTCAGGTGACAGAGTCTCTGATGTTGCCAGGCTTCATGCCCTAGGTGTGTGAGCTAATCAGATGGGCTTGCACCCTTTTGATCTTCCCGGCTAACTGCCCCTCACAAAAATACCTCTTTTCCATTATAACCCTTTGAACTGGTTGATCGGGGGTGTTGATCCCCATGGTAGGTCTGCTTTTCCGTTTTTTAGAATGGCCTGATTGGGTCTCTTGTCCTTTCAAGGAAGTGTGCGTGTGTGCATTTGTGTTTGGCGGTGCCTAGCAGTATTTCCCCGAGCTATATCATATAAATCTCATACATTTGTCAGCGATCTATCATTAACAAAGTGTTTTACACCCATTCTCTCATGTGACCCCTCCCCCTTCACCCTTTAAAAAATATATATGTTTTTGTTGATTTTTAGAGAGAGAGAAAGGGAGAGGGAGAGAGAAAAACACCAATGTGAGAGCAAAGCACATGAGAAGGAAGCATCTATAGGCTGCCTCCTGTATGCTCCCCTCTCCCCCCCCCCCCCCCCCGGGGTACTGAGCCACAACCAGGGCATGTTTAGGAATTAAACTAGCAACCTTTCGTTTCCACACTGGCTGGGGCCCCCTTTGTCCTTTTATTGCTACCTTCCCATTTTACAGTTGAGAATATTAGGGCCCAAAGAGGTTGCCCAAGGTCACTCAGTGGCAGAATCAGGATTTGAGTTGTAAGACTTAAGAATGGGAGGAAGAAGAGTTTCCTTTTTTAGGAAGGCTGTTATCGGGAGCTTTTCCAGAGGGGAGGCTCTGGCTCCGGCTCCTACCTTCTGCCTCATGGATTTTTCTCTCCACTCTGTCCTTCATCTTTACTGTGATGCCAGCCTTTGGACTGGGTTCCTGAGAGGGCTCTCTCTTCTGACAGATGATAGCTACAGTGATGTCTCTTAATAGTTAAAGCCAGACTGCTGGAGTAGCGTGTCCCCAAAGTATTAAAACCTATGGTGACCCCGGAGGCATGAAAGGAAAAAATCCATACACCAAATGTCTGCATAGTGTTCCTAAGTATGGGATCTCATTAAAAATTTCACAACAGCCCTATGCTATAATTCATTTTACTGAAAAGACTATGAGGAACTTACCAAAGCTCTGTTGCTGTATATTGAGGATGAAATATCCTACTGGTAGTGTAGGGATAGACATTCTTTGATTTCCTCATCTGCAGATAGGGGCTAACATTGTTCATTTTAGAAGGTAGTTATGATTTAGCCCAGATCTTGGTAGTCCTTCAAATGTTCGATGTTATTTGAGGAAGAGGCCCCATGTCATGTGGCCTCGGGTTCTGTGTTGGCATTCATGGTGAGAGCTGGTAAAGAGGTCAAGAAGATTCCTTTGGCAGGTTTTGAGCTTCTGCCTTTGTGTGTGGTTATGTGGTTGGGGTGAGGGGTGCTTGGCAGGCGAATGGAGAAAAGGCCTGCTTTGAGCAGCCTGGGAGCTGCTGAGGGCAGTCAATCAGTCTTCTAGGCTGTTCTGAACCCTCTACACCCTGGGGGCCCACTGAGTGAGCTGGGCTGCTTGCTCCTTGCCCACCAGCTTCCAGTTGAGCTGAGGAGACAAAATTAACAACACAATAGGGAACAATGCGTGACCATATAAATTACATGCTAGATTGGTAGGCTCTTTATGGAGCTAGAACTCTGCCCTTGGAGTCCAGCTCTTCTGAAAGCTCCTTTGTGCCTGAATTCCAACAAGTGCTTAGTCAGAAGTTTGGCCTGGAATCCCCTTGTGGGTGTGTGAGGGGGTCTTGGCTTTGATGCTGGAGTTTCTCTGGATGTTTGGCTGGGTGCTCTAGCAGTTTTCCCTAAGCACCCAGTGATCAAGGAAAGCTTCCTGTAGGAGATGGCTGAGCTTATAGTGAGCTGCTGAGAGAGTAGTGAGCACACATGCCTGACTGGCCTGCCTGGAGAGGAGTAGGTCCTGTTCTCTAACCTTGGAGAAGTCCTCTTTCCTTCCTGTGCCTCAGTGACCTCATCTGTGAAATGGTGATCATGGCCCTGCCCTGCTTGCTTCACAGTGCTGTTTTGAAAGCACCGTGGTAGAAGACCAATTTGGGGAAAGTCATTTAACCTTCCTGAGCCTGTTTCCTCATCTGCAAAATAAGGGTACTAGTAATAACCTCTTAATGTTATGCGAGGTGAGGACTGAATGAGAGGTAATGCCTGTAAGGCGTTGCTACATATGCTCAATAGATGTCACTGGTTTTTGTACACCGTAAATGCCCCGTATCTGTGTGTGATGCCTATGCAATTGGGCTGCATAGGTAGCCCAGATCACAGAGAGGCCCCCAGAGCCAAATGCCATTTCTCCCCGGTCCTTCCTACTTTAGATCTCCCTGCCAGTGTCCCTCGCCCTTTTTTGAGAATGAGTCTTCTGGCCCCTCTGGGCCAATACCCACTTCTAACAATGGCCGGATTTCCACTGCCTCCGGCCGGCCATTTCCTGGTCTCTTTCAGAGTGTGAGAGGTTGAGGGAGGAGGGGTCCTCTAAGAGGAATGGGATGGTGCCTGGAAATTTGGATTGTGGGACAGGACACTTAGGGATTTGGGGGTCTGGCTGGGAGGCAGAATCTTTATTCTTGAAGGAGGAAATAGGAGTTACAAGGAAATTGAACTTGTTGAGGTCTGAGGAGGGTGGTAAGAATGCTTAGCTCCCAGTCTTCCTAGCTGTTTAGAGACTCCGGCCCTGTGGCCCATGCTTTGATTCCCAGGGCAAGTTCTTCTTCTTTTTTTTCTTTTTTTAGCTTTGATGTTCCTAATCTCCCCATACCATTTCTCACCAGTGCCTCCCGCTAGGGAAGGAGAAGGCAGAAACTTGAGAGGCCCCTTCCTTCTCTGAGAGCCCCATCCTTGGTCCCATTTCCGTTCTCCAGGTCAGGCCCCGCTCTCAGGGCCCTCAGGGGCCACCATGCCAGCTGGGAGCCGGGCTGGGAGCCTGAAGGACCCTGATGTGGCTGAGCTCTTTTTCAAGGATGACCCTGAAAAGCTCTTCTCTGACCTTCGGGAAATTGGCCATGGCAGCTTTGGAGCTGTGTACTTTGTGAGTTGGGGCTTGGGAGGGTAGGACAAGGATGGGGACTGCATTCTCCCCCTATGAACCTCCACCTTCTGCTCTGGCCCTCTAGGCCCGGGATGTCCGGAATAATGAGGTGGTGGCCATCAAGAAGATGTCCTACAGTGGGAAGCAGTCTAATGAGGTGGGTCAGACTTAACAAGAATGGGTCGGGGGTAGGCGACCCTTATCAAGATGCAGACTGAGTAAATCTCTCCCCCTGGTGCCTCCCAGAAGTGGCAGGACATCATCAAGGAGGTTCGGTTCCTGCAGAAGCTGCGGCATCCCAATACCATTCAGTACCGAGGCTGTTACCTGAGGGAACACACAGCTTGGGTGAGCTGGCCTCCTGTCTCTGGCCTGATCTTTGCCCCATCCTTATCTTGGTCTAGTCTCTTAGATGGGCTCTATTCGGAGTGCTGGTGTGGGGATCTTGGGAAGGAGGGAGTCTCTCCCAACCTTTTTATTTCTCAGACAAAGCCATGAGCAGCTGTGTCTGCCCAGAAGGAGAGGCTGGTTTGAAGGGAGGGTGACATAGACTATTAGCAGTTGGAACAAGGGCACATGAATTGGGAGAGCTGGAGTTTTGAAGGGATCCAGGTGGGAGAGGCTCTGACTCTAGGGACTCTTCCACCACCCCCTCATTTTCTCAGTTGTCCTTCCTCCCTGTCATTACCCTCGGGGCATTGCCTGAGTGGAGGACAGAGCATGGAAGCTCTAGTTTGGATCTCTGTCCAAGAGAGATGGGCCAGGGGTGGCCAGTTCTGCTGATCTCTGACCCTTGACCCTTTCTTAGCTGGTGATGGAGTATTGCCTGGGCTCAGCTTCTGACCTTCTAGAAGGTAAGTAACTGTCCAACAAGTGGAAGAAGGGAGAAGAGCAGAGAAACTGTAGGAGAAAGATTAAGGGAAACTTGTTCCAGTCCCACCCTTGGCTCCCTCATCTTGATGTTTTCCCTCACTCCCTAGTGCATAAGAAGCCCCTTCAGGAGGTGGAGATTGCAGCTGTGACCCACGGGGCCCTTCAGGGCCTGGCTTACCTGCATTCCCACAACATGATCCATAGGTACAAGCAGCACTGATGATGGCTGGGAGGGTGTTGGAGTGCTCGCTACACCGCTCTGCATTTAGCTGGGCTACAGCCTTCTTGGAACTTGGTGCTGTACCCCCACTCAGTCTTCCTAAGATGCATGTCTTGTTCCTGTGCTTTGCTTCTTTGACAGGGATGTGAAGGCTGGAAACATCCTGCTGTCAGAGCCAGGCTTGGTGAAGCTGGGGGACTTCGGCTCCGCATCCATCATGGCACCTGCCAACTCCTTTGTGGGCACCCCGTACTGGTGAGTGGGAGCGATGGTGATTGGAGAGAGCTGCCAGAAATTGGGAGCAGGAATTGGCAGGGTCTGGGCAGGTAATTTAGCCTCTTTTGTCTGCACTCCCAGGATGGCTCCAGAGGTGATCCTGGCGATGGATGAAGGGCAGTATGATGGCAAAGTGGATGTCTGGTCATTGGGGATAACGTGCATCGAGCTGGGTAAGGACAACCTCCACTCTGCCCCCTCCATCCTCTTTTCCCTTCATATCCTTCTCTTTCTCTTATTATCCCCGCTAGGGGCCCGGTGCATGAACTTCGGGCACTGGGGGTGGGTGATCCCTCAGCCCAGCCTGCCCCCTCACACATACTGGGAGCTCTCAGGGGAGGTCCTACTAACCACTCACCCCAGCCTGCCCAAGGCCTAAAGCCTCTATCGATGGGGCCAAAGGCTGGCTCCAACCCAGCCACATATCCCACCCCCACCACCTGCCCGAGCCTTCACCCCAGCCAGCTCGATCCCGGATAGCACGGGCCTTAACCCCACTCCCCCTCACACCCCTCCACACACACCCCCCACGGCCCTGGCTGCCTTGGCCCCGCCCCCATGGCCCTAGTCCCTCGGCCCCGCCCTCTGCTCCTGATTGAGTGGCGGGCATGGCTTGTGGATGTAAGGAAGGTATGGTCAATTTGCATATTTCTCTTTTATTAGACAGGATACCATACCATCCTTTGAGGTCTCCAGGCTTCTGTTCATTTTGACTCTAATCTTGATCTCAATATAGGCAGCTGTCAAATTCTGCCAATTTTTTATTTGTTTATTTTATTTTTGTTAATCCTCACCCAAGGATATTTTTCCACTGATTTTTGTTTTTTAATTGTTTTAATCAGAGAGGAAGGGAGAGGGAGAAAGAGATAAAAACATCAGTGATTAGAGAATCATTGATCGGCTGCCTCCTTCACGCCCCTACTGGGGATCAAGCCCACAACCTGGGCATGTGTCCTTTACCGGAGTCGAACCTGTGACCTTTCAGTCCCCAGGCCGATGCTTTATTCACTGAGCTAGTGTTCCATTTATTTTTAGAGTGAGAGGAAGAGGGAGAGACAGAGAAACATCAATGTGAGAGAAACGCATCGATTGGTTGCTTCCTGCATGAACCTCAACCTGGACCAGGGAACCTGCAACCACTATACATGCCCTTGACTGGAATTGAATCCAGGACCCTTCAGTCCGAGAGCTGATGCTCTATCCACTTAGCCAAACTAGCCCGGGGAAAATTCTGCCAGTTTTTATACCTAAAGATTTCATAGCATTCATCTCTTCCTGTTTAATACTCTAGTTCTAAATTTTTTTTTTTTAATAGCATGGACTGTGTACCATGTATGTGCTAGTAGGTTCTGGGGGTATAGCAGTGAATAAGTCTCCTGCCTTCATGGAAATTATATTCAAGTTGGGGAAACAGGCATATTTTTTTCAATGTAATAAGAGCTGAATGGGTGTGTTAAAGGAATAGTACAATTCCAAAACAAGGGATATGACCTAGTTCAGAGGCTGAGGGAGATCTCCCTGTAGCAGAAATATATAAATGGAGTCACAAGGCAAATAGTAGTTAGCTGTTTGAAGACTATAGGGAAGAGCACAGGTAAGAGCAGACATGGGGAGCTGAAACTAGTTTCAGTTATCCTATATAATAAGAGGGTAATGTGCAAATTGACCCTAATGGTCCAATGACCGGTTTCTATGACGCACACTGACCACCAGGAGGCAGATGCTCAATACAGGAACTGCCCCCTGGTAGTCAGTGCGCCCCACAGGGGGAACACCGCTCAGCCAGAAGCTGACTTGTGGCTGGCCAGCGCAGCAGTGGTGGCCGGAGCCTCTCGTGCCTCCGTTGCAGTGCTAAGTATGCCTGGACATCTCCCGAGGGCTCCTGATGTCTGACTGCCAGCTTAGGCCTGATCCTGCAGGGAGTGGGCCGAAGCCGGCAGGTGGACATTCCCCAAGGGCTCCTGGACTGCAAGAAGGTGCAGGCCAGGCTGAGGGACCCCCTAGTTTTATATAATGCAGTAAAGAGCATTAAGTAATACAGACAGTTAGGCTCAAGTGAGTTCATAAGGCCTTGAAGCCATGTCAAGGTTCTCATCTTTGTCAGCCTGCACTATTGAAACAACTATTTAATGAGATAATGTTTGTAAGACCTGCAACAGGGTGCCAAGCATAGACTAGTCCCAAGAAAGAGATGCTGTTGCCCTAGCAGGTTTGGCTCGGTGGATAGAGAATTGGCCCATGCTTCGATTCCAGTCAAGGGCACGTACCCGAGTTGCAGGCTCAATCCCTGGCTCTGGAAGGGACCCAAGTGGGAGGCAACCAATCAATATGTCTCTCTCATATTGATGTTTTTCTCTCACTGTCTCTCCCCTCCCTTCCACTCTAAAAATCAATGGAAAAATATCCTTCGGTGAGGATTAACAAACAAGCAAAAAAGAAAGATGCTATTAGTAACTCTTATAAGCAACTTCCTTCAGTGATCTTTTCTACTGCCAGTCTCCCCTACTACAGTCTCTCTGTGTCACAGAGATCTGCTTAAGCTCTGTTGTTTCACTTTCTTCCTCAGCCAGCAATGGCCTTTTGCTTTCAAGACTGAAGTCATACCCATCTTTTCTTACACCAAGCTAAAGACTCTTCCTAAAGCCTGCCTTTTGTCTTCAAGAGCTCCACCCCTGTGTGCCATGAACTTTTCCACTTTATTTTTTTTAATATATTTTATTGATTTTTTACAGAGAGGAAGGGAGAGGGATAGAAAGTCAGAAACATCGATGAGAAACATCCATCAGCTGCCTCTTGCACACCCCCTACTGGGGATTTGCCCGCAACCAAGGTACATGCCCTTGACTGGAATCGAACCTGGGACCTTTCAGTCCACAGGTGGATGGATGCTCTATCCACTGAGCCAAACCGGTTTCGGCTTTTCTACTTTCTTGCCTTGATTTTGTTTGTGTCCCCTGCCCAAGGGCAGAAATTTGTACATGTCCATCTCTGCGTGTCTACATTTACCATTTGAGGCCACAACCAGACAGGGTAAACAAATATGTGAAGCAGGCCTGGAATAAGAAAAATCTAGAGCTGTCCATTTTATTCCTGGTTTTGGTAGAGACATAGGTACAGAGAAATACTTCTCTATGATTAAAAAAAAATCATACAAAAAAACACATCAATCTTGATGATAAATGGCAACTGATAGTCAGGATCAGAAAAGCAAACTGGAAATTTGGCAAACTGGAGATTGCTATTAATTATCTCCACCCCGTTGTTATGCAGGAATATAGGCTTTAATTCACCAGATCTAAGTTTGTTAAGATAAACTGGAAATTTAGATTATTATTATTTGTTATGTGGAATTTAATTTAAAAATCACTATGTGGGCCAAAAGCATAAATAACATAACATTTGACTGAGCTACTTGGAGCTCCTGGCTTGCAATATCTTATCTAAGGTCTAGCTCCAATATTCCTTTTTCCAAAAGACCTTCCCTGAATCCCTTGCAGATATACTAGTGGGAAGGCCCACCAGACATCCAGCTTCCCAGCCATTTACTTGTTTCCCTCTTGTGCCAGTTAACAGTTTGAGCTTGATATTATTTGTCCAACCCTATTTAATCTTTCTGTCAGACTGAAGTTCGCTGAGGACAGGACCTATTTCTTGTTTTCCTTTACCTCCCCCATAACACTTAGCGAGCTTTTTGCTCTCATTTGGCACCTAATAAATATTAATTTGACTGATAACTTTCTTCTGCCTTCTTTGGTGCTTTTGCGTATGTTATTTGTTTGATCTCTACTTTACCTTGTGCGGGTGAAAGGACGGTGTTGCATTTTCCGAAGGGAGTACATTGAGATTATGTGAATTGCTCGGAGTCATGCAGCCAAGAAGTCAAGGAGCTGGAATGTGAACCCAAATCTTCGGATTTCCATTCCAGTCTCCTGCCCACTGCCATCTCTCACTCTCTCCCACTTGACCTTTCTTTGTAGCGGAACGGAAACCACCACTGTTTAACATGAATGCGATGAGTGCCTTATACCACATTGCACAGAATGAGTCCCCCGTGCTCCAGTCAGGACACTGGTAAGGGCTTGGATCCCTGGGCCCAGGGGTTAGGCCATAGGGTAAGGCTGCCTGACTCATCCCTTTCCCACCCCTCCCTCACCATCCTGTGACTACTAGGTCTGAGTACTTCCGGAATTTTGTCGATTCCTGTCTTCAGAAAATCCCTCAAGACAGACCAACCTCAGAGGTTCTTCTGAAGGTGAGGACTCACTCACTGGCTTAGGATTCTTCTAGAACTATGGCTTGTTTGAGCTACAAGAAACCCCTCAGTGAAATTAGTGATTCCCACCAAAAACTTCATTTATGAATTCCCACCCCCTCCCTGTTAGATTTTGTCTCCCAGACTGCCTTTATTAAGTAATAATTTGTTTTTCCATCTTTTATTAATCAAAGTTGTATATAATTGCGAGCCAGGACTTCTGGTCAGCATGCCATAATCAGGGTTACCACACTGATCTGATGTAAATCAAGCCAAAAGCCCGTGTAGCCTTGTCATGGGTAAATGTATGATTTCCCTTAGGTGTTTTTCGACTTAGCTAAAGTAGAGGGTCGCCTATTCCCTTCACAGATCCATGGAGGCCTAAGGAGCCCTGGTTGGGAGCTGACATAGACTGTGTAGTTTGACAGTTGTTTGTGATTGTGGGATACCTCATGAGGCCCAGAGAGACCTCATGACATGTCCACGGCCATGCAGCACTTTGATAGAGGACCTGGACTGGAATCCAGATGTGACTGGTCTTGCCTGTCAGCCATTGGCGAAGGAATAAGAGACTGGGGAGATGGAGTGGTGAAAATTAATGTAGGAGAAAGTGTTGGGACAAGGCCAGCATCCACCATGAGGATATGGGTCCCAGGGGATTGCCTCAGGCTAGAGGGAATGCCGGCACCCGTAGGATATTGAAGGTCATAGGGGTGCTTGGCAGCAAGCCTCAGTGTTCTCTTTCCCCAGCACCGCTTTGTGCTCCGGGAGCGGCCACCCACAGTCATTATGGACCTAATTCAGAGGACCAAGGATGCTGTGCGGGAGCTGGACAACCTGCAGTATCGCAAGATGAAGAAGATTCTATTCCAAGAAGCACCCAATGGCCCTGGTGCTGAAGCTCCAGAGGAGGAGGAGGTGACCCAGCTTGCCCTGCCACCCTTTACCACCATGTTGTACTTGCCTCCTAACAGCTGCTTGGCCCCCTTACCCATCCTTCCTCATACCCACTGTCTCCTTGTGCTACCTTCATGTACACACCCCTTGTTCTTCCCCTTCCCTGCCCAACAGCCTACACCCTGTCTACAGGAGGCGGAGCCCTACATGCACCGAGCTGGGACGCTAACCAGTCTAGAGAGTAGCCACTCAGTGCCCAGCATGTCCATCAGCGCCTCTAGTCAGAGCAGCTCAGTCAACAGCCTAGCAGATGCTTCAGACAATGAGGAGGAGGAAGAGGAGGAGGAGGAGGAGGAGGAAGAGGAAGAAGGCCCTGAAGCCCGGGAGATGGCCATGATGCAGGAAGGGGAACACACAGTCACCTCCCACAGTTCCATCATCCACCGGCTGCCGGTACGTAGTTCACGCTGAATAGGCCTGACAGTGGAAAGGCCCAGCCCCACTCTTCTGCTCAGACATCATCTGGGTTCTCTTCTCTCCCTCCCAGTCTGACTCCCTTCTCTCTAAATCTGACTGGGTCTCCAAGGAACTCTCTGGGCCCAGTGGCCTCTGAGCCTGTATATCCTGTCCACCTTCCCTCTAGGGCTCTGACAACCTATATGATGACCCCTACCAGCCAGAGGTGACCCAGGGCCCCCTCCAGCAGCCTGCAGCCCCAGCTCCCACTTCTACCACCTCTTCTGCCCGCCGTCGGGCCTACTGCCGAAACCGGGACCACTTTGCCACCATCCGTACTGCTTCCCTGGTAAGTGCGTCCATTCTCCCTTGGGCCACAGGTCCCAATCATCTAAGTCCAGAAACGATTTCCTCCTTGTGGCACATGGTTAAGTTCAAGTTCTACCCTCCTTTTTTGGTAGCTGTCTCTTGCCTTTTCTTCACTTCAACCTCCAAGGGATTGGCCACATTGGGTATTCCTAGCTTGGCAAACTCTTACTCCATTTTTGTGGCTGAACTTAAATTGTGTCTCCTTGGGTGTCTTCCCAGGCCCCTGGCCAATTCGGTTTTCCTGAACAGCATTATGACAGACTAGTGGCCCGGTGCACGAAATTTGTGCATGCGGGGGTTGGGGGGGGGGTTGTCTCTCAGTCTGGCCTGCATCCTCTCCAATCTGAGATCCCTGTGGGATCGGGCCTAAACTGGCACTTGGACAACCCCCTCACAATCCGCTCCTAACCGCTCACCTGCCTGACTGCTTGATCACCCCCAAACATTCTGCCTGCTAACCACTCTGCAACTGGTCCCCTCTGCCGGCCTGCTTGGCCCCAACTGCCCCGCACCATCAGCTGATCACCCTCAACTGCCCACTTCTCCTGGCCTGATCACCCCCAACTGCCTTTCCCTCCTGGCCTGATTACCCCTAACCACCTCTGCCTTGGCCCCTCCCACCATGCGATTTGGGACCCCCGTGCTCACATGCCCTTCACAGTCTGGGTCCCCCGGCCCACAGCGAAGTGTGGAGGTAGCCCGTCTTCCCCCCGGCCTCCTGTGGCCCCACCCTTCACTTGTACACCAGTGATCTGGGACCCCTGCACTGGTGCCCTTCGCGATCTCGGACCCCAGGCGCCCACGGCAAAGCATGGCGGTGGCCGGCCTTCCCGCCATGTCTCCACGCGGCCTGGGGAACTGGCACCTCGGGCTTGCCGGGACCATCAGCGCAGCGCCCACTCCCCAGGCCCATGGTACTCATTCCCCAGGCTGTGCGAGGCAGCTGGAGAGGCAGGATCTCGTACTGCATGGCCCCGCCCCCCGCTCCTGATCGGCTGGCAGCATAGCCAATCAGGAGCCAAGGTACGGTCACATTTGCGTGTTACTCTTTTTTAAAAATATTTTTTATTGATTTTTTATAGAGAGGAAGGGAGAGAGAAAGTCAGAAACATCGATTAGCTGCCTCTTGCACACCTCCTACTGGGAATGTGCCTGCAGCCAAGGTACATGCCCTTGACCGGAATCGAACCCGGGACCTTTCAGTCTGCAGGCTGACGCTCTATCCACTGAGCCAAACTGGTTTTGGCTGCATGTTACTCTTTCATATTATGACAGATGTGCTGGATTCTGTGTTTGTGGAGGGCTAGGGTGGTGTTCAGGTATCTGCCTCATACAGTGATTGGTTCTCAGGTTCACATACATGCCTATATGTAATTCAGCTCCTCTGGGAGGGAGCCGGTTCTATCCCATTTGAGCGGTGAGGCAACCATGACTCAGGGCCTGCTTGCCTAAGGCACTTACTTATCCTAACACTGTTGATGGTTGTCAAATTCTGTAAGCAGGACATTGGTCCTTTCCTAACATTAACTCATAGCAGTGGTTTTCTCAGTTGACAGGGAAAAGTGGATAGACGTTTAGATTACATTTCTGCTTAGCTGCAAGCACCAGCAACCCCCTTACTTGGTCTAGTGGTCTCTGCATGTGGTTGGTTCTGTTAGGTCAGCTCTTCAAATACTGTGATGCTTGGCTCTTTGTGATACCGTGCAGAGAAATCTGTGACTTCCAGGGTATTGGCCACTTGGACAGTAGACCTGAGCTCAAACCTCAGTTGAGCACATCCAGTCCCAGTGTTCTTTTTTGAATTTTTAATTGATTTTTTACAGAGAGGAAGGGAGAGGGATAGAAAGTCAGAAACATCGATGAGAGAGAGACATTAATCAGCTGCCTCTTGCACACCCCCTACTGGGGATTTGCTCGTAACCAAGGTACATGCCCTTGACTGGAATCAAACCTGGGATCCGCAGGCCAACGCTCTATCCACTGAGCCAAACCAGTTTCGGTGGTGTTCTTGTTATTCCAACATCTCAAGGCCCAGATCCATTTCTGAACTTGGGCTATAATGATCCTCAGTGTTTGCTGAAGGAGAACAAAGCCAATACTTAGAGGTTCACATTGTTCTAGACACTAATACATACGAGTATGTATCAAAGTTAATCTCCGCAGCCCTCTGTGAGGAGGTATTATGGCCCCATTTAATAGACGAAGAAACTAAGGTTTAGCAACCTTAACTCGCATGAGGTCACATGGCTAGTAAGTGGCAGAGCTGGAACATGGACCCAGATCTCTATAATTACTCTCCTTTTGTTGTTACTAATCCTCACCCGAGGATATTTTTCCATTCATTTTTAGAGAGAGTAGAAGGGAGGGGAAGAGACAGAGAGAGAAAAACATTGATATGAGAGAGAGACATCAATTGGTTGCCTTCTGCACTCACCTTGAGCAAGGCCAGAGATCAAGTTCGCAAACTAGGAATGCGTTTTTGATCAGAATCGAACCCGGGACCCTTCAGTTCACAGGCCAACGCTCTGTCTACTGAGCCAAACTGGCCTGGGCTGTATGATTACTCTTTTGAACTAATCTGAATTGTCCTACTTTCATACCTTTTTATTATCTCATCAGCCTGTGAAGTTAATTGTATTTTCATTGTCCATTTGAAGGGCAGGCTCAGAGAGGTGATGTGTGAGGAAGGTACCAATTGTGAGAATTAAACCCAGGCATCTAAAACCCATATTCTTTCTTCATAGAGCATGAAGACTGTGTGTGCTAATAAAATGGGGGCCAAGGCTGAGCCCTCCTCATCCTCTCTCCCGCCTCAGGTCAGCCGTCAGATCCAGGAGCATGAGCAGGACTCAGCTCTGAGGGAGCAGCTAAGTGGCTATAAGCGGATGCGAAGGCAGCACCAGAAACAGCTGTTGGCCCTGGAGTCACGGCTGAGGGGTGAACGCGAAGAGCACAGTGCACGGCTGCAGCGAGAACTTGAGGCACAGCGAGCTGGCTTCGGGGCTGAGGCAGAAAAGCTGTCACGGCGGCACCAGGCCATCGGTGAGAAGGAGGCACGAGCTGCTCAGGCTGAGGAACGGAAGTTTCAGCAGCACATCCTCGGGCAGCAGAAGAAGGAGCTGGCTGCCCTCCTGGAGGCGCAGAAGCGAACCTACAAACTTCGGAAGGAGCAGCTGAAGGAGGTGGGGTAGGCTCCAGCGGTGGAGTGGATAGGGCCTGGTGGTAAGCGAGCAGTCCCTAACTGCCCTGCTCTGCCCACTGCCCAGGAACTTCAGGAGAACCCCAGCACACCCAAGCGGGAGAAGGCTGAGTGGCTTTTGCGACAGAAGGAGCAGCTGCAGCAGTGCCAGGCGGAAGAGGAGGCAGGGCTGCTACGGAGGCAGCGCCAGTACTTTGAGTTGCAGTGTCGCCAGTATAAGCGCAAAATGCTACTGGCTCGTCATAGCCTGGACCAGGATCTGCTGCGAGAGGTGGGTCACCCCATTTCCCTCCCGGATCCCAGTCATCCTTAAAAAAAAACCAACAGATGTAGCTATAGATATATAGATATAGATATAGGTAGATATAGATATAGATTGATTTCAGAGAGAAAGGGGAGAGAAAAATAGGAACATCAATGATGAGAGAATCATTGATTGGCTGCCTCCTGTATGCCCCATACTGGGAATGGAGCCCACAGCCCAGGCATGTGCCCTGACCAGGAATTGAACCTCAACCTCCTGGTTCACAGGTCAGTGCTCAACCACTGAGCCATGCTGGCCGGCCCAGACATCCTTTTTCATTTGCCTCACTTGTGGTCGCCTTTCCACTCAGCCCACCTTCCTGTTATGGTTCTGCTTCTCTTGAACACCCCTTTTGCTTCTCATGCCCACCAGAAAGACCATGCTAGAGTTCCCTTAGAATTCTATTTCCAAACCAGCCAGGAGTTTTGCTCCCTTATATCCTCATCTTCCCACCCTCAGCTCCTTCTGCCAGAGAGTTTTGGGGCTCTCACACCAACAAGGTTTCCTAACTGGACTCTGGGCCCTGCCTCTCTTCTGCTTCAGGACTTGAACAAGAAACAAACACAGAAGGACTTGGAGTGCGCATTGCTGCTGCGGCAGCATGAGGCCACAAGGGAACTTGAGCTAAGACAGCTCCAGGCTGTCCAGCGCACAAGGGCAGAGCTCACCCGCCTGCAGCACCAGACAGAGCTGGGGAACCAGCTAGAGTACAACAAGCGGCGTGAGCAAGAGTTGCGGCAGAAGCATGCAGCCCAGGTTCGCCAGCAGCCCAAGAGCCTCAAAGTACGTGCAGGCCAGCGTCCCCCGGCCCTCCCGCTCCCCATTCCTGGGGCTCTGGGACCACCCAGCACAGGCACCCCTAGAGAAGAGCATCCCTGCTCATCTGGCCAGGAGGCAGTCTTTGACCAAAGAATTCTGGGAGAGGAGGAGCAAGCAATTCCAGAGAGAAGGATTCTGGGAAAGGAAGGGGCCACCTTGGAACCAGAGGAGCAGAGGATTTTGGGGGAAGAATCAGGAACCCCTAGTCCCAGTCCACAAAAACATAGGTGTTTGGTTGATGAGGAAGTTTGGGGTCTTACTGAGGAGGAGATAGAGGAGCTAAGAGTCCCATCCCTGACACCTCAGGACAGGAACTTTGTGGGCCAGGAGTTGGCTGAGGCATGGAGGTTGTGGGAGAAGGAGGATGGGAGCCTCCTGGATGAGGAATTTGAGCTTGCCTGGGTCCAGGGCCCAGCTCTGACCCCAGTCCCTGAGGAGGAGGAAGAGGAAGAAGAGGAGGGGGCTCCAATTAGGACTCCGAGGGACCCTGGAGATGGCTGTCCCTCACCAGACATCCCCCCGGAACCTCCACCAACATATCTGAGACCTGGCCCTGCTAGCCAGTTCCCTGGACTCCTGTCCCATGGCCTCCTGGCCGGCCTCTCTTTTGCAGTGGGGTCCTCCTCTGGCCTCCTGCCCCTACTACTTCTGCTGCTGCTCCCACTGCTGGCGGCCCAGGGTGGGGGTGGCTTGCAGGCCTCGCTGCTAGCCCTTGAGGTGGGGCTGGTGGGCCTGGGGGCCTCCTACCTACTTCTTTGTACAGCTCTGCATCTGCCCCCAAGTCTGTTCTTACTCCTTGCCCAGGCCACTGCCCTGGGGGCTATCCTGGGTCTGAGCTGGTGCCGGGGCCTTATAGGAGTCCCTCTGGGCCTTGGGGCCGCCTGGCTGCTAGCCTGGCCAGGCCTAGTTCTACCACTGGCAGCTATGGCAGCTGGGGGCAAATGGGTGCGGCAGCAGGGACCTCAGATTCGCCGGGGCATTTCTCGGCTCTGGTTACGGGCTCTGCTGCGCCTATCCCCCATGGCCTTTAGGGCCCTACAGGGCTGTGGGGCTGTGGGGGACCGGGGTCTGTTTGCCCTCTACCCCAAGACCAACAAGGATGGCTTCCGCAGTCGACTGCCTGTCCCTGGGCCTCGGCGGAGTAATCCCCGGGCTTCCCGACACCCACTAGCCCTATTGGCAAGGTTTTGGGCCCTGTGTAAGGGCTGGAACTGGCACCTGGCACGGGCCAGCCAGGGTTTGGCCTCCCGCTTACCTCCCTGGGCTATCCACACGCTGGCCAGCTGGGGCCTCCTTCGGGTTGAACGGCCCAGCCGTATTCCTCGACTGCTCCCACGCAGCCAGCGCAGGCTAGGGCCCCCTGCCTCCCACCAACCACGACCAGAGACTCTAGCTGGGCGGAAATCCCGAACCCGTCATTCCCGGGCCCTGCCTCCCTGGAGGTGACCAACTCTGGTGTTTCATCAGCCCGAATCTAGAGCATTGAGCACTTTATCTCCCACTACTCAGCGAAGATTCTGTAGTCCCAATCCTCCCTTTCACCCCTCCTTCCTCGGTGTGCTCCCCCGACCCCCAAGCCTTGGACCTCTAGACAGGCAGCCCCCTCCACGAGAGCTCAGAAGGTACACTTTGTGTCTCCTGAAGCTCCCCCACCCTAAGTTATTGCTGTTCTCCGGCTGTGTGTGTGCTCATCCTCACCCTCATCGACTCAGGCCTGGGGCCAGGTGTGGCGGTGGGTGGAAAGAGTCATGTGTTTTTTTCTCTCTGATTTTGTTTTTCTGTCTCCCTTCCAACCTATCCCCTTTCCCCCATCAAAAAAAAGGAAAAGACAAACACAAATAAAATATCTAAGCGGAACTATACCTTTGGCCCAGGCTGCCTCTGTCTGCTTTGTCCTGCCGCCTAGCCTCCCTGGTATGCCCCAATCCAAGCCCTTGGCCCCCAGTCCCATGACCTCTTCACCTCCATCTACATTATCTCAACTCCTTTCATTCCTCAGCCTCGTACTCTCTGCCGTCATAACTTTATTGCATCATGACCACCACCAGCTTGGGGGTCTGGACCTCTTTGAGCTTTGACATACCTTATGCCCACAGTTCCCATTTGTGGATTCCTTATGAGACTCCTTTTGTCCTCATCCCCTGCTTTGTCTCCCAACCTGTTACCTTTCTGGGAGCTGAATTTCTCTCCTGGCATCGGACATTATCCTAGAGGGCTGGGGGATGGAACTGGAAACCCTGAATAGTAGGGGATGGTGAGTTTGGGGGCCAAGCAAGAGAGTATGGGGGCCATGGAGATGGGATTGGTTGTGGGCTTGGAATAGGAGCTGAGTGCGTAAGGCGCTGTCTGGAATGTGGACGTCTGGCCGGGGTGGCAGCTGTTGGCCCATCGAACTTGTCAGGCCCTTTCTGGCCATTTCTTTGCCCCTTTGCCTTATGTTGCCTGAGATGGGGCCACCTCTTCTTACCCATTTCTCAGCTGGGTGGTTGTCCTTCCCTCCTTCCCACCCAGAGGTACTGAACCTGGGCCTTCCTCTGTCTTTAGCTGTGTTGCTCTCTCCCATGGGTGTGTTGTGTGATTTGGTTTTCTCACTCTTATACACATTCTGTATCTGCTCACATGCTTCTATCTCTAGGTCATGGTTTCTCTCTGCATGGTCAAAGCTTCTTGTATGCCCTCAGTACTCTAAAGATTCTCAGTTCCCTGTCCATGAACTCTCCTGCTGTTTCTCGTGAGTTTTCCACCCAACTCTGTGAACATGTTCTTGGAACCTTGTTTTCTTTGCATCTCTTGCCCATTGAGAATCTTTCTGATTTCTCTCAACACAATCCCATCATCTCTCCATGTCTGTCTGTATACAGTTCCCCCCGCCCCCTCTGTCTAACATGTTTTCTGTTTCTCTCCCTCTCCCTGTCTCTGTTTCTGTCTCTTCCTCTCTTTCCCCTTTCTCCCCTGATTGTTCCTCCTCCTGTTCCTCTTCCTCCTGTTCTTCCTCTTCCTCCTCTCCCTCTTCCTCTCCCCTGCCCCCATTTCCCCTCGGTCCATCCAACTGCATAGTCTAAGGAGCTGCAGATCAAGAAGCAGTTCCAGGAGACGTGTAAGATCCAGACTCGGCAGTACAAGGCTCTACGGGCACACTTGCTGGAGACTACGCCTAAAGCTCAGCACAAGAGCCTCCTTAAGCGGCTCAAGGAAGAACAGACCCGAAAGCTGGCAATCCTAGCTGAGCAGTACGACCAGTCCATCTCAGAGATGCTCAGCTCACAGGCGGTGAGGCCTGGGGTCCAGAGAGGGAGCATGGTGGAGATTGGCTGCTATTTCCCACTTGGTTATGGGCAATGAAAGCAAGAGGTGGGGGGGGGGGGGGGGGATAGAGAAGGGGCTTTTTATTCCTGGGAAACCTCAGATTATCTCCCACTGTTAGTATTCTCTGCAGTAGTTTTATTTTTCCCTTGAGTATTTTCTTAAGGTCTTGACAACGCCAGCCTGCCTATTCTATCAAGAACTACCAAGGAAAGTGTGGTTGTAATTTTTCCTTGAGCCTGAGTTAGTTTAATGTGTGAATAGCAGATCAAAATGTTTGTAGCCCTCAGGCCAATTTTCTGACTTCTGGAGGATTTTGAAGGTTACTGTCTAAAAGTGATTACACATAAGTAACATGGAATGGGTCACTTAAAATATACACATAGTGTAAAAAGTAACGCTATTCATTGCCATTTTTTCACCCAATCACACTTCTCAGAGTTATTGTTAATAATTCATTGTACTAGATTATTTCCTATGCATATTGGAAAGTTACATAAAATTTTGAAACAAGAATGCAATCATACTTTACATACTATTTAACTTCTTTTTCCACCTAATATTTCTTGGACCTCTTCCCATGTCAGTACATATATCTCTTTTTTTTAACAGCATAGAATTTTCCATGGTATAAATATACCATAATTTATTTAACCCATCCCTTATTGGTGGACATTTAGGTTGTTTCCAGTATATTGCTAATACAACGCTTCAGTGAACACCTTCGGGCACATGTGCAAGTATACCTTGGGGATAAATTCCTGGAAGTGTAATTGCTGTGTTACAGGGTATGACGACCTTTCATTTTGGTAGATGTTGACACTGGCTGCTTCTTGAAACCTTAGGGCCCAGGCCTACCTGGGGCAGGGGAGGATTGTGGGGGTTGGGGGGGGAGGCCCCTAAAATCAGTTCTTCCTATTTTCCAGCTACGGCTTGATGAGACCCAAGAGGCAGAGTTCCAAGCCCTTCGGCAGCAGCTTCAACAGGAACTGGAGCTACTCAATGCTTATCAGAGTAAGATCAAGATTCGCACTGAGAGTCAACACGAGAGGGAGTTGCGAGAGCTGGAACAGAGGGTAGCTCTGAGGCGGGCACTGCTAGAGCAGCGGGTAAGAGGGCTTGGCCTCCAGGAGGGGTGGGCAGTCCCCCACCCCCGGAACCTCACTGGACTCTAATCTCTTCTGGGTGTTCTAGGTGGAAGAAGAGCTGCTGGCCCTGCAAACAGGGCGTTCTGAACGAATCCGGAGTTTGCTTGAGCGGCAGGCCCGTGAAATCGAGGCTTTCGATGCTGAGAGCATGAGGCTGGGTTTCTCCAGTATGGCTCTGGGGGGCATCCCAGCCGAGGCTGCTGCCCAGGGCTATCCCGCTCCACCCCCTGCCCCTGCCTGGCCCTCCCGCCCTGTTCCCCGTTCAGGGGCACACTGGAGCCATGGCCCTCCTCCACCTGGCATGCCCCCCCCAGCCTGGCGTCAGCCCTCTCTGCTGGCTCCCCCAGGACCCCCAAACTGGCTGGGGCCCCCAGCACAGAGTGGGACACCCCGTGGTGGAGCCCTGCTACTGCTAAGAAATAGCCCCCAGCCCCTACGACGGGCAGCCTCGGGGGGCAGTGGCAATGACAATGTGGGCCCACCTGCTGCAGCAGTGCCCGGGCCTCTGAGCCGCAGCACCAGTGTCGCTTCCCACATCCTCAATGGCTCCTCCCACTTCTATTCCTGAAGTGCAAGCTGGACATGCAGATGGAGGGGCAAGGCCAAGGGTGGGTGGAGCCTGATTCTGGAGGGCTTATAAGCTTGAGGCCCACCCAAGGGTGGGGGACAGGATGATACTTCCAGCTCTCCTCAAACTCCTCATCTCATGAGCTTCTTGGGCTGGCCAGTGGCCCAGGGTCAGCTTGGGCATAGGTTCCTTGAGACTGACTAGGAGCCCCTGCCTCCCCACCATGGTGCCAGGGTCTCTCTCCACCACCGCCTTGGAAAAGGAGGGAGATGTGTGTGTCAAATATTCATCTAGTCCCCTGGGGGAGGGGAAGGGTGGGTCTAGATATATTCAGAGAACTACTCCCTGCATTGGGGCCATGGATTGGGGACGCCAGGCCCCCGCAGACCTGGGATGTGACAGCAAGTCTGGGTGTCTGGGGTGGGGAGTACGGGAGGAAAGGGCCTTCTTAGGAAGAAGGAAAAGGATGGGGTCTTGGGGTCAAGATGCCTGGGTCTCTCCATTCCCCTGTTGCCGTCTGAAGTCCTGTGCTGTCTTGTCTTTTTTTTTTTTTTTTTTTTTTTTTTTTGAGATCAGAGCTGGGGCAAGGGAACAAGGGAAGGACCTTGGAAGGGGCTGTTCCCAGGTCTGGGCAGTCATGGGAGTCCCTCCCAGCTACGGGGCTGGCCCAGAGCCCCATGGCAAGCTTTTAATAAACTGTTGGTTATTCTAACAGACCCCAGGATTCAATGCTTTCTAAGCTGTGTATTAAGGATTGTTTAGTGGTAGGTGATAATGTTATTTGTATTTTAAAACAATTTACTGGGCTGTAGAACTAAAAATTGCAGTGTTTTTAATGACCTTGACCACTAGATCCAGAGCCTTAGATGGTATCATTAGACTTTTGACCTCTGCTTCCCTTTGCTTTGGCCTCAAAGACTTTTAGAAGGTTCACTTCATGTTCAAGCTCATAGCAGCTCCAGGCTTACACCTTACCAGCAACTTCAACAGCAAGAATCCCAGCAAATTCCTGAAGTGACCTCATTGGCTCCGTCTATAGCCAGAGGCCTGGCCTGGTGCTCTGATTGGTAAGGTGTAGGTCCTGTACCCCCAATCCCTTGAATGCTGAAAGAGTTGGCCCATAGACCAAGGGGCTGTTTTTATAAAGGGGAAGGAAGATATTAACACCAGCTGTCTCCAAGTTATTTCATTTTGTGCTTCCTACTTTTAGCACCAGGTTTCCAGAGTCCTTTCACCACGACAGGAGGGTCAGAGGCACACTAGTCAGACTGCAGGAGGAGGTTAGGAGCCACACTCTTCTAATAGAGCCTGATGGCAGACTGGACGGCAGGTCTAGAAGCTGGAGCTCCTTTGGAGAACTTGAGGGAAGTTACCGGGAACCACGATGGTGTGGGCGGGAGGACAGTGGCCACTTCTCAACCTCCTGGCCCAGAGGAGAGGGGTGAGCATGGGAGACTAGTTTTGATGAGGTGAGTCAAACACTCCTTTATTGAGTCTTAAAAAATAAACTATAAGCACTTTAAACTGAAAACGTGGGACAGAAATAGGATCCCCGCAATTGTCCCTGGGGTTTCAAGTCTGAAGGAAGGTGGTTCTCTGGGCAGAGTTTGGGTTGGCTGGGAGGTGCTATATCTGTGTGCTTTCTACAAGTATATAGAGTTCCACCTGGTAGATACGGGAGCTTAGTTACTCTCGCCGTCACTGCTGATGATGCCACGCATATGAGACCAGTCTGGGCGTGGGGGACAGTGCCGCTCTTCCTCTGAGTCCAGGGTCCGGCGGTATAGCTCCCCAGGGGTGGCTGATTCTGAAGGGTTCCAGGCCGTGCTTCTGCGTGGCCGACCTGGGGGGAAGAAGTAGATTAGTTGTCTGAGGAAGTCTGAGCCACCCCATCTGTTCCTAGGCAGGGGGAAGAAGCCCCTCACCGGAAGAGCTGATAATGTTAGTAATGTCCAAAGATGCCACCTCGGCTGCCTCCTCACGCTGCTCCTTCAGAGCCCGACACTTCTCTAAAGAAGGGTTACCTGGGGTAGAAGAGGCTTGTGATCCTCTCTCCCTAGCAGCCAAGGACCTCTCCTGCAGCCCCAGGGCACACCCGGCCTAACCCTTCATGCCCAGAGCGTCCAGCTCTGCCCGGAGGACACGCAGGCGCTCCTTGCGCGAGCGGCAGGAGCCCAGCAGCTTCTTGTAGTTGCGATGGGCGCCACAGGCCCGAATGTAGCGCTTCAGTCTCGCCACAGCAGGATGGTCCTCGTCACGGTGACCAGCCTGGCAAGAAAAGACGAGCTGAAGGTCAGGTCTGGGTTTGGCTCTAGCTCTCCCTCTTCACTTAACTGTGGCCGCCCACCCCACCTTCACCCTCACCTTCCTGCCTCTGGGTTCCGGACTGCCATTTGCAGAAGAGGAGGAAGAGCTTCGTGGTCTGCTCTTCTTGGAGCTCTTCCTGTAAGAGCGGTTCTTCCTCTCCCCCGCGAGGGTCCCCCCTGCCTCACTGTCACTCACCTCCCTCTCCGAGTCACTTGCCTCACCCTTGGTTATCTTTCTACTTTCTACTTTGGCTGACTTTCCCATGCCTTTAGTAGCTGGTTTCAACTTCCAGCTGTCTTCCCCATCCTCCTCACTGCTGCCACTCTGCCTTTTGCCACCATCCCACTGGGTCCTGTCCTTGCCTTTCCTCTGCACTAGGGGCTCTTCATCTCCCCCACTGTTATCTCCGCTGCCTGCTGCTGCTCTTTCCTTCTCTTCCTCTCTGTCCCCCCAGTCTCCTAGCACTTTTGCTACCAGGCTTTTCTGCTTCCTACTCCTCTCCTCCCCAGCTGACTTTCTCCCTCCATTGTTTGGAGCTCTGGGTTTCCAATCCTCCTCTCTGTTCTTTTTCTTGGCTAGGGTCTCCTCCCCCTCACTCTCCGTTTCTCTGTCCTGGGGTCTGTTAGCCCTTTTGTTTTCCATCCTTTGGGCAGGTTCTTCCTCACTGTCCTCACTCTCCTCCATGGCCTGTTTCCTCTTGCCTGGTACCTGCTTGTTCTTAACTGTGGCCGCCCACCCCATCTTCACCCTCACCTTCCTGCCTCTGGGTTCCGGACTGCCATTTGCAGAAGAGGAGGAAGAACTTCCTCGCCTGCTTTTCTTGGAGCTCTTCCTGTAAGAGCGGTTCTTCCTCTCCCCCTCAAGAGTCCCCCCTGCCTCACTGTCACTCACTTCTCTCTCTGAGCCACTTGCCTCACCATTGGATGTCTTTCCATTTTCTACGTTGGCTGACTTTTTCATGCCTTTAGTAGCTGGTTTCAACTTCCTCCAGCTGTCTTCCCCATCCTCCTCACTGCTGCCACGCTGCCTTTTGCCACCATCCCACTGAGTCCTGTCTTTTGTCACACGTTTCTTCCTAGTCCTGCCTTTGGACTCCTTTCCCTTATTTCCTTTCTCTCTGCTCTCTTCTTTCCAGACCTTACTTGTTCTAGCAGAGCTTTCCTCCTCCTCCTCTTCCTTCTCCTCTTCCTCCTCCCAGCTCTCCTTCCCCGCCTCCTTCTCTAACCCAGTCTTGTATGCTGTAAGGTCCCTCTGTTCTTCCTCATCGCTGCTCTCAATTGCTCTTTTTGAGGTTTGCTTTGGACTCTCCTCTGTGGGACTGACTACTGCCCCCATCCCATTCTTTGCTGGGTGGCTGACGCAGTCTGGGCTGGAGGCTGTAGCACTGGGCTCTGGAAAGTGGAGAGAAGAGAAGGTTGGGCCAGGTTCCTCCTGACCCTTTTCCCTCCACTTGGGATAGGTTGTATCAAACCCTGCTTTGACAGATGGAGAGACAGCAGGAAACAGCCATCCTGTTCCTGGTTCCTGCCTCACGACCTCATTCAATGCCATGGAATCATGGTCGGCAAACTGCGGCCCACTAGCCACATGCGGCTCTTTGGCCCCTTGAGTGTGGCTCTTCCACAAAATACCATGGCCTGAGCGAGTTGATTTGGAAGAAGTGGTGTTAGAAGTTTAAGTTGAAAAAATTTGGCTCTCAAAAGTAATTTCAATCGTACTGTTGATATTTGGCTCTGTTGACTAATGAGTTGCTGTCCACTGCCTTGGGACATTACATGCACAGTAAATACTTTCTGAATCAACCAACTATGCAGAGGCACTAACCTGAATCTGAATTCAAACGGAACCTTTTTCTCTCTGGGTCACTGCAGGAGGTGGGGGGCCTCTTTGCCTTCTTGGCAAGGTCTAGTCCTCTGGCACCCGCTTCATCCACCTGTTTGTGTGCATCAAGAGGGCAAAACGTGTATCAAGGTGATGCTCTGCCACACCCCTTCTCTGGCCCCTACTCCTCAGCAACAAGCCCTCCTCCCGTGGAGGGGGTTCCGCCCACACCTGCATCTTCAGCAGTTCCTCCTCCACGAGCCGCTTCAGCGCCTGTTTCTCCTCGGGATCCAAGTGGTCGCTGCCAGTGTGAGCCAAGAACCTTCGCCGCACGATGGAGTGGGTGAGCGTGCTGCAGAGAGAGATGTCAAGGGGGAGTCCCCGGACCGGCCCTGCCCTTTTCAACCCCACCCCCAACCTCCAATGCACCTGAGGTCCGGACAGCCTCGGAAGAAGCTACGGGTAAACTCCCGCATCTCTTTCTCCCGCGCCATTTTGCTAGATTGTGATTGGTGGACCCCGCCTTTTTTCTTCTCGGCCTCCGTTAGCGCGTTTGACAGGAACGTGCGCACGCGCAGTGCAGTGGCGTTGTAAGGCGTGGGACCGTTGGGTGTCGGTTGCAGGACGCTTAGGACGAGGGCTTTGCCAGACAAAACTTGATTTCCCGGCAGTTGGAGGGTCTCGCGGTTCCTTCCTTTTTTTTTTTTTTTAAGTACCGATCGTTTTTTAAAAATTCTCGATAGAAAATGATTCGGCGCGGCAACCTTTGAGTGTACGTAATCAATCCGCGACACCTCCCTCCATGGTCTCGGGCCAGCTAGACCTCTGTGACTTCGAAAGACAGAAGAAAGGGATAGTTCTCCTGAAAACTAGGACTCCCCGGGGGAAGAGTCTTGTGCCCTTCAATCTCTGAGCACAAGTAGAATCAGTAAGGGCGAACCTCCAACGTCCGCCATCTTTGTGACATCATCAAGTCGCGGCGACACCAATTTTAGCGTAGTCCCTGGAAGCTAAATTCCTTTCCCGGTATTCCCTGAGAGGGCAACTGGGGTGATAACGAAGGCTGGGCGCGGGGTACGCCGGGAGTTGTAGTCCCAGCAGGCACAGTTTTACTTAGTCTCCGGAAGTAGAGGTTTGAGGCGGGGCTGAGCGCAATCAGGGTAGCGGGACTTCAGTGCTGGGGCGCCGCTTTCGGGGCCGGTCATGAACGGGCCGGCGGACGGCGAAGTGGACTACAAGAAGAAATACCGAAACCTGAAACGGAAGCTCAAGTTCCTCATCTACGTGAGTGATGGGGTGAGGAGGTGGGGGGTGAGGCCTGTCGCTGGTAGGACTGCAGTTTACCCCCGAGTAAAGGGAGCGGGGTGAGCTGTCGCCGGGTTCCGGGCCCCTTTACGGGCCACCGTCGGCTCAGCGCGCACCTTGACTGTGATACAGGAACACGAGTGCTTTCAGGAGGAACTGAGGAAGGCACAGCGGAAACTGCTGAAGGTGTCCCGGGACAAAAGGTGAGACACGCTGGGTGGGAGAAGGGAGCCCTGGGGGTGATGAGGGCCCTGTGGATGTACATATTCGGACCCTGTTACAGGAATAGCCACACTTGCATGGTGCCTGCCTTGGGGCTTTTGCTAGGTTCCAGCGTACCAGCTAGAGGGGACAAGGGCCAGGACAACATTGCTGAAGTAGCAATAAACACTCTTGTTCTGCCCCCTCTTTCCTCAGTTTCCTCCTAGACCGGCTCCTGCAGTACGAGAACGTGGACGAAGACTCTTCGGGTGAGCATGAATGATAGGTGGAGGACATGGTTCCTGGCGCTTTCAGCAAGCTTCCTGGCGCCCCTCCTTTTAGGCTGTGGAGGCGATACAGTTGCCAGTGGCTCTTAAGCCTAGTTGCTTGCCCTCCACCTCTACTATTCTTCCACTCAAGCATTTATTGAGCATCCGTGTTTTAGGCACTGTACTTTGGAGATACTGTGTGGTGACTAAGATGGATGAAGTCTCTTGGAATTTTTATTCTAGAAAGGGATAATAAGTAAGCAAGAAATTAGAATGTTAGATTTGAAAGGAATGAAATCAGGCTAGAGCAGAGATGATAAACTTTTTCTGTAAAGGACCAATTAAATATTTTAGGCTTTGCAGAACATACAGTCTTTGTCACAGCTTCTTAGTTCTGCTGTTGTAGTGCAAAAGCAGCCAAAGGTAATATGTGAATAAATGAGCATGGTTGTGTGTCAGTAAAACTGTATTTATGGACAATGAAATTTGAATTTCATATCATAAAATATTTTTTGCCCCTCCACCCCCAACCATTCAAAAATATAAAAACCATTCTTAATTTGCAGACTATATAAAAGCAGATGGCAGGCGACAATGTCTCAACAGAATGTCCAAGAAAGGCCCTTTTTAGGGAGTAGTGTTGGAGCTAGGACCTAGGTAAGAAAAAAAAAAATCTTAGAAGGTTTCCAGGCAGAGAGAATAACAAAATGCAAATACTCTGCAGTAACAAGAGACTGAAGAGCAGAAGGGCTAAAGCGTATAAAGCAGTGTTTTCAAACTTTTCATTTATTTATTTTTAATATATTTTTATTGATTTCAGAGAGGAAGGAAGAGGGGGAGAGAGAGACTGAAACATCCATTATGAGACAGAGTCATGGATTGGCTGCCTCTTGCAAGTCTCCCGCTGGGGTTTGAGCCTACAGCCCGGGCCTGTGCCCTGCCCGGACTCTAGCCTGGAGCCTCTCAGTCTGCAGGCCAGTGCTCTGTCTACTGTGCCAGACCAGCAGGGCTGTTGTCAAACTTTTTTTTTAATACATTTTATTGGTTTTTCACAGAGAGGAAGGGAGAGGGATAGAAAGTCAGAAACATCGATGAGGGAGAAATATCGATCAGCTGCCTCTTGCACAGCCCCTGCTGGGGATGAGCCCGCAGCCACGGTACATGCCCTTGACCGGAATCGAACCCGGGACCCTTCAGTCCGCAGGCCGACGCTCTATCCACTGAGCCAAACCGGTTTCGGCTGTTTTCAAACTTTTTAAAGCATTATGTACAATTAACAATATATTTTACATCGTGAACAAGTCTCTACTTAAATACTTATAAACAAAATTTAATGAATCAGTGGTAAGATTACTATACACATTTTTTTCTGACACTTTTTAGACTTTTTTTTTTTTTCATTGAATGCTGATTGCAGATAAAATGACTTCATGACCTACTAATGGGTTAAGACCCACAGTTTGAAGAGCCCTAGAGTGGCATTTGGGCCTCTGTTGCAGGATGGACCCTCAGAAGCCATGACACATACAGTCACCTCTCTCTGTGGTCCCTTTAAACATTGGTCTAGAGCAGGGTCAGCAGATGACATTTAGTCAGGTTGCTTGTTTTTGTAAAAATGTTATTGGAACACACACCACCATTCATCTACATACTATAGGAGGGTAGGAGATGATAAATGAGGTCAGAGAAGGAGGTAGGAGCCAGCTCATCTAGGTCATGGCAAAAATATTTGGCTTTTATTCTGTCTTCTGTTTGCCTGCTTGTTCCTTCCCTCCGGTATTCCAGTTAACTTCCTGATCAAGGGGAGTTTCAGGGTAGGAAGCGAGAAAGTCAGCGTGGTCATGGTCAGAGTGTGATCAGTCTGAAGAGCATGAGCTACACACATAAGCCCCACTTGTATCCTGGAGAATCCCACAGTCTGGTCAGGGAAGTACACGTGATACAGTTTAGCACAGTGTAAGGAGAACCATGACGTGTGAGAGGAGAGTTCTGGAACAGCCAGTGATTAACTCACTGGGCCTGAAGGATTTTGGAAGCTTCTCAGAGAGATGCCATAAAATCACACTTTTTTTTTTCTTTTTCAGTTCCAATTGACACAATATTATATTAGTTTCAGGTGTATAATAGTGATTAGACATGTATATTGATTTCCTTCTTAGAGGCTATCTCTGGGCCATGAAATTGAGAAAGGCACATGTCACATGGAGTAGCTATTTGTCAAACGAGGGATGGACCTTGTAGGTAGAGGCACAGACTGGGAAGTAAATGTTTTTTTATTAAATAGGCTGGCATGATGTGAAGAGTGCAGTTTGGCTGGGAGATCAGAAAGGTCGGCTGAGGCCACAGTAAGCATTTCAGATGTGATCAGGCTTTAGGTCGTTCTGGAGCTGGAGCGGCCAGTGTGCTGTAGGAGAGGCGAGACTGGTTAGGTGGCTTCGACACCACAGGGTAGTGACTTGATCTTGTGGCAGTTAGAATGGGCAGTGGATAAAGATAGGAGAGATTTGAGAGATGGGTTAACAGGACCCGGGATCTTAGGGAGTGGAGCAGAAGCAGGAGCTGAAAGCAGCGGAGAGGCGAATAAGGAGAGAGTGGCGTAAGTTGGCCAGGGACTCAGAGACCAGGGTTCAAGTTCAGCCCCACACCTTACTCTTAACCTCCGTGACCTCATCTGAAAAGTGGAGGTCAGGCCCTCACCTTCCTTCTTGGATGGTTTGAAGACAAAGAGGGGTGGTGAATGCAAGGTGCCTGGTCAGAGCCTGGCAGATAGGAAGTGCTTGACAAAAGCATTAGCACGGAGGAGCCCGGCAGGACGTGCTCGTGGAAGTCAGTTGCAAAGGACCTTTTAAGAAGTTGGAGAATCTATGGGCTCCCCAGAATAGCAAGTGCGCACCAGCCGAAGAGTCAGCTTCCCTTCCACAGAGTTGAGGTTATACTCTCTGGGGTGGACAGGAACCCTCCCCACCGACCAGCTCTCCCCTCACAGACTCAGATGCCACTGCGTCTTCAGATAACAGTGAGACAGAGGGGACACCCAAGTTGTCGGACACGCCAGCCCCCAAGAGGTGAGAAGAAGCCATCATTCTGTGGGGGTAGGAGGGTACCTGGGCCTCCTAGCTTCCTCTGACCCTCTCCCCTATCCTTTCTCCAGGAAAAGAAGCCCTCCGATAGGGGGTGCCCCCTCTCCCTCCAGCCTCTCTCTGCCTCCTTCAACAGGGTTTCCCCTTCAGGCCTCCGGGGCCCCCTCCCCATACCTGAGCTCGGTGAGTTGGGGCTCAGGGATGGGAAATGGTAACTAAGATGCTTGGGAAGAAGGTGGGTATCATTTGGGGAGAGGGGCCAGGCCTCAGGGTGAAACTGGCCCCAGCTCTGGGGACGTCACTCTGGGTGTGGCCATAAAGCATTCCTTGGAGGGGTGTGAGTCATGGCTGCCTGGTGCTCTCTGGTGTAGGAACGGGGGACAGACATGACTGAGGAGAGCAGACCCCAGGACAAAGTCCTGCTGCTGTCCCATCCCCTTCTGTTCTCAGAAGCCACACTCATCACCATCTCTTGTTTTTCCATTCTTCTTCCTGTTTGCATTTTTCCCTTCACCCCTCCCACCCATTCATTCCGTTTCCCATCTCCATCCCCCCACTCCCACCTGCAGCTGGCTTCCCCCCCCTACCCCCCATTCCCCTCTGACTACCTGGCCCTGCAGCTGCCCGAGCCCAGCCCCCTGAGGCCCAAGCGGGAGAAACGGCCCCGCCTGCCCCGGAAACTCAAGGTACCCAGTGTGGGGGATGTTAGGGAGGGGCCAGAATGGCAGGAGGACAGCCATTTGAGGGAGGCTCAAGACAGAGGCTGGGGGCCTGTTCAAGGACTTTGAAGGGTTGATTTGGGGCTGCTAGGGGCCCAGCCCAGGGCGAAGTCCTGAGGGATGTGGGTCAGAGAAATACTGGCTCGCAGGTTCGATGTGGAGAGAAATCAGGGGACCAGCCTTGGGGGCTCAGAGCAAAGATGCCTGGGGTCCTGCCCTCAGCCTGTTGCAGTGAGCCTGGGGCCAGGCCCGTTTTCACCGCTGTTCTGTGGTGCCCGGCAGCCCCAGAAGGAGGGAAGGAGTGGTGGGATCTAGAGTCAAGATTGCACCAATTGAAACCATGGGGCCCTCTAAGTCTCAGATTCTGTGTCTGTAAAGTGAGCAATCAAAATACGTGTAATCAACAAGTGTTTACCCAGTGTCTGCTGTGCACCAGGCACTCTTCTAGGTGCTGCAGATGAATGGTGAACAAAACACAAATCTCTGCCTTCAGGGAGCTCGTATTTTAGCAAAATAGGAGAAAACAAATAGGCATCAATGCAGAAAAGCGGAGTCAGGTAAAGAGGATGGGAAGCAGCAGAGTAGATGGGCTCCGATATTTATGGCTAGGTGGTCTGGGATGTTATTTGGCAGGGACTTCACCAAGATGAGAGCAAGCGATGAGGCTCTCTGGCAAAGTGTTTCAATCAGGAAGACTAACCGGTGCAAAGGCCCTGGGGCAGGAGTGTGTGCATATTTGGCTGTTCAAGGACCAGGAAGGAGTCCGTGTGATGGGATGAAAGCAAGAGGGAGAGAGTGATCAGAGAGCAGGTCAGAGAAGTAGCGGGTAAAATTGTGTAAGGCCTTGGAGGTGTGTAAAGACTCTGGCTTGTGCTGTGAGTGAACAGGGGGTCTTTGGAGAGATTGGGCAGGGGAGAGTCTGATCTGGTTTTCATGTTAAGATTGCTGAGAATAGACTGGGGAGGGGGAGGAGAGGGAAGGGATTTGGTCAGGATGGAGATGGGGAGACCAGTGAGGAGGCCGCTGCAGTAAACCAGATAGCAGTGGAGAGGGTCTGTTGCAAAGAATGAGCCACGGGAAGACCAGTGTGGGCTGTGAGAAAGAAGTCCGGGGCGGGGCAGACGAGGGGTTTGTCTTTTGGACATGTTGAGATACTGTCTGGAAATGCCAACAAGACCACTGGGTGAGGAGCCTGGGGCTCATGGGGTGTGTGCTGGAAGTCAGCATGGAAGTGGATGCGATCAGCAAGTGAGTGTGCGGGTGGAGAAGAGGTGAGGTCTGCGCACTTGGCTCCAGGAGACACGAGGACACGGGAGGCACAGGGCCGTCCAGCTCTGAGTCAAGGTGGAATAGGCACCAGGCTGGACAGCTCTCAAGTCGGGTGGACTTTTGACTGAAGGTTCTGGAACCAGAAGTGAAATGGGATGACATGCTTGTGGTGGTGCTGGCGGTGCGTTCTGGAGCTCCTCTCCCAGCTCTGCCACTTACTCCTTGTGTAGCTTCGGCCCTTAAGCCTGAAAAATGGGTAGGTGATGGGTGTACACTGGCCCTCCACCCTACTTAGCAAGGCCTTTCTTTCTGGCCGGGGGCAGGATGGTGGAGACGGTACGGGCCATGAAGCCTGGGGCCAGCGGCAGGTGTGGTGTGGCATGGGCTTGGCAGTTTGAGGCTTTCTGAGGTGTTGCTCCTAAAGTAGAGAAGTTTTGGGGAGCTAAGGTGTAGACATTCAGGAGAGAAAATATTGGTTGGGAGAGAGGCCCAAATCAGTGGCTGTGCTTGGGGAAGGGGATAATCCAGGGAGGGCCTCAAAGAAGAGGTAACACTTGAGTCCAGGGTAATTGAGATTTGGGTCTTACAGACTGAGGCAGTGGTGGAAGGAAGACCGAGGACATGGCCAAGTGTTATTTGGGCACGAGCGGGAGGAATAACGTGGGAAAGAAAAGTAGGATGGGGGGTGGGGATCTAGAGGCCAGAGTCTGGCGGTCTGTGAAGGGAGTGGGGGTTGTTGGGGCTTCTGGGCGACGTGGCGTGAGGAGGGAAGGCCGTGAAGGCTGAAGCGGGTCAGTGAAGAGCCGGACTTCCGTCAGGCCGGGATTCAAACCCAGCCCAGTCTGACGGAAGCCCGGCCTCTTCGTGTGACCTTGGGCATGTCATTTAACTCCGAGCTTCAGCTTGCTTCTCATGGGGCCACTGGGTCACTGTCACGTTAACGCGCGTTAAGGGAAAGAAAACAGCCCAGTGCCTGGTCCCTAGTAAGCCACAGGGAGACGTTAGCTGCCGTTGGTCACCTGAGGAGGCCGTTGATGAGTCTGAGCAGCGTCAGGAGGTAGGAACTAGAGTAGGGATCAGGAGTAGTGGCCAGAGGAGGGGGACAGTCCTCATGTCGCTGTTTGTTTCAGCCATTTATGTGCCTGCTCCTGTGAGTACACAGGGGTGCTTGGTACTGGATACAAGGATGCTGTTCAGTGCTTGGCCTCCCGTCATCAGTCCTGGCAGTCACCTGTACCCTGAGGTGCTGACCCTGATTAAAAGCCCACTCTGGCCCTGCACGCCACCCAGGGACAGCTGTGAGGGTAGGCCATGAGGCTGAATGGGTTAAAACAATTAGAAGGGCCGCTGTGAACACCACATGTGAGCATTTGCTGCCACCCCAACCCCGGGCCAGACTGGCCATTGGGCAGTAGGGACCCGGCAGCCTGGGTTCTCCTCTGGGCTGGACCTCTCCTCCCTTCCAGGGCGAGCAGACGGGTCAGAGAGCGTTCATGGGCGTCGCTGTCCGCATGCGCCCGGTTTGCGCTCAGGCAGGCGTGAAGCCCCGGAGCTCTCTGGGGGAAGATTGTGAGGGCCTGGCAGGAATGGGGCTGGAGGTTGGGCAGGACAGAGGCCGCTGCCCAGCCTCAGAGGACACAGCAGAACTTCTGACAAATAGAAAAGGACACTGCAGGTGGAAGGACCGCCCGCCCGCCTCAGGCGTGCAGCACTGCCTGTCCTGCGGGCAGCAAGGAGCCTGAGGCCGCCAAGTGGAGGAGTGACACGCTCAGGTTTGTGTTTTAGAGAGCTCACTCTGGCTGCAGTGTGGAGGAGGAGCTGGAGCTGGGAGAGGCTGAAGGCAGGGAGTCCAGTTAGGAGGCTGGTACCATAGTCCAGGTGAGCTGAGAGGAGGGCCTGGCCTGGGCCAGTGACTGCGGGGATCCCAAGGAGGGGCTATCCCAGATGTAAGAGGCCTCACATAGCAGGGGTAAAGACCTGGGACACCCCCCACCGAACCAGTGAGTCCCACCGCAGGAGAGGAGAGAGAGGCCAGTGCTGTCAGGTGCCTAGAGGCAGGCGGGCAGGTCCAGGCTGGCTCTGACCGCTGTGCCATCACGGGCTACCAAGGTGCCTCCCTGGTGAGGCAGGGCCCAGCCTTTCCCTCCTGGTTTCCTGTAAGCCCCACCCGCCCTCGTCACTGCCTCCATCACTACTGCCCCTGCCCCCCAGGCACTTGCTAGTTTGGGACTCGGAAGTGGCTACCGGTAGGGCGGGCCCCTGATTCCAGCATGGCTGGCCTGGCTGTGTCCAATGCCCCTTGAACGAGCCTTTGCCCTTCCCAACCCCCAAAACTGCCTTAAGGGGCAGTGCCACCTCCTGGAGCTCCCATTCCTTCCTGACAGCCCCTCCCTGTGTTTCTTCCCCCCCTGCTGCAGATGGCGGTGGGACCCCCTGACTGCCCTGTGGGAGGGCCGCTGACCTTTCCCAGCCGGGGTTCTGGGGCTGGGGTGGGGGCAGCCCTGGCCCCACTGCCTCCCCCTAAGATGCCCCCTCCTACGATCCTGAGTGCGGTCCCTCGGCAGATGTTCAGCGACGCGGGCAGCGGGGACGACGCCCTGGACGGAGACGACGACCTGGTGATCGACATCCCGGAGTGACCCCTGTGCCCGAGCCCCTGTCCAGCCCCCGTGCCAGCACATGAGCCCCGGCTTCCAAGAGACGTTTATTGACGCCCAGTTGCCATGCCGCGGCCACTGCCAGAATCAGAACAGGCGTTAGCATGCACAGGTGTCCCCTGGAACGGGGCCCTCACCAGGGAGGGCAGAGGCTGCCCTCACACCCTGGCCCCGTCCTGGGGACGGTGATTTAAATGAGTGGCTGGGAACATCCGCCAACCCCCGGAGAGGCCGAGACCCTGCAGTGCCTCCCCCTTCCATTTAAAAGGGCAGCTGTACAGGGCTAGATCTAGTTTTGTTTTTACATGAAAATTCTGTATTAAAGGAGTGGCTCTTTTTTGCTTTTTGTCCTTTTCTTTTTTGGAAACTTCTCCTCTTTCCAACCCCCCCTAATCCGACCTCCTCCCTGTGGTGGAGGGGACGGGCAGCCTGGAGAGGCAAGAGAGAAGCAGCAGCTGGGGCCTTGGGGCAGGGGCCTGGCAGGACTCCCCCTGCAGGTGTGCGCAGGATGGGTGGTTTGCATATTTGCTTGTAGTAGCGAGTCAGGCAGGAGGAAGTTTGCATATGTGAATACAGATCTCCACAGTCCCTCACGAGAAGACAGACCCACACTCACAGAGATTCTCACGAAATAAGACAGGTAGTGCGGGGCGGGGCGGGGCATCCACCCCGTGTAAACGTGCAACACACTCGTGCGAAGGTTGGGTACTGGACCCAGCCCTGAGGGCCCTCTGCTGGGCAGCTGCTCGCCTGGCTCAGGCTGAGGGCAGAGCCCCGGCTGCAGGGGGCAGCTCGCTGGTCAAGGTGTGCCAGCGCTCCAGGGCTGTGTCTGGCTGCTGCAGACAGTCATTCCAGTGCTTTCGGGCCTCTCCCCGGGCACCAGGTCCCAGGGACACGCCACCTGGGGAGCAGGAGAGGCAAAATCAGGGCCCTGCTCGCTGCCAGTCTGCCCTCCCTCAGCACCACCCAGCGGGCTCCTCCCTCACCAATGAAGTCGTTGGATTTGCCAATGTCATAGTCCCAGACGGTGACTTCCAGAGTCTTGGTGGCCAGAGCTGAGAGTTCCATCTCATAGAAAAACTCCTGGGACAGGGCAAGCCACACCTCCCATGAGGCATTGCCCGCGCCCCTGCTTGCCCCCTGCTCCCCTTGTGATCCTCTGGTCCCTTCCCCATTTACCTCATTAAATTCTGGGTTGAGAGTCTTCTTCTTCACACCTGTTTTGTGCTTGGATTTCTTGTCCACGTCCGGCCTCAGGTACCTGCCAAGGAGGCGGGGCAGGGGCAGAGGAGGCGGGTGGTCAGGGACAGGCCAGAGGAGGACAGGGCACAGATCAGGCTCCCTGGGGAAGGGAGGGAAGGGTGGGCCTCGGCAGGGGGAGGGCTCACGTCTTGACATAGGGGTCAGAGTAGCCATTGACGTCCATGGCAGCCAGGTGGGCACAGCGTAAGATGCCCACCAGTAGCCCCCGGCGTGGAGAGCTATAGCTGAGGCTCAGCAGGATGCGCCCTCGTTCTTCCAGCAGCCCAGGCCCCTGCTCCGCCTGCTCCAGCTTTGGGGCAGACACAGAGGTCAGCCTGCACCACCTCCACCTCCCACCCGGACTGGTCCCTGTGAGGTGCCTTACCTCCTTCAAGTAACAGGATATGCCCCTCAGTGCTGCCGACATGGAAGAGGGTGACGCCAGCTGAGAGGGCAGAGAGAAGGTTCTGGAAACCTGGCCTCCCCAGGACCCCCTTTCCTTAGCGCCCTACAGCCCCATACGGACCGGGACCTGGCGCTCAAGGCAGATATTAAAATGCTTCTTCTGTGAAGGCTTGAGGCGGCGGAGAGGCACGCGGGTCTCTCCGATGAGCTCATTGTGGCTCAGCTTGTCCTCGTCGCACACGGAGACCCTGCAGGGAAACCCGGGTTAGTGCCCGCTCCGGTGAGCGCTGGCCCCGCTCTGCCTTCAGCACCCCACACTTCATCTGGAAAACGGGCTGTTCCTATACCTCCCTCTACATTGCCCAGCCTGTCCCTGGTCCATCAGGATCTGCTCAGCGCCTTCCAGAAGCCTTCACAAATCTTGGGGACCCTCCCTATCCCTGCCTCCGGGCCTGTGGACAGGATCCTGCCCAATGTGCGCAGGGTGTGTGTTGCTGGGTGTGGTCACAATTCAGGATGTAAGGGGAGCCTTGGCCAGTTGGACAAGGCATCCAGTCCCCAGAGCTCCGGTCCTGTTCTGCATGGAGCAGGGAGCCAGCCTGGGAGAGAGTTGTGAGACCAGAGGTAATTAGTGCTTTTATTTCTGTTGTCTCCTTCAGCCCCTGCACTTCCTTCTGCTGCGACACTCTTGGGCAGCTGTCATGCAGGAATGTTCAATTCCCAGCTCTGCCTCTTACTAGCAACCGCATGAGCTTGGGCCAGTCAACCTCCTCCGCCTCAGCTCCCATCTATAAACGGAGGTTACCCTCGCCCGCCTCCTAAAGCTACTAGAAGGATCAAGTGAAATGACGAAATGTAAACATGCATAGCCCGGGGCTGGATGCCTCGGAGCACCCAGAGCGCGATGCGATGTAGTCCTCATTCTCTAGCATCTGAAATACGGGGCCAGTCTTTCTGCTTTCTGCCTCTGCCCTCCCTCCAGTCCACCTCACACACAACATCAAGGTGATCTCCCAGCCGCAGCCCTGCCCAGCCTGCGTGGCCCGTGGTCGAGCGTCATCCTATGAACCAGGAGGTCACAGTTCCGTTCCTGGTGGGGGTTTATGCCCAGGTTTGTGGGCTCCATCCCCAGTGGGGGGCGTGCAGGAGGCAGCTGATCAATGATTTTTCTCTCTCATTGATATTTCTATCTCTCCCAATCTTTTCTCTCTGAAGTCAATAAAAATAATAAATTGATAAATAAACATCTAAAATTTTTAAAAATAAAACACAGCCTTGACTTCGCCCCTGCCCTGATGCAAACTCTGCCATGACTCCCTTTTACCCAAGAATAAAGGCAAGTTCTAGAAGCCTAGATTTTGCTGCCCTGCATTCCCTTTCAGGGACTGCTCTCCCTATAACATCTCAGGGATGACTGGGCAAGTTTCCTATCCCTTAAGACTTCATTCCTTAGAGATGTTAGGGGGGACAGAGGCAACAGAATGGACAGGCCTCCCCCTGAAAGCGGGGGAGGGAGGTTAGGGTGGCGGGAAGAGAAACAGGAAGCAGGAGCGGTTTCCAGTTGGAAGAGAGAAATGAACAGAGTGGCCGGAAGAGGGCAGTCTGCTGGAAGCGGCAGGAGACATCCGGGGTGGGAATGCCAGGGAAACATTTTGGCCTGCTGCCAAAGGGGATGGGGTGCCACTGATTGTACCTGAGCACCTGAGAGGGGCTTCGTGGGAAATAAATCAACCCAGGAAGTTCCAATGACAGCCGTCCCAGAGGAGGTGCTGAGCTGGAACCGTTGGTAGCAGGAGGGCGCCTCACCTGAGCACCTTGTGGCTGATGTCGTCATCCGTGATGCCGCTGTATGTCAGGTCCTCATTCCACACGGGATTCAGAGTGTTCCTCTGAGTCTTCGTTTTTAGCTTATTGGCCTGCGGTGAGGGGGTGAAAGAGTCTCAGTTCATGTTCCCTAGACCCAGAGGCTGACAGCAAGAGGAGGTTGGGGATACCCCCAGATGCTGGGTCACACTGGGGGGGGGGGGGGGCTATCACCTTGCAGGCTCCCGGCAGCAGGTGCACCTTGACGTAGGGGTCGGCCAGGCCATTGAAATCCATGGGCTTGAGGCCCTGGCAAGGAGGGGAGGAAAGAGTGGTGAGTTCCCAGCCCTCCCTCAGCAGTGGGTCCTTGGGGTGTGGAGAGCCAAGGAGAAGAGGACTTGGGTGGGGGCATGCAGAGGGGAGCAGGGTGTGGAAACCCATCCCTCCCAGGTGGGAGGCAAACAGGGTTGAGGCTTGGAAGGGAGGGAGTGCCCACCTTGGCCCTGAGGATACTACAGTGCAAAGAGCAGGAGGCCTGGTCATAGAGAAGGTCAAACTCCAGCGTGCCCAGGGTGGCTGGAGAAGAGAAGTAGCGTGAGTCCGTGTGGAAAGACAGGTGTGTGAGCGCGGTGCCAGGCCGGCTGGTGTGCTGCCTGTGAAGGTGTGTGCATGGCAGCCTGGCAGCCTGTGTGTTGGGTTCCTGGTTCGGCTGCAACTGGGCTGTGTGGGTGGTTGTCTCAGGAGAAATATTGAACATTGAGCCTTGCTAAAGCTGTAATCTCCACACTGACTGCAGCTGTAGTGGCTGTGCCCATTGCCTCCCCCCCCACACACACCCAGCAGGGCCCCATCCCCTTCCCACAAGCCTGGAGGCCCCCAATACCACCCTGGGCCCTTTGAGCCCCCAGACTCACTGGCATCATCCGAGTCATAGCTGTCCACCTCAGCGCCATCCTCGGGCGTGGTGGCCCCAAGGAGGGCTGCAGGGGGGGCCAGCGCCAGGGGGGCCAGCCGAGCAGGGGGCTCCCCAAAGCCCCCTCCACCACCGCCCCCTTCAGGTCCCGGCCCCCGGCGGGGGAAGTAGTCGGAGATTTGGCGGATGGGCCGGATGGGCCCGGGGCTCACGTTGATGGCCATGTGCTCCTGGATGCTGATGGTCATGCGATCGCCCCTGCGGCCCCTCATGCAGCACCCGAGCCTGGGGAGGGAGGTTCCAGCGTGAGCCCACTCCGTATACCTGTGGCTGCTGGCTGCGGGCCAGGCAGCCCCTCCCAGCCTGTGGCCTCCCTTTCTAGGTGTGGAGGGGGTCAGCCTGTGCCAGCTGATGGCCGGGTCCTTGCTCCACAGGCTGGCCTGCTGACTCCCTCCCCCAGAAGTCCCGGCCCCACCTCAGCCTTGCCCACTTATCGCTGTCCCTTTGCCACCTTCCCAGCTGCTGCCCCTCATTCTGTGCTTCCGGCTGCCCTGGGCCTGCCTACTCCCCGAAGACACCCCTAGGTCTCCTCTGTCTCCCCGGAGCTCTGTCCATCCTCCTGCAGCAGGCGCTTGTCCAGTCCGGGTGTCACCCACTCCTGGAGACATTCACTTCCCACCGCCGCTCGGTCCCAGGGTCAGCCTGCCTGCCTGGTCCCCACCTGCAGCCCACGCTGGGCCCCTTCCTCAGATCCCCCTCCAGGGGCGCCAGCAATTGCAGCCTCGAGCGGGCGGCCCCCCGCCCCCACCGGTAGGCACACGCAGGCTAACGCACACACCCTCGCCCTCACCGCCCCCCCGCCCCCCCCCCCCCCCGCGACCCAGCCCCGGCACCTGACTCTGTGCCTCCAACAGGTGCCCGAGCCCTGGGGGGACGGCGGGTGCAAGCTGGGCGGCGGCGGTTCCCAGGGCGGCCAGCAGGAAGAGCGCGGAGTCCGGCTGTGCGCGCAGAGAGGGAGGGAGAGCCGGGAAGGTGCGGGAGGAGGGGGTGAGCGCGTGGAGGCGGGAGGCTGCGGGCGCCGCGGCTGCGGGCGGGCGGGCAGGGGCGGGCGGGGCTGGGAGGCGGCGGGACTCTCCCGCCGCCAGCCGCGCACGCTTGGGGAGCACACGATGCACACAGTCACGAGCACGCAGGCCGGCCCCGCATCCCGCAAGGCGCTGCCTCCCACGCGCTCGTGCCCACGTGCGCACTTACACAAGCGCAGACCCGGCCGGCGCCGACCCGCCGGGAAACTTCGAGCACACACGCGCTCGCCAACACAGGAGCCCCTGGCGCCGCCGGGAGCCAGCGGGGAGGGCGGCCCGGGGTTCCCTGACTCCTCCGTGGCCCGTGCGGGGCCCACGGCGCCCACTCCCTCGCCTTCTCCTCCCTTCCCTCCAGTCTCTCCGCGACCGGTCCACCCTAGTTGCCATGGCGACGCGGGCTCTCTCCCCAGGTCCCCGCAGAGGTACCGGGGAGGGAGAAGGCCCTCGGCTCCCGCATCCGTAGGGGCGGTGCCTGAGGGAGGGGGCCTGGAGATCCGCAGTGACCCAGGATCCCGCCAGGCGAGGAGGGCTGGTCCGCTGGCCTGCGATCTGGGGGTCGGAGCCCAGCTGGGGGGTTCAGTATGACGGAGGAACGGGTCTGAGGCTGTGGTCTCCCACGCCTCCTCACTCTGGCTGTTCAGGTGTCTCTGCTTGTGACCCAACCCACCCCCAAGGGCGCGTGCCCCTTTCTCAGGGAAGGCGTCCCCTTTGGAAATGCACCGCCCTCGACCGGCCCTCTACCCGCTCCAGTTCCGTGCGCAGGGGCACGGGCTTCGCTCCCTCCGAACGCCCAGAGCGCGGCAGCCTTTCCTCGGCCGGCTGCCTTCCTCACCTGAACCCTGCCACCTGCCGGCCTCACTCCAGCGTTTCATCTGTGCTATTGCCCCGAACTTGTCATCACCCAAAGTCAAAATCCTCCCGGTGGCTTCCACGGCCCTTCAGTCCAAGACCCCGACTTCTCGGATCTCATCAGGGGCTCCTCTCGGGGCTCTCAGGAATGTTGCATGCAGTTTCTAGAACCCACTGGGCTCCTTCCGGCCACCGGACTTGGACCCATAGGAGCCCCCCTCTGCTGGAGGGCTGCCCCTTCCTCCAGGGCCATTCTGACCCACCACTTCCTGGGAGCCTTGCGGGACGTCTCCTCTGCCCAGCTTCCGGTGCTAACCCAGGCTCAGCTGGGATTTAAAAGAGAAATTTGGCTGCACAACAGTGTGAACTGTATGCTTGAAAATGGTTAAGATCTCTTGTGATTTGGCCTTAGTCAGTTTGGCTCAGTGGCTAGTGCTTTACCCGGTGGGCCAAAGGATCCCGGGTTCGATTCCAGTCAAGGGCGTGTACCTTGGTTGCAGGCTTCTCCCTGGCCCGCATGCAGGAGGCAGCCAATCAACGTGTTTCTCTCACATTAATATCTTTCCCTCTCTCTCCCACTCTCCCCAAAAAACAATGGAAAAATATCCTCGGGTGAGGATTAACAACAATGACAAAAGATCTGCTGTGATGTGTGTGTTTTTAAATGCCCAGTTTTTAAAGAGAAAAACAGTCAAACTAGAGAGATAGCACTTGTCATCTATCAAATCATGAAATTCAGAGCATCGGTTAACACACAATGTTGATGAGGCCGTGGGTAATGGGACAGCACCAGTGGAGGCCAGTCTGATGGTGGCACCAAAAGGACAAATACATAGATTATTTGACCCAGAAATGCCACTTCGAGGATTTTGTCATATATATACATGCTGGTCCCATGAGCAAAATAATAGACACTCAAGGTTAATTGCAATGGCAAAGGATTTAGAACAACCTAAATGTCCATAAGTAGGGGACCTGTTCAATCCGATCTGACCAACTAGGGGCCTGGTGTGTGACATTTGTGCACTGGGGGGTGGTCCCTCAGCATGGCTGCGCCCTCTCGCAGTCCTGGACCCCTTGGGGGATGTCTGACTGCTGACTTAGGCCCACTGCGGGGAGCAGGCCTAAGCCGGCACTCGGACACCCCTGGAGGGATCCTTAGTGCTGCCACAGAGGCAGGAGAGGCTCCTGCCCCCGCTGTTGTGCTCATCAGCCATGAACCTGGATTCTGGTTGAGTGGCACCCACCCCCCCTGTGGGAGCACACTGACTACCAGGGGGAAGCTCCTGCACTGAGTGTCTGCCCCCTGGTGGTCAGTGAGCATCATAGTGACTGGTCATTCTGCCGTTCGGTCAATTTGCATATTAGTCTTTTTTTGTATCGAATTTCACACAATGAAATATTATGCAGCCGTGGCAAAGAAAGAGGCCCTTTATGTACTTGTACAGAATCGCCTTCAGCCTCATGTTAACTGGAAAAAGGTACAGGATAGCACGTGTGGAATGCTTCCATTTGAGGGGAAGTTATATGTGTGTTTATTTGTGCATAAATCATCTCTAGGCAGCCGCACAAGAAAAGGGTAACTGTAGTGCCCTCTGAGGAGGCAGCTGCAAGGCAGGGTAAGGCAAGAATAGCAGTTATTCCCAACGTATATCCCGTTATACCTTTTGAGTTTTGTACCAAGTGTATATGCTTTCTATTCAAATGCATTAAAAGTATATGTTTCCAAGTAAAGGCAACCGTTAGATTTCCCCAGGGCCCTCCAGGATAAGAGAGGAGACCGGGTTAAGGAAGATGCCACCATCCGGGCCAGAGCTGGCGGGCTCGGCCATGGCAGACCCGGGCCTGCAGTCAGGAGCAGGGCAAGCTGGGCCAGAGCCTTAGAGCCGCGCATCCATCCGCTGCTGCGGTCTTCTCAGGGGGCCGAGTGCAGGCCCAGCAGAGAGCATTGTTGAAGGGCTGGGCCCTGATTTGTCAAGAGGTGGAAAGGCTTTTCATCTATCCATTAAGTCGATAAATATTTATCAAATACCTACTGTTTATTGTGGTGTTGTGACTATGACCAGAATCAGTCACCTCTGCCCTCACGGCCTTGTGGAGAGGCAGACGGTGCACAGACAAGGCCTGCAGGGAGACCGATCGGTGACGGGACGGCACACGTGTGGGATCTCAGTGCTCTTCCCCGGGAAGTATCTCCGCCACGACCGGGAAGATGAGAAGGAGTTAGTCCGGCCAAGCGTGCAGCAAGTGTGTCCCAGGCAGAGGTTCATGCCAAGGCTGGAGGGTGCCGAGGAAGGGAGAGCCTGGGAAGATCCAAAGAGGGAAGGTGGACAGGGCTGGGCAAGTCTCGAAGGCCAGGTAAATTCAGAATTCACACAGGAGCCACGGGAGCCGCTTCCCGGAGGGCTTTACGTAGCGGATGTGTGTTTCCCGGGGGGTTCTCACTGGGGGAAGAGTGAACAGAGGGAGAGCAGCCAGTGCACAGGCTGTTGCCATAAGCTGGGGGAGACGTGGGGTTGGCTTAAATGAGGGGGGCAGGACTTCAGGGGGGAGGAAGTGGGTGGGTTTGAGATTTACGCTGGAAATCAGGCCAGCAGGTCTGGATCGTGGGTTTGTCAGGAGAGAGGCAAGGAGGGCTCTGAGTTGAGCCCTGGGCTTTTGTGTTGAGCCGAGTGTCGAGACAAACCCTGGGACGTGGACCGCAGCGGAAAGGAGGGGCAGGTTTGGGGTAGGAGAATCAAGAGCTCCACCTGAGACCCACTGGATCGGAGGTGTTTGGGGACATACAGAGGCATGAAGCAGAAAATGGGGTAGAGGAATCGAGCTCGGAGGAGAGGCATCGGCTGGAAATATACATCTTGAGTCATCAGCATATAGATGGTATTTAAAGCCCCAAGGCTGGATGAGCTCACCCAGGGGAGAGAGTATAGATAGCAAAGAGAAGGTCCAAGACTGAGTAGGTTAGAGAACAAGGAGTCCCGAAAGCCAGGGGGCGCGGCCGGAGTTTGGAGGCAGGTTCAGGATGCTGAGCGACAGGCAGGATGGATTAGAGAAATAGCCATATAGATGTGGCGGATTATGAGGTCATTGGTGGTTTTGGCAAAAGCGGTTTCCGCGGAGTGCTAGGGACAAAGAAAGGCTTGGAGGCGTTGAAAAATGCACCCAACACGGAGGAGAAGAGACAGCAAGTATAGCCAGCCCCTCAGGCGTTGTCTGATGACGTGCATCCCTGCGTTCTCTGCCCTGTGCGCCCTGAGGGCAGACAGCGAGGCCTGTAGGGTTTACATAAGCCACAAGGGGAGCCCAGCGCCTAGGAGGAGCTCGACACATGTATTTAACCATTGGAGGAGTAAACGAATGGATAATTCACTACTTGAGTCGAAAGGGCCTTTTCGGGGAGAGAGGGCAGCTATATTCTTTTGCGGAAACTGCAAAATCCACTCCAAAAGCTGAAGGCTCTGAGCCCCTTTTCTCCCCGCTAAACCCCAGGAGCAGCTGCACGTGGGGCTAGGGCCCAGGCCCAGAGCCAGGAACCAAGTTGAGTCCCTGCTGCCCTTTACATGCCTGTGACCGGTAACTCACTTTCTCTTTCTTAGAAGAGGTCAGTGTAGGGAGAGAGCCAGCCCTACAGGGGCCCCCCAAGGTGTTAGTTCTCCTCCTCTTTCCCCCTTTTCTCTCTGGGCTCTTTTTTTTTTTTTTTTCTTATGTAGGAAGCAGAACTTGGCAAGTGCTGCCTAGTGTTGCTGTGAGGAGAATGAGTGGGCAGTCCATGAGGGCAGGACAGATGAGGGTGGGGACCCAGTGGAGGAGGGAGCAAACCTCACACATGAACAGGCATTTGTGTAATAAAACCAAGGAGACCCTGAGGTGTCCTTGGGCTTGAGTAGGGCGGAACATATCTGTGACAGACAGTCCCTACCTGCCAATCCGAGGGGAGCTAACTCTTTGAAGCAGACTAGGGCCTGACAGAGTGAAGGTGGCTGTTGGGAAGTAACAAATCAAAGAAGGTTGGGGACAAGAAAGGGGAAAGGGAATGGCCCTTGAGGGAGACTCCCCAGAGAGGGGAGCCCACAAAAGCTCTGTGCATGACTGAGAAAGCTGACTCGATCCAAGGGACTTTCTCTGACAACCCCATGCCTGCCATTCCCCCTGCAATACCTTCTCCTGAAGCATCTGAGGCAACCTGTGGGAAGAGGTTGGTGAAGAGCCCGGAGTTGGAGAGGTGTGTCTTCCAGAAGAGGGAAAACTGGCAGGCAGGCGTGGACAATGCTGCCACCTCGTGGGGATCTCCTATGATTTCTCCTGGTTCCTCAGCTTCGCGCTAAGTGACAGGGTTTGGGTTGGGGAAATGTCTGTGCTCCTGAATTTGGGGACACGAGGCCAGGGGAAGCCTCAGGAAGGAAAATGCACACCCCTGGGAAATGCGTGCTGCCCACATTACTTTGCCCACCTGTGCCCTGGCTCCCTCCTCTGGCTAGTGAAAACGGTAGTACCTGCTTCGTAGGGTTGTGATAGTTAGATGAGTCCACCTATGGAAAGTGCTTGGCGCCGTAATAAATGCTCAGTAAATGGTGGCTGATCCAAGGGGAACTGAACATGAGCGGCCTTGCCCCCTTCTTTACAAAACACCTGCTCCTTCTCTACAAATACAGTGTCCTTTGCCCCACCCAGGCCCTCCCGTTTCCACATTCTGGGCTGCCACTGCTTACCCCAAGGGATGGGGGCTCTGGGTCCCAGCCTCTCCCCTGCTGATTCCAGGGTGGTGGGGGAAGGGTTCCAAGCCCCAGCACTTTCTCTCTCCCCTCACCCCTGAGTGTGGGGTCATCAGGGCTCCGGGCTGTGACATCATAGAGCCGCAGCCTGGGCTCAGGAGTGGGAGCCATGAGTCTGTGGCAGTGGGTGTGGGTGTGGCTGGTTGGGCTGGGGGCCGTTGAAGCAGGTGGGGAGTGCTGCTGGGAGCTGTGGGGAGGAGGAAAGCTGTGGGAAGGGGGAGGGGCTCCATGCCCCCTCAGGGGCTGGGGGGCCAAGCTTCGGCCTTTCTCTGTGCTCTCCACACTTCCGCCCCCTCCAGCGTGGGCCTTCTCGTGGAGAGTTGAGCTGACAACCCCATTCCTGGAACAAAATTGAGCCCCTCCACGGCCACTCGAAGGCTGTGTGGCCTGGCAGGCCCTGGGTCGGCCTCTGCCCCGGGGTGGGCGGAGTCTGGTTGGCTCTTGTCACAGAGGTTGCTGTGGTCCGCAGCGCCGCGCCCGGACGGCGCCAGGACCGGGGCCCTGGGAGCGGAGCCCCCGCTCTTCATAGACAGGCCTGACTTCTTTGATTACCCAGACTCCGACCGAGCCCGGCGCCTGGCCGTGGCCCGGTTCATCGGAGAGAAGCCTGTCGTCTTTGTTGAGCCAGGTAGGAAGCAGCCTGAGGAGGGGCGGCCTCCTGCAGAGCCCGGAGAGCTGGCCTCTGGGATGAGCCCAGGCCGCCTCCCCTGCCTCGTCTAGCAGGTTCCAACCCCAAGCTCTTCCATCACATCTTGGTGGGCATCCTGGTAGCCGCCTTCTTCTTCCTCCTCTTCCAGATCTGCACACACATGTAAGGCTGCCCCTCACTTCAGCCCCTCCCCCTCCCCGCTTCCTTGCCGGGGGCCTCCCACCTCTGACCTCCCTCCATGCCTCCCAGGAGCTGCCAGAAAGGGGCCTGAAGAGCCATCAGGCCCTGGACGCCAGGCGGAGGGCTCAGACCCACCCTCCTCCCCTGCTGAGGAATAAATGTTTTGCTGTTTTCTGCCCTGACTGCTCAGTGACCAGCCGGGGCCTGCCCTGTCCTGTGGTCATTTTGCTCTCTGTCCACAGCCTCCCCGCCCCGCCCCCACCCCCACCGCACATTGACTGGGCCAGGAGGCTGGCGGCGGTCACGCAGATCGTCTTTATTAGCGGTCTGTAAAGCACCTCCCAGGGTCCCCGACCCCAGACTGGAGGAAGCCTTGAGGGGTCTGTAGCACCAGGGACATGCCAGGGCCTGAGGGCAAGTGTGCAGCCTAAGGGGGAAGGAACCGCCCCTCACCTGCCCGGGATGCTCAGCGCTGGGAAGGCTGGGGATAGCAGCCATCGCCCCCAACAGACTAGTTAGAATGTGGGTAAATAAATAAGATCCCTCAGGCTGGCCTCCTTGGAGAGGAGCTGAGGGCCACCAGCCCTGAGCAGACCCTCCCAGAGCAGGGAGCTGGGAGAAGTTGCAGCTGGGGTGCGGTGGCCTTGGCAGCAGGGCCTCTCCCACTTTCTGATTCCTGGTCCCCTTGAGTCTCCATCAGCCTCCCGAAGCCCTCAAGCCTCAAAAGAAGTGGTGCCCTTTCCTCTGCCCTTCGCTCCTCAGGGCCCAGGGTTGTGGTCAGAGACGGGGGGGTCTGCAGGAGGGGCCGCCGCCCTCAGCTCCGCGAAGCGGGACCAGGTCCTCTCCCTGCCCCTGAGCCCTGCGGGTCTGCACCCACCCTTCGGAGTCCATCGTCAGTCCTGGGCTGCCAGGCTCCTGGCTCCACACCCCTCGCAGCAGCCCCAGAGCCTCGTCCCCGGGAGGGAGGGGTGGGGCTGGCGAAGGGGCGGGCAGGGTCCTCTGGCCCCACCTCACTCCCGGGCCGGCGAGGGCGAGGGCGACGGGGAGCTGCGGGGCCAGAAGAGGCGGAAAGCCCCGCGGCAGATGAGGAAGAACCAGTAGAGCTGCGGGGCGAGCAGCAGCGCGGCGCCCAGGTTGACGTGCGCCGGGAGGGCGCGGGGCACGGCGAGCAGCGGCAGGCCCGCGTGCCGCCCGTAGGCCCAGTACAGGTAGGGGAAGAGCAGCACCCGGCAGCACAGGAAGCTGAGCAGCATCAGGGCCCCGTTCACCTTGTGCAGCAGCGTGTGCTGCTGCTTGTACTGTGGGCGGCGGCGGAGAGCAGCCGGGTGAGGGCGGGGCGTGTCCGCCCACAGCCCCGCCGGGCCCGCCCACAGCCCCGCCCACAGCCCGCTCGGGCCCGCCCACAGCCCCGCCGGGCCCGCCCACAGCCCCGCCGGGCCCGCCCACAGCCCCGCCGGGTCCGCCCCTCTGCCCGCGTCCGGGCCTCCCCTCTCCCGCAGCCGTAGTCGCTCCCAGACCCGACCCCGCGCCGGCCCTTCCCGCGCCCTCCCTGCGGGCTCCTCCACCCTCAGGCGTCCTCTCACCTGGATGAGGATCTTGCCAAGGCAGACGAAGGGGGTGCTGACCTCGGCCATCAGCAAGCAGCCTAGAAAGTAGTCTCCCTTGCCCTGACGCCACACCTGAGAGGAGAGGAAGGAAACACAGCCTCGCCCTGGGCGTGTGGGCAGCACCTGCTCTCCCTCCACCACCTTTCTGTTCTGAGAGCCTGCACCTGCCCTCCCTGCATCCCGCAGTCTTGTAGGTGAGATGGTGTGCAGTGTGTTACATATGAGGAAACTGAGGCTCAGACACACACAGCCACAGCAGCTCCATGCCCCAACGCTGGCGTGGCCCGCCAGGCCTGCTGACCCAGGCCCTCTTGCTGCGTGGGGCTGGTCTGGTGCTCAGTACACCCGCCTTGGGCCTCCCACCCAGAGCCTGTCGGCGCTGGAACCTGGACCCAGGGCTCGCAGGCTCCCCACAGTGCGGCATGTCCCCGGCTGGCAGCGCCCGACTCACCACCGAGATGGGGAAGCACACCAGCACCATGACGGCGTGGTGCAGCACCATGAGGAACTCCTTGTGCAGGTAGCCGCGCGCCACGGCCCAGGTGCTGCCTGGGGCGCGGGCCTCTCCTTCGTCCCCTCCGTGCCCCTTGACCTGGTGCTTGTGCCAGTGGCAGAGAAACATGGCGTAGATGTCGTAGATGAAGTAGGGCACTGCGAACTGTGTGTAGGCAGAGGAAAGCCAGTGTCTGTTGGGCAGAGAGAGGAGGAGGTGTCAGGAGGAAAGGGTGCGGACACCGTCGCCAGGCGCCAGGGCTGATGCTGGTGCAGCCTGTGAGCCAGACCTCCAGTGCTCTCCACACCCCTGAGGCGGGGTGGGCGCTCAGACTGCAGGATGGAGCCAGGTCAGAGGGCAGAAACTGCTGGAAGTCATGCAGTCACGGCTGGAAAGCAGCAGCGATGAGATTCAAACCCAGACTGACTTCAAAACGCATCAATTTTTTACAGTCATTCATTCATCTCTCTCTCTGCAATATGGTGGGAGAAGAAGGGCAAGAGAGAAAGAGCAGAAGCAGAGAGAAAACAAGCTCGGGCAAGATGTGAAAGGCATCGGCGGTGAGGGCACATAGGAGGGCGAGAGCCATGGGAGAGGCCATCTTGGCTGGCGTTGACTAGTTATGACGTGCAGGCACTAGCCGAATATTCTAAGTCTTTACATGCCAACTTACTCCCCCACAAAAGTCCTCTCGAAGGGTTGTATGGTTATCCCCTCCATTTTACCAAGGGAAACTGAGCGGCTAGGTGACCTGGCCGAGGAATAAACCTAAGTCTGGCTCCACAGGCTCCTCACTGCCTGCTGTTGCCTGGAAGACAGGCCCACTGGCGCTGTCCGTGCCCCTGGCCTTCCTGAGTGTGGCCTGACGTCTTGCTTTCTCAGGTACAGCCGGGCACTGTGGAGAAAACACTTAGCGAAAGAAGCTGAGAGCAGAGCAAGTTCTATGTACTCTGAGAGTAAACAAAAATGAAAAGTGCATAATATGCAAGTCTGCATTTTTCTGCTGGAGTCAGTGCACTGAGCCCTTTCTCTCAGGCCCTGCAGTGCTGCAGACAGGCCCCGGGGGAGCGGGGGAAGGTCAGGGGGAACTGGCCCAGCTCAGTGGAGTCAGCTAAGAAAAGACACAGGACAGGGCTGAGGCCAAATGTGAGGAGCTGCTGCAGGGGAGGGAGTGAGACCTGGAAGTAGACTGGGGGGGGTCCGTGGGGGTGGGCTCGGGCTGGAGGCAGAATGTAAGCCCTGGGAGAGCGCGTTCTGGGGGAGGCTGGCCGGAAGGGCACAGGCGGCCCATGCTAGCAGGGTGATTTCAGGAAAAAAGGCTGAGACCCTGGTGGGAGCATGACCAGCAGGGAGAGAGAAGGAGCAGCTTAGCGACGGAGGGCAGAACGTGGAAAGGCGTCCAGCAGCTGAGAGAAGTTAGAGCCCCAAGGCCAGGAGAACCCGCTGCAGCAGACAGGGTAGGGGGCGGGACCACTGGCTTTTAGGGGAACTAAGACCATCCCCCAGTCCTTGGACAGCAACGTGAAGATTTACACCCAGAACCACCCTCTAAGCAATTAGGCGCTAGAATAGGAACAGCTGTGGCCTCTAGATTAGCCCTGATCCTCCTCTTCTACCTGAGGATTAAAAGGCGAGGGATAAGAACAGAGCTAGGCCAGGAGGAGAGGGAAGCGCAAGGTGACCTCCACTGCGAGGTGAGAGGAGGAAATGTGTGGGGATCCATACTCATTTTGGACTTAGGATGGAGAAGAGGGGGCGAGGGCTAGAAGAAGCTCAGTCACCTGGGTGGAGTTGGAAGAAAGTTCAGTATCCAGTATATGTGGAGCCACAATTGTGCTAGGCACTTAACACACACAACTCAACTCCTCCCTAGTTCAGGCTCATCCAGACAGTGTCCCTGGGGCTAGACAGCCACCATAGAAAGGAGGCAGGGCCCAAAGTGAAGCTGGGGCGTCGTCAGCACCCCTACAGGCAACTCAAGTGCAGCCCTAGTCACATAGAGATGGCCCGTCAGCACCATGGACAGGGGCCCTCTCCTTCCCACTCCCTCCACCTCTCAGGCCTGGACTTTGGCAAGTACCAGACACTGCAGCAGCTGCCAGTGCCAAATTTTGACCTACACACACACACACACACACACACACACACACACACACACACACACACACACACACCATTAGTGGCTTTGTTTTTGTTGTCTCTCCCTCATGCATGAAGCTGGGGCTGGATCCCTGGATTCTGGGAGGAGGTGAGGGGTGAGCCCAGCGTGAAGAAGAAGGCACCTCAGTTAGCTGCTGGTTGGAAATAGGGTCTGAAGGGTGTAGGATGAGAGGAGGTAGGGGAGAACCTATGAGCTGCTTCTAGAATCCTGTTTGATCCCTATTCCTTCTCTGGTTGGCTCTGACCTTTAAGGACAGGACGTGGATAAATTTATCCCTGGGTGTTGAGTTGCAGCTGTTGCAGTTAACTTGCTCAGGCCCAGTAAAGGGCTTGGGGACCACTGACAGATCCCCCTGGCAGATCTCAGGGGTCACACACACACACACACACACACACGAGGCTGGAACTTGGGCAAAGAGGGTCTTGGGCACTTACTGGTCATCAATGATGTGTTTGCAGGAGGTGGAGACGATGTAGCCAGCCGTGGAGGCCATGACAGCTTGGACAGAGGACACCAGCCTGGGGAGGGAGAGACAGCAGCGGTAGAGGGAGTGGACACACCCCTTGGTTTCTCCCCTTTATTGTCTAGTTATGATGCCTTAGACTTGGTTATTTCTCAGGTGCCTCTCTGCCCATCTTTTCCCAAAGCTGCCTGTCCCAGGCTCAGCGCCACCACCTCAGCTCCTGTCTTTGCCCAGCTGCCACTCCTCAGTTCCTCCCATTCCTGGCTGCCAGCTCTCTTCCCTGGGCTGTGAACACAGAGTTGTCTTCCTCCCAGAACACCAGGGAGGTCACCATGGGGTGAGGCCATGCTGAGAATGTGTGGCTGACAACAATGCCCCTTCCTTGAGGGGTGGAGGGGCAGCACAGGATGGCAAGGGGAAGCCCTGGGTCTGTACTTGCACCGGTCAGCTGCCCATCATCATACTGGTCATCAACTAGTCCTTCAGTGACCCCAAATTCCTCTAGCCACTTTCCTACTGTATCCTTAACTGCCACCATGCTCCCTTCCCCAACTCTGGCCCTTAGTCCAGGGCTGTATAGAGTTCTACCTTTCATTCATCTGTCCCTTGTCCCCCCATGTGTTACACATGCCCAAGTAACACACAGCTCTGTGGCCCTGGCCTCAGTCCCTAATATCTTGTAGGATGTTCTAGTCACATGCTGTTGGGGAGGTTGGGAGGGTGAGCGAGGAAAGGAAGAAAAGCAGTCTGAATGCTAGTAGACCAGATGGCTGGGTTTGGATGAGGTCTCCTGGGACAGAGAATAAGGCAGTGAGGAGGAAAGGGAGCTTGAAGGTAAAGCCCACTGACCCCCCCCCCAGGAGCCCCCAGATCCCACCAGGCCAAGGGTCCAGGGAAGGACGGGTTCCGTTCATCCTCACGAAGCCTGAGGAGGGGAGAGGGGCTGGGGGGGAGGGATGCGGTTTACCTGGCTGAGACAATGACCGCGTCGGCCTCCTCCCAGCGCAGCTGGGGCAACCGCTGGAGCGTGTTCTTGGAGAGGAGGAAGAGTCCGGGGAACACCACCCCCCCAGCCACCAGGGTCAGCATGGTGGCTCGGGCCTCGGGCAGGGAGAAGAGCAGTGGGGAAGGGACGGGGAGATGGAGCTGAAGGGAGTTCGAGGTGGAGAAAAGACAAAAAGCCAGAGAGGAGAGAGAGGGAGAGGGGCACAAAGGGGCAGGGCAGGAAGGGATGGGGCAGGGGAGTCAGGCTGCAGGCAGGAGCAAGGGAGTTAGGTTAGATGGGGAAAGGGGTGAGACCAGGAGAGGGAGGATCCCAGGAAAGGAGCAAGAGAAAGCCAGCCAGAGGGAGGGAGGAAGGGAGACGAGGGAGGACTTGGTAAGAGGACAGAGAGGGAGAGGTAGTGGAGGAGCAGGAAGATGCGGGTGGGGGAGGGGAGGGAGAGAGAAGGCAGGTGGGAGGGGGGGCTTACGTGGAGAGGCTGGGAGGGCCCCAGGAGGCGGGGTGGGGGGTGAGGGGTGGGACCGTGGGGCCAGCCCTGAAAGGCAGGGAGGGAGGGTGGGAGAGAAGAGAGACAGAGGAGCGGTGGGGCAAGTGGTCAGCGGTCAGCACTGCTCTCCCGCCTCTCGCTGCCACCACAGCTCCCCGCTGCCCCGCACTGACGCTGCGTGGGGCATAATAGAGAGTCCATGCCCAGCCCCCTGCCCCCTCGGTGGGAGGGGGAGGGGGAGGGCAAGTCACCAGCTGGGGGAGGGCGGGGGAAGGGTGGGGAAATGATGGCACCGACCAGACACCAAGAAACCGGACCTGCAGTGGCGTCTCCCCATGCAGCTCTGAGCCACAGCCGTGGCTGCGACAGAGATGGGGGGAGCAAAGAACGAGGGAGGGGGAGGCCCTTAAAGGGACAGCAGCTGCGGGCACAGGGGGCTGCCTCGGACTAGGGCCAGGGGAAGGGAGGTTCTCCTCTTGGGGGGAAAGATGGCCCAGGGTTCCTTGGCCCGCTGGGCTGGGGAGGCTCTGAACCCCCAGATGGGCCTGACTGTGTTTCCCACCGGCATTTTGCAAATGCTGCCCAACACGTGTTCCTCCATTGGCTGTTGGGGGCCCAGCTCAGGGCCCCCCCCCAGGAGCGGATGGAGGGTGCCCTGAGGGAGGGAGCAGGAGGAAGTGGTGCGTCTTGCTGTCTCTGGAGAATTATTTTCAGGAATGGATAGGAATAAAAACACTGGTCAAGAAATGGCCCGTTGGCCATCAGTGATCCTCCCCAAGACACACAGGAAAGAGGCAGGAGCCCTTTCCTCCGAGGTGTCAGAATGGCTGCAGGTTGAAGAGGGAGGAGAAATGCTGCCTCTCGGAAAACCCACCTGAAGCCCTAGAATGCCCCCCGCCCCCACCCAGTCCCCTCATCACTGGTCACTCTTTTTCTCTAGGTTGATTATGCTTCTTCCTCTGCGACTTCCCAGAACAGCCGTGTCCGAGTTGAAAAGGGCCTGGGATTGGCTGATTCAAGCCCCTCATTCAGCCATGAGGAAGCCGGGGCCTAGTGACTTGGCCAAGGTCATGGCTGCTTTCTGCCTCTGCCTTCCCATGACGCACCACAGTCCTTGGCCTTCTGCCTGACGTGGGACCTGCTGCCCCAACCTTTGGTCTCCAGGCCTGCCCTGTAAGGTACACCTCAATAAGCAACCCTACAATTTGCCTTCCCCCGTCTACAGCCCATTCCACAGCCCATTCCACAAGCCATTCCACCCAAGTCAGAGAGCTGGAATTTGCTGTTGCGCGCTGCCCCCTAGTGGCGAGCTTCAGGAACAGACCCCAGGAGGTGTCTGGCCTTGGCAGGAACCATGGACAATTTTAAAAGCAGCAATGACCTTACGGAGACCCAGCTTGGAGAACGTTTACTGTGTGCTCAGCACTGGGCCAGGGGAATCACGGCATTCTTGCTCCATCTTCCCGATGGTAGTACCATTGTTTTACAGACAAGAAACTAGGTTTAGAGATTTAAAAAAAAAAACTAAGAAAAACTTGCCCAAGACAAAACATAATTGGCAAAGCTGGATTTCAAACCTATGTTTACACACCTCCAAGTGAAAGAATGGCAAAGCTACACACAGTGCGGAGCTGGGGAGGGGGGGCAATGGCAAGCAGCCGGGACTGCTCAACTGAGGACCACACACCTGGTGAAGGAGGCGCGGCTTCAGCGATGACGGGGTTAAAGTAGGCAGCGACGGTTTTCTGTCTTCGGGAACTCACCCCGATAAATTCCGCCCTGCTGCCCCCTCTCTCTCCAACCCCGGGTTTGGAGACAGCTCGCCTGTATATTAAGCTTTGTCAAAAAGCCACAAATTCACAGCACCAGGGCCCACCCTAGCCACAAACGTGTTTTGTTTATTTTTTTATTTTCCTTCTTTTTTTAAAATATTTTTTGGGGGTTTTTTGTTTGTTTGTTTTACAAATGTGTTTTGTTTGGCCAGTATGGTATTGTCGATACAGTAATTTCTGAAGTTCTAAGTTATTTGTCAGTGTTTGAAAATTAGGAGAGTTCACCTAAACATTCAACTTCTTTTAAGAAAGAATCAGAAGATCAGACAACGTTGGGCCCACATTTTAAGCCGAGCAGCTGCTGTCCCCCTTTAAGAAATGAGCCGAGTCCTCCCTCCAACTCAGGAAGTCCCAACAGCAGTCCCTTCTGTTACTTGCAGGGCGGCTGCAACTGCACTTTATACCGTGATTTGGCTGACCCTCCATGTCTCCAGGAAGAATGGAAGGTGGTTGTTTTTTTAAAATGTGTTTTTATTGATTTCCGAGAGGAAGGGAGAGGGAGAGAAAGATAGAAACACCAGTGGTGAGAGGGAATCATCTGTTGGATGCCTCCCGCACGCCTCTGATGGGGGATCAAGCCCAGGACCCTGGCATGTGTCCTGTCAGGGAATCGAACCTGTGACCTCCTGGCTCATAGGTCGATGCTCACCAGCTGGGCGGAGGTGGGTATTCTTATTAAACCCATTTACAAATGAAAACTCCAAAGTTCAGAGATGCTGAACCCCAGCTAGAGTCTTTTGACTATTGAATCTCCCCCTCTTCCCCCCAACACACACACACACACACACTCACTCACACACACACACTCACTCACACACACACTCTGCTTCCGCTCTCACCACTAACCCTCCTGGACGCAGGAGCCAGCTGCAGGAGCCCTGGCCCTGGAAGGACGCCCTCACCCTGTCCTCTTACTTGGATGCCACCATCACCGCCTCTGGTCTCGGCATCTGCAGGTTGGAGTGGCTCTGCAGGCCCCAGCAGAGGAGAGCGAAGACCAGCGGGAAGAAGACGCAGCCCAGCAGGAAGAGCAGGGTCATGCCTGTCTGCGGGAGGAGAGAGACGCTGCGGGGACGCCGCCACCAAGGAGCTCCAAGGGCCATGGAATCCCTGCATCCGTGACCATCAGAAGCCACCGGCATAGCTCTTCCCTGGCCTATGGGCCCCACATTGTACTTTAAAGACCGCTCGTTCAAGACAACGGGACAGCCTATTTTTTATCAACCCAATCCCCAAAATGTCATCTTTCCCATACCCCCTGAAGCTCATCCGGACCTCCTAGTCCATCACACACAGTAAAATCTCTTCTCTTTCCCCTTCGACCCTGATGATGTGGGAAGTCTCCCTCAGCTCCACCCAGCCATCCCAACCTCTGCCCCTCCAAACTCTCCATGCACCCCTCCCTTCTCCCAGGCCCTGCCCTCTGAGGGCCAAGGTGGAAGGAAGCTAGAGAGGGAGGCTGTCTCTCATCAGCACCCAGAACTCGAACGAAAGAGGGGTGGTGGTGTTCAAATTATAAAGATATTTGAAATTTAAAAGTAACAGGGGAAAAAAAAACACCCCAAAGCATTATCCCATTAAAAACAATAACCCTGAAAAGATATATATTTACATATATGTGATTTTTGTCTGGAAAAGCTTCCTCTCTCATCCACTCCAGGGAGAGGAGTGGGGAAGTCCCAAAGGGGATCCAGTCAGGGCCTGCCACCCTGCACCCCTTCAGCGTCTTCCAGGGAACGCCTCAGGATACAAGGAAAGTGTCGCAACTGCAAAGGCCCGAGGGAGAGACCGCTCTGCTGAGGCAGTTGGAGAGGGTGGGGGCGACCTTCTCCCATGGGTGGGCTGTGGAGCGATTGGAATATGCAGTCCTCACACGGCCCCCTTGATCCCTGCGTGCGCCCTATGATGTGCTTCCGAGAGGAGGGGCCCGCTCTGGCGGGAGCGGGGAGTGGGGGGGAGCTTCCTCCTGCGGAACTGGCCGGCTGCATTTCAGGGGCGGAGCTGAAAGAGGAGAAAGGGAGAGGAAGGAGGGCAACATAAGAACAGCGAAAGAAACAAAATAGAACCAGAGGCTGGGTCCTTAGAACCAACTGACAGTGGCGGGGGGAGGGTTGGTGAAAGAAGGGGAAGAGAACAGCCAAAGAACATGTATGCACAGTCCATGGACACAGACCACAGAGGAGGTGGGGCTGGATGGAGTCAGGGGAGGGATGGGGGACATCTGTAATCATGCCAACAATTGAAAAAAAAAAAAGAATATCATAAGTAGTTGTTGCTTTAAAGGATAGTATAGGGCGCTCTGGCTGGGTAGCTCAGTTGGTTAGAGCATCGTTCCGATTTGTCAAGGTTTCGGGTTCGATCCCGGAATAAAAGACAGAAGAGGACAATAGTTTATTTAGCTGCAGTTTCTTGCGGGGGACCACCTGATCTTCAGATTTAGCCTCCACAGGCAATAGCAGAAACATTCTGCACGGCTCCATGTGGATGAAGTTCAAAACAGGCGAAACACATCCATGGGAAATCAGGAGCATTTAAGTTGGAGGAAGTTGACTGAGAGGAGACTCAGTGGGCCTTCTGAGCCCCAAATAAAGGAATGCCCTTATATTGATCACTGGTGTATACCCATGTAAACGTCCTCAATGAATACTCTTTTAAAAATATTTTTTATTGATTTCAGAGAGGGAAAGGGAGAGGGAGAGGGTGAAAGAAATTGACTTAAAAGCCCAAGAAGTGCACAGAACCCCAAAATAAAGAATCTAAAGAGCACCACACCAAGGCCCATCATAATTAAAATGCCAAGGGCAAAAGACAAAGAGAGAATATTAAAAGCAGCAAGAGAAAAACAGTTAGTTACTTATAGGGGAGCACCCATACGATTGTCAGCGGATTTCTCAACAGAAACGATGCAGGTCAGACGGGAGTGGAGAGAAATATTCAAAGTGATGAACAGCAAGAATCTACAACCAAGATTACTCTATCCAGCAAAGCTATCATTCAGAATTGAAGGTCAGATGAAGTGCTTCGCAGATAAGAAAAAGCTAAAGGAGTTCATCACCGCCAAACCAATATTATATGAAATGCTGAAAGATATTCTTTAAGAAGAAGAAGAAGAAAAAGGTAAAAATATAAATTATGAACAACAAATACACATCTATCAGCAAATGAATCTAAAAATCAAGTGAATTAATAAGCTGATGAACAGGATAAACTGGTGACTATAACAGAATCATGGACATAGAGAGGGAATGGACTGACAATTCTTGGGGAGAAAAGGGGTGTGGGAAGTGCAGCAAAAGATTGGACAAAAATCATGCAACTATGGGAGAGGACAGTGGGGGGAAGGTGAGGGCGGAGGGTGGGATGGGTACCTGGTGGAGGGGAGCTGGAGGGAAGAAAAGGGGGGAACAATGTAATTAACAAACTGAAAAATAAAGAAAAAAAAGAAATAAAAATGGGTGTAAAAAAAAGAAGAAAGAAACATCAATGATAAGAGAATCATTAATCAGCTGCCTCTAGCACACCTCCTACTGGGGATGGAGCCCTCAACCCGTGCATGTGCCCTTGACCGGAATCCAATCTGGGACCCTTCAGTCCGCAGGCTGACTCTCTATCCCTGAGCCAACCTGGTAGGGCAGACTCTTATAATTTGTGCGCTGTATTTAAATGAAGCTAGAATTTTAAAAATTGTAAACAAATATAGGCTCTTCCTTTCCCAGAATGGTGGTGGGCCAATTTCTGTGAGCCTCAATTCTTCCTGTGAAGCTGGGAAAATAAAAATACCAGCTCACTAAATGCTACCTGTATAACATTTACTAGGGGCCAGACACTGCTCTAAGGGGCCAGACATTGTCATTTCTTCGAAACAGCATTGAGGGTAAGGATTATTATTGTGCCAATTTTACAGATGAGAAAACAGAGGCACAGAAAGGTTTGGAAGAGAATGAGGTAGGGTTTTTCCCCATTCCACCAATACATAGAGAATGTGTTGGTCTCTATAATGTTAAGCAGATATAGAAAACTCATAAATTCATTTTTCTATAGGGTCTGAAAATTTAAATAAAAAGAAACAAAGCACCACTGAATACAATTTGGACATATCAGTCACATTTTCATAGCTTACTTCTGTTACTGGTTCTTGCTTCCTTAGCTATTCCATTTTTCTTCCTCTGGATAATCTTCTGAAAATTAAAGATTAAAATAAGATTGTTGAAGATGAGACCCCTGGTTGTCTAAGCAGTATCCATTCTCATCGTCTTTCTTATTTTGTTGGGGAATAAATGTGCCTATTTTTTTAAAAAACTGTATTTCCCAGCTTCCTTTGCAATTAGAGGCCTGGCCAAAAGGATGTAAGCAAAAGTCCTGTGGGATTATGAGGAGAGCTTTCTGAAAGGGCGTCAATGCGGTCACAAAGATAGGGGGGGGGGGGGGGGGGGCGGTGCTTAAACGGAGGTTTGAAACCAGGCACGGTCTGGAGTCAGTCTGGATTATCTTCCCAGCTCCTGTGCGGGCTCGCTGTGAGCATTAAATAGAAATAGTGTATATAGCCCTGGGCGATTTGAATCAGTGGACAGAGCGTCAGCCTGGGGGCTGAAGGGTCCTGGGTTCAGTTCTGCAGGCCCGATCCCGACTAGGGGGCGTGCAGGAGGCAGCAGATCAATGATTCTCTCTCATCAATGATGTTTCTCTCCCTCTCTCTCTTTCTCTCCCTTCCCCTCTGAAATCAATTAAAAAATATATTTTTAAAATTGTGTAAACTACTTTACACAGTCCTGTTAGCTACTATTATTAGGAGCACTTGAAGTACACAAGTCTCTGAAATACTAATATGCTTTGCAGACATTCTATCATTTTTTAAAAATAACATTTTTATTGATTTCAGAGAGGAAGGGGAGGGAGATAGAAACATCAATAATGAGAATCATTGATTAGCTGCCTCCTGCACGCCCCCTGCTGTGGAAGGAGCCCAGAACCTGGCATGTGCCCTGACCAGGAATTGAACCATGACCTCCTGGTTCATAGGTGGATGCTTACCCACTGAGCCACTCGAGCTGGGTAACATTCTCTCATGTAAGGATCATTACAATCTTACAAATAATCTCCCCATTTTAAAGCTGAGAAAAACTGAGGCTCAGAGAAGTGGAGTGACGTGCCCCTTGCTGCATTGTAAGCCGCAGAGCAAAGACTCTGGGTCAACATGACTGCCGCCTTCTCCGTTGGGAGAGGAGAAGGGAGGAAGAAAGGGGGAAGCAGAGGAAGGGGTGAGGAGCAGCAAGTGGGAGACATTGCCCCTCTGGTGCTAAGGGACAGCCGTTCTCCTCTGGCCTGTGTCTTACCCTGGAAGAGAGAACAAGAAAGGGAAGGATCCTGGGCCAGGAGCTGGTAAAGGTCAGGCTCCAGTTTCATTAGAATCTGGACTCTCCTACGTTTCCTTCCTTGGTTAGTAATTTCTTCTAACAGTCCAGGGCTGCACGGTCTTGTCCAAGAGAGAAAGGATCAGGGGAGAAAAGAAAGTTGTTCAGAGCACTGGCTGTTAACTTTTTTCACAGTGACCACCAAGAGCTACATTTTACTTCCTGGCTCAGCACCCGCACACACACGCGCACCGAACCCAAACTTCCTCACCTGCTCCTTGGTCCTGTGCAGTGCACTGTGGCATTTTCTGCATCGGTTTAATCTCCCCAAATTGTGGCCATGCCCCATGACGCCAATGTCACAGACCATTGTGAGTAACCACCCAACTTGGGAAAACCTTGGTTTCTCAGCGTCTTTTCATTCATGCTCTCCTAAGGAGCCTCTTTTAGACATTTTGTTTCCCACTCGCTACTCTTGGTGAAATTCGGATAACAGATATACTGTGTATCTGTGCTTTCTATATAAAAAAGGAAGATTTATTTTGCCCTCCAATTTTTGCCTCCTTGGGGGCAATGTTATTACCCCTGTTGAGAATGCATGAGAGACATCATACCAACTCATTTTCTGAGCCTTTACACACCCTCCCCACATCCAATGAGATTGTAGGAATCCCATTCCACAGATGAATACGCCAAGGCCGAGAGGTGACGTGAACGACCGGGGACGGAAATGGCTGGTAGGTGGGTGCAGAGACCCCCTGAGATCCCAGCTCAGCTGTTAGTCACCCCCAGCGTCGTTTCCCCACACGAACAATGGTGGGACTGGTCCAAAGAAGCGTTTTCTGTGTGTTGTGGTTTTCTTCCCTGTTTGACCTAATAATAACGAACATTTATACAGCACTTAATGCCTGTCACACATCAACGCCCTTTACGCACATGAACCAATGGAACCTCACCGTAACCTAAGAGGGAGATGCCATTGTCACTTCCCGTCACGGGTGAGGGAGTTGCGGCCCAGCGAGGCGGAGTGATGCCCAGTCACTCGGGCAGTACACGGCAGAGCTGGGATTGGAGTCCAGAAGCCGGATTTCCGGAGCACTTGCTTTTAAGCATGTACTTATTATTTTTAAATTTTTTCATTGATGTAGGAGAGGGAAGGAGAGGGAGATAGAAACATAGATGATGAGAGGATCATTGATGGGCTGCCTTCTGCACGCCCCGCACTGGGAGTCAAGCCCACAACCCGGGCATGTGCCCCTGACCAGAATCAAACCCGGGACCCTTCAGTCCGCAGGCAGAGCTCTATCCACTGAGCCAAACCAGCTGGGGCTTAACCATGCACCTAAACTTTAGGTCCTAAAAGGAAACTTTTATCACTATAGAAACTAGAAAGCCATTTTCACTCGTTTTACACAGACCGTAACGAAACATCAATAAGGTGAAAACACTGCTCGATCCTATCGCCTGCTGCACTCTGAGCTGGAGGCCCTCTCCCCTAGAGCAAAGGCGAGATAAGCCTGCACAGAGAGGTGCGGACGGCTCCTGGCAGCCCCGCCGCTTCCTCTCCTGGGGATAGGCAGAGGTGCTGAGGAGGATGGGGAAGAGCCACTCCCTGTGTGCGCCTGTGCATCCAGGCAGATCCGAGATCCACCTCCAACAAACTGAGACGGTGTGCACGCCACGCACCGCCACCCCTTATCCGGGCGGCCCAGGCGCGTCCCAGCACCCCCGCGGGCGGGCACACGGCCGGGCACAGGGGGGCGGCCGCCTGCTCTGAAGGCAGCACCCACAGGGGCAGCGTGGGGTGGCACTCCCTGCCCCAGGGCCATGCTGGCGCACCCCGGTGGGTCTCTGGCCCCTCGCTGCCCGCACAGACCCGCTCACAGACCTGCCGCAGCGTCCACCCCGGGCCCAGGCTCACCGTCTCCCGCCACCTCAGGCTCCCCCGCCACAGGCTGCCCGGTCCATCCTCTCCGTAGCGGGCGCAGCCAGCCCAGCCCCGCGGAGGTGTGAGGTGTGACATCGCGGGCTGTGAATAAGTAACCAACGAGCAGGCCGAGGTGACCTGTTTCCCACATGATACCCAGGGAAGGCTCCAGTTCCCCGGGTGCCGGCACATTTATTATTTACTGCTTTAACTGGACCGGGCCCAGGGTAAGTGCGGTGCCAAACCGGCTCGGTCCCACCCTTCAGCTGTACAACAGGACAAGCTGGGGGGCACAACAGGTCAGCTGGAGTCAGAAACGAAGTGCCCTGGCCCCTTGGTGGGGCCCCGTCGGTTGTGTGACCTTGGTCAAGCTCCAGAGCTCTCTGAGCCTCCGCTGTGCACACGCGGTCCCGCTGCCACCGGCTCGCCAGGAGCACTTGGGCGCGTGATTTAACGCCTCTGCGCCTTGGGGTTCTTGTCTACAAAACGGGACAAGAGCAGAACCTCTGCACAGGGCTGCTGGGATGACCGAGTGTGACGTGAGGCGTTGTCGTTGTGCAGGGCCAGCGGGGCTCGCTGGGTGAGTGTCTGGACCTAGGAACCAGGAGGCCCCAGTTGGATTTGTGGTCAGGGCACAGGCCCAGGTTGCAGGCTTGCTCCCAGTGGGGAGCGTGCAGCGGGCAGCCAATCAATGATTCTCCTCACCCTGGATGTTCCTATCTCCCTCTCCTCTCCCTCCCTCTCTGGAGTCAATAAGGATATATTTTTAGAGAGCTGTCATCATTATATTCTCAAATGAGCCCTGGCTCTAGGCCAGATTCTCCGCCCACCTTTCCCTTCATGGCCACAGTAAGGCCGGGCAGTCTCCCCGGAGCCCCTGGTGAGGAAGACTGAAGCTTAATGACCTCAGTGCACTGGCCCAGGATCACACAGATGCGTAGTGGCAGAACTAGAATTCAAATCTAAATCTTCCCACTTCTAGAATCCCATCTCAACTGGGTCAGAATGCTTTTCCCTCTAGAAAAAGAAAAAGAAAAAAAAAGGCGTCTGCCACTCGGGTGTGCCGTCAGGATTAAATAAAATCAAGTCTGCGGAGAGGCCTGTACTGACGCCTGCTCAGCTCAGCTCAGCTTCTTATTCCCCGGGGTCATTTCCTAAGCACAAGACTTTCCTTTTCATAATGAGGAGGCTGCTGAACCTCCACTCTAGCAGGCAATGCTGTCTGATGCCCACAGAGGGGCTGGAAGTGTGAGAGCTGCCGGGTTTCCTTCGCCCAACCAAGCCCCGGCCTGCCAAGGCTTCTTTCTCAGTGGCTTTCTCCGTGTCTCCGGCCTCCCACTCACCCCACGATTGGGAGTACACACCCCTCCTCTCCTTCCCAGGGGCAGGGCAAATCTCCCGGTGCTGATAGCTGACAGCTCCCGCTTGGCACTGTAGGCAGAGGGAGAACGGATGGTTAGCCAGCTATTTCGTCTGGCCTCTAGCAATGGTGTGATGTGGGAACAAGTGGAGCCCTGGCAGAGTGGGGTGCCTACATCACTCCTCCTATTGGCTTGGCACTGTCCCGCCGCCTGCATAATGTATGAGCCCATGGTAGGAGCAGAATACCATCAGCAAGAGCCCGGCCACTGCAGGCCACGCAAGTGTCCAGGGGCCCTGCCAAGGCTCACATCTCTGGGCTGGCAGGGGCTGACGAGGAGGAGGGAGCATGTGTCACCCGAGGCCTTTCTGGGCTGGCCACGATGTGGGCCTCGGGATTCTGCGAAGATAGGGGCGCCCAAGAGACAGCCTCGAGAGGCAATCTGGCCCGCCTGGGTGGCTCAGTGGCTGAACGGCGGCCTATGAACCAGGAGATATGGTTCGATTTCAGGTCAGGGCACATGCCTGGATTGCAGGCTCAGTCCCCAGTATGCGGCATGCAGGGGACAGCCAATCAATGATTCTCTTTCATCATTGATGATTCTATCTCATTCTCCCTCTCCCTTACTCTCTGAAATCAGTTAAAATATACATATACCACATGAGGTGCCCCTTGTAAATATATATATATATATATATTTATGAGAGGCCGGTGCACAAAATTCATGCATGGGGTGGGGTGGGGGTGGAGTGAGATGTGTCCCTTAGCCTGGCCTGCATCCTCTCTAATCTGGGGCCCCTGTGGGATAGGGCCTAAACTGGCAGTCGGACAACCCTCTCGCAATCTGGGACTACTGGCTCCTAACTGCTCACCTGCCTGCCTGCTTGATCTCCCCTAACCACCCTGCCTGCTGGCCTGCTTGCCCCTAACTGCACCGGGTCTCTATTATAAAGGATATTTTAAAAGAAGGCGATCTGGCTCTGCCTTAGAATGAATGATGGGGACATGGAGACAACTAGACTCCAGTTTTCTGAGCTTGAAGCCCCCTCTAAGGGGCTTAGAGTGGCATCAACGGGCACCTCATGTGGTTGAAGGTGAGATCTGGGGCTGAGGGCCAGGAACCCTGGCAATTTCTGTGGCTGCCTCATGGTGTAGGCAAGCCCTGGGGGCAGCAGCTGGGATGAGGTGCACCTGGATGGAGAGCATGGGCACAAGCAGGCATATGGCAACATGCTTTCAGGGGAAATGGCAAACCTGTGTGTAGAACCAAAAAGGTCAGGAATGAAAGCAGGAGGTCTGAGTGCCTTGGCTCCCTGACAGCCACAGAACTAGGGCAGCTGGGTAACAACGCTTCATTGGTGGATACAGTTGGATTCCATTCATTCACAGAATCGGGCATTACTCACTGGAGACCCCCAAGACCAGGCCAAGTGCTAGGACTTGGGACATGGAGACAAATCAGACCCAGGTACTCACAGTGTAACTGGGGAGCCAGGCACCGGGGTGGAGGATTCAAATACCGTGTGGTAAAGTGATAGACATGTATATGGTGCCCAAAGCAGCCATAGGTCTTCCTGAGGTTGGCAGGAAGACCTCCCTGGGGCAAAATTGAACTGAGGCTTGAAGGATGAAGACTGAGTTCAGCAGAAGAACCGGGAGGGTGTGGTTCTAACAGAGGGAACAGCATCTGCAAAGGCATGGAGCTGTGCGGCCCTGTGCACTGGCTCAGGAACCCTGAACAGACCCTATGATGGAACCTTGAAGGAGCTAATGGGGTGCAAAACAGTCTTATTTGTTTATATATTATCTGAGCTCCCTCCCCCAGGAGGAGGAATGTAAGCAACACAAGGGGAGGGAATTCGTCTGCCTTGCCGGCTGCTGGAGACCCAGAGCCTAGAGCGGTGCTTGGCCCAGCGGCGTGTGCTTGAGAATGAGTCAGCTGGAGCCAGGCAGGGCCCAGACCGGGAGGTGTTGACAGTCAGCAAAAGCATTTGGGCTTTATCCTGGAGTCAGTTGGAACCTTCCCAGGTTTAAAAATAGAAAAGGAACAAGATCTGCTGTGGTGGAAGGAAATCACTTTTACAATGATGCGACGGTTCAAGAAATCAGATTATGAAGTCTTTTTAAAAAATATTTTTATTAATTTCAGAGAGGAAGGGAGAGAGAGAGAGATAGAAACATCAATGATGAGAGAGAATTATTGACCAGCTGCCTGTTGCACACCCACACTGAGGATCGAGCCTGCAACCTGGGCATGTGCCCTTACAGAGAATCAAACTGTGACCTCCTGGTTCCTAGGTTTACACTCAACCACTGAGCCAGGCCACCGCCACCGCAGCAGATTAAGAAGTCTGCAGTCGAGGGACTGTCTATAAAGAAGGGGATGGCTCCTGGAGGTCGGGCCAAGGCACAGGCAAGAACCAACCAATAGGCATGAATAAATGGAACAACAAATCTCTCTCTGTCTCTCTGTCTGTCTGTCTCTCTGTCTCTGTCTCTGTCTCTGTCTCTGTCTCTGTCTCTGTCTCTGTCTCTGTCTCTCTCAATTAAAAAACAAGCTGCTAACCTCAGAAAAATCGGCGGCAGAAGCGAAGCGGGAAGAAGAAATTTGGGTCTCGGCAGCCGCCGTAGAAGCAGCGCGCTGTTTCCACGGCAACAGTAGGAAGCCCGGGAGGTTTGTGGACGGTGCGGCCTCCACGGCCCATTGTACCCAGCGCGGCGCGGAACCCGTGAAGGGTCCGCGGCGCCGAGGGTGCAGGTGATGCAGGGGTGGATGGAGAGGGCAGGGCGTGGGGACAGCAGAGGGGTGTGGCTGGGTCGGGGTGGGGCCTGCGAGGGACGTGCCGCCCCCGAGTCCCCGGATCCGGACCGGGCCGTCGCTGGGCCTGTTTCCCCGAACGGGAAGTGGGGAGAAGGGAGTGGGCACCCAGTCCACTGGCCCCGCTCGGCCTCTGAGGCCCGGGACGCTCTCTCCTTTGCAGCTCCTGAGCCGACGCGCTGCCCTGCCCCATGGACGTGAGTCCCAGGCCCCTGACCCTCTCAGCGCCCTAAACTCGTCCAGACGTTGCCTGCCTTCAGGCTGGCCTGGAGAGGGGGCTCTTTACTCAGCATGTACCCTTCCAGCTCAGGACCAGAGCTCTGAGAAGGAATGCCAGGTCTGGGGACTTCCCACAGGAGGGCACTTTTCGCTCTGCCAGGCAAGATGAAGTTTGCCAACTAATCACGGAGAAAAGGCATCGCTGGCGGAGGGAACAGTGTGGGTGGAGACCTGGGGGTGAGAGAGAGGATAGGGCATTTGGGGGACTGCTGGGACTTAAGTGCGGCTGGAGAGTAGAGAGGGAAGGCGGGGTGGATGGGGCTAGACCCGGGCTTTTGTCTCTGAGATAAGTTTGGACGCAGTCACTGAGGGCCGTGAATGGATTGTAAGGAGGGAGGAACACACCAGGACCACTGCTGTGGAAAGGGGCAGCAATGTTGGCTGAGGGCTGGTAAAGAATCCGGGACAACAGGTCCATTTGGGGAGACCTTCTGAAAGGAAGTTCAGTCAGTCTTGGTGACCTCTACAAAGACCAACAAGCCCCGCGTGGTGCTGAAATGGGGATGACAAGGGGAAAGGAAGTTCGGGGGACAAGAATGTGTAGTCCTATCGACTCACCCCACCATCTGGTGGCTGTTCCTCCCCCGTCTCCTGCCACCTCCGTGTCCCTCCTGTTATTTCTGTGTCCCTGCAGCCTCTCCTACCTCCTTGTCACCCCTTCCTCCTGTGCTCATCCAGGCCTCCTCTAGCCCTTGGAATCCCACCCCGGCTCCCATCGGCAGTCCTTCCCTGCTGCTCCCCATCCCCGCCATCGTCTTCATCGCTGTGGGCATCTATTTGTTGCTGCTAGGCCTAGTGCTGCTGACTAGGCACTGCCTGCTGGTGAGGAGCCTCGTGGGGGCTGAAGGGTGGGCTCTGGAGAGGAACCTGGTTAACCAGTGCTCTCATCTGCAGGCCCTTACTGGGCGACTCCTTTGCCACGTAGTCCCCCCACCTATCCCTTCTCTGGGACCAGAGTTCCTCCTCCGCTGTCTCCTGCCAAACCTCCTCCCGCCCCTCTCCCCAGAACTGTATCTTGGCTGTCCTTTCCTGCCACCTCAGCCAGATCCTGAGCCCTGCCATTTCCTAGGCCCAAGGCTGCTGCACCGATTGCAGCTCCCCCTGCGGGAAGCAGGGCGCCTCCAGGCCCCAGGACTGTTGCTGGACCTGTGCAGAAGCCTGTGACTTCCCTCTGCCTAGCCCAGCTCACTACCTGGATGCCTGCTGCCCGCAGCCCGCTGAAGCTGTGAGTTCTCATACTGACCCCTCACCCCCTGAGCCAGATCTAGGCGCCGTCTGTACACTGATTTTTGTTGTTGTTGTTCAACATTTATTATTCAGCACAATTCCAGTACTGGATTGGGTGGAAACAGCCAAAAACAACATAAACAACATATCAGACCATTTCTAGTGATGAAACCTGCTTGGAAAAAGGAAAACAGGGTATCAGCTGGAGAAAGGTGATGTGTGTAACATGTAGAGCATACAGTCACCTCTGAAAATGGTAGTTGAAAGAAAAAAACCACCTCTCACAGAGCTCATCCTGTTCATTGAGTGAATACTATGTTCCATTATTATTTTCTCAACAACACTGGGAGCTGAGTATTTTATAAAACCTGCATATATTTTTTCTGATCACAAAAAGCATTGATTACAAAGTGTGCATGTCGAAACACGTAGAAAATATCAGGTACTTTATAAACCAGCTCTCTAACCAAGGTTGCTGTTTTGTGTATGACCCTCATATATAGTACTGATATACAGTATTATCACTGCTGTATTTTACTATTATTTGGTAAAAATGGGTCATACCACATATGTCATCACAACTGCTACTTTTTAATATATATACATATATATATATATATATATATACACACACACACACAAACACACACACATATATTATTGATTTCAGAGAGGAAGGGAGAGGGAGAGAGAAATAGAAACATCAATGATGAGAGAGAATCATTGATTGGCTGCCTCCTGCATGCCCCCACTGGGGACCCAGCCTGCAACCCTGGCATGTATCCTGATTGGAATCGAACTGAGACTTCCTGGTTCATAGGTCAACGCTCAACCACTGAACCACACCAGCTGGGCAATTTATCCTTTTTAACTTAACATCACACCTCGGTCACCTATCTGTGCCTATACATGTAGGAAGGTAAGCATGTATATCCCCCTTTGCAGGGGAAAAATTGGCCTAGGGAAGTTTAGCCACTTCTCCAATATCCCACAGTAAAGTCTTGCATAGCAAGTTGTTCCATAGTGAGTGATAGTCCTCAGAGCGAAGCTGGCTTGCAGGGGACAGACCATTTTGGCATTTGTGTAACTGACCACTTTCCAGGCAATAATTATTTGGGGCTCGGAGATTTAGACAATAAAGCTCCTGCCCTTGAAGAGGTGACCTTCCTTAGGAGGGAAGCGTGAGGCTAGAAGACGGAGTAGATTCATATCTTGGACTGACTGTAGTTGATGCATTGAAGTCTCTGTTCTTCCGTTTCCTTAGGAACAGTAACAATCACAAATATTACCAAGTTCTCGCCTACTTCACAGCTGTTGAAACTGCAGCTTGAGTGACTGAGCCAGGACAGAAACCTAGATTTCTGTTACCAAGTGTCTAATTCATTCATTATTTATTCACTTAGCCAAAGATTTACGGAGTCGTTGTTGAGGCCCTGAGCTGGAGCCCTGAGGGCTCAGTGGAAACAGGGTAGACATGGTCCCAACCCTTACAGGGCTAATTCCGGTGAAGGCCAGAGAGAAATAGAGGCGGGTGTAACAGAGTGTGAGAAGCTGGGACACATGCAGGGGTTGTTCTCAGCCCTGGCTGTGCTCAGAAGCAGGCATCAGATAGGTCTAGGATTGGATTGATTGGAGTTTTTGACTTTAAAAAAAATACATTTTTTACTGACTTAGGGAGAGGGAGAGAGATAGAAATACCAATGATGAGAGAAACATCGATCGGCTGCTTCCTGCACGCCCCCAACTTGGGATTGAGCCACAACCCGGGCATGTGCCCCGTGACTGGGAATCGAACCGTTACCTCCAGGTTCATAGGTCAGCGCCCAACCACTGAGCCACACCAGCTGGGCGGAGTCTGAATTTTTAACAAGTTCCCACATGATCCTGCCCAAGCTACCAGGGTAAAGAGCTGCTGTGACAAGAACAGCTCCCTTTACTGGGTGCTCACTAAGCATCAGGCGTTGTGCTTCGTTCTTTCCACTGATTCCTCATGATGACCTTAGAAGTGGGCTTGGAGACGAGGAAGCTGAGGCTGAAAACATGAGTTAGCAAGCCTGGGCCTGAACTAGACTCGAGGCCGAGCCTGGGCCCTGACCAGTAAAGGTGGCTGGCGTTCTCTACATCAAAGCAAAAGAAGTCAGTGACAAACTCAGAGCCTAGAGAAACACGGGGTAACCGTCTATGAGCTCTTGTTTTATGTATTTCAACAGCAGATTCCTTCCAGAGGTCACCTGGCTGCCTGTGAGCTGAGAAATGCATTAGCCAGTTTTTCATGACTAGATCCAATGGACAGAGCCAGAAATGCTTTTAATACCCTCTTCTCTGAAGTGAGGGCAGGGACACCAGTTTTTTTTAAAATATATTTTTATTGATTTTTTACAGAGAGGAAGGGAGAGGGATAGAAAGTCAGAAACATCGATGAGAGAGAGACATCAATCAGCTGCCTCTTGCACGCCCCCTACTGGGGATGTGCCCGCAGCCAAGGTACATGCCCTTGCTGGAATCGAACCCGGGACCTTTCAGTCCACAGTCCGACGCTCTATCCACTGAGCCAAACCGGTCTCGGCTCGACACCAGTTTTGTGCACAGAATTGATAGTGTGGTCCTCCAAAATCCCGCAGAGCTGACTTCATTTCGAGACTGGGACTCCCCAGAGATACCCCAAACCACACCCTCATCACACACTTTGCTCTGTCCCTTCCACCATGACACTTCCAGCCTCCTCCAAGGGAGCCAATTCTAGCGGCAGTGGCTCCAGCCCAATTCAGCCGCCTCTGCCCGAAGATAGGAGGTCCCTTCTCCTCACAGGCGCCCCTAGTGATATCTGATAGCACCCGTCATCCGGCACTGCACCCCAAAACCTCAGCTGTTCAAAAGGTCATTCCCCTATTCCTGGCTTGGCCCAGTGTCTGATTGGTGCAACTGTGCCTGTCACTAGCTCTGCCTTAGGACTCAAGATGCCAATTTTCCGTCACACAACCTGAGCGTGTCCTGCCCCGGCCATTTGGCCTGACTCCACTTAATGCCTGAAGCAGTCTCAGATCGTCTCTGCCCAGGACAGGAGAGGAGTCGGCTGGAGTAGGCTGCCCTCCCTGCTGTCTCTAGGACATGTTGTTCCTCTTCTCCTAGAGACAGACCTTCTGTTTCCCTGGGAACTGAGAAGCTCTTCTTTCTCCTTTGCCTACAGAGGGAGAAAGTATGTGCTTTGGTTTACCCGTTCCTCCCACAGTCCTTGCTGAGCGTGAGTCCCCATGCCGGCTCCACGGAGACATGAGATGAACAGTCCCTGTCCTTGCAAACCCAGAGAGAAGCTGATATTCCCGACCTTGGGGGGCAGTGGGTCTAGGGGGATCTAAGGATGGGAAGCAGGCAGGCCAGGTGCATACCAGCAGCATTCCCTGGATGTATTCCTTTGGGCAGCCACTCCGCTCTCGGAGCCCCCATTTCCTCTTTTGTAAAGAGGCTCCCCTACTCCAGGTTCTAATAATTAGGAGATAAAACTTTCTGAGACATTAACATTTTTAAATATGCAAATTACCATTACTAAAGAACACTTAGAAAGATTTTAAAACTCATTCATGAATGCAGTCTGTGCCTTGCACAGAGTAAGTGCTCAGAAATGATGAATGAGACCCTGCAGTTTGCTCTCATGCCAGGGAAGAAATCCACAAAACCAACAAGTCATTTTCATCGTGGACAGAAAATGCGTGTGTGCTTTCCCCGTCTGCTGACTCTCAATTGCAGTGGGCCACAAAAATGCAGTAGAACCATCATTGAGCTGAACATCGGGACGCCGGAATTCTAGCATGGGACCAGGCCAGTACCTCTCTGGCCCTGTCTCCTTGCCTATAAAATGGGGAGAGAGCCCCCTGAATAATTTCTTCCAGCTCCTGAACTCCGTTATTTGGAACATTGCCTGCTTGCTGATTTTTCGGCAGCACGGATGTGATTTGTCCCCAGGAGCAGCGGATGGGACTTTGTCCCACTGGGCCAGTGGGCTTTCCAGGCCTGTTTCCTTCCCCCCTGAGAGGGAAACAGCCGCAGGCTCCGGTCCCCTTCCTCCTGCCACCTTCACTCCTTCCTCCTCTCCTTCAGGGTTGGACCCCTAGCTGCCCTCGTTGCTGCCCACTCTGCGACTGTGCCTGTGCTTGCCAACTTCCTGACTGCCAGAGCCTCAACTGCCTCTGCTTTGAGATCAAGCTCCGATGAGGACCCAAGTCCCTGCCCTCTGGGGAGTGGCTGGCCCCCAGGACCCACATGCCCTCTTCCCTGGTGGGCTTCAGGCCACTGGAACCACGGATGGACTGCCTGGCTCACTGGCCTGGGAACCAGCAGTGGAGAACTTGGCTCTCAACAGAGCAAGACTTGGGGAGCCACTGGCCGGCTAGACTGCAGTTCCTTCACAGGGACAAGGCAGAGAGGGGCTGGTGCCCTGGCAGGTGCCCCACCTTCCTCTTTCCCTCCCCAGTACACCAGGGGTGGAACTTGGACCTAAGTTTCAGGGTACAGGGTACCCTAGCATGCTCAGTCCATGGGCTCTTGGTTATTTGGGGGTGTGGGTATAGCACCTGCACCTGCACTCCCTCTAAAGAAATAGGCCCCAGAGAATCCTAGCAGCTCCCATCGGAGCCCTGGCGGGGAGGGGGAGAGGGAGGGAGGGGGAGGAGTTATAGGAGGAGGCAGGGAAGGCCACTTGATCTGAGTCCCCTTTCCCCTTCTCCCCACAGATCCCTGCCCAAAGATTTATTTCACCTTTGAGGGCCTGAGTCTGGATTTCCAAAGAAGAAATTTCCTCTGAATTGGGTGAGTGGGCAGGGGCCCTCCCAGGGCCTTAAAATAGGGCAGGCCCACAGCTCACTCCCCGCTTCTCACACTTGGGGCCCCATGCTGGCCTGAATGTCAGGAGCTTCAGGTTTCCCTAAATATAGGTCCGTATCCGTGGGGAGGAAAGGGCAGGGGTCATTGGAGAAGGTTGGGGACATTGGCGGGGGAGGGCAGCCGCTTTATAACCCAGCCCGATGCCGCCTGGCTCACTCGCTGCTGACCAGGCTCTGCCCGCTTCTCCGGCCTCCTCCAGGTGGGCGCCAGCGGGAGGAGCTGGGGTGGGGTAGGGCTGGAGGCGTCCGAATTGGGGAAGACCTAGGATGGGGGCGCTAAATGGGAGGCTGATCGCGTGGGGCGGGTTTTATTTTGGGACGTCAGTTCGCGGGAGAAGTTTCGCAGGGGCTCAGACTTGCGCGGGCCGGAGCGCAGCCGGCCACCGCCTCGTTGTCCTGCGGCGCGCGGAGGCCCGGCTTCGGCAGGTCGGCGCCGGCGCTGGCCGGCGTGAGGGCGAGGCCGGCCCCGCGGCCTCTGGAGCTGCGTGCGCGATGGGGCGTGTCGCCCAGAACCGCTGCCTCGCCTCGCCCCCTGGCAGCCCGCTGCCTTCTTGCGTCCGCTAGCCACCCTTTCCTCCCCGCTGCCACTCGCACTCGGGCCAGCGACACAGGAAGGGGCGGCCCGGTGCCTCGGAGCCAGCCAGCAGGCGTGGCCGCCAGGCCCTGCCTGAGCTCGGGGTTCAGTGACGGTGCCCGGCAGGCCGGCAGCTGGCGTGGGGCCGGGCCTGGGAGGGAAGCGGAGCTCCGGGCTTCTCGGGCTCCTCCACCCGCGTCCCCCCTCCCCCGCCACAGCCCCTCCGGTGCCCCAACCGGCTGAGTCACGGCGCCCAGAGCGCACCCGGCGGAGGAAGGGGAGAGGGAGGGACGGACGGGAGCGCGCGGGATGTGGCCCGAGTCACGTCCGAGGAGGGTGGGGGGAGGGGTCGTGCGCTCGCGGCCCTGTCGCCGCCCCGGAGCCGCCTCTGGGCTTTGCCTTTGGGGGCGGCCGCTCCCATAGTGCCTCGCCTGCCATTGGGCCCCGCAAAGGGGAAAACCCAGCGGAGGGTGGAGCGGTGCCCTTATAAGGCCGGCACCACCTCCCCGCTCCCTCCCGGAGCCACCCACTCGGGAGCTAAGCCGACCGCGTTCCGGTTGGAACGCCGCAGAACCCGGCTGGCAGTGACGGTCTCCGCGTCCGCTCCTTCCGCCGCCGCCGCCGCCACCCCGCCAGCCCGGCCCGCCTGTGCCAGGTGAGCGCTTCGCCACGTGCGAAGGTCTGAGAGCATGGAGCGGGGTCCTGGGGTCCGGCGGAGGCCGCCGCACAGGATCCCAGCATCTCCTCCGCCACCACCGCCACACACACGAGCGCCAGCCCGGACTCCCCAGCCCTCTCAAGCTGGCGCTCGTCGGGTTTGCTGCGCAATGCGGCGGCTCGGCGCGCTGAGTCATGGCGGGGGAGGAAGCAAGGCGAGATGAAGGGCCATTCCCCCTCCCTTTTCTTGCCCGGACCCCTAGTGCAAAGGATTATGGCCCCTTTGCCTCGGCAGGGACCCCAAGAGGCAGCGAGGGTTAGAGGCCAGGTTGTATTCTGCTTCAGGGTTCCCTAAGGCGGGGGGTGGGCCCCTGTCCTGGGAGACAGGCGCCCCTGGCGAGGAGGGGCGACCTTTGGCAGCACCTCATCATGTCCTATTAACACCTTCCCTATCTTTTCTTGCCGGGTGACCTTGATTCTGAGCCTCGAACAGCTGCAGCCCAGCGAGCAGACAGGAGCATTTTTTAGGGGAAGGGGTGGAGCGCTTGCCTCTCCTCCACACTCTTACCCTGCGGGAGCAGTGAGATCGGCAAAACTAGCCCTTTCCTCCATCTCGGGCCGTGCTTCTGCTGGCCTCCTGATTCCCTCCTACACCCTTCTCAATACCCTTTTCCTAATGCCCCCCCTCCCCCCAGAGAAGCCCGACCTTGGGATGTCCTTGAGGCCTTGGTGCCTGTCCCAGCTCTGGGATCTTGGATGGACCAGAAGGAACACCCCTGTGGCAGTCAGATCTGGGTTCTAATCTCAGATCTGTCGCTGGGGTTTCGGTGTGACTTTAATACAGATCTTTCCTTTCTCTTGAGTTCTTTCACATGAGGGGGTTGGACCTTGGCCTTATGCACAACCTCTAAATTCTAAAATACTGAGGTTCGATTTTGCTTCTAGGCAAGCTGACCCCATGGCAAAGCGCAAGCCAGAAGGGTCCAGCTTCTACATGAGCTATCTGTCCATGGCTCTGGCCTATTCCTTTGGCCCAGATGCCAGTATGCAACCCCACCCTCAGCTGGGCAACACCCAGCAACACAGGGAGTTAGGAAAGGTACAGGAGACAGCGCTAGCATAGGAAAGTCGGGTGTAGGGGACAGCTGGGAAAGTACCCAAAGACCCGCTGGGTGTGGGGAAGGGGAGGTAGGAAACTTTGCCCTGGCAGGGGGCTCTGCACATTGGGAGACCACTGAAAGACCCAACTAACCCGTGCTCCCCCATCTGTCTCCTCTGCCCAGGCACTAACTGGCACCATGCCCTACCAATACCCAGCGCTGACTCCGGAGCAAAAGAAGGAGCTGAATGACATTGCTCACCGCATTGTGGCTCCGGGCAAGGGCATCCTGGCTGCAGATGAGTCCACTGGTGCGATCAGGACACAGTGGGAGGAGGGCCCAGGCTTGGGGGTGACAGGCTGACCCCCATATGACCATGGGCTATTCCTTTCCAGGGAGCATTGCTAAGCGGCTGCAGTCCATTGGCACTGAGAACACCGAGGAGAACCGACGCTTCTACCGCCAGCTGCTGCTGACTGCCGATGACCGAGTGAATCCCTGCATTGGGGGTGTCATCCTCTTCCATGAAACCCTCTATCAGAAGACAGATGATGGGCGTCCCTTCCCACAAGTTATCAAGTCCAAGGGTGGTGTTGTGGGCATTAAGGTGAGGAGGCTGGGCCTCACAATGTGAGATCTGAAATGAGTCTGGAGAAAAGAAATCCAAAGGAATAGACTGGAGGGGGGAACGTTGGGCCGGGAGCTGGAGACTTGGGTGGAGTCTACCCCAGATCAGATGTAAGGAAAGCTAGAAACTGCCTGGCTTGGTATTTTTAATCCTTGAGGTTATAAGAGCAAGGTATTACCCATTATATAGATGAGAACCAGAAGCTCAAGGCGTGTTTTGCTCAAGAGTTAGGAAGTAGTAGGTTCCCAGGCTGTCTGTCAAATAACCCATGTATCCTGCCTCAGGCGCAGATACTGTCACTAAGTGAAAACATTTGCAGACCAGGAGATACACTGAAATTAGGTGAAGATGGGGCAGAGGAGGGCTCTAGAGGAGGAAGTAGAGATTGCTCACTTGCCTTATGTTGTTGTCCTACCCCAACAGGTAGACAAGGGCGTGGTGCCCCTGGCAGGAACTAATGGCGAGACTACTACCCAAGGTGAGAACTGTTTGGCTCCCTGCCTTGCCGACCAACCCACGGGTTGGTGCCCCTCTAAGTGCCCAGGATGAGTGGGAGCCACTGCCCCTTCCTCTGCCATGCTTTGCCTTCTCATCCCCTTTCCAGGGCTGGATGGGCTGTCTGAGCGCTGTGCCCAGTACAAGAAGGACGGAGCTGACTTTGCCAAGTGGCGCTGTGTGCTGAAGATTGGGGAACACACCCCCTCAGCCCTTGCCATCATGGAAAATGCCAACGTTCTGGCCCGTTATGCCAGCATCTGCCAGCAGGTGGGCCTGCACACCCCCAACAGGCCAGCTCCCATCTCATTTGGTTCCAGAGTGTCAGCTAGCCTGCCACCCATCTGCCAGGATATCTACCTCCCACAAGGCAGCTGTTCCAGATCCTCCCTGACATCAGGCTTGAGCCTGTGGAGGATACTGGAGGGCTTGTGTGGCTTGATCTGAGGAGATCCTGTCTCCTATACCTTGCAAAGCTGTGGGCTTTGAAGCCATGCATCTCTGTCTTTGTGGAGCTAAGACCTTGGCCAGTGGTTGTGGGGAGCTGGAGGTAGAGCTGCAGATGAAGTAGAGGCCTCCAGGGCCTCATACACTGTCCCTCACCCCACAGAACGGCATCGTGCCCATCGTGGAGCCCGAGATCCTCCCCGATGGGGACCATGACTTGAAGCGCTGTCAGTATGTCACTGAGAAGGTAGGCTGCTTCCTGCCTGGGCAGGTGGTGGGCTAGGCAGCTGGCCAAGGGCCTTGGGGCTGACTCCTGTCCCCCTCTACACCCCCCCCCCACTTTGGTCCTGCCCTACTCTAGGTGCTGGCTGCTGTCTACAAGGCTCTGAGTGACCACCACGTCTACCTGGAAGGCACCTTGCTGAAGCCCAATATGGTCACCCCAGGCCATGCCTGTACCCAGAAATTTTCTAACGAGGAGATTGCCATGGCAACTGTCACTGCCCTGCGCCGCACAGTGCCCCCTGCTGTCCCTGGTGAGACCCATACTCATCTTACCCTCTGGAAGGTAGACAAACTGTATCCAGTCTTTATGCCTATTGGTCTGATTTCCAGGTCAGCTACTAGCAACCCCTACGAGTCCCCTGGATCACGGACTACAACTCCTCTCCCCATTTCACCTTCGTTTTACAGGGATCACCTTCCTATCTGGAGGTCAGAGTGAGGAGGAGGCATCCATCAACCTCAATGCAATCAACAAGTGCCCCCTGCTAAAGCCATGGGCCTTGACCTTCTCCTATGGCCGGGCCCTGCAGGCCTCTGCTCTGAAGGCCTGGGGTGGGAAGAAGGAGAACCTGAAGGCCGCCCAGGAGGAATATGTCAAGCGAGCACTGGTGAGAATGGAGCAGGAGGTCGGCAGAGTGCCGGGGTGGATGGGATTCTGAACACAAACCTTACTCTGGCTCCTCTCCCCTCTTAGGCCAACAGCCTCGCCTGCCAAGGAAAGTACACCCCAAGCGGCCAGGCTGGGGCTGCAGCCAGCCAGTCCCTCTTCATCTCTAACCATGCCTACTAAGCGGAGGTGATCTAAGGCCGCGTGAACACTCCAGGCCCCGCCCCCCCCCCACATTCACTCTTGAGGCCTCATCCCAGGCTCCAGGCTGCGCTTTCCCAGCACTCTTGCCTCCCCTGTGACATTGGTTGCGTGGTGTTGTCGTGTATGCCAACTCCAATGCCCTTTCCAGCCCACTGCCAATAAACAACTATTAAAGGGGGAGTTTCTTGTCCATGTCTATAGCGTCTGGGACAGGGGAGTGTCTGGGGAGGTGGCCGAGTCCAGAAGAAAGAGCTCTTGTTTTATGTTCTTCCTTCTTGGGTAGGGAAATGGTGAAGGGGTCGGGTAGGACTTTCCTGTTTTGTTTTATAGTTGCCCAAGGTTTCAGGAGGAGAGCTTGTAAAATTTTCTTCAGCCATCAGAGGCTCTTCCCCCTTCCAGCAGCATCAGACAAGGGCTCAGGGCTGGGGAGTGTGGGTAACTGCTAGTTGTAGGAGGCTGCAGGCTCAGCCTCTTGGGCCTCGACCTCAAGGGTGCAGAAGGCCCTGTGACAAAAACAGCCTCAGGCAACAGCTGAGATTTCCTGAGTCTCTCCAGCCAGGCACCATGAAAACGTTCTGTATGAGTGGTGTTTTTCCCATTTAAGCTTCAGACTTCATTGCTGGAGAACTCTCTTGCTTGGTGGAAACAACATTAATGCAGCCTGGCCAGTGTTGTTCAGCGGTTGTGGTCAACCCGTGAACCAAGAGATCCTTGGTTAGATTCCTGCACAGGGCACTTGCCCGGGTTGTGAGTTCGATTCCTGGTGGGGGATATGCAGGAGGCAGCCAGTTGATTATGTTTTTCTCCTGATGTTTCTGTCTCTAAAAAATTGATAGAAACATTTTTTTTTTGAGATATTAATGCAGCCTTGCAGGTGTGGGCCCAGCTAGGCTTCAGAGGTGGAGTGTCGATTTAGGAACCAGGAGGTCATGTTTCGATTGCAGGCTCAAACTCCCTAGGGGCATGCGAGAGGCAGTGGATCGATTCTCATCATTGTTTCTAACTCTTTCTCCCTGTCTCTCTGAAATCAATAAAAAGATATCTTAAAAAAAAAAACAATATTAGCTGAAACCAGTTTGGCTCAGTGGATAGAGCATCACCTACGGACCAAAGGGTCCCGGGTTCGATTCCAGTCAAGGGCATGTACCTTGGTTGCGAGCACATCCCCAGTGAGGGGCGTGCAAGAGGCAGCTGATAGATGTTTCTCATCGACGTTTCTGACTTTCTATCCCTCTCCCTCTCTGTAAAAAATCAATAAAATTATTTTTTTTAAAAAAGAATATTAATGCATTTCTCCTTAATCTACACTGTTGAGCTTGTCAGTCTTCCCATTTTAATAGGAAATGGGATTAGAACTGGCTACTTAGTCTTCTTGGTCTGTGGAACCCCTTGAAGAACCTGGAATCCTCCAACACCTCAACAATGTACACAGACAGAACTCAGGTTCTAGGTTAAGAACTGAGCCTCTAGCTGCTGCATTCCATGGAGCTAGAATGAGGGTCCTGCACTTACCTCTATCATGCCTCCAACTCTTCTCCAATCACCCAGTCTGGATGCAGCAGCAAATATATCAGATACTCTCAATTGTTGAAGATCCTAATCATAACCAGGGACCTAATATTCCTGCCACTTATCAAATTTCCTGATATGGGTCCTTTCCTGTCTGAGCTCCCTTTTAGAGAAAAAAGAAATCTTGACCTGATCTCTGTGGACCTACTAAATCCATGTAGTGATCAGTATAGAACTGATTAACCCTAGGACCTTCTAGGAGTTTAAGGACTTGGTCCTTTCCTTCTCTGTACATTTGTACATGTAGCCTACATACAAAATCAACACTCTCTTAGTGCCCCTGCAAACTCTGGCCCTCACTTCTGTGCCTACTGTCAACTCTGAAACGTCTGAAATACAGCAAATGAGAACTGAAGGTCAATCAATAGAAGACTGAAAAGGATATTCCAAAAGGGAGCAACTGGTGGTTCAAGACCAGTTCAAGGACTAATTGCTTCCTCAGCCGGCAGCAAAAGAGACCAGGGAAGCGAGGAACTCAAATACCGCTTTAGGGAGCTTTTAACTTATGACAGTGAATTCTGCAAAGTGTAAGTGGTAGGTGAAAGTTAAATTTGAACACAGCTTTCCTGGGTTCCAATTTCAATCTTGATTCAAACCCCAAATTCTTAGCGATGCAAATGTGAACAAGTTACTCAACCTCTCTTAAGCTAGTTTCCTCCTTAAATTTTTTTTGAAGACGACAGAAAGCAACTGAGGGGTGTCAAGGGGACCACGGGAATCAGAGGCTTAGTCGACCGGCATAGGCTGGTGGACTTTGTGCCTTTAACTTCGAGGTCTTCCCCTGCAGAGTCCTCCGTGGCCATGGGAAGAGGTCGGGCTGAGATTGCTTCGCCCACTGGGGAGCATTCAGGGGTGCCCTGTGCCAGGCCTTGTGAGCACGGGCTGCAGGGGTGAGCGAGGCGAGCTCCAGCCTCAGGTTGTAACGGGGGAGGCCGACCAACACAGGCCAACAAAGCGGGTAACAAAGTCGCTGGCGGTGCCGGCCGGGCTCCAGCCTCCTCAGCTGAGCAGGGAGTGACTGGGTCCTCAGAGCGCACCCCACGGCCACAGTAACTTCCGCCCGAGGCTGACATCCGGGTCCCGGCTACCCTCCGCCCCGGCCGGGACTTGGAGGCGAGGGCGCGGCGTGGGGGCAGGGTGTGTATGACGCCACATCCGACGTGCGGCGGAACTCGCCTCCTTTGCTTCCGCTGAGGGACCGGAAGTAGAGGCGGCGGCGGCGGCGGCGGCCCGGAGCGGAGGGAAGGAGGAAGGCGGGGAGCCTCAGAGCCGGAGCCGAAGTCGCAGCGGCGGTAAGGGCCGGGGAACCCCTAGAGACCACCAACCCCAGCGGGGCAGCCGGGGCGGTGGGACGTGAGGGGGGCGGGCCAACCTCGGAATCGAGTTGCTTCCCTCCCCCCACACACACACCCTGGCACCCCCGACAGAAGTTCTCACGACTCGCTTCGCCTCTCCCAGGAGGGCCCTGTGCGGCGCGGAGGGGCGGCTGCCCCGGCTCGGACCCGCCGGGGTGGGCCATGGCGGAGATCAGCGACCTGGACCGGCAGATCGAGCAGCTGCGGCGCTGCGAGCTCATCAAGGAGAGCGAAGTCAAGGCCCTTTGCGCCAAGGCCCGGTGAGCCCCAGCGCGGGAGGGGGCCGCGGCCAGGGGCCGGCTGGGCAGCCCAGCCGAGAACTTCGGCCTGGGAACACTCCCAGAGGAGAGCCAACAGAGGCTCTTCCCGCGAGGAGCAGCCAGTGAGGGCAGACAGACAGACCTGGACAGAGACACCTCAGGTGTGGGGTGACGTGGTCAGTGAGGCGGCGAGTGACAAAGTGTGGAAGATGTGCTGGGGGAACTGACCCGTGCGGGTAGGCCTTGCAGAGGAAGATGGTCAGCAGGAACGTCAGCAAGAACAGAAGTGCATGGCAGGAAAGCTAAAGACTGGTTTATAAAGTACTTTAAATCCAGCTACAGCCCTAACGTTGGGTAGTATTGGCCCCGTTTGACAGATGAGGACTCATGTTCAGAGTCCGCCAAGTGAGGGAGGGAGCCTGAAGCCAGTTCTCCGTGTCCTGTTCTTTTCAGGCCCTGATGCAAGGCGCGGAGGGGTACTCTGGTGTGCAGTGTGGGGGCCTAAGACATGGCAGCAAATAGGCCAGCATGGCATGAAGGGAGTCCCGGCTTAGAGTTCTGTGGGGGCAGGATGACTAGTGATTAAAATCCCAGGCTTGGGCCGAGACCAGTTTGGCTGAGTGGATAGAGCATCAGCCTGTGGACTGAAAGGTCCCAGGTTCGATTCCGGTCAAGGGCATGTACCTTGGTTGTGGGCACATCCCCAGTAGGGGGCGTGCAGGAGGCAGCTGATTAATGTTTCTCTCTCATCGATGTTTCTGACTTTCTATCCCTCTCCCTTCCTCTCTGTAAAAAACCAATAAAAAAAAAAAATAAATAAAATAAAATCCCAGGCTTGGGACTGGCATGGCTGTAGGTTGGAATCTGAGCTTTGCCACTCACTATCTGTATTGGTGGCCCCTGAGGTCTCTGAAATGCATTTTTTAAAAGAAATCTGTAACTTGGGAAGAATTGTACTTAGTAAGATGGCTGTGAAGAGTCAGTAAGTTGGTGCTTGGGATGACGTTAGCATAGTGCTTTGGTACAGCGTGAGTGCTCAACAACCCTCAGGTGTCACTGTTATTACTATGTAGGAAGATGGCAATGCTGATATGGACTGAAGTGGTCAAGGAACTTCTAAGAGAAAGTGGCCTTGAAAGATGAAGGTAATTAGGGTAGCTGATGGGAGCAGGGCCAAGGAAGGAGACCTTCCAAGCAGGATGAGAGTAAGATTGGAGGCCCAGTGAGGAGACCATTTACCTGCCTCCTCTGAGCTGCTGTTTGACTGTGGCTTCCACCAAGCTGGAGACCTGTGAGAGGAGAGCCAGCCTGGCCGGTGCGGCTCAGTGGTTGAGCATCGACCTGTGGACCAGGAGGTCACGGTTTGCTTCCTGGGTTGAGGACTTGACCTCCGGAAGGGGACGTGCAGCAGGCCGCCAGTCAGTGATTCTTTCTCTTCATTGACGTTTCTATCTTCCTCTCCCTTCCTCTCTGAAATGAACAGAAACCTATGTAAAAAGGACAGAGAAAAGAGTCAGCAGAATTACCTACATTTACTGAGTAACAAGCACTCAGCTTGGCTTTGTACTGGCAAAGAATTTATAGCCGTTTCCTCCCCACAGCAATCTTGTGAGGTTGGAATTGTTTGCTCCGTTTTACAGAATGGAGGCTGTGACTCCCAGAGGCATAGTGACTTGGCTAAGGTCACCCAGAGAGCGAGAGTGGCAGAGCTGGGTCCTGAGCTCGTGGCCGTCAGGCTGTTGCCCGGCTCCCTCCCACCCAGACATTCTATCCCCCAGACAGGGCCTGTGTGGGTTTGGTAAACAGGCAAAAGCCCCTTTTTAAATGCTTGTTTGTGGCTCTTCCATGTTTTGTCTGCTTCCTCGGTCTTGATGGCATTTTTTAGGAACTTAACGCAATTGCTGCCTGGCACCATTGTTTTTCCCATATGTTACCTGCCCCCAGAGGACCTGGATCATTTTGGGGGTGGTGATAGCCAAAGCTTGGGAAGCATGGTGGAGTTTGCAGAATAACAGAGAAGTTATATATTCAGTCACTGTTGTGTTTTGCAGCAGCCCTACAGAATAGGCAGAGCAGGAGTGGGTATTTCACCAAAGAGAAATCTGAGTCTTAGAGAAGATAATGTCTTGCCCACATTCTGACAGATGGTGGGAGGGGAGGTTGGTTTTGCACCCAGGGCTTTTTCTCCACTCCATTCTCAGCCAGGCAGAGATAGACTGTGAGGGGCAGCAGAGCTACGGAGGACTGACGGGTGGCAAGGTCATGTCCAGCTGAAACTGAGACGGAGCTAGGAGGTGTTAGGCTTGAGTTGGCCAGTATTATCCCAGGCCCAGGCTGAAGGAGGGCCAGTTCTGGCAGCTTGGCTTCGTGGGACCCACTGGTGACCCAGGCCAAGGCTGGTAGTGTTGGGAGCTTTGGCTTGCTCAGAGAGTATACAGACTCACACTCTGGGAATTGCGGAGGCCTGAAGTAAGTGTGAAGCTGAACTCACTCTTAGTAAAAATCCAGCATATCTGCAGAGCAGGGGATTTTGAATCAGGTGGTCTTCAGTACGAATCCCATCGCTGAACAGTATGACTCGGGTCAAGTCATTTGACCTCTCCAAGTCTTGAGATCATCATGAAATTCAAATGAGATTCTTCATATCCAGAGGCAGGCCCTAGCTTTTTGGTGAGCACTTACAAAGGCAGTGTTAGCTGTGGGAGGAAAGGCGAGCGGGTGCGAGCCCTGAGAGAGCTGGTGATGTGCTGCTGTGAGAGATGGGGTCGGAGGCTGGATCTCGGTTCCAGACCTTGCTGGGGCTCTGCCGGCACTGAGGTGAAGTTCTGACCCAGAAACTGGCAGAGGCTGGCATAAATACTCAGGAAGTTGGGCTCCTGAATTCCAATTCCGACTCTCTCCAACTTTGTGACCTTGATCCTGCTCCCTTTTCAGAGCCTCGGTGGTTTACCTGTCTGCTGGGGATGAAAAGAGGCTCCCCAGTCTGTTGGAAAGGTCATTATAAGCAGTTGATGAACGATTGTCAACACAAGATGCAATACAGGTTGGAGGTCCTGGTTGCTGCAGGGCCCCCAGACAACAGCCAGTGCCTCTCCCTCCTATCCCTAGAAAGCAAAGCACACCTCCTTGCAGCAGCCTTTGTCATGCAGCGTGCCGTGAGGGACCTATGGGAAACCGGAGCCCGGGAGCCTGTCAGAGTCAGGGAGCCTGTCAGTCAGGGCTGATCAAGTCCTGGGCCACATCGGAGTGGCTTGATGAAAGCACTCAGACCCTGGAGCCAGATTGCTTTGGTTCCAGTCCCACCTGTATGACTTCAACCGTTTTCCTCATCTGCGAAGTGGGAGTCATCACAGTGCCTGTCTTTGAGGGGAGTGCTTTGAATGCGTGCAACATCCATGCAAGGCTCATACTAGAGTCCTGGCGTGTGGTGTGAACTGGAATGTTCACTGCTGCTATCATCAAGGATGAAATTTGGAAATACGGTTCTAAGACTGGGTGACTGAACCTAACAGTGGTTTTATGTCATGTTCACTCACTTATGCCAGACTGCATTGCAAGGAAAGGAGAAAGAATGAAGTCTTCATTTTCTCTAACTAATGAAAAAAAGCAACAACATGTCACTTTGAAGATCACTTTGATGACGAGCCTGCCCGGGCAAGCCCCGCGTGCCTTTAGACAGCCTGGGAGAGGGCCCTGTGACGGGTAGAGGGCTGTAGGAGCTCCGCCAGGGGCACAGTCTGGGAGCACTCCAGGTTGAGCGAGCAGTGCAGGGAGCAGAGATCTGTTTTCTGGGAGTGCGGGATGCATGAGAGATCTCTTGTGTGCAGAGATCTGTTTTCTGGGAGTGCGGGATGCGTGAGAGGAAGCGGTGGAGGGTTGGGAGGCCAAGGCTGGGAAAGGCACAGCCTACCGGGGAGAGGCTTGGAAAGCTAGAACAAGAGTCTAGGCTCTGGCTTGTTGGCAGTGGGGAAACCGCGGGAGGGTATTGAGCAGTGAGGGCTGTGGTCAGCCTTTCCTGGGGAAATTGCACACCTCACTCTTGCCCTGTAGAGGTTCCAGGACGGCTGCATAGCCTCCCTTCCCCCCCAAAAGAGATCAGGAATTGGGCTATGCTGGCCTGGCTGTGGTGACCCTGTTCTTCTGTCTCAGAGAGATCCTGGTAGAGGAGAGCAACGTGCAGAGGGTGGACTCTCCAGTCACAGTGAGTACCCTCTGTCCCTCCGAAGCCTATCGTGGTTTCTAGGCACATAGACATTCGCTGTAGTCTTGTGGGCTCCCTCAGCCCTGGGAGCCCCATCTTCAAGTGCCCCTCGCTATAAGAAATGGAAGGTACAGGAAGGGTCTTTTGATTTGTTGGAGAGATACTCTTGGCCAGGGCAGAAGGACTCTTAATTTGGTAAGTGATTCTATTCCACATGTTTCTATATGTTCTTTGTTGTTAGGAACTTCATTCTGGGTACCTTGAGGGGAGCAGGGAAAGCAGGGGCCAGGTCCTGCAGGAGCTGCACGTCTGAAAAGACCTCGCTCTAGCTCTTGCCCAGAGAATAGTTGGCATTCATTGTGGGATGGAGGTTGATTCCAGGCCAGGCTAACTTGGGGTGGGAGAGTAGATTTGGGCCCTGAGAAGCAGAGGCTTAGCTAAGACTGATAATTTGAAGATATCCCCTGGGAGCAGAGGCTTTTAGATGCTGAGTTCCCACACACCTTCTCACTTCCCAGGTATGCGGTGACATTCATGGACAATTCTATGACCTCAAGGAGCTGTTCAGAGTGAGTGTGGGTCAACACTGGGGAAGGTGACCTGGAGGGTGACTGGAAGGCCCCTTTAAGAGGGAAAGCTCTGATTTGGTGAGTGGAGTGGGGGCAAGAGGCCTCTAGTTAGGTGGGCCCTTTGTGAAAGAAGGGCTTCAACTTGACCGAGTAGGGGACAGTTTAGGACCTTCTCCCTCCCCCCAGGTGGGTGGCGACGTCCCTGAGACCAACTACCTCTTCATGGGGGACTTTGTGGATCGTGGTTTCTACAGCGTTGAAACGTTCCTCCTGCTGCTGGCACTTAAGGTGGGGACTGCTGTCTTCTGGAGCCCAAACCTGGGCCACCTCAGCCCTGACCTGTCTGCATCTTTTCCGCCCTCCTCTCCTGCTCCATCCATCCCCAACTCTGAGCTGTGCTGCTGCTGATGACAGATTCTGCTTGGCAAGGGTGGTCACAGAAGCTTTCCTTGACTTGGGGTCACCTGATTGGGCCCCTGGAGGATGAGGTCAGAGGGGTGGCATTGTAGGGGCGGGAATAGAGGCTCAGTCTGTTCAGAAAATGACAAGAAATTGAGTTCATCTGGATACAACATCCACTGGTGGGAGAGAGGTTGTAAGGGGCCAGATGACAAAGCACCTTGAATGTCTGGCTAAGTCTTGGTCTCTGTCTGGTAGGTGGAAGAGGAGCGATGGGGTGGAGGGGGGCAGCTCTGTGTTTTCTGAAGGAGGGCTGGGAGCCTCTGCGCTGGGTTCAACACCAGGCAAAGAGATGGCATGAGTCTGGGCCAGGGTGGTGACGAGGATGGAGTGGGGCTGACAGGTGTCAGGAGATGTAGGACGGGGAGAGAGAGCCTGGACCCCAGCCCTAATGTGGTAGTTACTTTCAGGTTCGCTATCCTGATCGAATCACCCTGATCCGGGGCAACCATGAGAGCCGCCAGATCACACAGGTCTATGGCTTCTATGATGAGTGCCTGCGTAAATATGGCTCGGTCACCGTCTGGCGCTACTGCACTGAGATCTTTGACTACCTCAGCTTGTCAGCCATCATTGATGGCAAGGTAGGCTGCCCGGGGCTCCGTGGGAATGGGAGAGGGGAGAGGCGCTGGGCCTCAGCCTCTCTTCCCTCCTGCCTTGCTCTCCCCTGTAGATCTTCTGCGTGCACGGGGGCCTCTCCCCCTCCATCCAGACCCTTGACCAGATCCGGACGATTGACCGAAAGCAGGAGGTGCCTCATGATGGGCCCATGTGTGACCTGCTCTGGTCTGACCCTGAAGGTGAGGGCAGGTGGGGCAGGGCAGCCAGGCTTTCTCCTTAGTTTGCTGAGAGACTGAGTCCTTTGGTTAAAGCAGGTGCCTTGAAAGGACACTCAGACCAGGTATGGTTGGGGAAGAGGAACGTGGGCTGGTCTTCACTGGTGTCCGTCCTTGACCTGCAGACTGGCACTCTCCGAGCAGAGGCGTGGGTAGCTGGGTGCTTTGAGCTCCGGTGGAATTAGGGCCTGTTTGTCAGAGGCTTGTTTAGGACAAAATCATTGGCTCCCTGCATGCGAAGGGGCTTTTGCAGATGTCAGATGCTTATTGATCGGCCCCTGAGAACCCCTCATTTTGGGGAGGACCTGAGCTAGCTAGTGTGGAGCAGGGCTGAAGGTGAAAGCCAAGGTACCAGTCCAGGGCTCCTCCTGCTATCAGACAGTCTCCACCCTCCCCCTGCCACGCCCAGTGCCCTGTTACTGCTCCCTGACTAGCTCTGGCAGCCCTGCTCACACCTGTTAGCAGCAGCTCCTTTCCTCCACCTGTGTGCCTATTTGGACGGTAACTGGCATGGCCACTCAGATTGAGGCGACTCCAACTATCAGGAAAGTCTCATCATCGGAGCTTACCTGCTCCAACTTCTGCAGCCCTGTCCCCCAGAACACCGTCAGGCCCTGTCCTCTTGGCCCACAGGCCTGATTTTGGGAGGGGCGGGGGGGGGGGAGGGTAGGATATTCTCCTTCGAAGGGCAGTGGGCAGTCAGATGCCTGAGGCCACCTCTCCCCATCTGTGCCTTCATTTGCCTCAGACACAACAGGCTGGGGTGTGAGCCCCCGTGGGGCTGGCTACCTGTTTGGCAGTGACGTGGTGGCTCAGTTCAATGCAGCCAATGACATTGACATGATCTGCCGCGCCCACCAACTGGTGATGGAAGGCTACAAGTGGCACTTCAATGAGACTGTGCTCACTGTGTGGTCGGCACCCAACTACTGCTACCGGTGAGCTGGCTGGGTCAGGAGGTCACGGTGGGGTGGGGCCTAGGCTGACACCCTCTAACTGCCGCCCTCGCCCTCCGACTTGCAGCTGTGGGAATGTGGCAGCCATCTTGGAGCTGGATGAGCATCTCCAGAAAGATTTTATCATCTTTGAGGCTGCTCCCCAAGAGACGCGGGGCATCCCCTCCAAGAAGCCCGTGGCCGACTACTTCCTGTGACCCTTTAGCCTCTGAGCCCCGCTCCCCAGTCCCTCTGGCCCTTGGACCACTGTGACTCTACCCTCTTCTCCAGATGGAGGCTGGGCATGGGAGGCTGTCCCAGCCCTGCTCTCCCTCAGAGAGGGCACTTCGAGGGTGAGGACTGCCTCTGGAGGGGCTCGGAGCCTGAGCTCCACGCTCCTCTCCTTTCTCCCCACCTGAACCATGAAGTTTCCAATAATTTTTGTTTTTCTTTTTTTCATTTTTTTTGGTTTGTTTTTAGATAAAAATTTTGAGAAAAAGAAAAAATTCTAATAGAAGAACTACGGTCTTTGGATTTGTGTCAGACTTGGTTGGGGATGAGTAGTGCTGCTGCCAGGGACCTGGGATGGACCCCACCAGGAAGGTGAGCGCAGACCGGCTCACTTGCCCAGAGCCTCCTGATCCGTCCACTGACAGTGACCGCTCCTGAGCTCGAGGGAGAGGGCCAGGCTTGCAGAGACGGCCTGTTTAATTCTCAGAACAGTGAGTGTCAGGACGTCACTTCCCCCCGTTTTCTTGAAGAGGAACCAGGCCCAGAGCAAGTGGATTTACATACACAAAACCAGGCAGCTGGAAATGGCAAGTCTAGATCAGGGGCTGGGGTCTCCCCACAGACCTTTGCTCACCCAGTTCCTCCCAGGGCCAAACACCATTAGCCCAATGTTTCCAGAGCACTGTCGTCTTTTGAGTTTTATTAACAAAAATACTCTCTGGTGTGGCTCGCACTGGGGCAATGACTAGCTGAGCCCAAGGGGGAAGCCAGAAGTTGGTGGTGCTGGTCCAAGGCCCCATTTGGCCAGGCAGAACCTCCCTCTTCACACGGAGGTGAGAGCCTGGAGGGGAAGCTGGCCCCAGCTGGACTCCCAGCAGCCTGGCCAGAGCTTTGAAGCCAGAGGGGGTGGGAATGAAGTCAAAGTGTGAAGTGGGGTGGAGGAGGCCCAAGGCAGCCATTTGGTGTGGGGGATGGGATCAGTGGAAGTGGGGGCGCTACAGCCTGGGGGAAGGGAACTGGAAGTTTGTGATGGAAGACTGAGGGAGGCCGAGGGGCCTGGCAGTGGCTCAGTACATGGGTTTGGAGCCCATATCCAGATAGGCCCCAGGGTAAGGTAAGGGCAAGGGGCCCCCTTGGAGGAAATGTGAGGCAAAGGGTGCTGGGGGTGCAGCTGCTGGGTATCCTGAGCTTCCTGGCCCAGACTGCAGCTCTAGGAATGCAGCTGAGTAGGGAGCTGGGCGCCCCGAGTCTGGAGCCTGAGGGAAGCTGGGGTTCCTGAAGTGGAAAAAGGTGTCAGAACATTGGAGAGGGACCCCCAGACTGGAGCAGCCCAGCCTGTGCCCTTGTCCCACTCACCTGGTTGGAAGGTGACTGGGAGCCCCATGGAAAGCTGCAGGGTGCAGAAGGTAGGCCTCAGCATTGGGGCCACCACACAGAGGAGCTGGGGCAGGGGCAGCTTCCCTGGGCGCCGGGGCCTGCTCTGGGTCTGACTCACGAACATCCCCGCCCAGTGTGGAGTCACAGGGACCACCTGGTGCATCTTGGGAGACAAAACCAGGTTGGGCTAAGGAGGATCAGCATCTCAGGCCTGGCCCCATCACCACTGGGACTAGACTCACCTCCACTCCCATAGGTCTCTGTGGCTGTTGGCTCTGGGCCCCGCAGTTTCCTCTTAACACGGGCATCTCGCTCCCTAGGAAATGATGATAGTGATGATGGTATCACCAGGTCCCAGACATTATACCCATTTTTCAGATGAAGGGACTAAAGGCCAGAGAATTAAATAACTAGAAAGTAGTAAAGCTGGGACTTATTTCCCACTTAGAACTTTCCAGTGGTTCCCTATTGCATTTAGAATAAATGGAAACTTCCCAAGTTCCGAGGCTCATCCCACCTTGCTGTGCCCATCTTCACTAGCTGCCTTCCAGTCTTCTGGCCCCTGTTCACCTGCTTACTCAGCCTTGTCTCAGTTCAGGCCCAGCTTCCTCCAGGCGGCCCTCTGACCTCCCACAGCACGTGCTGTAGTAGTTACACTGTTACGTCTGTTGGGTGATCTTTGGATGAATGTCTCTTCTGCCTTGAAGGCAAGGACCAGTTCAGGGGGCTGTTCTCAGAATAAAAGCCAAAGTCCTAACTCAACCTTTGCTGTTGAACATAATCCGTCTCCACTGCTCCCTCCACTCATGGGCACGTTCCCAACCTCAGGGCCCTCGCACATGCTGGTTCCACACTGGCATGCTGTTCCCAATACCACATGGTCCCCCCCCCCCCCCCCACGTTTCTGTCTAGTCTTTTCTCAAAGGTCTCTTCTCAGTGAGGCCTTTTATCTAATAAATACTTCAGTTCTTCCTTCCTTGCTTTCTTTTGTCTTTAGAACTTATCCCCAACATACATTATTTCTCTTGTTTAGTTGTCTACTTTGCCCACCGGAATATTAGTTCCATGAGGACAGGGCTTTTGTTTGTCCTGTTTACTGACGCTTCTCCAGTGCCTGGGACTGTGCCTGGTACATAGGTGCTAAATAAGTATTTGTTGACTCAATGAATGAATAAATGTTTTATTTACCATTAAATGTGTATTAATCACCCACTATGTGCACATCGTGGGGAATTAATAAACATTTGTTGGATGAATGAGTAAATGAATGCCCACCTCTTACAGTTTCTGCCGTTCTCCCGGAAGCCTTTGGCAAAAGGGTTGGCTGCAATCTTCAGTTGTGTGATCTGGGGGCACATATCCAGAGTCAAAGCCCCTGCAGCTCAGGCAGGATGCCACCCCCCGCCCCCCTCAAGCAGGGTCACTCACCCGTGGGTTCTGGTAGGCTGTCACAGAGATGAACATGGTCTCAGGGAAGCGAAAGGAGGCAACGCCCCCCCAGTGTTGACTGCAAAGCTGTGTGGCCCGCACTAGGTGTACGCGGGGCTGATACTTGTGCATGGAGTGCAAGATCAGCTGGGAGGGAAGAAACAGAAGTGACCCCTAGCCCTGGGTTCCAGCCCCACCCCCAGCCTGGGCTGCCGGCCCGGGCCTCACGTGGCCGTGAGGGTCCAGCGTGCTGTTGGTGAGCTTGACACGATGGAAAGACACAGGCTGCCGCATCCAGTGGGCACCGGTAGCAGGGGAGTCGGGGTGAATGTAGACACGGTCAGGCAGGCGAGGCTCGGCTTTGCCGCTGGGCTCCCAGCGCCGTCCCTGCCAACGGTAGCGAGCTCCATCCACTGGCACCACATCCAGGAGGAACAGGTAGCGGGCCTCAGGGTCCAGGCCAGTGACTGACACTCGACAAGCAGGGAACATACGTCTGGATGGGGGAGAAGACGGGAGAGCCGTGAGCTACCCAACAGCCACAAGCAGGCACAGCACTGACGGGAGCAGAGCCACCGGCCGAGTTTTGTCAGAAAACATCTGAACTGGAGTTAGAACGAAGGGGAGGGCCTGGGAGCTTTTGTCGCCTCATTTTCTAGATGGGGAAACGAGAGGGTAGGTGATGTGATCTGATCAGGGTCACAAAGGTTGAAGCGGAGCTCGGAGCTCGCAACCCTGACTCTGGGTCCTTCCAACTCCGTTTGCAGCAGCAGGGGTGTCCCCACTTTTCTCCTGGAAATCGTGCCAGGAGCCTCTGTTCTCCACCCTGATGACCTCACCTGGTCTCCAGCACCACAATCTGCAGCCACTGGACAAACTCGCTTCAGGGAAGGGAGAGACCCTGGCTGTGTGGGTCAGTGGTTGGAGTGTTGGCCCTCACACCAGAGGGTCTCAGGTTTGATTCCTGGTCAAGAGCATACACTTGGGTTGCAGGTCTGACCCCCAGTCCTGATCTGGACACGTGTGGGAGGCAGCAACCAGCTGTGTTTCTCACATGGATGTTTCTCCCTCTCCCTGCCATTCTAAAAATCAATGGAAAAAGTATCCTCTGGTGAGAATTAACAACAAAAAAGCACACACACAAAACCCCAACCCTGCCTTCCATGGGGCAGAAGACACCATACCAGGGCCCAAGTTGCTGGCCGAGATAAAGGCCTCCACAAGCCCACACTGACCACATCCCTGCCTCCAAGGAGACCCTGGATCCAGTCATGTGCTGACAAACCCTGATCCTAACAAGACTGCCCTGATGCTGGCCACTGGCTGGCCCTTGACTCTAGTTGTAGTCTGAAGCCCAATTCCAGCCGTAGACTGACCCCTTGATCTAGGCCACATACTAAGCTGTAATCCAGCCAGACTTTCTGGACTGGCCCAGACTGACCTGTGCCTCTTGCCCTAGGCTGGTCCCTAAGCCAGCCACAGACCGTTGCCACATGACCTCCGTCAGTCACTGAGTAACCCCTGGCCCAGACCGCAATCACATTCTGAGTTTAGGCAGAGCTCTAGCCCCCCGGGAACCCTCAAACTAGCCCCATCACCAGGAATCCGCCTTTCCCAAGAGACCCCCGCCAGGAACACGCTGGGTCCCTCTGACCCTGGCCCAGCCCCCTCACCTCCCAGCTTTGGTGATGATCATCTCTGTCCCCACAGAATTGAACTCTTTCCACAGCTCCTGGTTCTCCAGGCTCAGGCTGACTCCAGGGAGTGAACGAAGGGCCTCTGGGGCTGGAGGAGACGGCTCAGTGCCCAGGGCTGGGGGCAGAGGGGGCAGAGGTGGGGGAGCCGCCAGGGAGCGGGGAGCAGCCTCAATTCCGGAGAGGAAGCAATCCAGTTTGGGAGGGTCCAAATCTGGAGATGGGAGGAGAATGAGGAGCCAGCCCAGGTCCACAGCAACCCTCAATCCCTGTGTAGGAGCTCCTCCCAAAGCTCACCAGGGTAGCGGTAACCCTCTGCCAGGGCAGCCGGGAAGCTGGACTCGGTCACTGGCTGGGGGGGCCCAAGGCGGTAGCCGGTCCCCAGGGAGGGGTACAACTCCCTTGGATGATACATGGAGTAGTCCTATCTGGCCTCAGGTCTGGCTGCCTAGAGTCCCCTGGTGCTGGGAGATGCCCCCTTTATAGCTCACAGCTCAGCCCCTTCCAGACCCAGGATCACAGCCCCTCCCTCTTTGGGGCCCTGGAGTTGGGCTGGGGTGGAGACCCCTGGGGCCTGGAAGAGGTACAAGAGGGGGCCGGATACCTGGGCACCCTCCCCCGCAGGCTTCATTAGCCTCGACCCCCTGCCCCTCATTACATAATTAACTCCTCGGCCTGATTGATCCCCGGCACTTGGACAGGGACGCAGTTTGGCGCTTCCGGCCAGCTGGTCCCCGTTCCCACGGGGGGAGCCCCAGCTAGGAATAAGCTACTGAGGGGGCGGGGCCTGCACCCTGGGATGGAGTCCTGGAGCAGACCTTGGCTGCTCAGACTTTCGTATCTGGTGACCCCTCCCCCCGCTCCCGCCCTGACTTGGAGGATGGGAGTTGGAGGAATGAAGGTTGCAGGGAGGGAACGAGCAGCCGGCTGGAGGGTTGGAGCCTGAGCATATTGTTACGCAGTGCACTGGAGTCCGCAGCCAAGGGCCGAACCCTGGAGCCCTTCCTGGTTTGCATTCTCCACCCTCATTCAAGTCTCAAAAGTTAACATATCGCCCCAGCTCTACAGCCTCCATCCGGCTGGTGCCTGGGTTTTCCAGAAGGTCCCGAGCTGGGGAACCCTGGGAACTACACTTCCCAGCAGACACAGCGCCAACTTAGCCGCAGAGAAGATCGAGAGATGCCGTTGGGGGCGTTGGGTGGTGACAAACGCTGAAATTTAGAAGTCGATCAGCCGAGATCAAGGTCTAGGGAGCCAGAGTGGGCTCTGGAATCATGGGCAGTGAGACCTGTCCCAGGTCCCAGAGAAGATGGCTGAGGCCAGGCCCCAGGAGCGCAGACTCCCACCTTTAGCCGCGGTGCTTACCTAGCTGCTGCCCCATTGGGGCTCAGAAGGGAACACGTCTATAGAGGCAGGATTCTGCACTTGAGTTACCCCTTCCCGATTCCACATAAGCCTGGAGCTGTCTCTGCTTCATTGTTTTATTATATACAAACGCTACAGACTAGGGGTGGAGACACGCGTGCGGTAAGAGGAGCCCAGTGGGAGGGGGGCAGATGCTGCACTGGGCTGAGGACAGCACACGGGGCCTATCTATAGGGTAGGCGGGGCAGGAAGAGATTAAAAAATGAGATCCAAGCCAGCCAGATCGCAGGGAGGTGGGGTGGTGGTGTAGCCCACCTTCTGATCTCCCTCCCACCCAAGGTCACAGTGCATGCAATAAAATATATGTACAGGAGCCGAATCCTCCCTCTGCAGGTCCAGAGCTCCCTTCCGGCAGAGAAGGGAAGCCAGTGGCGCCCCCTGGCGGCCAGGCCGGGCTGGAGCCACATGCGGCAAGAGTTGGGGTCAGTCCCAGCCGTTGTCTTTGATCATGTGGTTGAGTTCAATGATGTACTTCCCCTCTTTGTACTTCTGGCTGCTCTCGAAGGCCTGTTCCTAAAAGAAGGGGAGAGGCCGTCATCCCTGGAGCAAGGGCCTTCCCAGCAGGGACAGAGGTTGGGGCATGAGTATGACTGGCCCCATTTCATATCTGAGGAGACGCCAAGCCATCTGCCCACAGACATAGAACTGGTAAGTGGCAGGGCCGAGTTCTCACTAATGGATAGACAACTCCCTGAATAATGGGTACTTTTTAAAGAACTACTGTTGGCTCCAACAATGAGGATATGGAAGTGTCTACAGGATCCAGGGTTTACAAACTGGTGGCTTGAGTGCCAATTTTGGCCTACACACCTTTCCTGGCCAACAGAGAATTTAACAGAATAACTGAAATACTAACACAGAGGCAGGCTGTGCTGACTCCAGTATGGCACAGGCTGCCTCTCCCTTTGCCCGCAATCTATGTTGCTCCTTTTGCAGATCCACAATATCTGCTTGGCCCTGCAAGCACTTGAGTTTTTTTTATCTCTAAACTGGCCAGCTCTTTATTTTACAAGGTTCCAGTGAGGCCACCTGCACAGGTACACCAAGCCAGTCTGTGGCAGGGCCAGGGGTGAGCTCTGGTCAGGGCTGCCTGTCCGTCTCTGCCTGGGGCATCCACATCCCCAAGGCCCCACAGCTCCAAGCAACTGCAGCTTCCCAAGAACATCTTCTTTTGCTGCCTCTACTCTGATCTCCATAACAGTCTTGGGTGCCAAGTGGTGGCTTTATTCTCCATGCCAGGTGAGGAAATGAAACTCAGCGCAGTGAAATCAGACCCTGGACAGCAGCAGTGGTAACCAGGGCAGTGGGAAAGGAGGCACATGGACCCAGGCTCTGTGTTGCTGTGGGGTCTTGGGCAACTTCTCTGATCCTCTGAATGGTAACAGAGGCTGGGGTCAAGGGTTTGGAGTTAAAAGCAAAGTGAAGTCGGATTCTGGTCCCTACTATGTTACCTGCTGGATGTGTGACCGTAGGCCTTCCTTCTGTAAAGCGAAGAGCAAGCAGACTCTACCTATAGGATTGTTGTCATGATTGTTGTTATGTACATAACAATAAGGATTTAATAAACGGTAATTCTGATTATATCATCATCTCTAAAATGGGGCGCTTGTGCCTGTGAGGAGACGGTCGTGTTAAGAGAAAAAGAGGGCTTTGTGGGATGTGAGAAATGAAAACATGGTCAGGGGAGGAAAAGACTGGCGTGTGTGAACTGGGCCCACACACTCTGAAAGATGAGCAGGTGACTGCTTGTGATTGACTGCTTGTGATGTGAGGTCATGTCACAAGCTAACTTGGGGTCAGAGGTCACTGACTCACATATTTCCAGCCCAAAGTGGTCTTGCAGTTCTCGCAGTGGATATCAGCGACAGCATGAAGGCCTGTCAGCAGCACCCGCTCCTCGGCTGGCCCGCAGCCCACGTTCACCCTGTGGGGACATGGGGCAGTCCCAGGGAGGGTCCCGCCACCACAAGGCCCACCTCTAGCTTGTATCCAACTGTGTCTGTCCTTAGCTTCTTGCCTGAACCAGGGGGCTTTGGGAGTCTCAGCATGATGCCATGGGTCACAGGCCACAATAGAGGTCAGGGAAAGAAAGACAGAAGGATAAATACTCACACAGAATTGAAGAGGTAGGCACGCCCCTGACTGCCCTGGAAGGACTAATGAAAGGAGGAGAAGAGGGGGTCAGGGTTATTGGTAGGGAACTACCAAGCAGCCCTCAAACCTCCCATTCCAGCCCCAAATGTGATCCGGTTACCTTGGAGATGAGGTCGTCGTGGTTGGCCAGGTGAGCACGGCAGTGGGCACAGCTATACCTCCGGTGACAATCATCCAAGTAGGCCTGAAACGTCTTGGGTTTTGAAATCCGCACCATGGCGGGGGCCAGGGGCAGTGGCCCCACGCGGGGAGCGGCCCACGGGGAGCAGAGGGAGCCCAGTGCCTGTTGGGGAGGGAGTGAGTGTATTGTCAGGACCCCAGCCACACACAAGCAGGCACGCCCAGGGCCACGGGGACTCTGTGTCACACTTGGCTGCTGTCTCCTCTCCCCAGAGCCAGCAGCCTCTCCAGGGGCCAGAACTGGCTCAGTTTTGACTCACTGAAGAGGCCTCAGGTTGCATCCTTGGGGAAACTGAGGCTAGGAGGCGCCCAAGACGAGTCACCCACCTGCTTTCAGCCTCACCCCAGCTGACCTGGCAATTGAAACTGGAGGAGGGGGCTTAGGAATGGATGAGCTGTCAGCTCTCTGTTTAGGGGAGCAGGAAGAGGCTAGGAATTGGATGGACTTTAGGACCTCATGTGCACTGCGGAGGGCGGAGCTGGGGGGCCACTGCATGTACCGTGCAGGAAGCTCACCTGGGGAAAAGGTCCTGCACCCAGAGGAGGCTGGGGCCTCCCTGAAGTTGGAGGGTCGCCGAGGGGGGAGGAGCTCTTACCTGGGGACGCCGAACCTCGTCTATGCCGTGGGGCTCTTACCTGCATCGCGGAGCCTTACCTGAGACCCGGGGCTCACCTGGGGCGCGGGGTGGGGGGCGGGCGCCGGGGAAGGGGACAGTCCTCGCTGGCGGGGCGGGGCTCGGGGCGACGCGCAGCCCTGAGGATGCGGGCCTCACCTCGCCTGGGCGCGCGGGAGCCCGGTCCGCCGGGGTGGCTGGCCTGGGAGTGGGGGGCCCTGGTGGGCGCCGTCCCCCACCCCGGCCCGGTTCACAGTCGCCGCGACTTGTTTACACCGAGAACAGCTGCTGCCGCCGCTGCGGCGGGAGGGGGAGGGGGCCAGCCCCTGGGCCCCGCGGCGCCGCGGCCAATCGGCGCACAGCATGCAAATGAGGGGGCGCGTCACACCGCGGCCAGCGCAGGCCCGGCTACCCTGCCCCCGCTCCGGCTGGGCAGCCCGGAAATGCGGCTGCGGCCCGCAGTCCACCAGCCGCCCCTCGGGCCTCCCGCGGTTCTAGAAGCGGCGCGCCTCCGAGGTACCTGACCTGCGCGGGGCTAGGAGGGGGCGGTGTCGGATGCGCGCCCCCGGGGACAGAATAGTCATAGTTCTCTGCGTTCCCACCGCCCGCGCCCACTCTTCCTCCTCGCTGCAGTCCCGAGGCAGCTGCTGCTGCTCTTCTGCCGAGGTTGTCCGCCTGCAAGAGGCAGAGTTGGCATTCTCGCTTCGGTCTTGGCCGTAGCACCGGGGACAGTCTCGGAACGGAGGAGCTAAAGGTGTGGTCGGTTAGACCCCGAGGCCGGAGCCTGGGAGCAAGCCGAGCCCAGCTGAGCAGCATCCCCTCCGGGTGGCAGCCCCTCGGGAGCCCCGTCCCTCCAGGCTGAGTTGGTGTCTGCAGTGGGCTTCCCCTTTCCCTTTCTCACCCGAGTGTCTACACAGGTCTGCCATGCTAACCTTGTTTTGTTCCCTGCACGGCCCCAGGGCCCGGCCTGGCCTGCAGTTGTCCACAGGCTTGTGAAAGCCGGTTTCATAAGTGAGTGAGACATGCTGCTGGAGAGGGCTGCTGCTGGGGCAGGAAACCTGGGCGGGGAAGGTTGGAGTGGCGAGGCAGCAGGTGGTGCTGCGGGCCCACGCCCCCCATGCCCACTCTGCAGCCAGGTGAGGAGGCTCCGGGGCCAGCCAAGTCCCTCGCTGTGTGCCTGGCTCTTGGTGGCCTCAGAAGAATGGACCCATTATCTGTGGCCCTGAAGGGACATTCCTGAGGAGAGTGGAGGCCAGGCTGGCACAGGGTGTGGCATTACTCTGGGTCTGGAATGTGGCTGGACCAGTGGGTCAGGCTAGTTGGGTCCCAGAGTCCAGCCTTAGGCTGCCATCTTTAGAGTTTTCTAGGATCCCTGACATCTAGACACCCTGTACCCCTAAAAAGAATGCAAAAAGTCTTGACTAAAAATAAAATATTTATTGGGAAAGAGAAACATTGTTGAGGGCAAGGGCCTCCAGCTGAGGAGACTTAGGCCGCTGCTCTGTGGTTGTCCAGGTAGCGCCTCAGGGCCGTGGGGTAATCAGTCATGACGCCAGTGGCCCCCAGACTGTAGGCCACTTCAAAATCCGACTCTTCGTTAAGGCACCAAAATACCACCTGAGAGGGACAGAGGGGTCGTTTCCAAACAGCTGGACCTGGAACTCCCCATTGCACCCGGCTGGTCAGAGCTCTCTGTGGAGGCCTGCCAGCGGCGGAATGCTGGGGAGCCGATGGTTCGATTTTCAGGGAAAATCGGTTTGGAACACAGCCATTATTAAATATTAAGTTGTATAAACTTGCAATTCTGTAAACCATATTAAAAACAAAGGCAATAAAATCTAAAAACTCATCACTTCCTACATTTTACTATCACCTATGCCCTGGAGATGATTTATGTCTGTTGAGTGTGTCTGGTGGAAATACTCTCCTGCAACGATGTGCTACCTCCCATCTCTCCAGCTCTGATCAGCGACTTCATGTTGGTCGCCTGCAGTCGGCCGAGGCAGCAGGCACACCACGGAAAGCCAGTTGCGGACTGTTGACCAGCAGGCCGGCGCCGCCAGCCTGCCCGCACCTGCTGCTGCTCTCCCTTCTCTGACTGCTGAGTCCTGTCCTGTGGGCACTGGGTCCTGTCCTGTGGGCACTGGGTCCTGTCCTGTGGGCACTGGGTCCTCTCCTGTGGGCACTGGGTCCTCTCTTGTGGGCACTGGGTCCTCTCTTGTGGGCACTGGGTCCTCTCCTGTGGGACTGGGTCCTCTCCTGTGGGCACTGGGTCCTGTCCTGTGGGCACTGGGTCCTCTCCTGTGGGCACTGGGTCCTGTCCTGTGGGCACTGGGTCCTGTCCTGTGGGCACTGGGTCCTCTCCTGTGGGCACTGAGTCCTCTCCTGTGGGCACTGGGTCCTGTCCTGTGGGCACTGAGTCCTCTCCTGTGGGCACTGGGTCCTGTCCTGTGGGCACTGGGTCCTGTCCTGTGGGCACTGGGTCCTCTCCTGTTAGGACTGGGTCCTCTCCTGTGGGCACTGGGTCCTCTCCTGTGGGCACTGGGTCCTGTCCTGTGGGCACTGGGTCCTGTCCTGTTGGGACTGGGTCCTCTCCTGTGGGCACTGGGTCCTGTCCTGTGGGCACTGAGTCCTCTCCTGTGGGCACTGAGTCCTGTCCTGTGGGCACTGGGTCCTGTCCTGTGGGCACTGGGTCCTGTCCTGTGGGGACTGGGTCCTCTCCTGTGGGCACTGGGTCCTCTCCTGTGGGCACTGGGTCCTGTCCTGTGGGCACTGGGTCCTGTCCTGTGGGACTGGGTCCTGTCCTGTGGGCACTGGGTCCTGTCCTGTGGGCACTGGGTCCTGTCCTGTGGGCACTGGGTCCTCTCCTGTGGGATCGGGATCTGTGCCCCGGGCAAGTCACTGGACCTCTGGTTTCCTAATGTGACAACTGAGGGCTAAGGTCCAGCCTCTTAGAGTCAAGGTGAAGCCCCAGGAATGGGAGGGCTCATCCTCACTTGCCCTCATCCAATCAGTGGCTTGTCTGTGAGCAAACTCTTCATCTGTTCCCACTGTTACCACTTGAGCCCCAATCCTGTCAGTGACAGCATCCGCGTCCTCATGAGACTCTGCTTCCACAGTCACTTCCCCACAGGGATGACCCTCCCTCATCACATCTCAATGGTTGCTTCCCTCAGAAGCTTCCCCTCCCTTTGGGCGGAAGCCAGGCTCCTTGTGGAGGGCCTTGGGTTGCCTGTCGCAGCCTCTGCCTTCTCCGGCCCTCCTGGTGCCGCTCCCTCCAGGCTGCCACAGTGGGAGCCCTCTCTGTCTCCCAGACTGCCAGCCTCTGGCTCCTCTGGCCTTCCCACAGGAGCCTCCCACCTGTGTGCTCTCCTTGTCTGCCCCTGGGGCCAGCACCTCCCTTCTCCCCGAGCCTCTGACCCCACAGGCCACCACACTTTCCCTTTGTCTTCCCTTTTCCTTCCTGCCTGCTTCCTTCCCCTCCTCTGCCCCGGGAAACGCCCTACTCGGTGGCACAGTGCCCGGAATATTTGCTCAGCAAAGGTTTGCTAATTAAATGACCTGGTCAAAGCTGAAGCTTGGGAGTGGGAGGAGGTGGGCAGGCTCGTGTTTCCCTTCTGGCCTTTGCCCAGCCCCTCATCAGGGAGCAGGGCAGATCAATACATCCCCATAATGGCTAGCGTTTATCAAGCCTTTGCTAAGTGCCAGTTGCATATCCAGAGGAGCTGACTATGTCATTACCCCCTTTACAGGGAAGAGGCCAGGGCTCTGAAGGTGACCTGCCCAAGGCGCCAGCCAGTCAGCGCAGGGCGGTGACGAAAGCTGTGCCCGGCCGCGCTGCGCAGCGAGGGAGCAAAGTCTCACCTGCACTCCTCGCTGCTCCAGGTGTTGGATCAGACTTTTCCTCATGATGAGCCTGGTGGGGAGGCAGGTGGCAAAGGTCAAGGTGAGGGGGACTGAGGAGAAGGGCAGAGGCAGGTCTCTATGGGGACACTCCACCCAGCCTTCCCGTCCCCCTCACCATTTAGTAACCGCGGCTGACAGCTGGTTCAGCCCAGAGCAGGAGAACGGGAAGTAGGTCCTGTGGAGAAGGGGTATCGTGGTTCAGGCCATGGGTCTCTCTCAGTCACGGGGGTGGAGAGTGGGGGTGGTCGTGATCCCTGACCCGTGAAACCTACCCCCTCTAAAAGAACCTTTGCAGCCCTGGCCAGTTTGGCTCAGTGGATAGAGTGCTGCTCTGTGGACTGAAGGGTCCCAGGTTCAATTCCGCTCAAGGGTGCATTCCCTGGGTTATGGGCTCGATCTCCGGTAGGGATCAGTGATTCTCTCTCATCATTGATGTTTCTATCCCTCCCTCTCCCTTCTTTTCTGAAATAAAAAAATAAATTGAAAAAAAGAACCTTTGCAATTGCCCAAACAATTCACTCTTTGTTCATTGAGATCCTACTTCTACCTCCTGGACTCCTTGCTTTGAGGGTGTGCCCACCCTTCACTGTTTTTCAGAAGGGAAACTGAGTCTTGGAGAGTTTTATTAACTTGCCCGAGGCCACATGCAAAGGATTGTGGTGGGGCCAGGGCTGAAACCTAGCTTGATTCCCAAGCCGGACATACAGTCTGGAGGTCCTCCCAGGAGGGCCTGACCAGCTTCCTGAGAACAGACAGCGTTTAATGGGTCGGCTACTTGCCCCTGCTTGTCCCACTCCAGGGGTGACTCTAGAGGCCCTTCACAGGCTTTGGAGTTGGACCTAGGGCATGCTAGAAGTGACTCTGCACTTCTAGCTGTACCACCTCGAGCAAGTTCCAGAAGCTCTGAGCCTCAGATTCCCCATGTTCTGTGGGGTCATGATTCCTATACCTTCCGGGGGCGCTGCAAAGTAAAGCTCAACTAACTGAAGGATGTGGAAACAACTGTAAATCCTGTATAAAAATGCTACACACACAGTTCTGTAGTATAAAGATGTCTTTGTAGCAAAGGATTGGGGGGGGGGGGGGGGGGAGACTGGCTGGAAGCTTCTCATGACAACAGAGGGCAGCAGAAAGCACTGGGCCACCTCAGCTAAGCTCTCTGACAGCAGTGGGAGGGGCCGGCCCCAGAGCTGGTGAAGTATCCAAATTCCGCATAATTTACCCAGATGTTACTTTGTTAATCCTTGTTTCCTTGGCAGGAAAACACTTGCTTTTCTTTTGAGAACCAGAGGGATGCTGTAATTAACATGTGTCTCCCGAGCCAGACTGTAAGCTGAGGGCTTGCCCCACCCACACTGCTTGATTACTAGTGTTGTTGCATCTGGAACAGAGTAGACATTCAATAAATACTAGTTGGATGAATGGATGAGTAAACGAAACTTCTGTTCCAAAACTATCCACACCTACATACTAATACATTTGCATTGAATTTCAGAGGGTTCACGTCCTCTTAGTATTCATGAATGCTGGGTGAGAACCCCAGTCTTCAAAGTACTGTGGGGGTTATCCTGAAGGTGGCTGGGGACCCTACAAAATGAGGCTTAGATGGGGGTGTTTTTCTAAGGACAAAAGCTTCTGGAAGCCAGGGGGAGGATGGAGAAGGGAGATGGGGACCCTGTAGGCACCTGTTGATGATGGTGGGCAGGAAGCACAAGAGGAACTTCTCAGGGATAGGGACGAAGGGCAGCAGCCCCAGGTAATACAGCAGTAACAACTGGATTACTCGGCATTTTGTGAAGGAGAGCGGCATCTTGGGGTTCTGGGAGGCAAAGGGGTGGTAAGAGGAGTCAGTCTGCTTCTGGGGAAGCAGAGAGGCTTGGGCTGCAGGGGAAACAGCTTTGGAACATCAAGAAACCCTACTATCTGCGGGATCAAAGCCACATCTTGGCCCAGCACTCGAGGCCTAAATGCACCCTCCCTGTTCCCAGCAGCATGACTTGACTTGGCTCACATACTTCCTCCACGAGCTCACCTCTCCAAATCCTCCAGAACCCCCCCCCCACCTCCCACTAGCCTAGGCCTCAGGTTGGGAGGGGCTCCAGCCCCTGGGAGGAGGGGCTGCATTAGCTGGGCGGGAAAGGGGCTCACAGCAGCCTTGCACTTCTTCATGACTGAGGTCTTCTCCGAGGCCCAGATGGTGATCTCGTTGCGGTCGAAGTGCCGCACCAGGCTGGCTATCTGGGAGGAGGAGGAAGGAGATGAAAGGGAGTTAGGCCTCTCGCCAGGCAGGGCTCGCCCCACCTGCCCACAGCACCACCTTGTGAATGAGCTGCTCGTTCTCCTCTTTGACCTCCACACTCATGGGCATCCGAGGGAACCTCTGGAAAACATCCTCCAGACGTACCATGTGCCTGTCTGACCCATGTGCAAAGTGGCCTGGGGATGATGGGGAGAGGTCAGAGGAGGATGGTGGGGGGAGTGGGACCCAGGGAAAGAGGGGCAAGTGCCAGAGGAGAAGAGAGGGCAGAGCTTGAGGCCATGACCCCACTCAGCTGGCCCAGCCCAGGGCACCCAGCCCATGCTCTTACCTGGTGAGAAGTAAACCTCCAGCTCCTCCTTGTAGAGGGGCAGCTCCTGGGGAGGCAGGGGCATGTCACCAGGAGGCTCATGTGGGGGCTCTCTGGGTATGGGGGGGCTAGGCCAAGGCCCACCTCAAACGCCAGGCTGCTCACATCCCTGTTCACGCCCGACTGGCGGGACAGGTTCTCGTCATGGGACACCACCACCACACCGTCCCGGGTCAGCTGACAGTCCAGCTCCAGGAGGTCTGCGCGCTGGGCCATGGCGCTAAGGGAGCAAAGTCAGTGGGCTGTGGGGCACAGGGTGGCGGGGAGGTTCAGGGGAGCGTGGGGCAATTTAAAGCGGGACGTGCAGGCTGTGCGATGCCTCCAGGGGCTCCAGTCACCCGGACTAGGAAGTGCATGGCACCCCTTGGCTTCACGCCGCGCACGGCTGGGCAGGCGCACTCACTTCTCCATGGCCTCCATGGTGTTCTCCAGCCTCTCTCCAGACCCTGGGGGAGGCAGCGCGGTGGGTCCCTGGGGCTGGACCCCCTCCCCTCCCCTGGCCCCTACCTCCTCACCCCGTCAGCCCCTACATACTAGTACATTTGCATTGAATTTCAGAGGTAGGCAGCCTCCTTTTCCTCATTCCACATCCTGCCCTGTCACCTGCTCTCCGCCTACCTCGGTCTGCCCTCTTTCTAACATCTGGCTCCTTAGACCTACCCCTCTCTGCTGTCCACCTTGGCACGTGTCTTGCTCTCCCTATTCCACCCTCCGTGGCCCACAACCCCCCTTCCCCAGCTCACCTCCCCGGTGGGCCCCCAGGCGGGGCCGGAAGGCCGGGGCCCGGGGCGTGTGCAGCAGGCGAGGCCGGCGCAGGAAGAAGATGGAGAGCGCCGCGTAGCCCAGGGCGGGCAGGGCACAGTACAGCACAGAGCTCATGGCGCTGCCTCCTGGGCTCTGGCCGCCACCGGCTCAGCTGTCGCCGGTGAAGTGTGCTGCCTTGCCGACTGCTTGGCTAATGTAGGCTGATTCCACCACTGGTCACCACCACGCCCCTGGGACTTGCTCAGCCTGCTGCTGGCCCAGCGCCAGGCTGCAGGGCTCAGCTGGGATGGAGTACAGGTGGGAGGCGAGGCCAAGCGGCTCTGGCCCTCACACCGCCGGACCCTCCACAGATCCCAGCGCCCCTCTCTGCCTGACAACACTGGGGAGACAGGTTCCCCCACATGTCTGCTATAACCTCCCCCTGAACCACTTGTGCATGTGGCCAGGGGATACCATCCTTTGCCATTCTAAGAAATTCAGGGGTGTGTAGGGTGCCGGAATCACCCCCGAATCGCCCCAGCCAGTTAGGAAGACGTCAGAGAGGGGAGAGGACTGTGGCTAAGGGGAAAATGGACCCCACTCTGTCCAGGAGGTGGAGCTTCTTAGCGCTCCCATCTTCAACCCTGGCCAGCTGGGGAGCCAGAGGGGACAGGGCCAGGTAAAGCCCCAGTTGGGAGGCAGCTGGGCTGGAGTGTCGTCTTCCAAGCAGCAACGGCGAGGGGAACAGCATCGGCAAACAAAGACAGAGCCAGGGCCGTCATACACACGTCTCTGTATTTATATGTTAGATACAGCACAGGCGGGCAGGGCACCGGGCTCTCCACGCCGCACCTCCACTTCTGCTCACCCACACACAGAAGCAGCAGGAGTTAGATGTGGCAGCTTAGGGGGAGGGGGCTTAGGCAGGGCCCTGCTCAAGAATGCTAGCCCTTGAGCCTTAGGAATGTTCCTTGAGGGGAAAGGGGTGGGGTTTGAATGGGGTGAGTGGAGCATGGCTGGCCCTGAGTCCCTACTCAGTGTGCCCTAAGCCCACCATCCCTCAGGCGGCCACAGGGCAGCCAGAGCACTTGGATTCTGGAGCCCCCAGAGACTGGGATAGCCGGGGGAGAGGAAGGCAGAGCCGCTGTGGGGAATTTGCTCTGGGGCCATCTGAGCCACAGGTCCTAGGAGGAGGTTTGGAGGGCGGGGAGGGAGCCTTGGCCTGCCTGAAGCAGGAGGCCTGAGCAAAGCGAGGGAAGATGGCCAGGCCCACCCTGTGCCGGGCTGGGCTCAGTGTCCATTTTCTAACAGTCCAGCAGGCGAGGGGCAGACAGGAGGCAGGGCCTAAACAAAAAGGCAGGCAGGAAAGGAACCGTCAGCACCAGGAGAGTACCTGCCAGAGCTCTGACCTCAGTCCCTTCCATTTCATCCTCACAGCTGAGTGCTGTGCCGATTTCCTCCTAATGGGGAACACTAGTGCCTGTCTCATTGCTGTAAGGATGCAATGAGCTCCTACACAGAAACATCTAGAACAATGTGCAGTGCTCTGTGTTTGCTCTCATTATCAGGGCTGTCCCCAGGAAATGGAGTTGCAGAAGTGAGGTGTCTTGCATATCACACAGCTCTTACTAAGTGTCAGAGCTGGGGTTTGAGCAGAGGTGTGTTCGCCCGGCCTCTATCAGGCTCCCGCTGGCAGAAAGACCGGAGGTGACGAGGGAGGGAAGAGAGGGGTGGTCAGAGTCCCTAAAGGGGGGTGAACTGCTGACCCGGGCACCAGGTGTGAGGAAGCGTGGTATCTGGGTCAGGCTGAGAGCTGCTGGCTCCTCCCAAAGCAATTGCGGCCCCACCTGCCTCTGTGTCCACACTGGGAGGGGCTTAGAGTCCTCAGGTGGGTGAGAGGGACCTCAGTGGCCTCTGGGGCTGGTGGCAGCAGGGTGTTGGCAGATGGGAGACATTTGGGGCTGGGGGAAAGGAGGGACATGAAGACTGGCAGACCACAGGTCTATGGTCTGGGCAGTCTCTGGCCCTTCTGTTGCTCCTACACACATGGATCATGGGCATGAGTGAGCTTCTGACTGTACAGGATGTTTCGTAGGTACCCCGGTCTCAGAGTGAATCAGTGCGTGGGCGGTGGGGCGCACTCACCAAGCCCCAGGGAGCGGAGGCATCTGTTCAGGTTAGGTGGCCTCCAGCACCCCAGGCTGGAAGCGTGCTGTCTCCTGGAATATGAGCTCCTTCAGCCGCTCCTTGGGCAGATCATCCAGCTCCATGTCAAAGGTGAAAGGTTCCTCGGCCACTGGCTAGGGTGGCAGAGATGTGAGGCTCAGGCCAGATACTGAGGGATGCCTACCCACCCACCTGCCCACCAAGCCTGGGGCTGGTGGCTGACCCACCTCGTCTGTTGGGTCATAGTACTGCTCCAAGTAAGGGTGAGCCAGGGCTTCTTCCACTGTGATCCGTTTATTAGGGTTAAAGGTCAACATCCGGTCCAGCAGGTCAAGGGCTAAGGAAGGGCAGGAATCAGGGGTCAAGGGGAAGGCTAGGCGCGTTCCCAGAAGTACTGTTCTGCTTCTCTGTGCCCAGGGGGCCTGTCTCCTCAGGCAGCTGCTGGGCTCACGCACCCAGCTTTTACCCCGGTCAGCCCCATGTCTCTCTCACCTTTGGAGTCTGACTTGGGGAACAGCTTGGCCCAGGCCACCTTGGTCTTGGAAGGCAGAGACTGCAGGTAGTTTCGGGCCTTCATGTTGATGATGCAATTCAGGTCCTCTGGTGACGGGGAACCCAGGATGCCTATGGGTAGGGCAGTGACTTGGTGAGAGATCTTCTCTTCCCTCTGGGAGCAGGAGGAGCCAAGAACAGAGCTCCCACCAACCCATTCCATGCCCTGACAGTTATCTCCAGCCAACGCTATGACGGAGCAAAGGGTCTAGACTCGCAGCCCTCAGTTCAAATCTCAGCTCCAGCACTTCCTCAGTGTGGGCTGAGGCCTTGCTCTTCCCATGTGCCAATGGGATAGTATCTACATGTCACTGAAATACTGTGAGATGCTGTAGAGGCTCCAAAGGTGGTGGTCCTCCTGGTCTGACTCCCACAGACTCCCCGACCCTGACCCTAAAGAAATCTCACTTCCAACAGGCTAATCTCCCTTCCACGCAGCTGGCCAGGGCCTCTCACCCAGAATGTGGTTGAGCTGGTCCAGGTAGTGCTTGCCAGGGAAGATGGGCCGGTTGGAGAGCATTTCAGCCAGAATGCAGCCCACAGACCAGATATCGATGGATTTGGTGTAGCCCTGGGGAGGGGGAGAAAGTGGTGGGTCCTGGGCCAGCCTCAACAGGTCCCTGTTGTCTGGGTCAACCCGCCACCCCAACGTAGATTCAACGCTGCAGGAGGCAGAGCGGAGTCTTGGAGGAGCTAGTGCTTAGCCTCTTTCCAGATCCCAAGAACCAGAGTAATGTGACCCGGCCCAGGGGGTCACTGCCTGGCTCAGAGGTGGCTCCAGGGTTTTCTGAGACCTGGCCCCTTCCCTTTGGGGGTGGATGGGCCCCCTACCTTGGAGTTAAGCATGATCTCCGGGGCTCGGTACCAGCGCGTGGCCACATATTCCGTCAGGAAGCCAGTGTGGTCGTGCTCAGGATCGGCGATCCGGGCCAGGCCAAAATCGCAGATCTGGAATCCAACCCAGGCTGCTAAGCTTGGTGCTCATGGTCTCCACGCCTAAGCAATCATTTTGCCATGCCCCTGCCCATGCCGTCCCCTTTGCTTGCAGTGCTCGCCTACTCAAGGGGACTATCAGTCAAACGAAGCCCCAGACCCCAGCGGGAGGAGGGAACAGGCACCCGACCCCTGACCTTAAGGTCGCAGGTGGTGTTGATGAGCAGGTTGGAGGGCTTTAAATCCCGGTGGAGCACGTTAGCCGAGTGGATATACTTGAGGCCCCGCAGGATCTGGTAGAGGAAGTAGCAGACGTGGTCGTTGCTCAGCTGCTGGCTTTTGAGCAACTTGTACAGGTCTGTCTCCATCAGGTCCTGCACAATGTAGCTGAGGACGGTATCGGAGACCCCACGGGCGGGGGCAGCGGGAGGCACTTGGTTAAGACCGGGCTCTGGTGACTAGGCTTCGGATCCCCTCCAGCTGGCACCCCTAAGACTCAGCAGATCTGCCAACCCCTATCACTAGCCGGGCAAGGCCCAGGCTCAGCAGCTGGGCTTGGGGCCTCTGCTGCACCTCAGCTGGTGATCCTGAGCAAAAGCACTTCAGTTCTGCAGGAGGCAGGAGATGCCAGTTAAGAGCAGCAGCTCTGGCCCTGGCCAGTTTGGCTTAGTGGATAGAGTGTTGGCCAATGGACTGAATGGTCCCGGGTTCAATTCCAGTCAAGGACACATGCCCAGCGTGTGGGCTCGGTCCTTAGTGTGGGGTGTGCAGGAGGCAGCCAATCAATGATTCTCTCTCATCATTAATGTTTCTCTCTCTCTCCCCCTCTCCCTTCCTCTCTGAAATAAATAAAAATACATCTTAAAAAAAAAAAAAAAGAGCAGCAGCTCTGGGGTTAACCTGCTGGTGTCAAATCCCCACCCCGCTTTCATTGGCTTTATGACCTCAACCTGCCTGCACCTCTATTTCCTCATCTGAAAAGCAGTAGAAAGAGTGGCTGTGACGATGAGGCGAGATGACCCATTGAAAAGGCCAGCCCAGGGCCTGGCACACTGTACGTGCCCAGCAAACGTGAGCTCGTGTTGCTATTATAAATGCCTGAGCCACATGGCTATTGGGAGGGTACCATGAGATAATGTATGAATAGCATCTGGCATGCAATAAATGTTTGCTTGAAAAGAAATGCCTACCTTAAGGGAATAGTGTGTGCGAGACAAATGAGGAGAAACCCAAGAGCACGCTCCTACTCAAAGAGTGCTTGGCCGTGCGTCCGGAGATAGAGTACATGTCCTTATAAGTTTTAAGTTAAACTTGCATGCACGCATGCATACATACATAAATGTCTCTTGGCTTGTCTCTACAAGAATAAGGACTATCTTTTAGCATCAGCCTCAAAGGGCCTCTGGGAACATATGCGCCAACCCTGTTTTATAGATGAAGATGCTGAAGGTCACACAGCGAGCTGGGAGCGAGTGTGGAGGTTTCCTGCCCGCAGTTGTGGTGGGGGCCTGCAGACAAGGCGGCACAAGTCCCCGCGCTTGGGAGAAGTGGGACTGACTGGGGGTGGGGGGAGTGGGGGAGAGGTGCCGGGTATGAGAAGCTGCTAACAGAGCCAGGCAGGAAGTGGACAACAAACCAGGAAAGTGATAGTGGGGGAGGGCAACAAAGGCCAGGCTGGGCCCTGGGCAAGGTGCAAGGCCACAGGTGACTGGGTGGGGCTCCCAGCAGGAAGTCCTGGAGAAAGGACAGGGTTTCTGTGTGGGGGAGGGGCAGAGGCAGCAACAGAGGCTTTCGGAGCCTCAATTTCATCTTCGAAAGGGAGCTGAGGCCTATCTCACCGAGCAGTTGGGAGGCAGAATTAGAAATGTGAAAGCCCGGGCAAGCACTGCGCCTGACTCATAGTAGGCCCTCAAAAAGGGGCCACTTTCTTTTTTGCCTGCTTGCCTCCCAGTCTGAGGACCCTGAGGGGAAAGAACCGTCTGCTAAACAAGAACTGGCCGGGGCAGGGGCTGGATCCTGTCACACACCTGAACATATCAGGAGACAAAGCCCCACAGAGACCGTCCAGACCCCACAGAGAGAGGGCGGACGTGCCCAAGGCCACTGGGCCTGGCCGCAGCAGGCCAGCCTCCCCTGAGGCCGCCCAGCCTCCCACCCCCTGTGGCCTCTTTTCCGCTAGGCTCCCTCACTGGGTTTCTTCTGGAGGGAGACGGGGAACAAGGAAACGGAGAGAAACCCAATGTTCTCCCAGCCCAGCTCTGAGGCCATGCCTGGCTGGCCACCGGGCCAAGGTGAAGGATACACATCCCTCATGGCATCCAGTGTAGGTGCCCGAAGAATGTCTCGGATGCCGATGACATTCTCATGGCGGAAGCGCAGCAAGATTTGGATTTCCCGCAGCGTGCGCTGGCAGTAGGTCTGGTGCTCGAAGGGGCTGATCTTCTTGATGGCCACGCGTGTCTTGCGAACGTGGTCGTAAGCTGAGCTGAGGGGGCCAGAGAGGTGGTGTCGGTGTGGTCATGCAGAGGGGCGTCCAGGCCTGCTGGCCCCGCCCAGGCCACGGCAGGGAAGGGCGGGAGCGGGAGAGGGCTCTGGCCAAGTCGTAAACAATGCTGGTTCCTTCCTGCTGAAGGCCTGGGATCTCCAGGGAGAAAGCTGGGGACCAGCCAGGCAGCCCTTCAGTGACTCCACAAAGAGAGGAAGAGACTGGCCGCTCACAGACTTCCCCTCTGCAACCCTCTCCATTCCAGTTGTCCTCCCTCCTTCCCCTCCCTGTGATGGGCTCCCCAACCCAGGACAGGGCCGGGGCTGGGAGACATATGAGGCAAATGTCGGGAGAAGGAGGGAGTCACAGGAGGGGCCCTCAGGGCAAGGTACCCGACGGGCAAGGTACCCGGCAGGAGAGCTGTTCGCAGATGAACAAAGGCCCAGCGCACACCAGGGGGAGGGAGAGCCACAGCCCCTCCGGAGAGTTGCAGGGAGGCGCCCCCGGACCAGCCCAGCACTGCCCAGCACTGCCCAGCCCTGCGCGCTGCTCTCTCTCCCCAACTCCCTGCAGGCCTCCCCGGGGCATCCCAGGCATCCTCCCCAGGAGGGTCCTCACTCCCTCTGCACTCAGGGTAGGACCGTCCCAAACCCTCTTCTCCTCCCTCACCCACGTCCAGTCCACAGGGTCCCCATGTCCCCGCAGCTCCCCGACACCCAGATCCCCTCCCTTCACAGCGGAAAGGCCGGTCAGGGCTCCAAGCCCCCCTCCTCGGACGCACGCAGAAAGCACCCAGAGGCCCTCTGCCCGGGGCGCTCCCAGCCCGGCCGCGCCTTCGCCTCTCGGGACGCTCGGATCTCAAGGCGCAGAGAGCACCGAGCACCGAGCACCCAGCACCCGGGCCGTCCTCGCCCACAGCCCCCCGCCCGCGGGCCTGCCCGGAACGCCCCTCACCTGACCATGCCGTACGCGCCCTCGCCGATGTACTGCAGCTGCGAGTAGCGCGGGCCCACGTCGAACGGCTGCCCCTTCACCACCTCCACGTCCCCCGCGACCCCCGGGCCGACCCCCTCGGCTCCCCGCGGCTCCCCGCCCCCGCCCCCCTGAGCCGCCGCCGCCGCCGCCATCTCCACTCCTCCCTCCCGCCGCCCGCCGCTCCCCGCGCCCCGCCCCGGCCCCGCCCCTTCCCGCCGCCTTGTCACCCGCGGAGCCGCGCGCAGGCCTGTCCCCGCGGCCGTCACGTGGCCCCGCGGCGGGCGGCGGGCGCGCGCGGCGTTTCCGCGGCTGCGGCTGCGGGGCTCCCCGCGCCGGCGGCCAGGGCCCCGCCCCGCCCTCGCGCCGGGCAGCCCGCCGGCCCCGAGAGGCCCCGAGGCCCCGAGGCTGCCTGCTCGCCGGCGGGGTTTGCCTGACACCGCCCGGGGCTTCTCTCAGCGTTTCTGCGGTCCCTGCAGTGGGCAGAACTGAAGTCCCGTCCACACGTCTTTGTTACCGAACTTAGTGGGGTGACGTCGGTTAAGATTAGGCGGATTTCAGGGGTACAACTCTATAACTCGCATCAGCTGTGTATGGTGTTGTGTGTTCACACCCCCAGGCTCCTTCCGTCACCTTGAGTCCCCCTGTCCGCTCTCCTGCCCCCAGGCCCCCCTTACCCCGCCCCCAGCCCTCTTAGGATCAGCATCTTTCGAGTCGGCACCAGACTTTGCAGTTTGAGCCCTTATTTGACCACCCCGTTTCTTCGGACCACTCCACGATCCAGGGGTCGTCTAACTGTGTGGCTGGGTGAGCCGGCCATGCCCGTCTTGTTCTCAGGGTTTGCAGATGGGGGGCCTGGGAGCTGGGGAGCTGAGACTAACATGGTCTCTCTGACACGAGCAGGGCTCTTTCACACCCCGTTCTCCGCCAGAGTCGCAGACTCTTAACGCTGAAGACAGGCCCGGAGCCGGCTAGGGCAGCCCCTCACTTCGGGCAGCACCTGTTCTAACACTGGAACCACACAGAGGAGGTTAGCACGGCCCCTGCACAAGGATGACGCGCAAATTCGGGATGAGTTCCATTAAAAAAACAAAAAGTGGGCGCTGGAAGCTCCTGAAAAACACATTTGCTGGCCTTCGGTAAGTAACCACTTTGTTTTTTTCTTCCTTAAAAGCTGGGAGGAGGTCCTTATATGTATTATAGATCAGGAGGCAAAGTGGAACGGCGATTATGATTCTGAAATTGCTCATAATTGGATCTATGACCGGGCACTCTAATTCAGATTAATGAGGCCAAGTTGCTGGCTCCCAATAGCCCACAAGTCAGTGAAGGTTCATGAGGTGCTAATTAGATCAGTGTTTCAAAAAGTTATTCATTTGATAAGCCGTGGAATGGCACTATGTGCTGAGCTCTGGGCGAGGCCTCTGGCTGGTGAAAGATTAGGGTACCGTGTGAATCAGTGGTTAAGAGCCAGAGCTCTCTGGAGCCAGGTACCCAGGTTAGAACCCCATCTTTGCCATTTACTCACTGTGTTACCCTGGGTAGATTATCCACTGGCCTCTCTACTCATGGAATTTAGGATCTTTTGAAAAGATGCACATACATAAGTCAATTTAATACAAGATACGTAGATGTGCTATATGGTGTGTGAGTTGGGGATGGGTGAGGTCATAGAGGAGTGAGGAGGGAGTAATGGAGGAGGTGGCATTTGCGTCTCTGGAAAAGAAGTAGGGTTCAGAAGGTCGGGGTAGAGGAAAGGCATCAAGAAGGAGCGGCATGAGCCGGGGCTGAGAGGCAGGAGCACAGCTGTCCAGTGCGGTGCAGTGTAAAGGATTAAAGGGGGTTCAGGCTGGGCAGGTGGGTTGAGGCCAGATTGAGCAAGGCCTTTGATTCCGGCAAGTTTAGATGTTACTCAGGACGCAGTGAAAACCATTGGGGGACTTTTGCTAGACCATTTTGCAACTTCAGGAGAATATAGTGACTCAGAGAAACTCCGTGAAGTTCAGCATGGAGCCATGTTTCCGGAATGGGAGTGAGTTTCCTGCCTTAGGAAAGGCTGGTATATCCAGGGGTGCCTGCCACCTCATGCTGTGTCTTCCTCTCCCTCAAAGGCATGTGACTGAGACTCCCTTCTAGTGGCCAAGGCTGGTACTTCCTTGGAGACTGGACTGGGATTTCTCTATTTATAGATTCATATTCAACTTATCTATGCATAGACTGAACATCTGTTCTGTGCTAGGCATGTTATGTACTTACTCTCCTACCATCCTCACAGCAGCCACATGAAGCTGATAGTAGGAACATTTAACAGGGGAAAAGCAGAAGCGTACTGAACTATGGAGTCGGAAGAACCTGGAAAAATCATTTTCTCTGTCGCGTAGTTCATCCTCTCACAGCTCACTGCACTGTTTGAGTTTTTCCAACAGCTGCCATTTGGCTTACCTCTGTCCTCTTAGATCAACCTAGACTAAGTGTGAGATCAGTTCTTACCTGGTTATGGTGTCCAGGTCATAGGGGAGGCTAGTGGGTAATTTGCCCATGGTAACACCCATTCCTATTTCAACAGCCAGCTCGCCAGCACCAACTGAGAAAGCAGTGACTGAGCAGGAATAGGGGTCAGAACACATTTAACAATTTATCAACTTTTAATTACCAACCTTTTTCTTTTTCAATCCAAAAAACCTCTGTTATAGAAGTATCGGGGGACACTTCTTCATATATTAGAGATTAGCAATGACCAGACATCTCCCCTCTGGTAGAGGTGCTCTTCAGCTGCTACCGTCTCTGAAATCGCTGTGGTTAGCTCTGCCTGCGCCACTGGGCTCCTGCCCTGGGCTGTCCTCACCAGCCTTTTTCTCCTGTGGATGGAAAGGGACCACATACTAAACCTGACAAGCTCAGGTAACCACAAAGGATGGTCTGAAAGAAAACTTAAAAAAAAAAATATATATATATATATATATATTATTGATTTTTTTTTACAGAGAGGAAGAGAGAGGGATAGAGAATTAGAAACATCGATGAGAAAGAAACATTGATCAGCTGCCTTCTGCACACCCCCTACTGGGGATGTGCCCGCAACTAAGGTACATGCCCTTGACTGGAATCGAACCTGGGACCTTTCAGTCTGCAGACCGATGCTCTATCCACTGAGCCGAACTGGCTAGTGCAGAAATGAAAACTTTTAAACTAAAATCTGTTTATGGCAGGTAGTCAGTCCTAAGCTAGAATCTTCCCTGACAAAGATCAGCTTTACCTTAGCTAAGCCTGTCTATTGTCTTTTTCACCTACAGTAACATTCCTTTGGAATGTCAGGAAAACTCCCCCTTTTCTAGATTCCTTAGGGCACAACCAATGCATCAAGGCAGAGACCTCTCACTGTTATTGTTGCCATGTTAATTATTGACTGTTAACTATCCTGCACCCACCCATCTAAAAGAATATGTGTCTATCATTTTACTTTGTATACAATCCCAGAGGGTCCCTCTCCTCAATTCTCCCACCTCCCTAATCTATCGTCAGTGCATTCATGTAACCCACATGTGTCTCCTCTGATTGTGATCTCTCTCAAAGCCTAAGTGACCGTCACGACCAAATGACCAGAGTGACCGGTCCACTGGTCACTATGATGCACACTGACCACCAGGGGGCAGACGCTCAACGCAGGAGCTGCCTTCTGGTGGTCAGTGCGCTCCCACAGCCGGAGCGCTGCTCAGCCAGAAGCCAGGCTTGCGGCTCGCGAGTGCAGCTGTGGCAGCAGCGGGAGCCTCTTCCAGCTTTGTGGCAGCTGTGCTGGCGGGCGGGCGGGCGGGCGGTGGCAGGCACAACAGGGCCGGGATGAGCAGCAGCAGAGCTGCACCTGCCCAGCTGGGGCTCCTCCTAGGCCGCCTGCTACATCCCTGGGGGCAGGGGGATGTCCCCTCAGGGATCCTAGATTGCTAGAAGACGCAAGCCAGGCTGAAGGACCCCACCCTTGCATGAATCCGTGCAGCTGGCCGCTAGTGTATAAAATAAGGTTCAAAACTACCATTATCTCAATCCAATGATATTCTGCTTCCCAGCAACTGTGGACAGTTTGGCTCAAATAAACTCATAAAAATTCTCCATAGGTTTGAACGTTTCTTACATTGACACTGCACAGTGTCTCCTTTAGTTACATCATATTCCTGCTGCGACAACTTTTTCCTGTATGTACAATCTCTAACCTTAGCCACTGCCTTTCTGCCGGCCCCAGTTCCAGTTTCCTTGCTTGCTGAACAGCGCCACCTGGAGGCTGCTTGACGCGTAAGCTTCAGCGTGTCCAGTGGAAACGCCCTTTACCCCCAAACCCGCCTCTCTTCCAGATTCTCCTTCCTTTAATGCGGCTACCCCTCTCTCAGGGTTGAACCGTTATTTTCTTATTTTTTCATCTCTCGGTATCTAACCAGCTCCTCGCCATTTTATTACCTTAGTATTTCCCAAAGCCATCCTCTCTACCATTGATCAAGCCCTAAATATCGCATTTTAATTTAATTTATTATTTTTTAACAAAAAATTATTTCTGTAGATTTTTTTAAATTTTGAAAATGAATTGCATATTAAAAAACACTGACTTTATACTCATTCAGAGTGCATATGCATTTTTTGGGACACCCTATATATTTAGGTAAAACTTTGTATTAAAGTAACTCACACACACACACACACACACACACACACATACATACTAGTATATTCCTTTTCTTGTTAGATGTAATTGGTGACATTTCAATAGTATTTCAGAACAAGTAGTGAAAAAAGCATAAAAGGTTATTTTTTATCCTTAGAAATTTTAAAAGTGAACTTGAAATATATAGCTTACATGCAAATATATAAAATTTAAAATCTCAGCCTAATTGCATTATACATGTATTTCGTAATCCAGCCAAATTATCCAAAAATTATGTTAGAACACAAAATAATTCTTATAAATCAACATATACCTAATTATCTTAAGTACAGCACTTAAAACTTCATGTAATGCATAGAACAAGACACATTTATTTAAAAATACCAAAGAAGCCCAAGATAGTAAGATTTGTCTAAATTTGCCTCTGGAGAGCCTTAATCCATCCTCATTCCACTCAAACCTTGCTGTGTTACTGGACGATGTGCAACTTCAATCTGAGAAAACAGAACTCCTGTCCCTATGAGGCCACCACGGGGCCTGGTCTTGCAGTTCCAGGTGACATTCCAGTTGCCACTTGAATATTTCCTGATGGGGGTTGGATGCCAGAAGGAGGCCTTCCTGTCGACCCAGTTCCACCTCGTGAAACAGGCTGGCTGCTGCTGAAGGTTTGTGATTACTGCCCGTTGTCTGTTCACTGGAACCACTGTGCCCCGGCACGAGGGAGGTCGGCAGGCTAGGCTAAGCCCCCACCGGGAGCACCAGCCGCCCCCACAAATGCGCCCACCTACCCACCCTGACACAGCTTTCTGGGCCCTCCTTAATTTTATTTTTAAAAATAATTTCAGAACTTGCCCGAAAGTTGCAAAAACAGTTCAAAGAATTTCAATATACCCTTCATCAACACTCTAAATGTTAACTTTTTAAATATAGTACAATTATTAAAAACAAAATGTTAATATTCATAGAGTTAATCTATAGATCTTTTTCAAATTTTGCAAATTGTTCCTCTAATCTGCTCATCTCTGTCCCTCCCCCACTCCCCAATAACTAAAATCCCATTGGCCATTGGTTCTGTTTGGACCCTGTACAAATCTGAACCAGTCAAGTAGAATTGGGGGTTTACTTATCTCTACTTGCATGGCATGAACTGGGCTGGGGGAAATATGCCTTTCCCAGTGAAAACTGGGAGCTCTCCACAGAAAGTGTTGAGCAGACAAAACAGTAGAACCCATTTCAAAGTTTCTGTTTAGAAATTCTAAATTTCCCATTAACTATCAAGCGGAGTCCAAATTCCTTTACCAACATCCAAGGCCCTAACTACTCTGCTCCAAATCTATATTTTCTGGCTCATTTTTCCCCCTCTTATTAAAATATGTTCTTATTGATTTTCGGATAGAGAGGAAGGAAGAGGGAGGGAGAGAGGGAGAGAGGGAGTGTGCTGCCTCCTGCATGCCTCCTTCTGGGCCACAGCCTGGGCCTGTGCCCTGGCCAGAGCCGGACAAGACCTCCTAGTTCATAGGTCAGTGCTCAGATGCTTAGCCACTGCAGCCGGGCCAGCCATTTAAAAATATTATTATTTTTTAATAAGCATTTCTCAACTTGCTGCAAGACTTTGGTGGTTAATTTACAGAGTTTTAAAAAGTTGATTCTGACAATTTTTGCTGTTTGTTTTTATTGCTTTTATGTAGGAGTGAATTTTCATAGGCCCGCCCTTTCCTATTTTTGCTGAGATCATCCAATCAACACTTAATTAATATTAATGTTCAGACACCACCTCCCCCACCCAATTCCAGCACTGTGCTCAGGGTTCTTTATATGATCTGCAAAGATGTCCTGAAAGATGGTGCTTCTTCCTTGAAACCAAGCAGAAAGCAAATGAAGTTCTAAAAGTTCCCCCATCATACAATGTTGTAACTCTCTTGTAACACTATGAAAAGGGGAAATGAGGTTTATTTAGCTTGAGCTGTTCTCACTGTTCCTGCTACTTGGTGCTCACAAGTTATCTGAAGAATCTAGAATCTAAAATCTTGTCAGAGTGACTAATATCGAAGTCATTGCTGAATAGTTTTATAAATTACATTTTAAATTTTCTTGCATGTCAGCATGCTATCCCCAGTACTTTCCCTGTTTTCTAAAATTTCTCAAACTTTGTCTATAATAGTTCCAAACCCGTATCTCCAGCTCCTTTTAGCATCTTGGGAGACGGATGGTATCCAAATTTGGGATCTTAAACGTTTCAATGGAGTTAGTGTTTCTTGTCTTCCTTCACTTCATTGGGGCCTCAATTTCCACCTAATTACACCCTTAGACCGTTTTAATCCCCAGGACCATTCTTTTTGCAGAAGGCAAACCAAATGAAAGCTGAGAGGTTCTCCTTTCTCTTGGTCATCTGTTAACATTACACCATCTGTGCTCAGCAACGGGCCCGTTCCTTCCTTCTTTTCTCCAAACATCGCTGTAAAAGCCCTTTTTGATGTCTACAGCATGTTTCACAATCTCAGTTCCACCCGTCTCAGCCATCCTGACACTATTCTTTTATTTTTATTTATTTATTCATTTTTTAAAAAATAAATCTTTATTGTTCAGATTATTACAATGGGCCAAAACCGGTTTGGCTCAGTGGATAGAGCATCGGCCTGTGGACTGAAAGGTCCAGGGTTCGATTCTGGTCAAGGGCATGTACCTTGGTTATGGCCACACCCCCAGTAGTGGGGGTGTGCAGGAGGCAGCTGATCAATGTTTCTCTCTCATCGATGTTTCTGGCTTTCTATCCCTCTCCTTTCCTCTATGTAAAAATTCAATAAAATATGTTTAAAAAAAACAAAACAAAAACAAACAAACAAACAAAAACCAGATTATTACAATGTTCCTCATTCTCCCCCCAACCCCCCATAGCTCTCCTCCACCCGGTTCCCAACCCCCCCCCCATGCCCTTACCACCTCCTATTGTCATCGTCCATAGGTGTATGATTTTTGTCCAATCTCTTCCCGCACCCCCCATACCCTCTTCCCCCCGAGAATTGTTAGTCCACTCCCTTTCTATGCTCCTGATTTTATTATATTCACCAGTTTATTCTGTTCATCAGATGTTTTATTTATTTGATTTTTAGATTCACTTGTTGATAGATATGTATTTGTTGTTCATAATTTTTATCTTTACCTTTTCTTCTTCTTCCTCTTCTTAAAGAATATCTTGCAGCATTTCATATGATACTGGTTTGGTGGTGTGAATTCCTTTAGCTTTTTCTTATCTGTGAAACTCTTTATCTGACCTTTAATTCTGAATGATAGCTTTGCTGGATAGAGTAATCTTGGTTGTAGGTTCTTTCTATTCAACACTTTGAATATTTCTTGCCACTCCCATCTGACCTGTATAGTTTCTGTTGAGAAATCAGCTGACAATTGTATGGATGCTCCCTTGTTGGTAATTAACTGTTTTTCTCTTGCTGCTTTTAATATTCTCCATTTGTCTTTTGCCTTTGGCATTTTAATTATGATGTGTCTTGGTGTGGTCCTCTTTGGATTCCTTTTATTTGGGGTTCTGTATGCTTCCTGGACTTGTAAGTCTATTTCTTTCACCAGGTAGGGGAAGTTTTCTGTCATTATTCCTTCAAATAGGTTTTCAGTGTCTTGCTCTCTCTCTTCTTCTGGCACCCCCATAATTTGAATGTTGGTACATTTGAGGTTGTCCCAGAGGATCCTTACACTATCTTCATATTTTTGGATTCTTTTTCTTTTTGCTTTTCCTGTTGGGTGTTTTTTGCTTCTTCGTATGTCAAATCTTTGACTTGATTCTTGGGATCCTCTTGCCTGCTGTTGGACCTGTGTATATTATTCTTTATTTCAGTCAGTATATGCTTAATTTCTAGTTGGTCCTTTTCCATATCCTTAAGGGTCTCACTAAATTTTTCGGAGATTTCTAGAAGATTCTTGAGTAACTTTATAACCATGGTTTTTAACTCTATATCCAGTATTTTGCTTTCATCCATTTCTTTCACTTGTGACTTGTTTCTTTGTCTCTGCATTTTGGCTGCTTCCCTGTGTTTGTTCTATGTACTGGGTAGCTGCTAAGTCTCCTTGAGTTGATAGAGTGCCTTGTGTAGTTGGTGGCTTATACGGCCCCAGTGTCTCAGCCTCCCCAGTCACCTGAGGTGGATGCTCTTGGTGCACCCCTTTGTGGGCTGTTTGCACAATCTTGTAGTTAACCCTTGATCGCAGTTGGTATCACCAGGAGGAATTGACCTGCAGGCCAATTGGCTGTGATGACCAGCTGTGGCTACACTGGAAGATCTGTTGCACAGGAGACACCCTTATGGGGCAGAACTTGCTTCAGTGGGGGGCTTTGGTGCTCACTGAGGCTGCCCCTTGAGTGTGTCTCTTATGGATGTGCAGAGTTGTAATCCGGTATGGTCTCACTCTGACCACTGGGTATACTGGCCCAGCAGGAACTACAGAGAGATCTGCAGATTCCTTCTCTTCATATTGGGTTTGGAAGTGCCCAGACGAGGCCCAGCTGAGAAGCAAGACCTCTGTTGCTGCTGCCAGGCCTTGGGCCTTCTTTTGGAAGCTCTGGGGCTCTCTGACCCGGCTGCAGTTTATTTTAGGGCAAAAGAACAGGCCATTCATATGCAAAATCCGATGCACACAGATTGGGTGCGGTTGTAAATGGGGTGGGGTGGGGTCTCTGGGAATCACCAGGGCAGAACAAACAGCGATAGCTGCCCTGAACCAGAGAAGTCCCTGGTTCTCTGTGTCCCGAGCCCTCCTGCAGGAACGATGATCGCTCAGAGCACCTCTAAGAGTAAGCTGCCCTCGCATTCCTGTCCCGATGCCAGATTGTCCAGTTTCTCCCCATATGTGCCTGTGGTCCCCAGAGTCTTGCCTGGAACTGGAGTTCAGAGCAAGTGAGAGCTTGTATCTCCTTCCCAGTTAAGAGCAGCACATCCAGGTGCCAGCACTTTCCACACCTCTGCCCCTCTTCTGGTCTCAGTGAGCTTTCTTCACCTCTCAGCCAGCTTTCCTGCGGTTCTGGGTAGTAGTTGTCCTGCCCTTTAGTTGTGTTTTTGATGTGGTTGTGAGAGGCAGCAAGTATACATGTTTACCTATGCCGCCGTCTTGGTTTCTCTGCTGACACTATTCTTATAGGTTTACACAAGTCTTCTTCAATTCTCTATCATAGAATTTGCTGTGCAACCACTTTAGTTCTTTTAAATGCTCCTCCCATTGCTTGTCAGGATCTAAAAGGGATGAAGGAGTGACTGGCTTTTGTTTGAATATTCTTGAAACAATAATTAAAACTATACATATTAGTTTAGAGCTGGAACATAAAGAGCCAAATATTTAGCACATGCACTGTGGTAATTGTTCTTTCATTTAGCATCCAATAATTAATTTACGCATTAAATTAGCACCCAGTGATTAATTTAGCATTGTAATGGTCATAGGCATTTTCTTGTTCACACCGGGTCAGGGATTTGGAAAAGGCATATCAGGAAAATACTTCGTTCCAGCTGGGGGTGACTGATGGCTGAGGGTGGAACTGTGGGGGCCGGGCCTATGCCCCCGATGGTTTCTTCATTGACATGACTGTCACCTGGGCTGGGCTGGCTGGAGAACAGGCTCAACCATGCTGTCCACAGGTGTCCTCACCAGCACAGGGTGGCAGGGTAGTTGCGCTTCTTCCCTGGGAGTTCCAGACTCTAGGAGTGAGTGTTGCGGTGAGCAAGGTGAAATCTCATGGCCTTTCAGGACTTCTCCTTGGGAGTCACATGCCACCGCTCCCACCACTCTATTCACTGAACGAGTCACAGCCAGCCCAGTATAAGGGGAGTGGATGGAGACCCCAACTCTTTTTTAAAAAATATTTTTTTATTGATTTGAGAGAGAGAGAGAGAGAGAGAGAGAGATCAATGATGAGAAGGAATACCTGATCAGCTGCCTCCTGCACTCCCCACACGGGATCGAGGTGGTCCCATGGGCAGGTGCCCTGACTGGGAATAGAACCGTGGCCTCCTGGTTCATAGGCTGGCACTTCTGAGCCATGCTGGCTGTGCTAGACCCACCTCTTGGGGGAGGAGTGTCAAAGAATACATGGCTCAGAAGAACTGTTCAGCTAAACCACAGAATGATAAGCTTAATCAAATGGTTATTGTTTTAAGTCATTAAAATAGTTTGTGGCCATATTTTAAAACTGCTTCAGTTTTATAAATAACTAGAGGCCTGGTGCACAAAATTCATGCTCGGGGGTGAAGGGTGTCTCTCAGTCCAGCCTGCACCCTCTCCAAGCTGGGACTCCTCCAGGGATGTCCTACTGCCTCATTAGGCCACAATCCAGGACTGCTGGCCCCAAACTGCTCGCCTGCTTGCCTCCCTGAATGCCCCTAACCGCCTCTGCCTGCCAGCCTGATGACCCCCTAAACACTACCCTGCCAGCCTAATTGATGTCTAACTGCTCCTCTGCCAGCCTGTTTGCCCTCAACTTCCCTCCTCTGCTGGCCTGGTCATCCCCAACTGCCCTCCCCTGCAGGCTTGATCACCCTCAACTGCCCTCCCCTGCAGGCTTGATTGCCCCCAGCTGCCCTCCCTTGCAGGACTGCTTCCTCCCAGCTGCCCTCCCCTGCTGGCCCGATCACCCACAACTGCCCTCCCTTGCAGGCCTGGAACCTCCCAATGGCCCTCCCCTGCTGGCCATCTTGTGGTGGCCATCTTGTATCCACATGGGGGCAGGATCTTTGACCACATGGGGGCATCTCTCTTGTGTGTTGGAGTGATGGTCAAAGTGCGTATTACTCTTTTATTAGATAGGATAGAAGCCTGGTGCATGGGGGGGGGGGGGCAACTGGTTTGCCCTGAAGGTTGTCCCAGATCAGGGTGGGGTTCCCTTGGGGCTTGGGGCGGCCTGGGTGAGGGGCCTGTGGTGGTTAGCAGGTTGACCACACCTTCCAGCGACCCAAGCGGAGGCCCTGGGATCTGGGATTAATTTATGTCTACAATTGAAACTTTGTACTATGTACTAGTACACACTATTCATAGCTGGCCATGTAGTTACAATGACCGCTTTCCCCACACTTCTTGTTTCCCCTCTTTCCCACACCGAGTTAACATTGTGTCCGGTTTTTGCTGTTTTATTTGTTTGCTTTATATGTATAACATGAATTCAAGCCTAAACTCTGCCTTGAGGTTGAAATATCTCATTACATTCAAACACATTCGGTTTTCTAGTGGCTGCATTTCACCTCTCTGCAGCCTTCTGACCTGCCTGCACCCGGAGTGGCTGTCCCAGGCCTGCTGCAGAGCGTCTCCTGAGGCTCCCTTCACGTCCACCGAGACTTCCTTCACACTTTTAAAAAATATACATTTTTATTGATTTCAGAGAGGAAGGGAGAGGGAGAGAGAAAACATCGATGACGAGAGCAGATCATTGCTGGGCTGCCTCCTGCGTGCTCTCCACTGGGGAGTGAGCCTGCAGCCCAGAGATGTGCCCTTGACTGGAATCAAACCCGGGGCCCTTCAGTCTGCAGGCTGACGCTCTAGCCACTGAGCCACACCAGCGAGGGCCTTCACCTCCTTCTTGAGTCGATCCCTGGGTTCCTGGATTCCTGTCTTCTCTGTCTTGCGTTAGCCCTTGTTTTGGTTGGTAAGTTCTCTAGAACTTGGTAAGTGAAGGACATCTTCGAGAGTTTGCTGGTGGAAAAATGTCTATTCACTTTCTCACTTTATGGTTGGATAGAGGGTCAAGATGGAAAGCCGTTTGTCCGCACAGCTGTCCCTCCGCTGCCGCGGTCAGCACCGGCACCCAGTCCGTGCTGGGTCACGACGGCCAGAAAGCCTTTCGTCTCTGGGAGCAGGCGGCCTCTTTCCCGGCCCCGTGTTCCGAGCCTTGGTCTGGACCCGTTTCATCCACTGTGTTGGGCTCCATCAACCTGCAAAGCCGTCCCCTAAATGTTCCTTCTCTTACTGTGGAGTGTGTGTGAGGAGAACTGCGCTGTCACCTCGTCAAGACACAGACTGCAGCTTCCAGAGCCCAGCGCCAGCCCAGGCTGGTCCCTGTCCGAGGTCATGCCCAGTTTGACGGCTGTGTCACCATTCCGTGGCTCTTCTGTAGTTTTCCTCCCACGTGTGGCCCTCTAGGCCGCCCAGTTGAGTGCTGCCAGTGTGGCACGTCATGAAAATGGACTGCATCCCAGGGCCGCCTTCGCCATTTCTGACTGCCGTTCAGTAGTGTTGTGTATTCACAGGTTGTGTAAGCCGTCTCAGCCCTCCTCCCTCTTCCCAAAGGGAAACCCTGTGCCCGGTAAACAGCAGCTCCCCAAACCCCGCCCCCCCCCCCCCCCCCAGTCCCTGGCAGCCACCATGCTCCCGTCTGTCTCTATGAATTTGACTTTTCTAGATTCCTCGTGTGAGTGGAATCATACAGTCTCTGTCTTTTTGTGACTAACTTAACTTCTCTCAGCACAATGTCCTCAAGAGTCGTCCATATTTTGGGATTATATCAGGATTTCTTTCCTTTTTTTTTTTTTTTAAAATTAATCCTCAAGCAAGGATATTTTTCCCATTGGTTTTTGGAGACAGGGAAGGGAGGGAGGGAAGGAAGAGGGGAGAGAGAGGGAGAGAGAGAAGCATTGATATGAAAGAGGCATATTGATTGGTTGTCTCTCACAAATATTCTGACCTGGGCCAGGAATCAAACCTGCAACCCTTTGGTCCATGGGCTGATGCTCTAACCACTGAGCCATGCTGGCCAGGGCAAATTTCTTTCCTTTTATGGCAGAATAATATTCTATTATTTTATAATATATTCATGCACCTGGCCTCTGTCTTTTCTATATTAAGTGTTTTCCTCAAATAACTGGAGCACTGTGGGCTTCTGCTCACACCTGAGTGTGGGCCCTTACACGGCTGACCGCGCTCTGCACTCTGGGCAGTCTTGCAGTGCCCTCACGCAGGGAGACCCCACTGGCCACCAGGGAGCTCCTGAGTTTCTTCAGGCCTTTCTTCTTGGGTTGGCCAGATTCTCTAGAGAAGGCTCTTCTGTTGTAGTATACCCCCATCTTACAAAGGACGCCTCAAAAGTCAAATTATGGAGTCATTTTCTAAAAGCCGGCAGCGTACGAGGTCTGGAGCAAAAGCGCTCCAGACTTCACAGCCCCGAACAGCTCAACACAACTGCTTATATTGGCAGAGTATCACAAAGGTATCAATTCCATCTTTGGGTCTGGAATGAGGAATCTGCTTTGCAAAAAGCATTTTTACAGAAGCAAAAATAGAGCAAGTTAGTATCTAAGAATCACTAAATCAACAGAAACACATTATCTGGGACCACCTGGGCAATTTAGAATGATTGTGTTATCCAGATTTTGGTATCACTGAGTCAATAGGAATGCACTATCAGTAGCTACTTGAGGCAATTTAGGATAATTGTGTTCTCCTAATTCCAGGACCACTGAGTCAACTCAGTTATCTGTAGCTACTGAGATAATTTGGAATAATTGGTTCCCAGAAGAATGTGCTTCAGTAACTAGTGAGATCACAATCAATGGGACATTCAAACCCCCGGGAAGGGAGTATTGGGATAGCATACGTAAGTTCCAGAAAATCAAAATAACTTTCTATTGCTTTAGCAAACAGATAAGTACAGAACCCAAACAGCAGTTTCTACCCGAGATGATTGCTACTGTACTTCACTTCCAGCCTCCTCCCCGGAGGTGCCAACTTCTGTGTCTGTGGCTTCTGTGAGGAAAACATGTTGACTTCTCATTTTTCCCACTGCCAACCCAAGATCCCCATTTCTCTGTCCCAGCAAACACTCACCACGTTACCACCTGTATTTTTGTTGTTAATCCTCAACTAAGGATACTTTTCCCATTGATTTTGAGAGAGAGAGAAACATCGATGTGAGACACATCAATTGGTTGCTTCCTGCACCAATTGTACCAAGAATCGTACCAGTTCGAAGGGCAATGCTCTAACCACTGAGAACCACAGGCAAGGCTAGTGCCGGCCTTTATAATGCTTTTTCCTATGATCTTCTCTCCCTTCTCCTTGTTCTTGTACGTTTGTGGCATCATAAAAACCTTCTTACTGCCATTTTATTATTATTTTGGCAGGAACTGAGTTTAAATACTTGTGTGTAAACTACCATCTTTAATCTGAAGAGTTCCCATTTTTAAAATTAAACCTGTTCTTGATGTATAAGATACAGACATCTAATTTGCTTGTGACTAAATTTTCTGATTCCTAATAAGTTGTTTTGAAGTTCAGAAGAGAAAGGAGTAGCTTCCTGAAAAAAATTGGGACCCCGGGGAACGTGGGCTGAGTTGGGTCGGCAAAAGGGAGTGATGAGAAACACCAAAAGTGGGAGGCCGTGAACGAAGGGGTCGTGAGTGAGAGTTGTGTGGAGAGGAATGTGGGGCAGGAATAAAGGAACCCTGAGGGCTAGGACAAGAAGACTAGATTTTCTGTTAGAAGAGAGTATTTTATCATGTTTCTCAGCTTCAAAGTGTGGCTGGAAAACACACATTTGAATGTTGATGAAGACATTAAAAAATATAGATAAAATGTGATAATTTGCCGAAACTGGTTTGGCTCAGTGGATAGAGCATCGGCCTGCGGATTGAAAAGGTCCCGGGTTCAATTCCGGTCAAGAGCATGTACCTTGGTTGCGGGCACATCCCCAGTAGGGAGTGTGTAGGAGGCAGCTGATCGATGTTTCTCTCTCATCAATGTTTCTGACTTTCTATCCCTCTCCCTTCCTCTCTGTAACAAATCAATAAAATATATATATTTTAAAATGTAATAATTTTTACTGCTCCCTGGTAATAGTCCTGACATCGTATGATTGCACCTGTTAGAGTTTGGGTGAAAAAGTAGAAGTTCAGGATGCCAGGATTATGCTCGATGTTTTATTATCCTAAGGGATATTATGAAGAAGTATCTTGTCAAGGGCTGGAGACATGAGTATGACACTCACTTAGCAACACCTGCAGCCACCTTTCGTTTACTTGGTAGATGTGAGAAAGCGTTATCGAGGTCCTGGGTTATGGAAAGGAGGTGTGGACGAAAGGAGCCACATGCTGGCCTGCCAAGCTCAGGGGAGCCCTGCGTGGCAGTCTTGCAAACTTGGAGACCCAAGGTAACCACACAAGATGGTTTAAAATTAAATATTTAACTACAAACAGGTTATAGTGGGTAGTCATGTCCTAGGCCTGTATTTTCCTTGACAGAGTTCAACTTAGATCTCTAACTGAGCCATTTTGCCTCTTCTGCCTCTAAGATAACATCTAGAAGCCACAAACTTGTAGCTTCCCTTACTTTTTTTTTCTTTAGCCCTCTGGGGAACAGCCAGGTGTGGTGGGCTCCAGGATGGATGCCACAAATTCCTTCATTATCATGTTAATTGTTCCTACATTCACCAAAGTGTGTGTCCATCATTTTACTTTATCCAATGCCAGGTGGGATTGCTTATCCCATCTCCTTAATCTATCACCAATGAATTTCTTGTAACTCATTCTTTCCTTTGATTGCAATGCATAAATACAGTTGTAATCTGCCGTTCTTTGGAGCATTATTTCAATTTGTTGAGTTTTTGCTTCCTGGCATATGTTGACAGTTTGGCTCAAAATAAACTCATTAAAATTCGTTACAGGTTTTAATGTTTTTTTTGTTTGTTTGTTTTTCCGTTAACAGAGGAGATCGGTGAAAGTATAAATTCTGTGCAGGTGTCCCCCCCACGTCCCATGTGGTTCAGGGTTCAGGTTCAGAGTTTGGGTTCTGGAGGAGGCTGCACACAAATGAAAGAGACTAGACAAGAAAACATTAATTTGGGGGTTGGGGGCCAGACGGAAGCCCAAGAGAGGACTAAGCTTTGCTCTGGCCTTGTGATCCCTTTTATTCAGGTTTGGGATTCACCTATAGCCCCTTGGCAGGCAATTTCCAGTAACAGGCAACTATCTTATCAGTAAGGATTTACATGAGACTAAAAGGTGGAAGTTGCCTCAGCTCCCTTTGTCTCCACCAGGCAGTGGTGAATGGCTCTGACCCTTGCTAGAGCCTCAAGGTTGCCCAGCCTTCAGGGTTCCTTGTCCATGCCGCTCTGCTAGTGAAGGCAATGGACAGCCTCCAACAATCCTGAAAGATTTATACAGAAAAAGTGAGCTCTGGCCCTCATGTCTCCATGGTTAGAGTGTTGGCACTGAGGGGTCACAGGTTAGATTCCAGTCAAGGGCATGTGCGGAAGGCAACCAGTTGATGTAGCTCTTTCACATCAACATTTCTCTCTCCTCTCTGCCCCTCCTCCAACCTTCCACTCTCTCTAAAATCAGTGGGAAAAATATCCTGCAGTGAGGATTAACAACAACAACAAAAAAGTTAATTGAAAAGGCAGAGTGGGACTGCAAAGAACAATTCAGACAGCTGCCCTTTTGGACTGTGTGACTTGGCAGCCACCATGTTGGCTCCATGCTGTATAAACTTACCTGGGGGCTGCCATCTTGAAATCACAAAGACCAACCCCTCCCTTTGAATTAGCCAATCGTGAAAGACTGTGCGCCTGAGCTCCAATCAAGAGCAAAGAACAGGTCACATGCGTCAGGGATTATTTGCGTCACTAGCCCCAGCCCTCACCCAACCAATCGGAATATGCCCCACCTCCTGACCCCTAGCCCTATAAAATCATTGTGCTTTTGAAACACACCCTCTTTTGTCAGTGGAGGCAGATAGCCAAGCTTGGGCTTGAATAAAGGCTCTTTTGCTTTTGCATCGGACTTGGTTCCCTGGGGGTCTTAAAATCTGGGCATAACATTAATCATTTCCCCACCAACCTGCCATTTCATTGCTCTGAGGTAACCAATGTCAACAACTTGTACATTCCTACCCACCTGATAAAGAATGTCCTAGATGTGGCGCTTCTCAGAGAGACAAAGCCCTGGCAACATAAGCATTCAAAGGAGACGAGCCTGAAAACCAGAATAGGAAGGGACAGCCACCCTGGCCGGTATGGCTGAGTTGGTTGGAGCGTCGTCCCCTTCCCGGAAAAGTTGCACATTCAATTTTCAGTCACGGTACATACCTAGGATGCAGGTTCAATCCCCAAGAACGCAGCCACACGATGCTTCCCCCATCCCCTCTCTCTAAAAGTCCGTAAGCATGTCCTCAGGTGAGGGCTGAGAAAAAAGGGACAGTCAATGGCCTGCAGTCAGGTCTGAGGAACCTTGTCGGTTATGTAAATGGTTTAAAACTGGATTGTGGTAACTGTTTCACAACTCCTTAAATTTACTAAAAATTCATCAAATTGTGCACATAAAATGAGTGAATGTAAATTATACCTCAATAAAGCCATTTAAAAATAATTTTTATTGATTTCAGAGAGGAAGGGAGAGGGAGAGAGAATTGATAGGCTGCCTCCTGCACGCCCTCCACTAGGGATGGAGCCCATAACCCAAGCATGTGCCCGAACAGGGAATTGAACCATGACCTCCTGGTTCATAGGTCGACACTCAACCACTGACCCACATCGGCTGGGTCAATAAAGCCTTAAAAAAAAAAAAAGGCAGCCAGGTTGCTAGAAGAAAGCCAGGTGCTGGGCCGAGCGTGGCTGGGAGAGCCAGGGGGCTGCTCTGTGAAGCTGCCTGGGCCCGCGGCAGGCAAAGGAAGGCCCCTCAGGGATGTCCACTCCTAATCCCTGGAACCTGTCACTATGCCACCTTACGCAGATGAGAAGACTTTGCAGATGTAGTTGTTTATTGACCTTAAACTTGGGAGGTCATCCTGTCTTCTTCATGGAGCCCAAAACCTTTGAGAGCAGAGAACTTCTGGACCCCAGGGAGGTGGGTAGAGATCTGAGTCCCTGCCAGCTCTGGATGCGGGCCGTGTGCAGGCATCCTGTGCAGCCTCCGGAGCCCATGGGGGCCCCAGTGGACAGCAGTGAGGAAATGGGGCTCAGTCCTACCTGCAACCACAAGGAAGTGGTTCCTGCCAACAGCCTGAGCAGTGGATTCTTCGGTCTCCCGTTAGAATCCAGGCGCTGGCACCCTGATGCCCGTAAATCAGAGCAGGGAAACCAGCTGCCTGGACTCTGACCTGGAGCTGTGTGGTTCCAAATCTCCAAGTCGGTAGCAACTAGTTGGGGCAGCAATAGAAAACAAATACAATACCTAACTATGAATCTGATGCCAGACCCCACTGAGAACCTTTTAATGACTTTTCATTGCCTAAAACTTACAGATAAAGTCTAAACTCCTTAGTGTAGCAGCTATGGCCCTCCGGGACCTGGCCCCTGACTCGCTCGTTAGCGGGAGGGCGCCGTGCTCGTCTGCACACCGGTTGCCTCTCGCCCCGACCTCTCCCGAGTGTGTCTTTCTCATTCTTTTGGCCAGGCGTCACCTGTTCTAGGGAGGCTCTCCTGTCTGCTCCATAGCACCCTCTGGATACTTCCATCGTTATAAGAATACGCCGAGTGGCCAGATTGTTATTATCTCTGAACGCATAATAATCTGGCCACTCGGTGTATATCCTGTATAATAAAAGACTAATATGCAAATTGTCCCCTCAACTAGGAGTTTGATCAGCAGGCAGGCCTGCCCAACTGTCCATGTCCCCTCCCCCTGGCCAGGCTGGCCAGACCCTCCCATGCACGAATATCACACTTTCTAACTAGTATTTTTTCAGTCCTCACCCGAGGATATTTTCCCATTGATTTTCAGAGAGAGTGGCAGAGAGAGGGAAAGACAGATAGAAATATCAATGTGAGAGAAACGCATCAGTTGGTTGCCTCCTGCGTGCGCCCCTACCGGGGCCTGGGCCAGGGGAGGAGCCTGCAACTGAAGAACATGGGACCCTTGACTGGAATCGAACCTGGGACCCTTTGGTCTGAAAGCCCATACTCTATCCCCTGGGCCAAACCAGCCAGGGCACTAACTGATAAGGGATGGTGGACTAACAGTGTTCATAAAACACCTTAAACCCATGATGATGAATCTATGACACGCATGTCAGCACTAACACTCATAGCCATTACCGATGACACGCGGCCGCATGTGGTCGCATACAGAGAAGTATGGGGCCGCATGCCGAGAAGAACATTTCATCTTCAGCTACTGCAATTGCTCTCTCTAAAGTTGTGTCAGTGACGACAGATGGGGCACCAAACATGATGGGAGAAAAAGTCGGATTTGTCAAATTGTTTACGGAAGCTATTGGACATCCAATTGTGCCTTTTCATTGTATTATCCATCGGGAGGTTTTATGTGCCAAGGCAGGATTCACTGACTTAAACTACTCAATGTCAGTTGTTACAAAAATAGTTAATTTAATAGCTGCTCGCCCCCTTCACACGTGAGAATTTTCTACACTTTTACTGGAGGTTGATTCCACCTACAGTGGACTGCTGATTTACAATAATGTAAGATGGCTGAGACGAGGCAAAGTTATTGAGCGCTTTGTGGAGTGCATTGAAGAAATTAAGGTATTTCTTGAGGATAAGGATCTGGGAAACTTTTCTCAGCTCAATGATGATAAGTGGGTCAACACTCTGATATTTTTTACAGATCTCTCTGTTCATATTAATGAACTGAACTTAAAGTTACAAGATTTTGGCAAAAGTTTTGACGTTATGTTTGGATACTTAAAAGCTTTTGAAAGTAAACTTAAAATTTTCAAGCGAGATGTAGAAACTAAAACTTATAAGTATTTTCCTGGAGTAACAAAGTATTTTGAGAAGGCCAGTGCAGCTGTACAAAATGAAATGGATCCCTTGCATATAAAGTACCAGCATGTTTTAGACTCGTTACTTGACCAGTTCAGTAAGAAGCCTAGAACAGACCATAAAAATAATTAAGTATCCTGATGTAGTAGTCTACAGTAGTTTGGAATTTAATGGTTTCCAATGGATGCAAATTGATGATTTGGAGATGCAACTTGCAGAATTTCAAGACAGTACCTGGGCTCAGGTGTTTGTCGACTTGAGGTCAAAGCTTGAGAATCTGGAAGGGTGCTGCTTGGAGAATCAAGAGGAGTGCCACTATGAACAGGAAATTTGGAGTGCCAGGAACCGACACTTTTAGCACCCTGAAAAATATAGCAATGGCTTTACTCACAATTTTCCCTCTATGTACTTTTGTGAGACCTTATTCTCAGTGTTAAATAATATCAAAACCAACAAAAGAAACAGATTGACAGATGAAGTCAGTAGCGCTTGCTTGGGCTTGATGTGTACAAAATACCAACCTTCAATTGAAGGTTTAGCCAATGAAATTCAGCAACAAAAAAATCACTAATAGGCAGGTTAAAGAATTCCCCTTCCCCCTCACTTATCTTAGTTCACAGCACCCCACACAAGTTAAATAATATCAAGATCAACAAAAGAAACCGACTGACAGATGAACAAAGAAGACACTAAGCAGGTAAATTAAATAATAAAGTTTTTGGTTTATTAAATAGAGCTATATATTACAATTATACATTTTTGTTATTTTAACTATAAATATCGTGGAATTATGTTTTTTTTTTTTCTCCAAGTGACACACCACCCGAGTTATGCTCGGTTTTTTGGCGAATTTTGACACACCAACCTAAAAAGGTTGCCCATCTCTGCCTTAATCCAAACCCAGGAAACACACAGAAGATGAAGGGAGAATGCGAATGCTGAGTAATGCTAAAATGGTTGTCCACAACCACTTCATTCCGTCACCCGGAGTTGGTGTTGACATATGCTTTTTCTCCCGGTACAGCTTAGTTTTTCCTATAAAGGTTTACAAATTGAATAAGTAGAGAAAATTGTGTTTTGACTTAAAGTTGTGTTGTAATATTGAGTCACACACATTTAGAGGCAAAAGTTCAAAATGTTCACCATTAACTGCAACAGATTGTTGAGAACGAGGACCCGGGAACTGACAAGTATTTAGCTTTTTGTTTATTTTTTAACCCTCACCCAAGGATATTTTTTCAATTGATTTTTTTTTTTTTTGAGAAAATGGAAGGGAAAGGGAGAGATAGAAAGAGAGCGACATCAATGTGAGAGAGACACATATATTGGTTGCTTCATGTACATGCCTTGACAGGGGCTGGGGACCAAGCCTGCAACACAAAATATTGCATTTAGTATCTGTGAAAAATTAACAAAGTTCTAAGAATGTTTAGGTCTAGAAACTGTCATAAATATTGTTTTTGTTGTCTTAATTTAAGCTTGTTTTTTAATTTCTGCATAAGGATAATAGGAAAATATATTGGCTATCTCAAAAACTAAAAGCTGTACCACCTTTCACAGTTTGAAATTTTGAATGGGAAATATCATAAATTTCATTGTAAATCAGGTTCATCTAAGATAATTAACAACTAAAATTAATGAAGAATCATTAAACTTCTATACTAATCACGATAAACAGTTTCTCATAATTAAAATACTAGAGGTCCTGGTGTATGGATTTGTGCACCGGTGGGGTCCCTCAGCCTGGCCTGTGGGGATCTGGTAGAAACTGGCTCTCCGAAATCCTCCGAGGGGTCCCAGATTGAGAGAGGGAGGTTCTTGGGTGACTTACACTAGAATCGAGCTCCCTTTTCTCTGGTTCTTGGTGCCTCACCCAAGAACCACAGCTGCCAAGTCACTGCAGCTAGGAAGCTCCTTGAGTTGAGCATCTGCCCCCTGGTGGTCAGTGCACACCTTAGCTACCAGTCAGATGGTTGAAATGGTTGGACAGTCAATTAGACTTTTATATATATACTAGTGGCCCGGTGCACGAAATTCATGCACATTAAAAGGGTACTAATTAGAGGAAATGATTTAATATTGCTATTTGCTCTTTCTCTATAATAGAAGTATCAGAGACTAAAGGAAATTAGTAAAACGTATATGAAAACCTTCCTCCTGTCAGAGTCTGGGGCACACCACAGGGCCCAGAGTCAAGTCCCCACTCATTCACATGTGCCTCAAAATCACCCAGACACAGACCCAGACCCAGCATCCCCCCCCCGCCCCAACCCCCCCCCCCCCCCCCCCGCATTGGGGTAGATCCAGACCCTGCCAGTCCCACTCTTGTCAAGCCACCCAGGGCAGGGTGTGTCCTCAGGTCCCCTGGCCCAGCACCAGGATGGGGGGCGTGGCCTGAGGTTCCCCATCAAGTCCCATCAGGTGGGAGACACGACCTGAGATCCCCTGTCAAGCCCCGCTGGGTAGGGGGCATGGCCTGAAGTCCCCCGTCAAGCCACACCAGGCAGAGGAGCACAGCCTCAAGTCCCCCAGCCCAGCACCGGGAGGGAGGCACAGCCTCAGGTCCCCCGTCAATCCTCACTGGCACAGGGGCACAGGCTCAGGTCCCCTGTGAAGCCCCGCTGGGTGGGGGGCACAGCCTGAGATCCCCTGTCAAGCCCAGCCAGGCAGGCAGGGCACAGCCTCAGGACCCCTGGCCTGGTGCTGGGGCAGAGGGTATGGTCTGAGGTCCCCCAGCCTGGTGCCGGGTTGGGGTTGCGGCTTGAGGTCCCCTGTCAAGCTCTGGTGGGTGGAGAGAACAGTCTGAGGTCCCCTAACCCAGCAACAGGATGGGAAGCGCACCTTGAGGTCCCCTGTCAAGCCCTGCCGGGTTGGGAGTGTGGCCTGTAGTCCCGTCAAGCTGCACCAGGTGGGAGGCACGGCCTGAGGTCCCCCAGCCTGGAGCTGGGGTGGGGGCAGCAGCCTGAGGTACCCTAGCCTGGAGCTGGGGTGGGGGCAGCAGCCTGAGGTACCCTAGCCTGGAGCTGGGGTGGGAGGAGCAGCCTGAGGACCCTAGCCCAGAACCAGGGCGGGAAGCACACTTTGAGGTTCCCTGTCAAACCCCTCTGGATTGGGGGAGGGTATAGGCCTCCCTTCCCTTGTGCTACGGCCACGCCCCCTGCTGGCCTCCCATCCAGCTGCCAGGACCACCTCACACTCTCTGTGAGCAGGTATGCATAGGGAAGGCTGGGCCAGGATAATTGGGAGGGGATGATGGGAGCCAGCATCCTGGGTGAGCTGGGCCTCACAGCCTCTCTGCTTCAGCGCCCAGCACCCCGGACCTAAGGAGTAGTGCTTTCACAGGGGCCTGGCAGGCACTGGATATGGCGATGCCTTAAAAACAGAAGATGCCCCCTTTAACTCTGGCTGGAAGTGCGTTGGGAACTTATGGTCGGGGAAGCAGCCCAACATCAGGGCTGAAATAAGACCTTGGGCAGCCTCTGGAGGGGGCAAACCAACAGTAAAGGGCATCTTTGAAACAAAGACATTTGAACGTACAGTGGATATTAGGTGATATTAAGGAATTACTTAACTTTTCAAGGTGTGATAATGGCTGAATATTTACTTATTTTTTATTTATTTTATTTTATTTATTTATTTTTTAAAAATATATTTTATTGATTTTTTACAGAGCGGAAGGGAGAGGGATAGAAAGTCAGAAACATCGATGAGAGAGAGACATCGATCAGCTGCCTCTTGCACGCCCCCTACTGGGGATGTGCCCGCAGCCAAGGTACATGCCCTTGCCGGAATCGAACCCGGGACCTCGCAGTCCGCAGTCCGACGCTCTATCCACTGAGCCAAACCGGTCTTGGCTATTTACTTATTTTTTAAAGATACTCATCAGAGGATATTTAAGTGGGAAACAACTTTCTTTGAAAGTATGGTGGTGTCCTGGACCAGCCCTCCTGGCACCATGGACGCCTCAAGGACCCAGCCCCTCCTGCTCGCTGGATAGGCCCTGGAAAACACCCTGTGCAGAGGCGTGGTCCCTGCTTCGTTCCCCACCCCCACCCCGCCATCGTGAAGCAAAGAGTTCCCAGCTGGCGCTGGCAAGGAGTGCTGCGTTCCTCGCCTGCATTCCCCGCCTGCGTTCCCCCCCTGCGCTGGTGTGAAGCCAAGTGTTCCCCACAGGTGTGAAGCACTTGAGGCGTTGGCGTGAAATGAGCATTTGTGAAGGGAAGTGTTCACTGGCGTCCAGGCAAGCCATGGCCACGCCCCAGTCACACCTCTCGCTCCTGATTGGCTGGTAGCATAGCCAATCAGGAGTCAAGGTACTGTCATATTTGCATGTTACTCTTTTATTAGATAGGATACTAGAGGCTAGGTGCACAAAAATTCATGCACGGCGGGGGGTGGGGAGGAGAAGGGCAGGGTGGGGTGGGATGTCCCTCAGCCCAGCCTGCACCCTCTCCAATCTGGGACCCCTTGAGAGATGTCCAACTGCCCATTTAGGCCTGATCTCATCTCATAATCCAGGACTGCTGGCTCCCAACTGCTCACCTGCCTGCCTTCCTGATTGCCCCTAACCACTTCTGCCTGCCAGCCTGATCATCTCCTAACCACTCCCCTGCTAGCCTGATTGATGCCTAACTCCTCCCCTGCCAGCCTGTTTCCCCCTAACTGCCCTCCCCTGCAAGCCTGGTCATCCCCAACTTCCTTCCTCTTCCAGCCTGGTCCCTCTCAACTGCCCTCCCCTGCTGGCCTGATCACCCCCAACTGCCCTCCCTTGCAGGCCTGGTCCCTCCCAACTGCCCTGCCCTGCTGGCCTGATGGCCCACAACTGCCCTCCCTTGCAGACCTGGAATCTCCCACTGTCCTCCCCTTCTGGCAATCTTGTGTCCACGTGGGGGCGGGATCTTTGACCACATAGGGGCAGACCTCTTGTGTGTTGGAGTGATGGTCAATCTGCAAATTACTCTTTTATTAGAAAGGATAGATATTTCACAATTCTTGTAAAATCATGTTTATATTTTAGAAAGGTAATAAAATAAGTTGACAGCAAGAGAACGCTTATCTCTTTTCATTGAATGGTAATAAAGTAGAGTATTTAGTTCCTTAAAAGTAAGATCGGAGCAGGGCCATATATAATCTCACAAAAACAACAGCCCGGCCAGTGCGGCTCAGTGGTTGAATGTCCACCTATGAACCAGATGGTCATGGTTTGATTCCAGGTCAGGGCACTTGCCCGGGCTGCAGGCTCTGTCCCCAGTCGGGGGCAAATAGGAGGCAGCCAATTAATGATTCTCTCTCATCATTGATGTTTCTATCTCTCTCTCCCTTCCTCTCTGAAATCAATAATGTATATATATTAAAAAAAGAAATTAATCAGATTAAATGAAAACTTTACACGTGGCCTTTTCAGGATAGGCAAATCCCTGGAGACGAAAATTATATTAGTGGTTTCCAGGGACTTGGGGTGTGGAGAGGGAATGGGGAATGGCTGCTAATGAGTAGGAGGGTTTCTTGGAGTGGTAAGAATGTTCTGGAATTAGATTGTGGTGACTGATGCACAACTTTGTGAATATACCAAACTGAACACTTTACTTTTTAAAATATATATTTTTATTGTTTTAGAGAGAAAGGAAGAGGGAAAGATAGAAACATCAATGATGAGAATCATTGACTGGCTGCCTCCTGCATGCCCCCCCTCTCCCCCACTGGGGATTGAGCCTGCAATCAAGCATGTGCCCTTGACTGGAATTGAACTGGGACCCTTTAGTCTACAGGCCGATGCTCTATCCACTGAGTCAAACTGGCTTGGACAAATCTGATTAATTTCTTAATTCAATTTTGCAAGAAGCTCTTCTTGACAGAAGTGTGAAAAAACAAACAAACATGTTAGCAGTATCTGATTCCCCAAAAGTTATTTTATTTTATTTTTAAAAAAATATATATTTTATTGATTTTTTTGCAGAGAGGAAGTCAGAAATATTGATGAGAGAGAGACATCGATCAGCTGCCTCTTGCACATCCCCTAATGGGGATTTGCCTGAAACCAAGGTACATGCCCTTGACCGGAATCAAACCTGGGACCTTTCAGTCCACAGGCCGACGCTCTATCCACTGAGCCAAACCGGTTTTGGCCCAAAAGTTATTTTAAATATATTTTATTGATTTTTTTACAGAGAGGAAGGGAAAGGGATAGAGAGTTAGAAACATGGATGAGAGAGAAACATCAATCAGCTGCCTCCTCACACTCTCTACTGGGGATGTATCTGCAATCAAGGTACATGCCCTTGACTGGAATCAAACCTGGGACCCTTCATTCTTCAGGGCGATGCTCTATCCACTGAGCCAAACCAGTTAGGGCCCCCAAAAGTTATTTTAGGTTCAAGTGATTTGCTTCAGATTTCATTTATCTTTTTTTTTCATCTTTCATTTAATTAAAGCCAATTTCTTTAAAAAAAAAAACTTTATTGTTGAGATTATTACAGATGTTCCTGTGCCCAGATCCCACGCTGCCCCAGGCCTTTGCCACCCTATTGCCTGCCTCCATAGGTGATACATATATGCATATAAAATCTTTGTTTATTTAAAAATTTAAGAATGTATTTTTATTGATTTCAGAGAGGAAGGGAGAGAGAGATATAAACATCAATGATGAGAGGGAACCATTGATTGGCTGCTTCAGTGCCAATAGCTGTCTAAATCATGCAGGTTAGTCTGTGTTTCTGCTTACCCTGATTTTACTTTGGAGAATTGTAGTAGTTATAATATTTGCCTCTCAACATCCATTCTAAGGCCCCTACTCAATCCAAGTAGTTTGTTTTTGTTAATCCTCAGCTGAAAATATTTTTTAATTGATTTTTAGAGAGAGTGGAAGAGAGAGGGAAGGCAGAAAGAAATATCAATGTGAGAGAAGCACATCGATTGGTTGCCTCCTGTGCAAGCTCTGACCAGGGCCTGCAACCGAAATATGTGCCCTTGACTGGAATCGAACTGGGACCTGTTGGTCTGCAGGCCTTCGCTCTATCCACAGAGCCAAACTGGCTAGGGCAGTCCAAGTAGTTAGGATATGGTTGACTCCACCTCCCAACTTGAGGAATGGCCACTTGACCGAGGCTTGGCCACTCGGTCTATTCCATCCTTCTGGCCACAGGGATTGGTTCAAGGATGGACAAGTGACCCACACTGGCCCAATGAGAATCAGCTCGTGGCTCTTGCTGGGAAAGAGAAGCTCTTTTTCCTGGGGTTGCCCATCTGGAAAGGCTTAAACCTGGAGGCTCTGGTGCTCATCTTTGACACCAATGGCGAGAGCCCGCCCAAGAATGAAACACGTCAAGACGAAACAGAATCTTGGTGATCTTGATAGCATCATGGGAGCGTCTGGATCCAGTCTGTGGACTTGTCAGTGATGTAAGCCACTAAAGTCCTTTTATTTTGCCTCCACTGGTTTAACTGTTTCTGTAACTTGCAACCCAGAAATACCTGACTAATAGAGACAAATTTCTTTTTTTAAAAAAAAAATATATTTTATTGACTTTTTACAGAGAGGAAGGGAGAGGGGTAGAAAGTCAGAAACATCGATGAGAGAGAAACATCGATCAGCTGCTTCCTGCACACCCCCTACTAGGGATGTGCCCGCAACCAAGGTACATGCCCTTAACCGGAATCGAACCCGGGACCTTTTAGTCTGCAGGCCGACGCTCTATCCACTGAGCCAAACCAGTTTTGGCAGAGAGGAATTTCTTGCTTATAGCTTGGATTAAATGCTCTGATGCTGTATAAATTAGTGAGTAAGATCTGGAGATAGATAAAAAGAAATGGGTTCAGAAATAGCCACATACAAAGTGAAAAAAGTTAGTTATTTTACACAAGAGCTATTGCATCCTCTTTTCTTTCCCTCATTGGCTTACCATAAGGAAGGAAACAGGACACCGTATGTGTATTTGAAAACAACTACAGACTTGGTGTCTATTCATTTTGTGTCGAAGCTTCAGATGAGCGTGACAAAGAGGGATCTTGTCTTAATCTTGGGAAATGGTACTCTGGGAGTCCAGACCCAGGGTTGTATTCAGACTCTGTCTAACTGTGGTCACTGAGGCTTGGTTTCATCATCCATAAAAAGAGGGACCTGGGTTAAGACCACTTCTAGTACTGCTGTCCCAGGAGTCTATTGCAGAGGGAGACTGCAGGAGGGAGTAGTATCATTTGGAGAGACCTAGCTGGGGCTGACAAGACTTTGGGATAAAATTCTCCCTGAGGTCATGTGTGGAACTTGGTTCGCCAACTCCAAAATGGAAGTTGATCAGTGGGGAGTGTTGAAAATGCAGCATGGTGGAAATAAGTCAAGCTGGGTCTTCTTTGCTGAATGCCCTTTGCTTTACATGCATATCAATTGTGCTTTTCAGATCAGCCTCTGAGACTACCCAGAGGGCTGCTCATCTCACCGTGGCTCTGAGAGCTGGGAAAGCCTGGGGTGGACCTGGCTTCATGCACAACTGGATCACGGAGCTCAACAAGGTCATCAACTCAATCTCTGGCTCTCTCCCCCGACTCCTCACTCCCACCCAGTCTTTGTTGACTTTGTTCTCAGGAAGGTTTTCCCCACATAGTGACAGAAATGGCTCCCGACAGAAAGCACACATTCATTGGCCCTGCTTTCAACCGGAACCAGCTGCGCTGGGCAGGCACAAGTCCTAGACCCACCAGTGCAGTTCATGGAGTTTGGGTTTTATTCTGAGGAATAAAGGCAGAATTTTGACATGGGGTTGACATGGTCAGAACTGTGCACTAGGGAGGAGCCTGGCTGAGAAACAGGGGTTGGGGCAATGGAGGAGACGAGTTGGGGAGACTTGTTCACAGGGTGTGGAGTCATTCTGGGCAAAAATGAGGATGAGCTGGACTAGGGTAAGGCTTTGGGGACAGAGGATGCAGTAGCAAGGAAAGAAAATGGTGAAGATAGGACATATAAGAGTTGGTGGTTGCTGAGCAGTGTTGGTGGGAAATGAAAAGGCAGAGCGGGACTGCAAAGAACAATTCAGACAGCTGCCCTTTTGGACTGTGTGACTTGGCAGCCACCATGTAGGCCATATGATGTGTAAACTTACCTGGGGGCTGCCATCTTCAAATCACAAAGACCAACCCCTCCCTTTGAATTAGCCAATCGGGAAAGACTCTGTGCCTGAGCTCTAATCAAGAGCAAAGGACAGGTCACGTGCGTCAGGGATTATTTGCGTCACTAGCCCCAGCCCTCACCCAACCAATTGGAATATGCCCCACCTCCCGACTCCTAGCCCTATAAAATCATTGTGCTTTTGAAACTTGCTCTCTTTTGCTTCCTGCTGCTGCGTCGGTGGAGGCAGAGAGCCAAGCTTGGACTTGAATAAAGGCTCTTTTGCTTTTGCATCAGACTTGGCTCCCTGGTGGTCTTTGGGGATCATGAGATCTGGGCATAACAGGAAGAAAGAAGTATTTATGTTTATTGAACACCAGGTGCTGCGCCCTGTGCTGGAGAAATTAAACTCAGTGTTGGGGGAGCTGGACTGTAAACAATTGCTCTCCAGTGTGCTGATTACCACGATAGAGGGATGCAGCAGGGGCTGCTAGCCCAGGGGAGAAAAGAAGCCGTGTAAGGACTGGCTGTGGGGGAGCGGGTGTCAGGGAAGACCTCACAGACAAGGAAATTTTGACCTGGATCTTAAAGGATAAATAAGGATTGCAAGAGTGCAGTAGCAAAAAGGGGTAAGAAATTTTGAGCCTGTGCCAAGGAGGGCAAACAAAAGAATCCCAAAAATTGTTGACCAGAAAAATGACATCCAAACCAAAGACATATTTAGTTTTGCTCATATAACATTTTTAGAAACTTTTAAATTAGTTGCAACATTGAAAGATCTGGAACTTTAATATAAAAATCCGTATTTGTAACATCTTGGAAAACCAGGTTTAGCTACACAGGCCCACATTCCCACATGACCACCAAATGCAGTTTCTGATATAATTCATCTGCTCACATCAACTACTTACAGTACCTGCCTCGTCCTCTGAGATAATGAGAGATAATGGAGTGGTGGTCCATTTAAGTCACTAAGTTTTTGTAGGGAGCAGCTATAGGATTAAGCCTGGGGGTGGAGGGGAGGGCTGACCCTTGGCAGAGCCACAAACAAGTCCTAGCCTGGGGGGCAGAGCTCTCCTGGCATAAGTAAGCCTGACCTTGTAGCCCTCCCTAAGTCCTTCCTAAACAGCTAATGGGCTGTGGGAGGTGCAGCAAGTGTTGCCAAATCAAGAACATTTGTATACATGTTAATCTACCCTAGTTTTAATCAGACTATAAAATAAAGCATCGGCTTGCAGGCTGGGTCTCCAGGCATGGGAGAGCGGGGAGCCCCAGCTGTATTCTCTTTGTCTGTCTTCTTTAATCTTTAACCACCCCTCCTCAGGTTCACCCTTGGCCGAGCTGGCGCAGCACAAGTTTTGGAGTGGTTTATACCACAAGAGGTAGCGGAACACCCACCTCTCCCTTTCCCCTGTAGACATCTGAGGGCTCAGCCTCTGAACCAGAGGAGTGAGGGCGACGGTGAGCTGGGTAAAGAGCAGCAAGGCCAGACAGGTGGTTGGGGAAGGTCGTAAGGGGCGTCCTACACCATGCCAAGGGAGTCTCAACTTCCTCCCACAGCAGCTGGTAGTTTTGTAAGGTTGCCCTATTAAATCCGGAAGGCAACTCTAGAGATGCCATAAAAGATGAACTAGAGGAAGGTCAGGGACCCAGTGGTCCAAGCAACACAACTCAGGCAGTGGTGGTGGGCAAGGAGAGGAAGGGAGAGATTCAAGGTCAAAACTTCCTTCTCTGGGGGCCTTCCTCGAGGTACTAAAGGGACATGCAGGCTGAGCCACGTATAGTTGGCAGTCAGAACTAGGGAGTAATGGGAGCAGATGTGGGTCACAGTTCAGAGTAGCGAGTGTCAGAGTGTCCAATTAAAGCTGGGGATGCGGGTGGGATTGTGTGGGGAGTCTGGGTGGAGTCCAGGCCAACTCCCTGCACAAAGTGTGTTAAGCAGAGAGAGGACACCCAGCAGGGGATTGAGAGCGAGTGCTGCAGAGCAAAAAGAACGATTCCGGAGGGAGAGTAGGCGGTAGCATCAGATAATCACCGAAACGTGCTCTCCTGGTTCAGGTCCATAAGGCGACTGGTGGCCTTGTGCGGGCAAGTCTGCGTGGAGAGGTAGGAGCAGAAGCCAAACTCACAGGTAGAAGAGTAAGTAGGAGACCAGGAAGTGGAGGGAGTGTAAACAGTTCTTTCAAGAAACTATTGTGAACAGTAAGAGTGCGATAGGGAAGTGGTTTGAGGTTGCCACATTGAGAGATGTTCTCCCAGACACACAGGGGACTGAAGCTTTTTTTTATAGGCCGGAGAGAGAGGGTCTGTGGAGAGGGGAAGTGGGCAGTGCGGGTAAGGGGTGCGTGACCGAGGGCGCTCACTGAAGTGGGGAGGGATGTGTCCCGAGGAGGAGGAGAGGGCGATGGGCTCCTCTGTGATGAAAGGGAATGGCTGTTTGGAGGCTATTGCTGGTGGGTTAACGAGTCCTCATTTCTTTTCTCCATAAAATGGAAGCCATGATCAAATCATAAAGTGAGGAAGGCAGCCCCGGTCAGATGGCTAGTGCGAAGTGGCTCATGTGACTGACTTAGGCCTGAGCCTGGGGACCTGGCATCCTCTGTGCCTCCTGCTTAAGGCTGGGATTGGTTCCTGAGTGTGGGTCAGGGCGAGCCTGCAGTTGGAGGGAAGGTCATAGCTGGGAGAAGGCCTGTAACCTCTTGCAATGCGAGCCTAACACCTCTTCACTTAGAGACTTGTGTGGGCTGCTCCTTATCTATGGGAGCAAACTCCTTAAGAAGACACAAGTGGCCGAGCCATTTTGCTCAGTCGCTAAGAGTGAGGACAAAAGCGTCTCAGGTATGGTTCTGGTCACTGACCTCGGATGCAGGCTCAATCGCCGGTCTCTGGTTGGGCACCTGTGTGAGGCAACCAATTGATGTTTCTCTCTGTCTCCCCCACTCCCTTCCACTCTGAAACAAACAAACAAACAAACAAACAAAAAACAAAAAAAAAAGGAAGACACAGGTTGAGGCCTCTCATGATCTGCCTCCTGCTGGTCTTCCAGCTCTATCACTTCCTCCTTCATCCCAAGCACTGGAGGCTCCAGTAGTCACAGTCTTTATCTGAGTTGCTTTTCTCCCTTTCTCCTCCCTTCTCTGCTTGGCAAACTCTTATTCAAGATCCGTTTAAACGGAACATCATCCATCCATTCCAGGAGCATCATGGACTGTCTAACGGGGCTGCAGCCCCGGTCCGCCCTCCTGACCTCTGCTTCGAGAGGTCACCTGGACCATCTGAATGGACTCAGGGGTTTCAGAGGCAGGCAGACTTGTATTTGAGTCCCAGCTTGTGTGACCTGGGGTAGATTGTCTTTTTCTTCTGAGCCTCGATGTTGCTCTCTGTGAAAAGGGACAATAAAATGCCTCAAAAGGCTTTTAAGATTCTTTAGTGATGGAATGTTAGTGCAGCACTGAAGGGCTAGGACTCTTGGTTGTGACAATCTTAATTTTTAAAATCTCCTTTTATAGTTGATTTGTTTAAATAAGGACCCAAAGAAGGTTTACATATCACAGTTGGTTGATATATTTGTTAAACTATTTTACTATTTCCCTCCTTTTCTCTTAATGCCATTTATTTGTTGAAGCTAGGTCATTATAAAGTTTTCCACATTCTAGATTTAGGCAATTGCTTCCTTGGGGTATTATTTAACCTGTCCTTCTATCATCCTTATTTATTATGAACTAGTAGTTAGATCTAGAAACTTGATTATATTCAAGAAGATGCTTATGATAGTGATTTTGGTAATAACATTAGAAGGTACTATTGCATCATTTTATCAGAGGCTCATAATGTCAGGTTATCCTACTTTTGGTGATGTTAGATTGACCACTAGATTTTTTTTTTTTTAGGCAATCATTGAAGTTCGCACAAAACTTGGGTAGTAGATGATGTGAGGACATCATCACTAATTTTTTAAGGTATGCTGTATTTATTGCATAACTAGAGACCCGGTGCATGAAATTCGTGCACAGGAGGTGGGGGATGTCCCTCAGCCCAGCTTGCACCCTCTCCAATCTAGGACCCCTTGAAGGATGTCCGACTGCCTGTTTAGGCCCGATCCCAGTAGGATCAGGCCTAAACAGGCAGTCGGACATCCTTCTCACAATCAGGACTGCTGGCTCCAAACTGCTCACCTGCCTGCCTCCCTGATTGCCTCTAACCACTTCTGCCTGCCAGCCTAATCACCCCCTAACCACTACCCTGCTAGCCTAATTAATATCTAACTGTTCCCCTGCCAGCCTGTTTGTGCCCAACTTCCCTTCTCTGCCGGCCTGGTCACCCCTAACTGTCCTCCCCTGCATGCTTTATCACCCCCAACTGCCCTCCCTTGCAGGCCTGGTCCCTCCCAATTGCCCTCCCTTGCAGGCCTGGAACCTCCTAACAGCCCTCCCTTGCTGGCCATCTTGTGGTGGCCATCTTGTGTCCACATGGGAGCAGGATCTTTGGCCGCCTGGGGGCAGACCTCTTCTGTGCTGGAGTGATGTTAAATCTGCATATTACTCTTTTATTAGATAGGATAGAGGCCTGGTGCATGGGTGGGGGCCAGCTGGCAAACTCTTATTCCCTAAAGGGTATCCCAGATCAGAGTGGGGGTTCCCTTGGGGCATGGGGTGGCCTGGGCGAGGGGCCTATAGTGGTTTGCAGGCCAGCTACACCCCCCGGTGACCCATGTGGAGGCCCTGGGATTTGGGATTAATTTATGTTCTACAATTGAAACTTTGTAGCCTGGAGCAGAGCCAAATCTTCTGCTCAATCTGTGGCAGCAGCCATTTTTGTTTGGTTTTATTTAAATTCTATAATTGAAACTTTGTAGCCTAGAGTGGAGGCCTAGACACCAGGGTTGCAGAAGCTTGGCTTCCTCCATCGCCTGGGTAACCCTAGCCTCCTGCTCTCTCCAGCTCAATGGCTGCCACCATTTCTGTTGGGATATATCTTCTATAATTGAAACTTTGTCGCATTGAGTGGAGGCCCAGGCTGGCAAGGGCAGGCGGAAAGCTTGGCTTCCTCCATTGCAAGAGAAACCCAAGCTTCCTTCCTGCTCTCAGTGGCCTCAGCCATCTTGGTTGGGGTTTATTTGTTCCTGATTGGCTGGTGGGTGTGGCTTGATTGGACGTACAGTCAATTTGCATATCACTCTTTTAATAGATAGAATAGTATTATGCCTAGGTAAAATAAAAATTATTATCTGATGTGCAATAACATAAATGAGTCTCAAAACATTATACTAATGAAAAAACTGAGACCCATTATGTATTATTTCATTTGCATGGAACATTCTAGAACAGAAGAAGCTAATTTATACTGACAGAGAGCTTATCAGTGGTTGCCTGAGGCTGAGGGTGGAAAATGACTGTAGAAGGTCATGAGGGAGCTTATAGGGATGATAGGATATTTCATGTCTTGATTATAATGATAATTACATGGGTATATACATTTGTCAAAACTAACTGAACCATGCACTTAAAATGAGTGTGTTTTATTGTATGGAAGTAAAAATGTATTTTATTGTATATAGATAAGTTGATTTTAAACAGAAATAAAATGGTTACAACTAGAATAAAGAGAATCCATTCAAAACAGCTGCGAACTGCCTGGCCAGTATGGCTCAGCAGTTGAGCACTGACCCAGGAACCAAGAAGGCAGAGGCTTGACTCCCGGCCAGGACTGTGGGCTCCATGCCTGGGATGGGGCGTGGAGGAGGCGGCTGGTCGATGATGTTCCTCTCCCATTGATGTTTCTATCTCTTTATCCCTCTGCCCTGCTTTGTCTGTAAAAATCAATAAAAACACATAAAAATAGCTATAAAACTATACTATCCCTATAACATACTGGTAACAATGGGAAAAACAATCTAACGTTATACAACACCTTTACAGAGAAAGTTATAAAGTTATATTAAAGAGCAGAAAAGAACATATAAACATATAGAGAAATACACCATATTCATGGGTGGAAGTCTTAATATTCTTTCCAAATTAATCTATACAGTTAATGCAATTTTATTAAAAACTAAGAGTTTAAAAAGTCTTTTATCTTTAAGACAAAGTATTGAATACTAAAGTATTTAAGTTGAAACACTGTGATGTTTAGGATTATTTCAAGCCCTGATCTGTGGGACCCAGTGGTTAGAGCATCGGCCGGGGCACCTAGGTTGCAGGTTCAATTCCTGGCCAAGGCATGCACTAAGGTTGCAGGTTCGATCCCTGGCCCCAGGGGCACATGTGGGAGGCAACCGATCAATGTCTCTCTCTCACTTCGATGTTTCTCCCTTCCCCGCTCCTTCCCTCATACTCTAGACAGAGAGTAGGGCCATGCATCTTATAAGATGAGCAAAGAACACTAGGTGGGGTGGCGGGGGATGAAGCTACAGCTCTGCAAGTCTGTCCGACGCCATCATGATCTACAGCCTGTTGGGGTGGGACAGCCCAGAGGAGGCCTTGCTGGGAGTCGGGCCTTTGGCCCATGCTCAGCATTTCAGTCCCTCTTTCCAGTATGACTGGCACCTTGGAAGGGCCCCTGGTCCTGTCTCCCTCTTGGCAGGTATTCCAGTGTAAACTCATTCAGTCCCAAGCACCAGAAATCCAACTCAAACTAACTGTCTTATGTGGAAAAAGAAAGTTATGCCCTAGCAGGAAAGCTAAGGAGATCAGGCACAGCCTGATCCAGGTATCGGGGCTGTCTCCACTCTGTCCTCGCAGCTCGCCGCGGCAGCCCTCCGCACGGGCTCATTCCGCCCGGCTTCCCCAGTGTGGTGACAAGATGGCCACTGCCCGTGCTGGGTGTCCAGCTGGCAGCTTACTAACCCTGGTGGAAAGAGGCTTCTTTTTCCTCGCAGCTCCAACGAGTCTGCTTCTCATTGCATAGACTTGAATTGAACTTGAACCTCAGGGATTGCCAGTGGGGAAGGTTTGGCCCCCGCAGGAAAGGTGGTGAATGCGGGGCCATCAGCATGCCACAGGGGCACCCTCCAACGGCCGTCCTCATCCTCGGGAGGCGCCATGGTGCACCCTTCATCACCTTCACCACCCTCCGCTGAACTGACTCTCACTCTGTGTCCGCTGGAGGCTGCTTCCTCATTACTTCCCACTGGCCTTGCCTCTGTCCCCTGCAGCAGCCCCAGGCCCCTCCCCCCCTGCAGACCAACTGTAGGGTGAAAGCAGCATCTGGGCCCCCACTGTCCCCTCTCCTGGCCTGCTGGGTTGGGGGTCCTTGCCTTTGGGACATGGTTTCCAGGTCCCTCACTGATGTGCTCACCCTCTGCCGAGGGCTCCTCTCTGTGAAGCGGAGGCGGCAGCTGCCACGGGGGTGCTGTGCGGTTAGGAGTGTGGGAAGCCTGCAGCGCTGAGAACCACGCCCGGCACCCAGCAGGCTCGGTGCCGGCAGCTGCTGCCCTCCCCACTGCAGCCCGGCTCCCCGGCCCCCGCCCAGGGCTGCGGCAGGTCCAGTAGCAGTCGCAGGCTCTCAGGCACAGTCCAACCACCCGTGTCTACAACAGAACAATCTGCAGAACACACGGTCTCATTTGAGCCTCAGAGCTTTGGGGGTAGGCGGGACAAACTGTATGAACCCCCCACTTAGAGATGAAGAAACTGAGGCTTAGAGAGATTAGACCTCTTGCCCAGGATCACTCAGCCAGTCAGTGGTGGAGGCAGGATTTGAACCAGTCCCTTGAAGTTCATGCTTTGGGACCTTTACTCAGGCTGCCGCTCAGCCTGCAAGGCCTTCTGTAGTCAGGCTCGTTGGCCCTCCTCATCCTTTCGGGGCCTGGGCAAAAGCCCCGCAAACAGCAATAGCGATAAGAGTAACATTTGTTAAGCACTCGCCCCACTCCCTAAGAGACGCATAAGGCTCTCCTTTCCCCTGATTTATGAGGTAGGTATCACTGCCAATAGAGGGAGGAACTGAGGCTCAGAGAGGTCAAGTAACCTGCCCAAGGTCACTCAGCAGGTGTGACAGTGGGAGTGAAGCCCGCAGAGCCTCTGATTCGGGAGGAGGCCCTTCTTGCCCGCGGGGGTGGCCTCTGAGGCCAAGGATGGACCCCTGCCCCCCAATCCTTTGAGTCTGAAGTCCAGGCTTCTGCCCCGCCTGCTCCCTTGAGGCTGGTTGCTCCTCTTCCTCCAGTGGCCGGAGCGCTCCCAGGGGCAGGTCACCTGTTAGCCCTGCACAGGAGAGACTCCATGTGCCAAATTATTTAATTTGCGCCCCCGCCCCGCCCCGCCTCCCCTCCTCTACCCCCCCCCCCCCCCCCCGCAGGCAAAGCAGAGTGCTCCTCCATGAAGACATGAGGCCTGAGGTTCAGGGGCTCCTCCAGGGCCACCCATTTGTAAACGTAGGCGCCTGGACAAGCCGGGGCCTCCGCGCGCAGGTGGGCGCAGGCTCCCCCGCCTCGGCCTGGCCGGGGCTCCGCTCGGGCCCTGCGGTGCGGGGAGCGGCCGCGCAGTGTGGCCGGGGGTGGGCGTGGGGCTGCAGGAAGGGAAGCATGGCGAGTAGGCAGGGAGTAGACTGCAGGAGAGAGAAGGAGCGGAGTATTTTTGCGTTTTGACATTAAAAAGTGCAGATGCGATTGTCAGCGACTGGCCCGCAGCGTCTGCTTTGGCTGCGAACTGGCCGCGCAGGGCGCCGAGCGAGCGAGCGCGGGCGGGGCGCGAGGCTGCGGGCGGGCGGGGCGAGGCGGCGCCTCCGCGGAGGGAAGGGCTCTGTCCTGCAAGAGCTCCGCCCAAAGGGGCGCTGCCACCCCTAAGGAGGCGGGTGGCCCGGCGTCTCATTCATTGTCTTGACAAGAGCATCCTCGGCGCCGTCTCCGGCTCCTCCGGCGCTTCCTGCCCCCTCTCGCCCTCCTCCAGCGGGGAGGTCTCCGCAGCAGGTAAGCCTGCGGTCCTGTCCCGGGAAGGGGACCGGGCGTCGCGGTCCCGGGCCACCTGTGGGGCGGCAGGAGCCGGCACAGCCGCTGTGGGGGCGGACAGCCTGTCAGCGCCGAGATGGGGACCGAGCCCTGCGTGAGGGACTCGCCGTGCGTGTGGGTGCGCGTGGGGGGTTCCATCTGTGGGCCCGAGAGCTCCGAGGGGAGGCGAGGGTGAGGGGCCACGCGCCAAGATGGGCGGGGGGGGGGGGTCAGGACACGTGGGGGGCCCCGGCTCTCCCCAGAATGGGAGTCTTTGGGTGGGGTTGGGGGCAGGGTGGGGTGAACCGAGCAGCTGCCCTGAGCTTGGAGACAGGAAGGGGTTGAGAGCAAAACAAGAAAAGACCAAGTTCCCCTTTCCGTGGTTTCTGGGCCTGGTACCTGCGGTGGGGGAGGAGGCAGGGTGGGGCGATGGCTTCCTGTCCCCCAGCCTCCGGTTTGGGGCTCCCGGCTCCCCAAACCCAGGCTTCTCATCTGGGACTGCTCCTGGCCCAGGACTGCTTCTCACACACTCAGACATGCTCTCCCTGCGGGCTCTGGAGGGCACCCGCTGGGCGGGCGCTGGGGCCCTGCAGAGGAGGACCAGGCCCTAAAGTGGGGCAACCTGGGGAAGTGGGGAGCAGCTAGAGGCCTCCCAGCAGGCAGCATGGGCCCTGTTCTCCCCAGGAACCCCGATCCTGTACTTGGGGAGCCGAAGGTGGGTCCCCGCCTCTTCACTTGCTCTTTGCCCAGCCAAAGGGGGAAACCATCCCAGCTGGACCTCAGAGAAAGTCGACCGCTGTCCCTTCCTGTGTGGAGTTCCAGTGTGTGTGTGTGTGTGTGTGTGTGTGTGTGTGTGCATGTGTGTGCATGTGTGTGCTGTGGAGGTGGCACTCAGGGCATCTGTTTAAGTGGAGGCGAGAGGCAGAGTGGGAGGAGGAGAAACCCGGGCCCAGGCCCCCTGCCCGTTTGTGGTGCCCAGAGACCTGCTGGGGAAGCCATCCTGACACCGAAGAGCAGAGAGCGTGGCTCCTGGGCGCGCCCCGGGGCTAGTCCCTCCGAGTGTCTACGCTGTGCCAGGAGGCGAGGGGGCCAGCCCAGCCTCTGCCTTTGGGAGGCTCCCCATGTGGGTGTGAGGGACGCGTGGTCCGGATGCTGAGGCTGAGAGAATCCCTCTCCACGCTGTCTGCGCTGCGCCGCCCGGGGTGAGCCGTGGGAGAGATGCTCTGTCCATCAGCCAGTCCCCTGACCAAGCGCACTAGCTGCTGCCCCACACCCGGCTCTGCTGCAAGGCCCCGGCACAGGGCTGCAGAAGCAAGAGCCGAGGGGTGAGGAGAAGGCGGGCCTTGCAGGTTAGCTGGGGTGAGGGCCACAGAAGCTGAGAGTGCGAGGGTTGCAGGATGTCAGTTAACGAGAGCCAGGGTGGGGAGTCTGGGTGTTGCTGCTGGGGAAGTTAGCTGAGACCTTAAATGTCTGGCTGAGGGGTTCTGGGGGAGACAGGGTCACAGTTGGCCCGAAGGGAGAAAGGTTCTCAACCTCTTCCCCCCGCCCCCGCCCCCCGCCCAGGATGAGCCGCCAGGTGGTCCGCTCCAGCAAGTTCCGCCACGTGTTTGGACAACCGGCCAAGGCCGACCAGTGCTATGAGGATGTACGCGTGTCACAGACCACCTGGGACAGTGGCTTCTGCGCCGTCAACCCCAAGTTTGTGGCCCTGATCTGTGAAGCCAGCGGGGGAGGGGCCTTCCTGGTGCTGCCCCTGGGCAAGGTGAGCCTCTGGCTGTCCAGGAGCCCCCTGAGTGGTCCTGATTAGGTGATTGTCACCAAGCTTCCCTGGGCCACAGTGTTGTCACCTGTGAAACTGAGCCGGGCTAAATGAGCTTGAAGCTTTTGCCAGCTCTTACATGGAAGTGAGCCCAGCTGCTTTGGCTCACCACTCAGTCCATAGACCGCGGTGTGGACTGGAGGGTTCGGTTCCGGTCAAGGGCACGTGCCCAGGTTGGGGCTCAATCCCAGTGTGGGGTGAGCGGGAGGCAGCCGATCAGTGATTCTCTCTCATCATTGATGTTTCTCTCTCCCTCTCCCTCTCCCTTCCTCTCTGAAATCAATAAAACTGTATTTAAAAAAAAAGAAATGGAAATTGAGTCTCAGAGGGGAGATGGCATGAGAAGGATTACACAGTGAGTCCTGAGACTCAGGGTCTCCCAAGTCTCAGCCTGGGGCCTTCTCCTCTCAGGAGCACAGACAGGGATGGGCTGGGGTCTGGGCAGGCCCAGCAGTGCTCTTAGAATTGGGGGCACTCCGTGTCTGGGCCTGTCAGAGCCCTTGGGAACCCAGCAAATTCTGGTCCCAGCTCCCGGGCCGGGATGACATAGAGGGCCCTCCCCTGGCCCCAGCCCTGCCTGCCTCTGCCCCTGTCCCCCTGACTTGCTCTGCTGACCCCTACTCCCAGCACACTGCCGTGCTCTAGCGGGTGACACAGGAAGGGGAGATGGGCCCTAAGTTGTTACCAAAAAAGGACCGATGGAAGCAAAGAGAAGAGGAAGTGGTTGTCAGGGTGAGAGCTGGGCCTTCTCTTCACGCAGGAAGTCCTTCTGCTCAGCTGTCCCCGGAAGTGGCCATTTCCAAACCTCTGCTCCTGTCTGGGGGCAGTAATGACAGACTTCCCGGTCCCTCTCCTAGGCCCAGGCCCACACCCCACCATTCTCACACACCTGCCTGGGGAACGCTAAGCCTGATGCAATTGACCCCCCTTCTCCATGCCTGTCCCTGGCTTTAGCCTCTGTGCCTAGAAGCCTCACTCAGGGATGTGGGGTGGGGGCGGGGGCCCTCGGGGCACAAATGAGAAACTGAGATAGAGGAACTTGGGCAGGATCTGACAGGAGACAGGACCAGCCCCATACCCCCTAATCTGTGCTTCCTGTGGCCCTGTGGCCGGCCCTTCTGAGTTGCCCTGACAACTCTGGCCTGGGGCAAACAGAGGACCAGTTCCTCCCACCCACGGGCTGCTCCGGCTCCCAGGCTCCTGCGGCCTTGCCCTCTGTGTCTCTGAAGGGCTGTGGGGAGGTTGGACTGGGCTTGGAGGGCAAAAGCACCTCCCTCAGAGGCCCTGCTGTGCCCTCCAGACTGGACGTGTGGACAAGAATGCGCCCACGGTCTGTGGCCACACAGCGCCCGTGCTGGACATCGCCTGGTGCCCGCACAATGACAACGTCATTGCCAGTGGCTCTGAAGATTGCACAGTCATGGTGAGTGGTGGTGGGGTAGCGGGCGAGGAGGAGCCCGGGCCAGGATCTGACATTTGGAGGGCCTGCCTCACGCGCCCCTTCTCTGCAGGTTTGGGAGATCCCCGATGGGGGCCTGGTGCTGCCCATGCGGGAGCCTGTGGTCACGCTGGAGGGCCACACCAAGCGTGTGGGCATCGTCGCCTGGCACCCCACAGCCCAGAACGTGCTGCTCAGTGCAGGTGCCTGGGGAAGGGGCAGGGCGGGCTGACCTCGGACAGCGCGGGGGCGGCTCATGGCTCTGACACTGGGGCCCTGCCCAGGTTGTGACAACGTGATCCTGGTGTGGGACGTGGGCACCGGGGCAGCGGTGCTGACGCTGGGTGCGGACGTGCATCCGGACACCATCTACAGTGTGGACTGGAGCCGGGACGGCGCCCTCATCTGCACCTCGTGCCGCGACAAGCGCGTGCGCCTCATCGAGCCCCGCAAAGGCACTGTGGTGGCTGTGAGTTGCAATGACCGTGTGACCCTTGACCCAGGGACCTTCACCCCTCCTACCCACCACAACCGGGCAAGGCCCTTGGGGCGTGTGTACGGGTGCCTGACCGACCACATCCCCTCCCGTCCAGGAGAAGGACCGTCCTCACGAGGGGACCCGGCCGGTGCGAGCCGTGTTTGTATCTGACGGGAAGATCCTGACCACGGGCTTCAGCCGCATGAGCGAGCGGCAGGTGGCGCTGTGGGACACGGTGAGCGCAGAGAATCGGAGGCTTAGTCCCGCTCTTGCCATCCCCAGCCCTATGTCCAGTCCAGGGCCGTTTGCCCGCCCGAGATGGGGGTTTCCACTGGTTGGTCTGTAAGGGTCACCCCCACCCCGGTTACTGCTCAGCGCAGGGCACCCCCGGGCCTGACCTGGCCCAGCTCATTATCTATCGCCCACCTGTCTCTGCAGAAGCAGCTGGAGGAGCCGCTGTCCCTGCAGGAGCTGGACACGAGCAGCGGCGTCCTGCTGCCCTTCTTTGACCCCGACACCAACATTGTCTACCTCTGTGGCAAGGTGGCCCAGTGGCGGGGCCCGGGGAGGGAGGTGGGCAGAGGGGTCGGGAAGGAGCACGGCTGCAGGCACCTGTCGGTGTTGATCTCCTCGCACCCACCGCCCGCAGGGTGACAGCTCCATTCGCTACTTCGAGATCACTTCCGAGGCCCCATTCCTGCACTATCTCTCCATGTTCAGCTCCAAGGAGTCCCAGCGTGGTATGGGCTACATGCCCAAACGTGGCCTGGAGGTGAACAAGTGTGAGATTGCCAGGTGACTGTTCCCTGACCCTGACCTGCGCGTGCTTCTGGGGCAGCGCTGACCTCATGCTGACCCCGTCACAGCTCAACTGCCGTGGGCGCTGCTCACCTTCCTGTTTCCACAGGTTCTACAAGCTGCACGAGCGCAAATGTGAGCCCATCGCCATGACAGTGCCTAGAAAGGTGATGCCACGCCCGTCCCTGGGCTCTGGGCTGGGCACACCTTGCAGAGCCGCAGGGTGGTGGTGTGGCCTGAGCACGCTCTTAACCAGCCCGGTCTTGCCCACAGTCGGACCTGTTCCAGGAGGACCTGTACCCGCCCACTGCAGGGCCTGACGCTGCCCTCACAGCCGAGGAGTGGTTAGGGGGTCGGGATGCCGGGCCCCTCCTCATTTCCCTCAAGGATGGCTACGTGCCCTCAAAGAGCCGGGAGCTGAGGGTCAATCGGGGCCTGGACACTGGGCGCAGGAGGACAGCACCAGAGGCCAGTGGCACTCCAAGCTCGGTGAGAGGCGGATGGGAGGCTGGAGTCAGGATGGGAAGACAGGGCAGGGAGGCGCTGCCATCGCTGTGGTCACTGGCCCAGGGGAAGAGGCTGGCCTCTGAGGCAGCCCGGGCTCACAGGGACCTGCAGTGGGTAACCCCGAGGCCTCAGGAAGCAGGTTTCGGGCCTGCAGCTCTCTGGGCAGCAACTGGCTGAGAGACAGAAGGACCCAAGCCCTGGGGCTCTTGGCCAGGATAAGGGGAGCCCAGGGTGGGGCCGGGCCTAATGCAGTGCTGGGTCCTCCAGGATGTTGTGTCTCGGCTGGAGGAGGAAGTCAAGAAGCTCCAGGCCACGGTGCAGGAGCTACAGAAGCGCTTGGAGAGGCTGGAGGAGAAAGTCCTGGCCCAGTAGAGACACCGGAGCCTTGAGCTGGGGCCCACCGCACCGCCTTCCTCTGCGTCCCCGCCAACCCCTTCCCGCTCCTTTCCTCCCACTCCTTAGGCCACAGTGGCAGATAAAATAAAATGGCTTTATTTTCTGGTACCTCTCAGACTCTGATGACTGTGCACCTGAGCGCTGAGTCTGAACTGCCCCTCAGAAGCCTTGATGGGCTCGGCCCAGGGCAGGGGCTGAGGGTGCTTCCAAATGCTTGAGTACACCACAGAGTAGGTCTGGTGGGGGGGAGCACCCTATTCTGGTGTGGTCTGGGGGCCTGCCGTTTTGCAGCTGGCAGGTGTGAGCTACTCAAAGGCCTTAGCCTGGGGCTTCATAACTCCCACGCTTACCCCAAATCTGCCTTTTCTTGTCAACCACATCAGGTTACATGTAGCTGTACCAACGCTGTTGCTTGTGGGAAATGAAACAACTAACTCCTACAGGACATCTTTCAAACTGTAGGCCCGAGGGGCCCTATAGCAAGAGAAGGCTTAGAACTAAAACGAAGGCCCAACCCTAGTTTACAGGCGAGGAAACTGAGGCCCGAGTAGTTGAAGGGCAGGTCCCGAGTCATGACTTGTCTCCCCTCCTAGTTTGGAGCCCTCCTGAGACCCCTTATTGTGGTCTCACCTGGTCCGGCCTCTGTGCGACAGGGATCTGAACAACCTGTCAGGCTCCGAGTGGGGCTTGGACGTGGGTTTGACACCCACCTGAGCAGGTGACCCCTGGGTTGGGAGACAGGCTAACAGGAAAAGGTATTCTGGCCACAGCAGAGTTTGGTTCAAATCATACAGGGGCAGCAAGGACTCAATGCCCATCTGCTGCCCCTTCTCCCTCTGCAGCAGGCCGGACAAAACCGCCTGGCAGAGCTGTGAGGCAGCCATAAGACTGTCTGTCTGCCCATTTTGGTCTCACCCTCCAAGCAAGCCGTTACTCTGGGCAAGTTACTTCTTCCAATGAAATGGGGATACCACAACCCTGTGAACAGTGTGTGAACCCAATCAGGGGTGTGAGAACCAGGAAACCTGACTCTGGGCCTATGGAAGGTGAAGTGAAGTGCCTTCTCTGAGCCTCTCCTGTACAATGGGGACGGGCCCTTCTGAGTGGCTTGTCACCAGCTGGCCTCCTGGTCCAGGAGAACTGAAAAACAGCTCAGGAAAGAATCCCTGGAACCCAGAAGGGTTCCCCTGTCATCACAGTGACTTCCAGCTTTCCCCACCCGTTCTCCTTCTGAGAAAAACAAGAAAAGGAGATGGGGTGGAGGGGGAAGGGAGATACTTTAGGGACCAAGAGACTGGCCTTGAAAACAAAGGGGAACAGAGTGGGTAGGATGGCCGAAACCTGCAATCCATACTCCCCAAAAGCCCTAGCCCCACTAGGCCTCGGGGACTTCACGTGCAAGGCCTTTCCAATCCTGCTACTTGTGTTTACGATGACACTAGAGACATCATCTGTCCCTATTTTGTGGCTCTGGTTGGCCTTATTTTCCATTTCTACCTCAATTCCTATCTTCTGCCCACACCGCCATCCTTGAAAACCACATGGTGCCCAGCCGGTGTTGCTCAGTGGTTGAGCATTGACCTATGAACTAGGTCATGGTTCAGTTCCCAGTTAGGGCACATGCCTGGGTTATGGGCTCAATCCCCAGTGGAGGGTGGAGGGGGGGCGGTGTACAGTGGTTCTTTCCCATCACTGATGTTTCTCTCCCTTCCTTCCTGAAATCAATAAAATATAAATATATATATATATATATATATTATAAAAAGGAAAACCACATGGTCTTCTCAAGGGCGTCTGGCCACACCAAGCTCAGGGCTGAAAGATCACTGGACCTTCTCCTGTGGGCCAGAAGACATCAGCATACCAACTGCTGTAGTACCTTGCTGGGGTTCTATGTCCCTGTAGGATCCTGTAGGGGAAGTGTGGAATCCTCTGTTATGCTTCCGACATTGGAGTGATATTGGTGACAGGAAAAGGTTTGTTAAATTGGCCAGCACCCTGAAACTCTGAGCATTTTCTCATCTGTGCATTTTTGTTGTTAATCTTCACCCAAGGATTTTTTGTTATTGATTTTTAGAGTGGAAGGGCTGGGGGGGGGGGGGGGAGAGGGGGCACGAGGGTAGAAGAGGACATAGATGTAAGAGAAACACATCAATCAGTTGCCTCCTGAACCCAGACTGGGGTGGGGATCAAACCTGCAACCCGGCTACATGCCCTTGATTGGGAATTGAACCCAAGATCCAGTGGTTTGCAGGCCTATGCGCTACACGGGCCAGGGCTAATCTGTGCCATCTTGAAGGCTGGCAGAGGGCAGGAACACCCAGCAATTGGTTGGTTAGTAGGAGTCTTCCAAGCATTACAGAAAAGGCCTATGAGGCCTGACCTGAAAGGGATTTTAAGGGTTGAACTTTCACTTTATAAGTGGGGACACAGAGGCCTTTGTCGGAGAGGGACTAGCCCAAGTTAAAACAATGAGGAGACAATAAAGAATGTCAGGCCCTAGACAGCCTCAGTGCACCTCCCACACACAACACACCAACACGGAAGCTGGCCCCCAATCATAATTTAATGGCTGTGCAGGTGCTGGTCTCTTATTTCTGCCGCTCGCGGGCCCACTGCTCTGGGGTCAGGGTTTTCTGCTCAAAGGCATGGATATGCGGGAGCTCTTCGGCTAGACACGCGTTCACCAGCCTGCGGGAGAGATGTTGTTAGGGAACCGCGGGAGCCCAAGTCACAGTCCCCGAAGCTAGGTTCACCCACAAGGCTGAAGGTGTCCTCAAGTTGTAGCGCTCAGGACCTCGGACAGGAGAGGTGGAGGGCCTAAGCCTCAATATTCCCAGTAGGAGCCGAGAAGGCGAAATCCTTGGGGCTGCAGCCCACAGGGCTGGGCCGCACTGCCGTCCCGGGACCGCGCTGAGCGAGGGGTTCCCGGGGCCTCACCGGTGTCTCTGAAGCAGCGGCTTCCCCTCGAACTTCGCCGACACCACCAGGACTCGGAAGCTGGGCGCGCAACGGTTGGGAGTCGTGTCCTCCACTTCCTAAGGGGCAGAATCATGTGAATGGTGCCAAGCCGCCCACCCAGAAGCCCTTTTGCCCTCGCCGGGGAGGTCCAGGCCGCGCAGCTCACCACATGCTCTGCCTGCAGGTCTCGCCGCAGCTTCTCCCGCAGCTGTCCGGCGCTGAGTTCCATGGCGGCCGGCGGGGGCGGCCCGGCGCGGGCAGAACCCCCGATCCACGCGGGTCACGCTGCTTCCACCCTCCCCGGTGCCGCTTCGGCTGAGGCCTCTACTTCCGCCCTTACTGAGGCGTCCGTAAGCCCAGCACTTCCGCCCTCACGGAAACCCAGTTTCCAACCGCCCGGATTCCGCGCCGGCCGCCCACCAGCCAATCAGGGCCTGCGCACGGCCGGGCTCCGCCCCCTCCGACGCTCATTGGTGCCGCCGCCTGAGGCTCCGCGGCGGGTTTGGTTACCCTAGCTCCAGCCAGGAGAGGGTGCCCGAGCCCGCACTGCTGCAGGCGCCAGGTTACCTCGGAATCGCCGCCAAGAGCTTTTCCCCAGACAAGTATATCGCGGCCCTGGCAACCCAACCCTCCCGTCCCGAGCTCCGAGGCCGCAGCAACCAACCCACACGTCCTGATGGGTCCCGAGGCGGGTGCGGCGAGGCGCGGGTGCTTCTTCGGCGTCTACCTGCTCTATTGCCTGAACCCTCGGCACCGGGGCCGGGTCTACGTGGGGTTCACTGTCAACCCTGCTCGTCGAGTCCAGCAGCACAACGGAGGCCGCAAAAAAGGCGGGGCCTGGCGGACCAGCGGGCGCGGTCCCTGGTGAGAGGGCTGGGTTACTCCCAGGGAGGCGGCGGAGAGTCAGTGACAGTGGGCGGGGCCGGTGTGGGGCTGAGAACCGGGCCTTGGGGTGGCTGGCTAGTGACGTGGGTGGACCTGTCTCTGGGAGGAGCCTGTGGGAGGAGGAGCCCGGTGAGACTAGGATGTTAGGAAGGGGGCTGATGGTTTGAGCTTGGTCCCGAGACAGAGGGTTGATGAACAAAGCTGGGATGGAAGATAGAGAACCTGGAAAGCAGAGGAACCGAGGAAGGCAGTTAAGCCCCTGTGACTGGAGGCGGGCTGAGGTTGGAGATGCGCGGGATGGACCTCTAAGGAGGGCTAGGGCCTCGTGGACAAGGCTTGACGCCCGCTGTGAGGACTCCACTCTCCGGCAGGACTGAAGGCGAACCGTGGCGAGGGGATTGGGCTGGACACGGGTGAGGCGGGAAGGGGGCGTCTAACGCACCACGCCCTCGTTCTCTTCCCCAGGGAGATGGTGCTCATAGTGCACGGCTTCCCTTCCTCCGTGGCCGCCCTTCGGGTAAGGAAGGAGACGGGATGGCAGGAAGAGGGGCTGGGGCGTGGGACCCTCCCCGGGCGGCTCTGAAGCCCTCTCTCCTGCCCGCAGTTCGAGTGGGCCTGGCAGCACCCGCAGGCCTCGCGCCGCCTGGCTCACGTGGCCCCACGCCTGCGCAGCGAGGCCGCCTTCGCTTTCCACCTGCGGGTGCTGGCGCACATGCTGCGCGCGCCGCCCTGGGCGCGCCTCCCGCTCACCCTGCGCTGGCTGCGCGCTGACTTCCGCCAGGAGCTCTGCCTGCCACCCCCGCCTCACGTGCCGGTAGCCTTCGGGCCTCCGCCACCCCGGATGCTGGCCTCCAAGCGTCGGGCCAGTCCCTTTGCTGACACCGAGTCCCAGCCGGACCAGGACTCTGAGGCCCCCTGCACCCTGTGCGCGCGCGCGCTTCAGGTGAGAGTGCCATTTGGGCTCCAGGTTGGGGCAGGGCTAGAGTTCGGACGAAAGGACCAGGCTGTTTATTGGAGCAGCGCGCAGCCCACCGACATCCTTGGCCCGCTTTGCTTCCATCTCTAAAATGTGGATGAAATACTTGTGGCCATTCCTGCCCTGGACCTTTGCCCTTCGTTCACTGCAAAGTTCTTCCCTAGACCTCGGCCTTGATGAAATGCCACCCCTTTTCCATGAGGTCTTCCTTGGCTCTCTAAAATTGCAACTTTCTTGGTACTGCTTTCTTTTAAAAAAACAAGTTTTTATTGATTTTAAAGAGGGAGAGGGAGAAACATTGATAGGCTGTCTCCTGCACACCTCCCAGTGGGAATCCACCCGGTAACGCAGGCATGTGCCATGACCAGAATCCAAACAGCAGCCCCTGGGTGCATGGGACAATGCTCAACCAACTGAATCACACCAGCTGGGGCTCTTTTTTTTTTTTTTTTTTTTAGGTTTAAACACTTGCTAACATATGTACAGTTGACTCCTAAGGATTAGGGGTGCTGTATCCATGCAGTAAAAAAGCCACTATAACTTTTTACTTCTCCAAACAGCCCTCCTTTGGGATCCATAAGGGATTGGTTCAGGACCCTCCTACCTTCTTGGATTTTCAAGTCCCTTTATATAAAACTAGTGGTCCGGTGCACAAAATTCGTGCACAATAAAAGGGTATTAATTAGAGGAAATAATGTAATATTGCTATTTGCTCTTTCTCTATAATAGAAGTATCAGAGACTAAAGAAAATTAGTAAAATGTTTATGAAAACCTTCCTCCTGTCAGAGTCTGGGGCGCACCATGGGGCCCAGAGTCAAGTTCCCACTCACCACTTGTGTCTCAAAATCACGTGAGACCCAGACCTAGCCGCCCCCGCCCCCCCTCACATCAGGGTAGATCCAGACCCTGCCAGTCCCACTCTTGTCAAGCCACCCAGGGCAGGGTGTGTCCTCAGGTCCCCTGGCCCAGCACCAGGATGGGGGGCGTGGCCTGAGGTTCCCCATCAAGTCCCATCAGGTGGGAGACACGACCTGAGATCCCCTGTCAAGCCCCGCTGGGTAGGGGGCATGGCCTGAGGTCCCCCGTCAAGCCCCACCAGGCAGAGGAGCACAGCCTCAAGTCCCCCAGCCCAGCACCGGGAGGGAGGCGCAGCCTCAGGTCCCCCGTCAATCTTCACTGGCACAGTGGCACAGGCTCAGGTCCCCTGTGAAGCCCCGCTGGGTGGGGGGCATAGCCTGAGGTCCCCTGTCAAGCCCAGCCAGGCAGTAGAGGCACAGCCTGAGGACCCCTGGCCTGGTGCTGGGGCAGAGGGTATGGTCCGAGGTCCTCCAGCTTGGTGCCGGGGTGGAGGTGCGGCTTGAGGTCCCCTGTCAAGCCCAGCCAGGCAGGAGGGGCACAGCCTCAGGACCCCTGGCCTGGTGCTGGGGCGGAGGGTATGGTCTGAGGTCCCCCAGCCTGGTGCCGGAGTGGGGATGCGGCTTGAAGTTCCCTGTCAAACCCTGCCAGGTGGGGGCGCAGCCTGAGGTCCCCTGTCAAGCCCTGGTGGGTGGAGAGAACAGTCTGAGGTCCCCTAACCCAGCAACAGGATGGGAAGCGCACCTTGAGGTCCCCTGTCAAGCCCTGCCGGGTTGGGAGTGTGGCCTGTAGTCCCGTCAAGCTGCACCAGGTGGGAGGCACGGCCTGAGGTCCCCCAGCCTGGAGCTGGGGTGGGGGCAGCAGCCTGAGGTAACCTAGTCCAGCACCAGGGCGGGAAGCACACCTGGAGGTTCGGTCAAGCCCTGCCGGGTGGGGGGTGTGGCCTGTGGTCCCGTCAAGCCCCTCTGGATTGGGGGAGGGTGTAGGCCTCCTGCCCCCTCGCACTGTGGCCACACACCCCGCCGGCCTCCCATCTAGCCGCCACCACCACCTCAGGCTCTCTGGGAGCAGGTATGTGTAGGGAAGGCTGGGCAGGATAATTGGGAGAGGGTGATGGGAGCCAGCAGCCTGGGTGAGCTGGGCCTCACAGCCTCTCTGCTTCAGCTCCCAGCACCCCGGACCTAAGGAGTAGTGCTTTCACAGGGGCCTGGCAGGCACTGGATATGGCGATGCCTTAAAAACAGAAGAAGCCTCCTTTAACTCTGGCTGGAAGTGCGTTGGGAACTTATGCTCGGGGGAAGCAGCCCAACCTCAGGGCTGAAATAAGACCTTGGGCAGCCTCTGGAGGGGGCAAACCAATAGTAAAAGGCATCTTTGAAACAAAGACATTTGAACGTACAGTAGGCTATTAGGTGATACTAAGGAATTACCTTAACTTTTCAAGGTATGACAGTGGCTGAATATTTACTTCTTTTTTAAAGATACTCATCAGAGGATATTTAAGTGGGAAACAACTTTCTTTGAAAGTATGGTGTTGTCCTGGCCCAGCCCTCCCTGCACCATGGACGCCTCAAAGACCGAGCCTCTCTGGCTCGATAGGCCCTCGAAAACACCCTGTGCAGAGGCGTGGTCCTTGCTTCGTTCCCCGCCCCCGCCAGCATGAAGCAAAGCGTTCCCAGCTGGTGCTGGCATGAAGCGCCTGCGTTCCCCTCCTGCGCTGGTGTGAAGCAAAGTGTTCCCCACAGGCGTGAGCACTTGAGGCACAGGTGTGAAGAGAAGTGTTTATTCGAGTCCAGGCAAGCCTTGGCCATGCCCCAGTCACGCCCCCGCTCCTGATGGGCTGGTAGCATAGCCAATCAGGAGCCAAAGTACGGTCACATTTGCATGTTACTCTTATTAGATAGGAGTAGTGGTCCAATGCATGAAATTTGTGCACGGGGGTAGTGTCCCTCAGCCTGTCCTGCACCCTCTCTAATCTGGGACATTCCTCTGGCAATCTGGGACCAGTGGCTCCTAACCACTCATCTGCCTGCTTGCCTGATCGCCCCTAACCACTCTGCCTGCCAACCTGCTCACCCACAACACTGCTGCTGGCCTTGTTGTCCCCAACTGCTTCCCCTGCCAGCCTGATCACTCCAGCCCCCCTCCCCCTTGCTGGCCTTCTTGCTCCCAACTGCCCACCCACAGCCAGCCTGGTCACCGCCAACTATTCTCCCCTCCTAGCCTGATCGTTTCTAACTGCCTCTGCTTTGGCCCTGCCACCACGGCTTTGTTTGGAATGTCTCCTGGTCTAATTAGCATATTACCTTTTATTAATGTAGATGGTATAGAACAGCGCATACAGTCGGCCCTCTGCATCTGTGGATTCCCTGGCCTGGATTAAAAAAACTCGAAAATACTGTTTTTTAAATTGTGGTTGGTTGAATCTGCAGATGCAAAACCCAGGGATATTGAGGACCCACTGGGTATTTGGGGGGAAGGGAATCTGTATAAATGGACCACCCCAGTTCAACCATATTTTATTACATTATCAGTGTCACACCCCTCCCACCCCATACTAAACTCCACAAGGGTACTTCTTATTTAGTACTGTAGAGGCTGTGGTACATAGCAGGTAGCAAATATTTAGTATATTAACTGAGATGACAGGTCTGACTTTCACTCACATTAAATGTAAGTAAACTGCATGCATATTTTACGTGTCGCTAAACTAGGAATACATTCTGAGAAATGGTGCGAACATCATAGAGTGCACTTGCACCTACATGGTATAGCCTACTACACATCTCGGCTGTATGATATACCTCCATCACTTGTGGATCCTTGACCAAATCGCTGATTTGGCACATGACTGTGCTTGCCATTCAGAGATTAGCCCTTGAGATCACTTAGCCTGTAAGGAACTCTAGATCTAGCTGCAGTGTCTGTGCTGTTGTAGCATCACTGCTAATACTCAGAGGAAACTGGCCAGCTTAGTTGCTATGGGCAAGTATTATAACTCCTCCATCCTATTTCCTCATCTACAGTGTGAAATAACAGTATGTGCCTCATAGGTGAGGTAAAGCCCCTGGAACAGTGCCTGGTCCATAGGAACTCTGTGTTAGTTACATCACTACTCCCCATTTTCTCCCTTCCTTGCCTGCCCCTCCCACAGGATGAAGAAGGCTCCCTGTGTTGTCCCCACCCTGGCTGCTCCCTAAGGGCCCACATGACCTGCCTGGCAGAGGAGTTCCTGCAGGAGGAGCCAGGGCAGCTTCTGCCCCTAGAGGGTCGATGCCCTGGGTAAGTCCCTCCCGCCCCCAGCCTGGTTTACCTCTGAAGACAGTGCCTAGGCCCGGGGCATCTGAGTCCTCATCTTGGCACGCAGGGCCTAGCCTGCACGAGGCTTGTGATCCTGACTCTCTATCTCCTACCGACCGCACCCCTTGGTAGCTGCAAGAACTCTCTGCTGTGGGGAGACCTGATCTGGCTGTGCCGGATGGGTTCCGAGGAGGAAGAGGAGAACTTGGAATTAGAAGAGGTGAGAGGTGGTTTCGGACCCTGCCCCATCCACCCTATCCCCTGGGCTGCCTCTGACCACCCTTCTTGTCTCCGCAGGAACACTGGACAGACCTGCTGAAGATCTGACCCTCAGCACCCCCAGCCCTCCACCCATCCCTTCTCTGTGCCACTGCCTTTGAGTCTGGGCAGTTTTTACTTGTACAATAAAAAGTCTGAGTTAAGGGTATCTCCAGTATTTGCTGGGATGTGTGTGGAGTTAGGAGGCAAAGGTCCTGCCAGTCATTGGAGCCTGAGGAGAACAGAGGGAGGGGGAGGGGCCACTGACCCCAGATGGACCAGCTTCTCCTCTGCTGGAGACCCTTCTGCCTCACTTTCCCCTGGCCTGCCTGAGATCACAGTTGCTTTTTATTTTATTTAAATAAATTTCTGTTGATTTCAGAGGAGAGAGAGAAATAGCAATGATGAGAATCACTGATCGGCTGCCTGCTGCACGGCCCCTACCGGGGACTGAATCCACAACCCAGGCATGTGCCCCAACTGGGAATTGAACCCTGATCTGGTTCTTGGGTTGATGTTCAACCACTGAGCCACACACTGGCTGGCTTGGAGACTCAGATCCTTGACTCAGAGCTCACCCGCCTCCAGTGCCCAGCTGGACTTTGGACTTTAATCCAAACAGTAAGGACAAAGGCCAAGCCCCCTTCTAACCCAGGGGAAGAAAAGCACCTTCTGGGGGCTGTTGTCCCACCAGCCAAGTGAGGTCCCATGGGAACCATGGAATGGGGCTCCCAGGATTATGAACCCCCAGCATTCTTGCTTTTCCATCTTATGCTGCCTCAAAGAGAGCCCACTGAGCAGTGCCCTGCCCCAAACCCCCACTGCCCACCACATCACTCCAGCCCGGGCTGCCTGGGGCCTGTGGGCTGGCCCCATCTGAACCTTTGGTCTTCAGACTGGCCTGGGGTCACCTTGCCCCTCCACTCCTCTGTCCTCTGGAGACCAGGTTTATTAGAAAAAGCTGTTGGTGCCAAGACCGGTTTGGCTCAGTGGATAGAGAGTCGGACTGCGGACTGAAGGGTCCCAGGTTCGATTCCGGCAAGGGCATGTACCTTGGCTGTGGGCACATCCCCAGTAGGGGGCGTGCAAGAGGCAGCTGATTGATGTCTCTCTCATCGATGTTTCTGACTTTCTATCCCTCTCCCTTCCGCTCTGTAAAAAAAATCAATAAAATATATTTAAAAGAAAAGAAAAAAAGAAAAAAGAAAAAGCTGTTGGCTCCTGCAGAGCTAGAGTTTGGAGGGCAAGCCAGAAGCTGGGATTACAGCTCAAAAAAACAGAAAAGCTATTAGGCCCTTTTGTGTTGATGCTTTTATTTTCTATACATTAAATCCACATCTCATGTTTTACCAATCTAATCTTGGTGTCAGCTGGAGTGCTGAGGATAAGCAGAGAGGGGCCCTCCCACCCCAAACCCCACCCATTCCTGGAGGACAGCCAAGGCTCAGCTGGCTCCAAATCCCTCCCACTCTGGACTTATAAAACTTTCAGCTCTCTGCGGTTCTGTACTCACGCTACGTGACAGCACAACAGAGAGCCGCAGGCCGAGGTCTGGAGAGGTCCGGTGAGTGCTAGGGTAGGACGGGCTGGGCCAGAGCTCCCACCTCTTGATCTATTCCTGCCTCTACTGACCCTGCCCTTCCCCCTGAAATCCCAACCCAGTCAGGCCCTGCCCTTCCTCCCGAAATCCCAGCTCAGTCTGATACCAACTGCAGTCTGACCTGAAACCCCAGTTCCTCTTCCCTCTTCTGCTGAGGCATGTTTTGCTCAGCACACCAGAATGGCTCCCAAAACAAACTGCTCAGTTGGCTGTTTATCTCTGAGCCATCTGAGTGTGGCTGAGCAAGTTGTGTCTCAGGCCCAGCTGGCTTTGGGGAGGTTTCTACATGTGAGGGGCTTAGGGAGCTCAAGGAGGAGCCCATTGGGATCAGATGGAGGGCTGCAGCAGGAGTACTGAAAGAAAACACTTGGCAGCCCCAGAGTTTTCTCAAGTGCACACTGGAATCTCCTGGTCAGCTTCCAAACACCAGGCACCTGGGTCCCGCCACGAGCAATCTAATTGGCTTGGGGTGTGGCCCAGGCACTGGGATTTTAAAATAAATATTTAAAAAATTGACTTCAGAGAGAGGACAGAGGGAGAGAGAAACATCAACGATGAGAGAATCATTGACTGCCTGCCTCCTGCATTCCCCCTACTGGGGATGGAGCTGGCAACCCAGATCTCCTGGAGCCAGTCTACCTGGACAGGCATTGGGCTTTTTAGAAGTTCTGCGGGAGATCCAAAGGGCCTCCAGTGTTAGACCTGCTGGAGTCCAGCCCAGCGCTCACTGGCTCTGGAGTGGAGGCAAGCTGCTCAGCTTGCTTCCTTACCTTAAAACAAAACAATTAAACAGAAGACATTGTTGTGGTGTTGTTAAGGGAGGTCAGCCCCCTGACTCGGCAGCATGGAGCTGGTCCAGGACACCTCCCGCCCGCCACTGAAGTATGTGAAGGGAGTCCCTCTCATCAAGTACTTTGCAGAGGCAATTGGGCCACTACAGAGCTTCCAACCCCTGCCAGATGACCTGCTCATCAGCACCTACCCCAAATCTGGTAGGTGACGAGGACCACCCACCCATCTCCTGGGCTGCAGTCCCCACCTTAGGCCAGCAGGGGTGTGCCGAGCCCTGCTTACCTCCCATTTCCCTCCAGGCACCACCTGGGTGAGTGAGATTCTGGACATGATCTACCAGGGTGGCGACTTGGAGAAGTGTCAGAGGGCTCCCATCTTGACCAGGGTGCCCTTCCTTGAGTTCAAAGGTCCAGGATGTCCCACAGGTACGTGGTGGGGTGCTGGAGGCCAGTGAAGGGGAGGGAGGGAGGACCCGGGCTCCAGCTCACTGGACCTTTCCTACCATGGCTTAGGTATGGAGGTGCTGAATGATACACCTGCCCCACGGCTCCTCAAGACACACTTGCCCCTGGCTCTGCTCCCACAGGTCCTGCTGGACCAGAAGGTCAAGGTGAGGGGCAGAGGAAGCTAGAGAAAAAGGCTCCTGGGGCCACCCCAGCTTTGGCCCTATCTTCTAGGAAGGTCTTTTCACTTCCTCAAGCCTGGGCTCATCTTAAAGGGGGAGAAGTCCACAACCTCGTGCTCTGGTGGGACAGACGGACAGTGACAGCAGACTGCAGGGCCTAGGTGCTCACAGGCCTGTGGAGGAGGGGCTGGCAGGGATTCCGCATGCCTTGTTCCAACTTGGCACGGTGGCATTGAGAAGATTGGTTAGTATAAAATACAGTTCCCGGGACCAGCAAGGGCTCTGGCATCAGAGCAGGCTTCAAATCCCAGCTCAGTCACACCAAGTCAGCCTCTAAGCCCGTTCCCCTTTCGGCCAGACCAAGAGAGAGCCTCCCGTGCAGGGAAGTTGTGAAGGGTGGAGTCTAGTGCCTGCTGTGCTGTGCAGTGATGGTGTGGTGCAGGGTGGGGTGTGTCTGCTTCTCTAGGTGGTCTATGTTGCCCGGAACGCAAAGGATGTGGCTGTCTCCTATTACCACTTCTACCGCATGGCCAAGGTGCACCCTGAGCCCGGCACCTGGGACAGCTTCCTGGAGAAGTTCATGGCTGGGGAAGGTGGGCAGGACTGGAGGGAGGAGGGGGGGGGGCGGAGGGCAGCCAGCTGGAACAAATACCAACCCCTGTTCCTGCCCCTTGGCCTTCTCCCCAGTGTCCTATGGGTCCTGGTACCAGCACGTGCAGGAGTGGTGGGAGCTGAGGCGCACCCACCCTGTTCTCTACCTCTTCTACGAGGACATGCAGGAGGTGAGACACTGCTACCACTTCCCTCCATGTTGCTCAAGGGGATCAGGAGTCTCATGGGGAACTGCTAAGACCTTCTAAGCCCTGCTTCTCTATGGCAGACCCTACGCTGGTCCTCCTAGACCCACCTCACCTTTCCTGCCCCTTGGGCAGCACACTCCGTACAGCTCTTATCTCCTAGCGCCCGAGTCAGTGCCAAGTGCAGCCACTAATCATCCATTTACCGCTACTGCTTCTCCCTGGGCCCCAGTTATGACCGAGGGCTGTCCCTGCCCTCACCCATAAGAAGCCAGATATAGCTTCTTAACAGATCACAGGGCAGAAGGCAATTAATTCTGCCCCAGGAGTGCCAGAGTTCAGAGGACCAGAGTCACGGAGCAGGGTCAGAAGTGGCTATGAGGTGAGGGTGGGGCCTCCCCTTTGTTTGTCCAATGCACAACCCAAGCCTCCACTGAAGAGCCCCCATTTTGCTCCAGAACCCCAAAAGGGAGATTCGGAAGATTCTGGAGTTTGTGGGGCGCCCCCTGCCAGAGGAGACTGTGGATCACATTGTACGGCACACGTCCTTCAAGGAGATGAAGAAGAACCCCATGGCTAACTACAGCACCTTACCCGTGGAGTTAATGGACCACAGCATTTCCGCCTTCATGAGGAAAGGTCAGTGCCTGGGAGGCGAGGTGGGAGCAGTGGCTAGAGCTGGCCCTGAGCCACTGGTGGCCTCTGCTTCAGCCAGGACCTCAAGCTTCCCTCTCTCCCCGTCCCTGCACAACCCCCCCCCCCCGCAGGCATCACAGGGGACTGGAAAACCATGTTCACTGTGGCCCAGAATGAGCGCTTTGATGCCCACTACGCTGAGAAGATGGCCGGCTGCAACCTCAAGTTCCACTCGGAGCTGTGAGTGGTGTTCATAGGACTGCTCCCCAGGGAGTGTGTGGGGGTGCCCGGCACCGGCCTCAAGAATAAAGTACAGTTTGTGTTGCGTGGAGTGTGTCTGTTGGAAGAAAAGCAAACCTGGGCTGAAAGAAAGAATAAATGCCCACTGGGACCAAATGAGGCACCAGTTCCCCAACTTGCCCTATGTGGAGAAGGTAAGAATCCAGGGGACATGGCAAAGGGGAAGAACGTTTATTTCATCACACAGTGTCTTGTTGCATGCCCCCCTGAGGTGGCAGGAGGCTGCCAGCCCGCATCACTTTTTCTTGGGCTCCTTACAAGCCACCACGTACCTCTGGGCCACATTGAGGGGAGGGGAGTAACCATCTGCATAGGAAGTATCTTCAAACAGGACCGAATAGTCATCCTGGGGCTGCGGCAGGAGGCGGACAGGAGGGGCTGGTCAGAAAGCCCCAGGCCAGCATCCTCCTCCCCCCGAAGCCGAGATGGATAGGAACCTCTGGTGTGTGGGCTCCTGGCCTTTCCCATCCCACCTGCACTCAAGAAGTCTAGATGTCTGAACCCACTCCCTGCTACAGAGCTCCTCAGTAACCAAGGGCCAAGGACGGGGATGAACAGCAAGGAAAAGGACTCGCTAGCTACACAGGCGGCCACAATGGAAGGGGAGCCCATGTTAAGGGGAGGTAGGACACCAGAGGGCAGCGGGCAGGAGTCCTGGGGGAAGAAGGGAGAGTAGCCCTTAAATTGCCATCAGTGCCGAAACCGGTGTGGCTCAGTGGATAGAGCGTTGGCCTGCAGACTGAGAGGTCCCGGGTTCGATTCTGATCAAGGGCATGTACCTTGGTTGTGGGCACATCCCCGGTAGGGTGTGTGCAAGAGGCAGCTGATCGATGTTTCTCTCTCATTGATGTTTCTGACTTTCTATCCCTCTCCCTTCCTTTCTGTAAAAAAAAAAATATATATATATATATTAAAAAAGAAAAAAAAAAAGAAATTGCCATCAGTGAAGAGTGATTAGAGTGCAGGGATTGGGGGTGAAGACTGGCCCTGAGCAAGGCACTTCCATCTTGGGGCTCAGGCTCCCCATCTCAATGCGAAAGCAAACTAGACTAGAGGACACACCAGGGCTTTCTAAGGCTCCGCAGGGCGGCTGGCACTGCCTTGAGGACAGGCTGGGGGGTTACAGCTCAGGACCCTCCCAGATCAAAGAGGCCACAAGGACAAGAGGAAAGGGGAGGGAAGGTGACTGACCCCATGACCCATCTGGTCCTGGTGTCCTGGACGCTCTCTCCCCGGGGGCTGCCTTACCCGTTGTGGGGGGGTGTGGATCAGGGCCCGGTAGAAGCAGGTGGTCTGGGGATACAGGGCCAGCACGAGCTGCTCCTTCTGGAATAAGGCTTCGGGGTCTGTCTCGGGGTTGGCCTTCCACTGGGGCAGTGGGATGATGCGCCGCCGGCTCAGGGTGTGTCTCCTGGAGGGGCGCTTAGGTCAAACCCATGGCAGGTGGGGGACTCTTTCCCGGCAGCAGGGCTGTCCCCAGGCTTCCCTCGCCCCGCCCTGGCCAGCGCACTCACTCTTTGCCTTCTTCATCAATGTCATCGACCTCATACCTGTGGGCGAATGAAAGGAGAGCAGTGGCTGCAGGGCGGTGCACACCGGTCGGGACTGACGAGGAGGGTGAGGAGGGAAGTAGCCCAAGGAGCTGGCTCTTCACATGCGTCCCAGTGCCCACAGGGCTGGGCATGTCCACTCACTTGTTGGTGGCATGGCTGTAACTGACCACCTCGGCCAGGATCCACTGCTCATCGCCATCCACGGCCTTGACGCGGGCAGCCACCTTGTCTCCAGGTTTGGCCACGTAGTCCCCAGAGGCCGGGATGGCCCCGCAGAGTGGGGGCGGCCTAAGGGGGGATAACGTCTCAGTCCCAGCCCCTCCTCTGCCATCTGCCCCTCCCTGGGCCTGCCCTCACTTGTCACCAGGCTTCCCGATCCACAGTGGCAGGGTCATGGCCGACTGCTGCAGCAGGGTCATCAGCACGCCCCTGCGCATGGTCTTCCTCGGGGGCTCCGAGTCATTGTACAGGCCCGCGATCTTGGCCGCTGTGGGAAGGAAGTGAGCCCCTGAGGCACCAGGGAGCGGGTGCCTGCCTCCGCTCCCCCGTCTCGTGGAGTTAGCACCAAGGGTCTAACCAAGGTTAGCACCACGGTGTGCTCCCTGGCCCTCCACTAGAGGCCCTGCTGGGAGAGGCCGCCAGGCCACACTAACCTGGCGAATCGGGTTAGTGGATACCTTTTGGGAAAGAACCAGAGCGCAAAAGGGGGATTCTGAGGCGCTGGTCATGTCTCTTATCTGCGTGCTGGTTACATCCACTTGTTAAGTTAGTGAAAATTTTATTGAGCTGTGTGTATACTTACATGTATTTTCTATTAATGTAATTAAGCATAAAGTTAAAAGAACTACCAAATGTGGACAGAGCCCTTTCCGCCTTAGGCATAGTTCAATACACCCAGTCAACTTCAACCCAACTGGCAGTGTGACAATTTCATGGGTAAGGAGTCTGCCCCCCGGGTTCATTGGAAGGACGCGAGAGAGGTGGGACAGCAGTCTGAAGCGGCATGGAAGCCGGTGCTTCAAGACATCCTGCTGTGGCCCTCAAATAACAGCCAGGCTCTCTCGTCGGCAAGAAATGGGCCTGGGTGGACCACCCAGGCAATAGCGGACGGAGAAAAACCTGAGGCATTGGGGCAAACCAGCGTGGTTTGCAGAGGGAGAACAGGAATGACCTCCATCCCCTTCCCAGTCCCAGGCTGCCCTGGTGCACCCCCGTCACAGTCCATGGCCCAATCGACCACACCAGGCTGAGGTTACAGGCTCCCCCCCCCCCCTCCCCCCCCAGGAAGCCATGACTGCTGCTCTCAGGAACCCTCATTCCACCTGCTCAAGGAACACCGAACTAACTCGTCATCTCTAACTCACCGATCCGCCTCTCTTCCAACAGAGACTTGATTTCCGCAATCTTATCTAGGGCTTTCCGGAGGATGCTGAGGGTGGGGAGGAGGGAAAGAAGAGGTCTGCATGAGGCACAAAGCATGGACTTCCTCTTCTGGTCAAGAATGCAGACAAACCCTGTGAAAACTATGAACCTCGCACAGGTGGCTTTATTCTTAAAAGCATACAAAAGCTGCTAAGCTAGCCTGACGGGTGTGGCTCCATGGCTGGGCACTAACCTATGAACCAGGAGATAATGGTTTGATTCCCGGGCAGGACACTGGCGTGGGTTGCAGGCCTGATCGCTGATAGAGGGCACGCAACAGGCAGTCATCAATAATTCTCTCTCATAATTGATGTTTCTATCTCTCCCTCTGACATCAATAAAAACATTTCAAAAAAATTCTTTGCAGAACTTAGCAGAGCCTTTGATAATCTGTATTATGAATCTCTAGGAGAGGAATGTCATTCCGTGTCCTAGAGCAGTGATCGCCAGTCTTTTGGACCTCACAGACCTCTGGTTGGTGACCGCCACTCCAAAGGTTTCCTTAAACCAGCGGTCGCCAACCTTTCGGCCCTCACGGACCATCAGTTGGCGACTGCTGTTCTAAAGTGATTGCAGATCCACTGCAGAGATTTGAGGTAACAATGTTTTAAGATCAGTTACTATTTAAAAAGTAGTTTTCTGGAACTGAAACTACTCCATCTCAGAACCATAAAAGCGTCACGTCACCTCCCAGGTAAAGCATGGTCCTACCCGGACAGGCAGCCGGCCAGCCTGGCAGCAACGCGCAGGGAGGCTCCCCAAGAGGCCGCTTCACCTGCGCCAGCGGAGGAAGGGATTCCTTCTGGCTGACTTTCTGCTGGAATTCAGCCAACAGCCCTGAGCTCTAACCTTCCTCCCATCAGCCTAGGCACCTCCCTGCTGGCCAGGAGGAAGGGCCCTTTAAAATACTATTACTGCTGCATACAGATTCAGTGTAATTATTTAATCAGGGTGATTTTTAAAAAGCCAAGAGGGGAAAATTTATTCCTTTTGGAACTTCTTCTCTGGGAGTTGTGCTCGCAAAGCTAGCCACAAAGCAGCTAAGCCAGGGCACTATCCAGGTGAAACCGGCTGCCTCCCCGCCCCCCTCGCCTCTGTCCACCTCCGGTGGCAGCAGCAACGTGCGGCAGCCCCGCTGCTCCCCAGCTGCCCGGAGGCGCTGCTTGGGGAGGTGCTGCAGTGAGAGGACCGAGGTCCTAAACGTTAGCTCTTCAGGCACGTGGCTTCTGTGCCATCACCGGGTGTCCGTGTCACAGGTGGAGGGAGAGTGGATGCTCCCGAGACCAGAGCACTCCTCGGGTCAGCAATATGGGCCAACAGCCATGTGGCAGGTGCCCACCAGCAAGTGGTCTGCTGCCCAGGCCCCAGGCATCCATTCTCTCCTCCTGGGACTTGACATTTAGCCTGAGTCCTCCGGCCGTTGGAAAGCTAAATGACCTCTTCATGCACTGGCTTACCCACTCCCGAACTACCTTCCCTCACTGGCACTCTGAGAGTCTGAGGCTGTCACCCACAGTTTCCAGTCAAAGAGTCACCGCCACCCCTGCTGTTCACTGCGCCCTTTCCGAGCGGCACCGGAGAGAGGCCCTTTGCACTCAGGTCAGTGGGTACCTTGGTCCCACCTGGGAACGGCCACTGTCCTCCCCGAATATGGAAAAGGAAAGGGAGATCTTTGAGCTTGCTGTCCTGTGACTCCTGCTGCTAGTGGGAGACCTCAAGGCCTTTTAAAAAAGAGGTGATTGAGCCTGGATGGCAGGGCTCAGTGGCCAAGCATTGACCTATGAACCAGAAGTCGTGGCTGGATTCCCGGGTTGCAGGAGCTGGGATGTGCAGGAGCCGGCCCATCAGTGATTCTCTCCCCCTCTCCCTTCCTCTCTCTAAAAATCAGTAAGAAAACATTAAAGAATAAGGGTTTAAACTTGGGCTCCCCCACTTGCTGGTTGTTTCTTTTGGCAGATTACACAATCCTTTGTGATTTCAGTTTCCTCATCTGTTAAATGGGGGTAATCCCATCTTAGAGTTGCTCTGAGGGTTAGATGAGGAAACTATAGAAAGTTGTACCAGCACCTGGCACAGAGTAAGGCCACAAAGAGCTGTTACTGTTCCTGTTATTACCACCACAATAGAGAATGTGCTTCCTAATGTAATGGTCAAGAGTTTGTAAAACACTAATTTTAGGCACTTTATATACATTATCTCATTTATGTTGACAATTCTATAGATAGCTATTATTCCTATATTAATGATGGAGCAACTGAGTCTCAGCTGAAGTGACTTGTCCAACGTCACGTGACAGGTAAAGGCAGTGCTGGGACCTGACCCCTGTCCTGCTGCTAGGGAGTGGGGAGCAGTTTAGAAGTGGGTTTTAGGGAAGGTGGTCCTAAGGGAGAGGCTCATCCATGCCAGGAAGGCAGCCTGGGTGAGGCAGGGAGGCGATGGCAGGCAGTGGGCTGGTACTCACTTGCACTCGGCCTCTGCATCGGCTTTGGCGGTTGTATAGAGGCCACGCAGCTTGGTCCGGTAATAGGGAGAGACTGCAGAGTAAGCACAGGGAGACAGGCCTAGGCGAGGGGCAGCTGGCAGCCGTGGCACTGCTTCCAGCATATCGCAATCAGGCCCTGGGGGGCCGAGAAGCCACGGGCTGAGGCCCGAGCTCTACTGGCTCAGAGGCTCCAGCATGTTCACGTTTCCACATGGTACAAACGCCATCACTGCATCCAAGGGAGGACTTGCTTACCTTTGCCAGAGCATGATACCCACAGGAAGTACTTCTCAGCACAGGGGAAAACAGAAAGCGATCTCAAGCTGCTCAGAGCCGGAAAGCCCAAGGCCAGGAGCCTGGCCAGCTGGGGCCCTCGGTGCACCCTAGGAGGGAAGCTCCCTAGAAAACACCGGCTAACTGGGGTGCCTGTGCCCTCTAAGGTGTTTCCCTAGACGCAGCCTCATTTCACTGACTCTCTGGTTCCTAGAGTTGGGGGATTTTAAGGTTCCTCAGGACTAGGCAGTCTGGTATCTGTCTCCTAGGTCACCTTGGGCCACCCAGCCGAAGGGAAAACTGTCCCTCTGGCCGAAGGAGCAGCTCATCTTGGATGATGGCAGGTACATGCAAAAGCCCCTTTTGAAATGACAGCAATCTTGGCCACATCCGCTTCTCATCCCCTTTCTCTCCAGAGCCCAGCTACTCACTCTTGTTCTCGGTCTGCATCCGCTCGTGGGTCTTCTGGATGTTCACTAAGTTGTGCTCACTCCGCGAACGCTCTTCCTGCAAGGAGGCGGTCAGCAGGACAGGAGCGAGGCCCCCATCCCACTGGGGCACCCTGCACCCAGGCCACAGGCCCATCCATGTGGCCCGCATTTACTCGATCTGAATTCAGGACCAGTTTAAAAGGACTCCCCCCTCCCCCCCACTACTGTGAAAGCATTACAAAAGGCATTAAAGTGAAATCATAAACTAGATTTATGGCTCTCCTTCATGAGAAAAGACAAACTGACCCACAGATTCAATACAATCCCAACAAAATTCCAGCTGACTTCTTTGTAGAGATCGACAAGCTTATTCTAAAATTCATATGGAGATTCAAGTAACTCAGAAGAGCCAATACAGTCTTGAAAGAGAAAAACAAAAACATTGGAGGACTCACATTTCCTGATCTCTAATTTTATGACAAAGCTATAGCCGTCAAATGCTGTGATGCTGGCATACAGAACAATGGAGTAGAATTGAGAGTCCAGAAATGAACACGTACATCTCTGATCAGTTCACCTGGGAAGAGGGGGATGGGGAAGGATGCTGGTACAAGTCTTCCCCACATCAGTGGGCCTGCAGCCACAGCTGCAACTAAGGGTGCCAGATGTATGGATGATTCTTAGTCAGAATTCCTAAGTCCTCGGCAACACGGAGTTAATGGTGAATGCGGCCATACCGCCCAGTGGCATAAACAGCCCCCTAGTTCTGCACATATAACCCACTTGGCAAATGGGAATGACCGAGGAGGGGTGGGGAGCAAACAGGACATGACACCTGCCAGACTGGCACTGCTGCCCGCACTCTGGACCGGCACAGTGGCTGAGCCTAACATGCTTCCAAGGGTGGAAAAGTTTGGGTAAAAATCAATGACAAACGGAGAGGAGAAATAATAGCTGAGGATAAGAGTGGGTTACACGATGTTGTCAATTCAATATTATATTAACGCCTCAAGATAGACTCAGAGGTAGAGGAGATCTTTGGCTCAGTTACGCCAGATGCCAAAAGGCTGAAGCCCTATATGTGCCAAGAGCACCCCTGCTTTTAGAACCGGATGAAGTCAAACGGGAGCCTTTGATCCTGAGTGCAACCCTCAGAGAGGCATTCTGGTCGGATGACCTGATGACTAAACTGGGCTAAATGCCAAAGACTGAACGAATTCCAGCAATTCTACTTTGCTTTAGCTTTAACATTTTATTAACAAACTACTTTCAGAGCAGTTTTGGGGTTACAGGAAAGCTGAGCAGGTAGTAAAGAGTTCCCAGATACTTGCTTTCCCCCACAGTTTCCCTTACGAACCTCTTGCATTACTGGGGCACACTGTTACCATTAATGAACCCAAACTGATAATTACTAACCATCACGGCATCATAAAAAATAGCTTCAACTCCCTAAAAATCCGGTGCTCTCCTACTCATGCTTCCCTCCTCCAAGCCCCGAATCTTTTTACTGTCATTTTGGTGTTCCGGAACATCGGCTGGGGGAATCAAGACAGCCTGTGACCTTTCAGACTGGGTTCTTTCACTTAGGACCACGTGTGCCAGGATCTTTCCACTTAGTTTTCAGGTTGCAGCCACTACAGAGGATACCATTTGGGAAGCGATTTCTAGGAACTGCTTCATCCTGATGGAATGCTGAGAAAGGGACAACGGACCCAATGGGCAGAGCAACCCGCCACGCCGCAGCATGCTGTGCAGACACACATCACCCTCGTTTTGTGACTAAAAAGCTATGAAAAAGAGCAGGGGGGAAATGGGTTTTGATAGGATTCAAGCACTGGGCACCACAGGCAGGGTCCCAAGTCCCATGGGGAACAGCACACCCGAGCCAGGACGCTTCTGAAAGGCTGTCTGAGATACGAGTGAGTTCTCTTTCCAGAGGAAGGGAGGGACAAGCCAGCCTGGAAGGACGACAAAGCTTCAGTGAATGGTTTTGGCCAACTCCACACACGATGCTGACTCCAGGACCCGTCTGTTCCTGGGGAAGGGCTTGCACCCTAACGCACCAGGCCTCCTGACTGCTTTAATCCAGACGGAGGCTCCCGTAGTCATAGACTCGCTCTCCATACTGTCTGCTGAGCCCCAAGGGGCACTGCTATGGGATGCTCTGACCTCCACACCAACGGAAGCCCTCGGGGGCACCTGTAAGTTATAACGATGCACCATGACTATCCCAACCCAAGAGTTGATCAAAATAAGGCATATCCTAAAATACAGCTAGCAGAGCTGGGGCCTGTACTCTGAATACCACCTGTCTTCCCCTTAGGAGGGAAGTGGGCCCTGGGGCACAAGAGCACACATAGGGAAGCAGGCTCAGTACAAGCCTCTGAGCTGAGACAGGGGACTGGCCTTATCCCAGCTGACTTAGACCCCAGAAATAACGGAATCCGGGCTACTGTCATAAAGCCTGCCCACAGCAATAGCTGGCAAACGGGCGGGGCCAATTCTGTTGGGAAGACATAATGAAGAGCCTGTGATTTACTGACTTGTTCCATCATAAGACTGAGTTTTACTGTGACCACACCTCACGGTGGTGTAACACAGGGCACTGCTGGTAAGGATTAACTACTTATGTAAGTAAGTGCTATGGATATTGATGACCAACTGAATTGGGAGACTGAGCCGAAGCCTCAGTGTATTACTCATAGAAAATGAGGGGCCTGGGGAAGAACTAAATTTTGCTAATCATCAGCTCATTTCTGTGCTAAATATTTCTACATGGGTTTATCATAATATACAAGTAGTGGTAGGCGAAGGGGAAAATGAGTAATCAAATTAGTTCAACAATAAGAAAATGGATGCATCCTAGCCGGCTTTGCTCAGTGGCTAGAGCATCGACCTGTGGACTGAAGGGTTCAGGGTTCAATTGCAGTCAAAGGCACGTGTCCAGGTTGTGGGCTCGACATGCAGGAGGCATGCAGGAGGCAGCTGATTAACATTCTCTCTCATCATTGATGTTTCTCTCTCTCTCCCCCCCCTCCTCTCTGAAGTCAATAAAAATATATTTATATATATGAAAAAAGAAAATGGATGCAGTGGCTCCAAGTACAGATTAGTTATTAGTTATTTCTAGGCCAAGGGCCGGGGTGGGGGTGGTGTACGTAGTAAATGATTAACTCAGCAAGCCTGGGTTTTCAAACCCTGCACATTCCAAAAAAGGTTTGGCCTTTGACCAACTTCTGAGAACCTCTAAACCTTTGGACATTCTTGCCTCAAAAGAGTATCTTTATTTACCTGGGTCAGGGTGGAAGGAGAAAGAAATAACTGCCATTGGATATGGGGCACTTTGCCAAGCAATGAAATATTTTGAAGTTGTCATGGTGATGGTTGCACAGCTCTGCATATACTAAAAACAAATGAGTTGTAGACTTTAAATGGGTGAACTGTAAGGTATGTGAATTAATATCTCACACGATGGATAATCCAACAGGAATGGCAGTCCTGCCCTCCTCTCACCTTCAGGACATCATCTGGGTCCTGCCCGTCCAATCTCCTGAACACAACCCCCACCCCCTGCTCCTCAGCTCAGCCTCACAGCCCACGTTCTCCTGCGGGAATGGAGGGCTGTGGCCTTTTACCTGCGTTTGTTTGATCAGCTGATGGAGCTCTGTGAGAAGTTCTGCGATGCGGGAATCAGCCGACACGAGGGCCATGGTGTATATGGTGCCTGGGGCGGAAGGGGAGCAGAGGAGAACCTTGTGTTATTATGGGTTAAACTACTGCTCCCTCAAAAAGAGTAGTTGCCAGCTGGCATGGCTCAGTGGGGGAGAGTGACCTATGAACAGGAGACCAGAGTTCGATTCCTGGCAAGGACACATGCCCGAGTTGCAGGCTCAATCTCGTGTGGGGCGTGCAGGAGGCAGCCAAACAATGATTCTCTCTCCCTCATCATTGATGTTTCTATTTCTCCCTCTCCCTCCCTCTCTGAAATCAATTAAAAAAAAAAAAGATATGTTGAAGTCCTAACCCCTGATACCCGTGAATGTGATCTTTCTTAGCAATAGCGCCTTTGTAGGTGTAATTAAGATGTACGTTAAGATCAAGTGATACTAGAGTAGAGGGGGGCCCTTAATCCAACATGACTGGTGTCCTTATAAGAAGAGAACACACACACAGCTCAGGGGAGAGACACAGAGAGAAGGCGGCCATGTAGCAGAGGCAGAGACTGGATTTAGGCAGCTGCAAAACAAGGATTACTGCCAAGGATTGTTGGCCACCACTGGATGTTGGGAGAGAGGCAAGGAACAGATTGTCCTTCTGAGAAGCCATGAAGAAACCCACCCTTGATTTTGGAACCAAGCCAGCCCCTGGATTTTGGAATTCTAGAACTGTGAGAGAATACACCCCTGCTGTGTGAAGCCAGCCCAGCCTGTGATAATATGTGACGGCAGTCCTAGGAAACGAATGCAATGGCAAGCAGCCCTGAAATTCTACCCTAAGCCAATGATGTTTGCATTCAATATACAAGTAGTGGTAGATAAGGGGAAAATGAGTAATAAAATTAGTTCAACAATATGTTGAGCCGAGTTTTAAGGAGTACTTATTGAGTTACTTCCAAAAGCAGCAGCCCAGGCTCCAGCTATGATGACAAATGATTTAAGTATTCTGGTCTCCATTTAAAAAATTCTGTAAAAGGGGGATTCAAATAAGATTTTATATAAAGACAATTTCCATGTCATAAAGCATTGCTACTTTTTCTTTTATGATAGAGGGAAGAGAAATTACTAAAAAAAATCTGACTTAAGACAAATTTATTGATGAAAATAAGATGCACTAAAAGGTAATTAAAAAGAGAATAAAAGACTATAAAAGGTAACAAAAAGAATAAGTTGATGAGAAGGGAGAACCAAGATGGCGGCATAGGTAAACACCTATTGTTCTACCCCGCACAACGATTTAAGAACTACAACATAACAGCAGAACAGACATCACCCAGAATCGCCAGAAAGCTGTCTGAGTGAAAACTCCACAAATAAGAGTAAAGGTGGGACACTGAGACTCAGAGGAGCAGCGGGAGCGCAGCCTTGAAGACAGAAACAGGTTAGAAGCTGTCCTGGTCGCGCGTGTGGGCGTAGGGCTGGAGCAGCAACCCTGGCTGGATTTCGCCAACGGGGAGGGCAGGGACGTCCCACTACACAGATTCCCCAGTGCCAGGCAAGGTCCGAGATCCGGGGTACGTGGAGACGTCCCACTGCACAGATTCCCCAGTGCCAGGCGAGGTCCGAGGTCCGGGAGACGCACCCTGGAAGCGGGGCGTGGCAGAGGTCTCTTAGTCTGAGGAGAAAACCGGAGGCTGGGAAAAGAAGTTTGCGCGCAAGTGTCGCACAAACCCGCGACTTGCCCCCTGGAAACTTGTCTCCTGGTCCTGGAAACCATCTATTTTACAACACTGGGCTAGACTTTGGGTGTGCAGACACATTTGGGGAGAGGCAGAGTTGTCTGGCAAGGGGAAGAGACTAGCGACTTTCTCTTGGAGGTGCCTGCAGCCATCCCCATCCAACAGAGACCCGCGCGCACGCGCGAGCACTGCATAGGACATAGCTGACACTGAGGCTGCCTGCGCAGCTCAGAGACTCCGCCCATCCAACCTGAACACAGTCTCCCTTCACAGCCAATTGGCCTGGAGGCCAAACCCTCCTAGGGCTAACAACAAGAAGCTGGGTTTAAATTAAAAAATACTGTACAACCCATAAAGGATTGCAGTAAGAGTACCCACCTCAGGTAACTGGGGAGGCTGAGCCACTGTCCCTTTGAGGATATCTACCACATAAAGCAGCCACCATGCAGAGATATGGAAAGAAATCAGGTGTGAAAGAAATGGAGGAGAAAAGACGACAAGACATGGAGTTCAAAACCACGGTTATAAGGCTTTTCAAGAGGCTCCTAGAAAAGGCCAATGAACTTAATGAGAATTACGAGGAAATAAACAATACCAACCAGGAAATGAATGAGACTTACAAGGAAATGAATGAGACCCTCAAGGAAATGAACAAGACCTCTGAGGATATGAACCAGACCCTCACGGATATGAAAAACGACCAACTAGAAATCAAGCATACACTGACTGAAATAAAAAATATTACACAAAGTCCTAAAAGCAGTCCAGAGGGCCATAAGAACCAAGTCAAAGAAATACAAAGAAAACCGGAGGCTGGGAAAAGAAGAAATACAAAGAAGCAAAATCCACTCGGCTGGAAAAGCAAGAAACAAAAAGAATTCAGATAATTGAAGATAGTGTAAGGGGCCTCTGGGACAACCTCAAGCATGCCAACATCCGAATTATTGGGGTGCCAGAAAAAGAGAGAGAGCAAGTTAATGAAAACCTACTTGAAGAAATAGTGACTGAAAACCTCCCCCACCTGGTGAAAGAAACTGACTTAAAAGCCCAAGAAGTACACAGAACCCCAAAATATAGGAATCTAAAGAGGACCACACCAAGACATATCATAATTAAAATGCCAAGAGCAAAAGACAAAGAGAGAATATTAAAAGCAGCAAGAGAAAAACAGTTGGTTACCTACAGGGGAGCACCCATTCGATTGTCAGCGGATTTCTCAACAGAAACGATGCAGGCCAGACGCGAGTGGCAAGAAATATTCAAAATAATGAATAGCAAGAATCTACAACCAAGATTACTCTATCCAGCAAAGCTACCATTCAGAATTGAAGATCAGATAAAGTGCTTCGCAGATAAGAAAAAGCTAAAGGAGTTCATCACCACCAAACCAATATTATATGAAATGCTGAAAGATATTCTTTAAGAAGAGGAAGAAGAAAAAGGTAAAAATATAAATTATGAACAACAAATACACATCTATCAACAAATGAACATAAAAATCAAGTGAATTGATAGGCTGATGAACAAGATAAACTGGTGAATATAACAAAATCACGGACATAGAGAGGGAATGGACTGACAATTCTTGGGGAGAAAAGAGTTGTGGGAAGTACAGCAAGAGATTGGACAAAAATCTTGCAACAATGGGAGAGGACATTGGGGAGGGGGAGGTGAGGAGGGAGGGTGGGATAGGTACAGGGTGGAGGGGAGATATAGGGGGATAAAAAAGGGGAAACAATGAAATTAATAAACTGAACAATAAAGATAAAAAAGAATAAGTTATCATATCCACAAAGATCAGATTCACACTGAGTAAACCCCCCTCACTAATAAATTGTAAACTCCATGTACTTAAATAGTCACATCTTCTTAAATTCTCTGCTTCTGTTTATTACCACAGTAATATTCACACTAGGAACAGAGGGGACTCCCCAGCCTGGCCGAGGGCGTCTATGAACAGCCAGGCTAACATCACACTGAGGGTGGAAGGCTGAACGCTTCACCCAGATCATGGGGACAAGCCAAACTTGTTCTGCAGGTTCCAGCTAGGGCAAATGGCAGTGAAATGAAATACAGCAATCCAGATTGGAAGGGAACAGGTAGAACTAACTCTATTTGCAGATGACATGAGCCTGTAATAGAAAATCCTATCCCACTACATCCACTATACAACTGTTAAAGCTAGTAACAAGGTTAGACAGCAAAACTGCAGGACCGTGAAGAGGCTTCCATCCTTCTCTGACCAACTCCGTCACCTCATCATTGTCTGCCTCACATTTTAGATTACAGCAATACTGAACTGTTCCGCTTTTGACCACAGACCTGTATTTTCTTACCTCCGTGCCCTACGCCCATCCTGTTCCCACGATCTGGGATGTCTTTCCCACAACCAGACCACCCCTAATCCTCTGACTTAATGACTTATTCTCTAAGGCCTGGCTTACTACCAAGTCACCTGCTCCACTAATCCGAGTCTGGGTTAAATTACCTTCTCTGCTTTCCCATAATACCTTGAGCCTCTCTCCACCACTGTGCCTACCAAGTCATATTAAAATTCTCTTTGTATTTGCCTTCTCCCCTCGCCTCTCCAACCTCTGAGGACAAGGGTCACTTAAAAAAATTTTTTTTTATTGATTTTTTACAGAGAGGAAGGGAGATGGATAGAAAGTCAGAAACATCGAGAAACATCAATCAGCTGCTCTTGCACCGGGATGTGCCCGCAGCCAAGATACATGCCCTTGACCGGAATTGAATGTGGGAACTTTCAGGCCACAGGCTGACGCTCTGTCCAGTGAGTCAAACCAGTTTTGGCAGGACAAGGGTCACTTCATCTTCTGTACCTAACCCAGAGCTGGCACACAGAACCCATCATCCCTCCTTCTACTCCCATTCATTTCTCAACCCATCACAGCTGGTTCTCCCTCAGTCCTCAATGATCTCCTGCCAGCTCCTGGAACTTCCCACTGCACTGAATACCTAACCACACACTGCTTCCCAAAACTCTGCTCTTTGGGGTTCCAGGCCTCCAATCTCCCCTATTTCTTTAACCACCTTCATAGTCTTCCTGCTGTCCTCGTCCTCCGGCCCACTGTAAGCTCACACTGGGATCTTCTTCCATTCTCTAAGCACAAGCATGCTCTTGGCTTTAAGCCCCCATATTCTGAAACTTGCAAGTTAATACCTACAGCCCTGCCCTCTTTCCAGGCTGCAACTCAGCTGCCAGCTGAATAGCTCTACCAAGAGGCCCCCTCAGACACCTCTCTTCCTGTCTGGCACTGCTCTGCCTTCCAGATGCGGGTTAAAGACATCCATCCTTGTCCAGCTAGCTTCCCACTCTGGAAATCCTGGAGTCACGGATTCCTCCTCCTTGTTCATCTCCAGCCACCGGTCTCTGTGATCAGTCTCCATTCAAATTCTATTTGCCTCAGAAATTTATCTCAAACCCAGCCCCTCTCTTCCACATCTGCCACTGTCTCAGTTGAGGTTCTCATCATATCATCACAATATCATCCCATCTGTGTCTCACTGTGGCTGACACAAAGCCTGGTTTAAAAGGGAAAATCCTCTGAACAGATAACATATGTACATGTTAAATAATATTCACACAACTCAAGTAGTACAATACCTCCCACCCTCAGAGGCAATCATTATTGTTTTTTTGAATATTTACTTCTCCACTGACACCATAACCTATCTAATAAAAGAGTAATATGCAAATTGACTGTACCTCCGATCAAGCCATGCTCATAGCCACACCCATCTGCCAATCAGGAGCAAATTATGCAAATAAACCCCAACCAAGATGGCTGCGGCCACTGAGAGCAGGAGGGAGGCTTGGGTTTCCCCAGCAACAGAGGAAGCCAAGCTTTCCACCTGCTGTTACTGGCCTAGGCCTCCACTCAATGCTACAAAGTTTCAATTATAGAAGATACATAATCCCAACAGAAAGAGCGGCAGCCACGGAGCTGGAGAGAGGAGGAGGCTAGGGTTGCCGGGGCAACGGAAGAAGCCAAGCTTTCTGCAGCTGTGGCCCGCCTAGGCCTCCACTCTTGGCTACAATGTTTCAATTATAGAAGGTAAATCTCCCAACAAAAATGGCTGTGGCCGTGGAGCGAGTAGAAGGCTTGGGTCTGCTCCAGGCTACAAAGTTTCAATTGTAGAACATAAATTAATCCCAGATCCCAGGGCCTCAGCTTGGGTCACTGGAGGTGTGTGTAGTCGGCCTGTAAACCAAAACAGGCCCCTTGCCCAGGCCCCCCCATGCCCCAAGGGAACCCCCACCCTGATCTGGGACACCCTTCAGGGCAAACCAGCTGCTCCCCACCCATGTACCAGGCTTCTATCCCATCTAATAAAAGAATAATTTGCAGATTGACCATCACTCCAACACACAAGGCGGCTGCCCCCATGTGGACACAAGATAACCACCACAAGATGGCCAGCAGGGGAGGTCAGTTGGGAGGTTCCAGGTCTGCAAGGGAGGGCAGTTGTGGGTGATCAAGCCTGCAGGGGAGGGCAGTTAGGGGTGACCAGGCCAGCAGAGGAGGGAATTTGGGGGCAAACAGGCTGGCAGGGGAGCAGTTTGACATCAATTAGGCTGGCAGGGTAGTGGTTAGGGGGTGATCAGGCTGTCAGGCAGAAGGGGTTAGGGGCAATCAGGGAGACAGGCAGGTGAGCAGTTTGGAGCCAGCAGTCCTGGATTGTGAGAAGGATGTCCGACTGCCCGTTTAGGCCCGATCCTACTGGGATCGGGCCTAAAAGGGCAGTTGTACATCCCTTGAGGGGTCCCAGATTGGAGAGGGTGCAGGCTGGGCTGAGGGACATCCCCTGTCCTCCGTGCACGAATTTTGTGCACCAGGCCCCTAGTGTGTGTGTGTGTGTGCACGCGCTTGCACGCACACGCGCACACACACACACACACACACACACACACACACACACTAGGGGCCGGGTGCACGAAATTCATGCACTGGGGGTGGGTGGTCCCTCAGCCCAACCTGTCCCCTCTCACATACTGGGAGCCCTCAGGGTATGTCCTACTGACGGCTCAACCCTGGCTCAACTTTCGTCCTTGGGCAGGGGACCTTGGCCAGGGAACCCCAGCCAGCCCACTCGGCCTGCCTGAGGCCAGAAGCACCCAGTGAAGTAATCTTCCTGCTATCTGGGCCGATCACTGCCTGGCCACGCCCTGAGCCTGCCAGGCCTGCCTGAGGCTGGGGGCAAAAAGGCCTCTTGGTGAGGCCTTACGCCCCCCGCCTGGGGCACCCTGCGCAAGCGATCACCCTGCTATTCGGGCTGATCGCTGCCTGGCCACGCCCCCAGCCCACCTGGCCTGCCTAAGGCTGGGGTCACCCAGGGAAGCGATCGCCCTGGGATCCGGGTGATCAGTGCCTGGCCACGCCCCCAGCCCGCCAGGCTTGCCTGTTGGTGAGGTCTTTTTGCCCCCATCCTGGGGCACCTAGGGAAGTGATAGCCCGGATCACTGCCTGGCCATGTCCTCAGCCTGGCCCGGCCTGCCATGAGCAGCAGCCATCTTGGTTGTGCGTTAATTTGCATACAGCTCGTGATGGGCTTGTGGGCATGTCTTATTTGGTATAGCGAAGGTATGGTCAATTTGCATATTACTTTTATTATATATATATATATATATATATATATATATATATATATATATGGTAAAAAGTGTGTATTTCTTAAAACCTTTTATAAATGGTGGTTGCTGAGAAAGACAGACACATGAGATGAGGCTGAAATGTTCAGCAAACCAAAATGAAAAAGCTGATCACGTGGCCTGGAGGGGAAGGAGCAGGTCCTATACCAAACCAGGCAGGGCCTAACCCTACAACCAGCAGGCAGTAGTGGGAAAGGAGGCCCCTCCAACATGCAGTCCCTCCACCAATTATCGGGCTCTACACACATATAAACGGTGACTTGTGACTTAAAATGCTCCAGGTCACTTCATTTCTACCCACAGGAAAGAATTTTGAAGTGCTGAGAGAAGCAGCAAGGCCTGCTGGGAAGGCCTTGCCTCGGAGAACCACCTCGCTTATGATTTCACAACAAAATACTGCTACCTCCAGATCCTGTCAGTTATGAATTTAAATCTGCTCAGAAAACACACTCTAAGAAGAGGGAAAGTTTTCTCAGGCTCATTATGACGAGAATGCCATGCTTACTGGTGCAAAGCAAGCAGAAAAGAGGTACCGGGGACTGGAACTACATGCGACCTACTTGCACCTGCCCGAGGCCACCCACCAGCTCCTAACTGCCTGCTAACAGAGTGCAGAGTTCCAGGTGATCTTATGCCTGTTCTTGAACCATGAGACTGGCAAGTCCTGCAAGGTTTCAGGCATCACAGGCGCAGGTCAGTGCTCTGAACTTTCGGGCTCCCAGCACTCTCTCTTCTTTCCACTAACTTAGAAGGCCACACCATCCAGTTCTACCCATGAAGGGAACCACTATTCTGATATTTTTATTTTTTATAGATCATGTCCATTTCTTTCTTTTAAAAAAAAATATTTTATTGACTTTTTACAGAGAGGAAGGAGACGGATAGAAAGTCAGAAACATCGATGAGAGAGAAACATCTATCAGCTGCCTCCTGCACACCCCCTACTGGGGATGTGCCCACAACCAAGGTACATGCCCTTGACTGGAATCGAACCTGGGACCTTTCAGTCCGCAGGCCGACGCTCTACCCACTGAGCCAAACCGGTTTCAGCTACTCTGGTATTTTTAAACATAACTGAACTCAAACTCCCCACGTCTTCCCTGAGGTAGATATCAGCTGAAATCTGTACAGGGCTTTCAGCATTAGCTGAGCCGCTCGGGGTGTGCCCCACGCTTGCCTAGTTCAGAAGTCTGGCAGATTTTTAAAAAGAACAGTTTAATTTAGATATAATGCACTCTTTTAAAGGGTTTAATTCAGTGTTGTTGTGTGTTTTTTGAGCATATTCACAAAACTGTGTAACCATTACCACTATCTTAAGATATTTTCATCTCCCCAATGAGAAACTTTTACCCACCAGCAGTCACTCCCCATTCCCTCCTCCCCTCAGTCACTGGAAACCATTATGCCATTTCTGTCTATATGAATTGTCCAAAAATTGTCCATTTTTGGACAATTCATATAACAGAATCATACACAAAGCAGTCTTTCATGACTGGCTTTTTTCACTTAGCAGAATGTTTTCATGGTTCATCCATGTTGTAGAATGTATCAGTACTTCCTTTCTTTTATGGCTGAATAATATTCCACTGTATGGATAGACCTCATTTTATTCATCTATTCATCAGGTGATGGACATTTGGGTAAAACTACTTTTTGTTGTTGTTTTGCTTTTAGTTTTTACTGAATTTACTGGGATGACACTAGTCAACCAGATTATATAGGTTTCAGGTGCACAATTCTACAACATACAATCTGCACACTGTATTGTGTGTTTACCACCTCAAAAAACTACTTTTAAGATATTTGTTAAAATTGATTTTACAGAAAGAGGGCGAGGGAGAGAGAAAAAAAAACACCACCACCACATTGATGTGAGAGAAACCAGTGCTTCCTATATGCACCGCAACCCAACTGGGGACTGAACCTACAATCTGGGCATGTGCTCTGACCAGGACTTGAACTGATGACCTTTCAGTGCACAGGACGATGCGTAACCAAGTGAACCACACCAGCCAGGGCTCAACAACTATTTTTTATATAAAGATTTGGAACTCCTTCTCTGTGGCTCTCTTCTTCCCACAATGCACTTTGGTCATAATGCCCACAAAGCATTAAATACAACAACAAACAAATAGGAAACTCACAGTGTCATTCCTTTCTTCTGGGTACCAACTCCTGTCCAGTTACTATCTGCTGTGGTTACTCCCCAGGACCCTTAAGTAGGTGTTTTTTTTTTCTTCTTCCAAAATCTTGTGAAGAGTTTAATATTCATTATTTGCAGGAAAGCTGGCCTAATAGCATCACAATGTCTTGCCTGGGACCTTTTCTACAATTTCTTTTTGGGAAACTGTCCCGAACCTTGGCTCCAAGAATGCATGTACTGCCTGGGCCAATGAAAATATTATAGTCTCCCTGACCACCATGACTGGTAAATCTGTGAGCCAAGTCTGGACAAAAATCAATTTCAGATCTTTTGCTGGTTAAGAGCGTAGCATGGACTCCTGGAACTGATAAGGCTTTTGCCTGCCTGAGAGAGAAACCAACATGGAGGAAAGCAGAGAGGAGACAGAAAATACTGGTGACATAGTTTAGTTGTCTGGATATAGCTGTGCCTGAAGCTGGTACACCAGGACTCTTCAGTTAAGAGTAATAAGTACCCTTTTCCCCTTGGGCCGGTGTTTGAGTTAGCTTTTTCTTGCCTGCAACTGAGAAATCTGACCACACTAAGTGTACCTAAGAGCTAACACTTAGGTACAAAGGTTGCAGAAAGGAAGCATATATTAATTGCTAAACGCCCAGCCTAAAACAATACTCTGGCCCTCTACTAGCAGCCAAGGCCTCATACAAATCCAAACATCCTACATCAGTGGTCGGCAAACTGCGGCTCGCGAGTCACATGCAGCGCGAGCCTCAGTTTGCCTCTCTGTTGACTAATGAGTTTGCCGACCACTGTCCTATAAGTAAACCACTCTAAAATTAATCCCTTAGGGTTTAAGACAATACAAGCTTTGTACTGAATCAAAGTGAAGAAAGGTATCTAAAACCCTACACTCAGACCCCATACCCTCACTTCAGCCACCATCAATGAGAATCTGCATTCATTAATTGGCTTTTTTTTTTTTTTAAACGTTAAGGAGAAAATATTCTGTAATGAGCTTACACAGGTGATTCTCATTTTAATTTTGTAGCAATCCTATACGCACAGCCTCTTTCTTCTATCTGGGGAAACTGAAGTTCTGAGAGGTTGTTATATGGTAATTCAGTCAGGAAATACTGGCAATTAAGCTGGAATTCCAAGACTGAAAACTCTAAAATCTATGCTCTTCCTTCTGTTTTGTCACAACGTCACATATTCCATAACAAAAGAGATCATGGAAATAGAAGCATCTGCCACTGTAAACTGCCAGTCATCTGTTAGGTTATTATGATTACACTGATGGTGATTTACTGTGGCATCTGGAAAAAAAAAGGTAGTAAAATAATGACAGCTATTCCTTACTGAGTATCTACCATGTGCTGTGCATGTTTATGTAGATTATCCTATTTAACACTCCTAACAATCCTGCAAAGCAAGTACTATTCATTTAGTACTGTGGAGAAATAAGTAACTTTATCCAGGTCATTCAAGTAAAAAGTGGGATTTAAATCCAGATGTGTCTGACTCTAAACCTAAGCCTTAAGGGCTCAAAGGGCCCTTATTATCATCAACACCCAACTCCCAGTGGCTCATGTTCCCCAAACTACCTTCCACTCCAGGGACACAGTGACCACGAATCCTGAAATGACGTAAATTAAATATTTTTTCTAATGCAGACACTGCATCAAAAATCTAAATGAGAAGCACATTTAGAACCTTTGTAAGAATCTTTATATACAAATTTAGAAATAAGAAAAAGAAAACAAAGGCTTGTCACTTACTATGTCTCTGCTTCTAGCTCCAGAAAGTTGGTCACTAAAAACTATGGACTGTGATGGACCCATCCACTGAGAAAAGGGTGCCTTGTGGTTGGGCAAGGTATTATAAAGTGGACACTGTGGTCTATTAAACACTTTCAAGACACTGCTTCGTATCCTGGACAGCACTTCTCAAACAGATCTACCTGTCCTATTGACCTTACCCTGCAATACCCATACCAAATAATTCCAGCGCCCCCATCCCAAACAAGCACAGATTTCCATACTTCCGTTATGCCTGCCCAGACATTATGCTTTTCTGAAACGCCCTTAATTCTTCCTTCTCCGCTGGATCTCAAAAATTTACTCATCATCCAGAGTCAAAGGGCAGTACTGGCCAACCTTTTCCACACCACAGCGCACAGAGAACATGGTAATATTTGTATGGCACACCGGGGTAAAGAGCAAAGCTGCTCACAGCCAGAAATGACCGGCAGGAGGATCTGACTACCCCAGGCCCTCTCAGATACCACACCACCAAGCGCAATCAAACGTCCAAGCACCACATGCAAACTTTCACTCTTGCTCGTCACATATACACGGAAAGGCTGTCTGACTTAGTTGTCTCTCCTGCCAAACCATGAGCTCCCAGCAGAATGGGATGCAATTTTATTCACTTTCTATTCCCAGCAACAGGAATGCTACTGGCAGCTACTAGCTCCGCAAAAAGATTGCTGAACTGAATCCTGGCAACCTCTTAAAACGGCCTTTCAAGTTGTAAATAGCAGCAATTCTGAAGCTGGGCTCTTTAGGATCTTCTTTCCGAATGAAGAAAAAAGTAGTTGCTACCAACATACTCTAAGAGAGATTGTCTACTTCCCACCTTTGGAGAAGAGGTACGTTCCTTTTATAAATTCATTCACTTAATATTTATGAAGCACCTTCTCTGTGCCAGACATGTGGGCTATATAACAGTGAAAGAGACAGACATTCAACAAACAGTTCCATATACTTCTCTGTGGGTGAAATAAGTGTTCTAAAAGGGACATCTACAGCAGAGAACAGTTAAGTAGATAAATCTCAACAATGACAGAGAATATCAGAGAACTGAAAACACAAATTTTCAGGCAGAAAGAACCAACCAAGTGCCAAAAGAGAGTATCTACAATCAAATACTCAGCAGTGAACTTGCAAAGCCTTAGGGATAAATATGTGCTAGCAGGCTGATGGAGGAGGAGAGAGGAGAGGCAAAAGACACCAAGAATATCTCATGGTGTTTGGCTTGAGGAACTGGAAGAAAGGGAAGACTGGGAAAGGTGACGGGCAAAACTCAGAATTTCAGATAGTTGAGATGCCTCGTGAAAGCTGAATAAAAACATGGAGTTCAGGGTGTAGCACTGGGTTTGAAGACACCTGAGAGTTGTCACAACAGGTGGCATTTAGACTTAAAGCCTTGAAAATGGGTAAGAGATTAGGGAAGTGAAAGCAGGGAAGAGATTAGGATGAGGCCGTAGACAAGCATTATAGGAAGAGGGGCAAGCATCAGCAGAGGAGAGGCCAGAGCGCTGAGGTCAAGGACGAGAATGCTCCTCTCACCAAATGCAGGAGGTGATTCACGAGGGGGCAGTGATCAGCTGCATCAGATACTGCGCTGGGGCTGAGACCAACGCACTTGGGGACCTAAGGATCCCTATTTCAGTGGAGTGGTGCGGGCCTGACGGGGCGCTGCTAGTGAGTCAGGGCTGAAGTTGTGGCTGCAGACTGTGAGAGGTGAGCTGTGGGAGGATGAGGCTGTTTTGTTAGGAGGGGCGCATCTTGAGAACATAATAAAACTGCCCGAGTTGGGAGTCCACCCTCAGCCCTCGTCTTCACGCCCCAGGTCGGAGTACCCCACCTTGGCCCGCCTCCGCGTCAAACTCCGCCCACTGCGGCGTCCCATCTTCGCGGGACCTGCGGGCGCACGCGCAGACCCCACAAACCCGCGCGGCACCCCTTCCCGGGCTCCGCCTTCCCCAGGGAGAACCAGGCGCGTGCGCATCGCCTCTTTGGAGCTGCCTCAGCGAGGCCGGGAAATGGGGAGGCAGTGGGAGGACCCCAGCCCTACGTTCCCGCCACTCTCCCCGGGTCTCAGCTCGGGTCCCATACCCACCTACCGATCCGCGGTGGGACAAGCACGGCGCGCTGGAAATTGCGAGAGCGAGTGTAGGCGCTTCCCTCTAGTGCTTTTCAAAGTCTGTAGATAATAACTCGCTTGCGTTCGAAGATTCGCGGCACCTCGAGAACCATACTTTTACCCTTTTAAGACCCGACTCGTAACGCGGGAGGACCCCTTTACGCGTGCGCCGTCCATTTTATGTGACGTGCCGCACTGCCCCTTGGGAAATGTAGTTTTTATTTACATACTTCCCGACTCTTCCGCTAAACCTTATTTTAACAAACTGGGTCCTTTTGTGTTTTCAGCATCTTTTCCCATTCTCCAAAGCCCCTGTAAAAGAATAATTAAAAGTAAAAAACATGAGCCGAACCGTTTGGCTCAGTGGATAGAGCGTCCGCCTGTGGACTGAAAGGTCCCAGGTTCGATTCCAGTCAAGGGCATGTACCTTGGCTGCGGGCACATCGCCAATTGGAGGTGTGCAAGAGGCAGCTGATTGATATTTCTCTCCAATCGATGGTTCTGATTTTCTATCCCTCTCCCTTCCTCTCTGTGAAAAATCAATAAAAAAATATAAAAAAATAAAAAAACATGAAAAAAGAATATTGTTGAGGGAGAGCAGTGGGTATATGAGAACTTTGTTTAATGCCTCAATTTTGGAGAGTAAAAAAAAAGTCTAAAAAAATAATTTAAAGACAAGCAAGTCTGTAGACACATATCGAGCTTTTAGGGAACCTTTGCAGAAACATATTAAGTATGTGAGCAAACATTTAACTATAATGGTTTACATGCTCATAGTTTATAATTTCTTACATGACCCCTACGAATCTATACATATAAAATCACTAGGGGCTTGGTGCACAAAATTCATGCACTGGGGGTGGGTGGTCCCTCAACCCAACCTGCCCCCTCTCACATACTGGGAGCCCTCAGGGGATGTCCAACTGATGGCTCACCCCCAGCCTGCCCAAGGCCTAAAGTCTAAGGCCTTGGGCACCCAGCCATCCCCCTGCTCAGCTCAGCCCTGGCTGCTTGCGACCACCCGGTCCCTGGGGCTGGACACAGAGAGCAAAGACATCTGAGACTTCTTGGTCTATTCTTAAAAAAAAAAAAAAAATCCTCATCAGAGCGGGAGGGGGAGAGACACACAGAGAGAAACATTGATCTGAGAGAGACACATCTATTGGTTGCCTCCTGCACATGCCCTGACCCAGTTTGGGGAGGAGCCTGCAACCGAGCTACATGCCCTTGACTGAAATCGAGCCTGGGACCCTTCAGTTTGCAGGCTGATACGCTATCCACTGATCCAAACTGTCTAGGGCTTCCTTGTCTATTCTTAAGTCTAATAGCTTCAGATCATCACATCTGAAATGCTCTTCTAAATAGCCTTGAAAAATCACAGGGTGCTTCACTGAAGGTCTCTTGAAGATAAAAGGTGGTTTCATTGCATAACTTTCTAATTATCTCTTTACAACTCCCTCTCTTCACAGAGTTCCATTGCTGAGGGCAACCCTCACATCACTTCCTCCTTTTTGCTTTCTAGGCCTTCAGAATTGGCTTTTTGCGTGGGGGATTCACACACCTTACACGTAAAGCCAGCTAGCCATCTCTCAGCTTATCCCTGTTCATACCCATCCATCATCCATTTGGGGAAAACAAAGACGGCTTTCTTTTAGATCTGACCTCCCATGGAAAGCAGGTGGGGGAAATTGTAACTATTTACATTTAATGGTATCTGTCCCCAACACATACAACAGAAGCCATATCAGAAGGTGGTATAGTATGTTTGGAATCCAGTGGAGGAAGGGGATGAAATAAATTAACTTTTAAAAATTGCCTTTCCCCACCACTTCTAAAATAGGTATACCCTGCGAAAAGGTCAAACAACGCGGAGATCTAAAATCTATAATGGAGAAAGTACAAGTTCTCTACAACCTCAGTCTATAACCAGTATTTTCCACTCTACAGATGTTTAGGGAGAGTTTAGTACATACCCCATTACTCTCCCCTCCAGCTGTGTCCCACTCTCCCTCCACCTATTCAACCTGCAAGGAGCTGGTCATCTCTGGCAAGAGATTAGTTAGTAGATTTTCCTCTGTAAGGATGGAGTGATGTTTCAGATTGAATAAACCATCAAGCGTTATCAAAGATCACCTTGATAGATCCCATGGATTCTCTTGACATTCCTCAGGATGCCACCTTTGAAGACCAGTCCTTCATAGTGGTCCCCAAGAGCACATCACCACCTAGGTGTGGTCTACTGAAAGTCAACTAGAACACATGAAACCTTGGCATTTATACAGTCCAGGGTTGTCCAGGAAACAGGATTGTCCTTCATCAAAAATTAGTGAGAGAAAAGTGAAGGAATTAAGGAAAAAATAACACACACACACACACACACACAACAACAACAACAACAACAGTATGGTGATTACAGAGGGAAAGAGGGGTGGGGACAAGTAGAAGGTAAAGGGGGGGATACATGGTGTTGGAAGGAGACTTGATTTGGGGGTGGTAAACACACAATACAGTAAAAAAACCAGATGTATTATAGAACTGTAAAACTTATGCTATTTAATCAACCAATATCACCCAATAAATTCAATAAAAATTAAAAAAATTATTGAGATACTGCCCACCCATTTTTTTAACATACAGCAGGACATTAACAACCTCTCTGTGTTTACTCTTCTGAGCACATCCCAGACTGCCCAGCAGAGAAGGTGAGGAGACTGCTCCTGATGAGCCTGCAAACACAGAAGTGACATCACATGCCAGTAGCATGAGCTGGGGACAGATTTGAGACTTGAGGACATGAGACTCTTAATTGGTATTTGTGCTGAGCCATCTTGTACTGATCTATAGGCCTAGAGAGACAGGTAATCTACACTAATAAAAGAGAAACACACAAATTGACCATACTTTCACAATGCCCACAGCCAATCTGGAGTGAGTATGCAAATTAACCCAACAAAAAAGGCAGGTTAATTTGCATACATAGGCACCGAGTGACGAAGCAACATTGCTTCCACATTGCTCCAGCTGCTCTGGGCCTCTGGGCAGTGTGGGAAGGCAGAAAGGCGGCTCCTGCCCAAAGTGAAGGTGGTGCCAGCAGCCAGGGGAAGGAAGGCCCATTCTTGCACAAATCTTCATGCATCAGGCCTTTAGTATTTTAATAATAGCACTGACCAGGGGGACAGGAGACTATGGCCTGAAATCTAGGACAAGAATTCCCTTGTCCTTCAACTATTTTGGTTAACTAAACGCACGATTCTTTCCCCCACCATGGCCTTCCTGGAAAACTGTTCTGTGACCTCCTGATCTATCTGACTTCTGCTCATCCTTCCTAGGTCAGGTTACACATGACCTTTTCTGGGAGTTGCTCACAAGCCTGGATTAGGTGCACTTTGCAACTTAATACACGAACTATCATCCATAGCATGTCAATGAGCTCTTGAGTACATGTACCATGTTCTGCTAACTTTTATATCCTAGCATTAAACAAATGTCTGCCTTATTATTAGTGCCCTAAATATCAGTGGAGTGGAGAATGCTAGCCTTTCTGGCTCTTATTTAATGGTCTGTGAAATGAGGTTGTGTTTGCTGATCTCTAGGGAGACTTCCAATAATATCATTTAGTATTCCAGATTCTTCTATCATTGTATATGGCCATCTATCTTCTTTAGCAACCAGGAGCAAGGTGTGCCACTTATATTATTGCTCACAATCTGTATTAGCTTAGTAATTTTAATGCAAAAATTAGTGTACATATGTTCTGCAACTTGCTTTTTTTTAATTCAACTTTCTCATCAGAGCTAGAGACGTAGCTTATTCTTTATAATGGCTACAGAGAACTTCACATAGGCTGCTTGACCAGTAGTAAGTCACCTACGATAGACATGTAGGTTGTTTCATTTTTCTCAGTTACAACCGGTGGGGAGCATTTTGGTAGGATATTCCTGTGGTTCTACTTAGAACCACAATATCAGGAGGTTATGTGAATTGAACCTTCTCATCAGTACTGACAACTCACCCATTGAATGGCTGCATTCATTTATGTTTAAGGTGATGATATCACACTGCCAAGAATAATTTCAAGTGCCACTGCCAGCTTTGAGGACTTCCCTGGACTGGGGCTATAAGGTCATACAGACACATATTGCTTTATCTCATTTAAGCTTCTTGAATTCCCTAGTTCTACAGTCAACAATCCACCTTGATTACATATCCTGCCCTTTGAAGGAAGCCTTTGATCCTTTGAGCTAAAGACTTCCTCACATCCCTTAAGCTATCCAGGTTTTTCGGACTGGGGTGGTTTAACTCCTGGAGTTGGGCACATTTTGCTATCTTTCTCACAGTTGTACTAGTTCAAGTTCCACCACTTCTAGGAAATCTGCCCTGATGCTTTCCCCAACCCTTTCCAACCTTCCAACCTTCTACTCCCTGCTGGGCTAGTTGCCTTCCTGGGTTTACTCCAGGATAATCATACATAGTAGTAGATAGCATGGTTTCATGGCTCTTTATGCCTTTTCTCGGTCAATAGATGATTTATAAAATTTTCATTGGTAAAAACAACACTATAAAGTTTTGCTCCCTTCCTTTATTATTACTTTGGGCTAAATTCCAATGAACAGAATTTGTGTATGTGTATCTATTGTTCTTTATATAGTTATACAGATCTGAAGTATAACAATTTAGACTCTATTCAGTGTTACGTGTAATTGCCTGCTCCAGTTGTGGTAACCAACTGTGGTAATCAGTGAAGGAGCTCTTTTTTTCAGTATCTTGTTTAACTCTGATGACAGTCCTGTGAAATAAGCAATTGTCATCTTTGTTTTGCAGGTGAAGGCACTGAGCTTAAGTAGCTTAAGTAGTAAGCAGGGTCATAATTTGTGTTTTGATCTGTCTGCTGTCCAAGTACATGGGAGGCTGCTGTATTTCCTGAGCTCCTAAAGCTAGAAGTTTCCCAAGATCATCTGGTCCAGGCTCAATAAGGGGATTTACCTAAACTATGCCAGGCAAATGGATTAGAGATCTGGGTTTCAAACTCTGGGCTTCCCTTGGTTTCTAGTTCTCATTTTCACTTATTACTAGAGCAAGAGGGTCTCCACTTGACCAGCTCAGCTCTTCCATGCTGCTACTCAGGGCACCTCCCATTATGCAGCTCATTCTTCCCCCAGGTCATGATGACAGAGGCCATGTCCTGCCCCCTGGGGCAAAAGGAGACTCGGGCATTAGGATCAAACCCATCAGTCCCCTAGGCATCTTTTCTGGCTACATAGTAATGAATCTGTGCTCTTCCACCTCTGCCCCCTAGTGGGAATATGGGGCTCTCAGAGTGAGGAGGAAGGATTCAAAAGTTATGAACTTCCCAAGAGGCATCAACAAGGAGTAATCAGTGTCTAAGAATGGGTGCTTTGCCAAGAGAAAAGAGTGGCATTCACTCCTGCCATCTTTAGCCTATCACTAAGATCTCATCTGAAGAATTATCTTTATTTGGATACTCCTTTCTACCCATAAGAACGGTTTCATGGCAGAAAGTTTATTGCCCTGAACTATAGGTGGTAACATTCTCCCAAGGGTAGCCCTGTACCCAAGAATAATCTCCCTACTCTGTGCAATTGATCCTCTGTAGAGCCATGTTAGACCAATCACACTGAGACTTCACCATATAGTAGGAGGCATTCCTATCTTCTGACCTTAGAATGTCAGAAATAGATGATCCCTGAGTCCAGCTGCCTCGCTTTAGAGGTGAGGATGGTGAACCAGAGATGACAAGACTCATGCAAACCCACCACGACTGAAAAGGGCATGGAACAACTCAAATATTAAACCAAATAATAAATTCAGTAATAATAGTTGCTGTCATTTATTGTGTACTCATTACATGATATGCACTATTCTAAAGCACTTTTCAGACATTAAACTCATTTTAAAAAAATAAATCTTTGAAGGAGAACCAAGATGGCAGCATAGGTAAAACACCTATCTTGCTGTCATACACAACAATTTTAAAACTACAACTTAACGAAAGAACAAACACCATCCAGAATCACCAGAAAGCTGGCTAAGTGAAAATTCCACAAATAAAAGTGAAGATAGGACACTGTGACTCAGAGGAGCGGCTGAGGACAGTGTTGAAGATTCGCGTGGAGAGAGGTTTGGAGGAGCGCGCTCCAGCAGATAGGGTGGGCGGCTGAAAACTGGCCAGTTTTCTCGAATGGGGACACAAAGACGTCCCACTGGACTGATTCTCCAGCTCTGGGCAAAGTCCAGGGAACCCACTATCATACGGGGTAAAAACTGGACAGTGGGAGGGCATGCCGAAGCTCGGGTGCTGCAGGGGTCTGCCGGCTTGTGGAGAAGGTGAGCTTGTGCGTGAACTTGGGAACAGCACAGCTGCGTGACCATGTAGAGAGCACTCGCGACTTGCTCTCTCATTCGGGAAACCGTCAGACTGCTTTGTTTTACGACCCTGGGTGAGACTTTGGGTGTGCAGACTCATTTGGGGAGGGTCTGAATTCCCTGTCAGCCAGTGGAACTTGGCAGCGGCTCTCTCTCATAGGTGCTGGCAGCCATTGCCCCTGGCACAGAGTCCCTGGGGCCGCATAGGGCGGAGCTAACACTGTCTGCTTGGCCCGGAGACTCCAACATCCAACCTGAGCACAGCTGAACTTCACAGACAATTGGCCTGGAGGTCAATCCCTCCAAATGCTAACGACAATTAACCTGAGCTTAACTTCAGCAAGACTGTGCAACCCATATCCACCTCAGGTAACTGGGGAGGCCGAGCCACTGTCCCTTGTAGGACAGCTACCACACAAAGCTAATTGACCAACTCAGGGAAGCAGCCACCGTGCAGAGATATGGAAAGAAATCAGATGTGAAAGAAATGGAGGAAAAAAAAACGACTGGACATGGAATTCAAAACCATGGTTATAGGGCTTCTCAAGAGGCTCCTAGAAAAGGTCAAGACCTATAAGGAAATAAGCAAGACCAACAAGGAAATGAACGAGACCCTTAAGGATATGAACGAGACCTGCAAGGAAATGATCAAGACCAACGTGGAAATGAATGAGTCCTACAAGAAAATGAACGAGACTCTCCTCAAGAATATGAATGAGACTCTCAAGGATATGAAAAAGGACCAACCAGAAATTAAGCATACACTGACTGAAATAAAAAATATTATACAAAGCCCTAAAAGTGCTCTGGAGCACCCCAAGAACCAAGTTAAAGATTTGAAATACAAAGAGGTAAAATCTACTCAGCTAGAAAAGCAAGAAACCAAAAGAATCCAAAAAGTTGAAGATAGTGTAAGGGGCCTCTGGGACAACCTCAAGCATACCAACATCCAAATTATAGGGGTGCCAGAAAAAGAGAGAGAGCAAGACAATGAAAACCTGTTTGAAGAAATAGTGACCAAAAACTTCCCACACCTAGTGAAAGAAATAGACTTAGGAGTCCAAGAAGCACACAGAACCCCAATATATAGGAACCCTAAGAGGACCACACCAAGGCATATCATAATTAAAATGCCAAGAGCAAAAGACAAAGAGAGAATATTAAAAGCAGCAAGAGAAAAACAGTTAGTTATTTATAAGGGAGCACCCATACGATTGTCATCGGATTTTTCAACAGAAATGATGCAGGCCAGATGGGAGTGACAAGAAATATTCAAAGTGATGAATAGCAAGAATCTACAACTAAGATTACTCTATCCAGCAAAGCTACCATTCATAATTGAAGGTCAGATGAAGTGCTTTGTAGATAAGAAAAAGCTAAAGGAGTTCATCACCTCCAAACCAATATTATATGAAATGCTGAAAGATATTCTTTAAGAAGAGGAAGAAGAAAAAGATAAAAGTGTAAATTATGAACAACAAATACACATCTATCAACAAATGAATCTAAAAATCAAGTGAATTAATAAGCTGATGAACAGGATAAACTGGTGAATGTAGCAGAATCACGGACATAGAGAGGGAATGGACTGATAACTCTTGGGGAGAAAGGGGGTGTGGGAAGTGCAAGAGACTGGACAAAAATCATGCAACTATGGGAGAGGACAGTGGAGGGGGGTGAGGGCGGAGGGTGGGATGGGTACCAGGTGGAGTGGAGCTATAGGGGGGGAAAAAAGGGAACAATGTAATTAATAAACTGAACAATAAAGATAAAAAATAAAAAATAATACAAAAATAAAAATAAATCTTTATTGTTCAGATTATTACAGTTGTTCCTCTTTCCCCCTCCTCCCCATAGCTCTTCTCCATCTGGTTCCCACCCCACCTTCTGCCCTTACCTGCCCCTCCCCTCCTGTCCTCATCCATAGGTGTATGCTTTTTGTCCAGTCTCTTCCCGCAACCCCATACCCCTTTCCCCCCAAGAATTGTCAGTCCATTCTCTTTCTATGCTCCTGATTCTATTATATTTACCAGATTATTCTGTTCATCAGATTTTCTATTCACTTGATTTTTAGATTCACTTGATAGATATGTATTTGTTGTTCATAATTTTTATCTTTATCATTTTCTTCTTCTTCCTCTTCTTAAAGGATACCTTTTAGCATTTCATATAATACTGGTTTGTTGGTGATGAACTCCTTTAGCTTTTTCTTATATGTGAAGCTATTTATCTGTCTTTCAATTCTGAATGATAGTTTGCTGAGTAGAGTAATCTTGGTTATAGGTTCTTGCTATTCATCACTTTGAATATTTCTTGCCACTCCCATCTGGCTGCATAGTTTCTGTTGAGAAATCAGCTGACAATCATATGGGTGCTCCCTTGTAGGTAATTAAGTATTTTTCTCTTGCTGCTTTTAATATTCTCTCTTTGTCTTTTGCTCTTGGCATTTTAATTATGATGTGTCTTGGTATGGTCCTCTTTGGATTCCTTTTGTTTGGGGTTCTCTGTGCTTCTTAAACTTGTAAGTATATTTCTTCTACCAGGTAGGGAAGTTTTCTGTCATTATTTCTTCAAATAGGTTTTCAAGATCTTGCTTTCTCTCTTCTGACACCCCAATAATTCGGATGTTGATATGCCTGAATTAGTCTTAGAGGCTCCTTACAGTATCTTCGTATTTTTGGATTCTTTTTTCTTTTCTGGTTGGGTGTTTTTTGCTTCTTCATATTTCAAATCTTTGACTAGATTCTTGTGATCCTCTAGTTTGCTATTGGATCTCTGTATATTATTCTTTATTTCAGTCAGTGTATGCTTAATTTCTAGTTGGTCCTTTTTCATAACCTCAAGGGTCTCACTAAATTTATCAGTGGTTTCTAGAAAATTTTTGAGGAACCTTATAACTGTGGTTTTGAACTCTATATCCAGTAGTTTGCTTTCCTCCATTTTTTTTTCATTTGTGACCTGTTTCTTTGTCTCCGCATTTTGGCTTCTTCCCTGAGTTGATAGAGTGGCTTTGTGTGCATCCTAAAGGGCCCAGTGGCTCAGCCTCCCCAGTTACCTGAGGTGGACACTCTTGGTGCACCTCTTTGTGGGCTGTTTGCACAGCCTTGTTGTAGTTAAGTCTTGATTATTGTTGGTATCACTGGGAGGAATTGACCTCCAGGCCAATTGGCTGTGAGGATCAGCTGTGTCTTTGATGGGTAAACGTCTGTGCTGGAGACACCCTTATGGGGCAATATTTGCTTCAGTGGGTCTTTGGTGCTGGCTGGGTCTGCCCCCTGAGTGTCTCTCTTATGGATCTGAGGAGTTGTAATCTGAGTGGTCTCACTCTGACCTCTGGGTACACTGGATCTTCGATCTCCAAGGAGGTGCTAATTTAGCCTCTGCCTGAGGCCACCCAGCAGGAGTTATGAATAGATCTGCAGATTTCTCTTCTTTGTTTGGGGTTTGGAGGTGCCCAGATGAGGCCCATCTGTGAAGCAATGCAAGCTGCTGTGGGTCCTTGGGCCTTCTTTTGAATGTTCTGGGTCTCTCTGACCCAACTGCAGTTTGTTAGGTAATTTTAGATTGTGAAGGTCCAGGCCATTCATATACAAAAGCCTCTGTGCACAGCTTGAGTTGGGCAGGATCTCAGGGAATCAACAGAGCAACAGGGTGGAGCAAACAGCAATGGCTGACCTTCAGCCCTGCCCTAAGAGGTCCCCTGGTCTCAGTGTCCCATGGTAATTGCTGCAAGCACCTCTGAGAGAAAGCTGGCCTTGAGTTCTGCCTGATGTCAGACAGTCCAATTTCTCCCTATATGAATCTGGGTCCCCATAGTCTCACCTGGAACTGGAGTTCAGCACAGTCAGAAGCTTGTGTCTCTCTTCTGATGGAAAAAGACAACCATGTCCTCAGTTGCCAGTCCCTTTTTGTGTATGTGCCTCCATACCTCTGCATATTAGTTCTGCACCTCCTCTGAGTCTCCGTGTGCTTTTCTCTTTCCTTCTAGTTGTAGCATTTTCACTCAGCTAGCCTTCCTGTGGTTCTGGATGATATCCGTTTTATCTTTTAGTTGTAGTTTTGAAGTAGTTGTGCGAGGCAGCAATTTCAGGTGTTTATTTATGCCGCCATCTTGGTTTCTCTCCATTAAACTCATTTAATCCTCCCAATGACTTTATGAAATCCTTGGTGTCAAATTGCTTGAGTTCAAAACCCTATTCCACTATTTGCTATGTGAGCAAGTGACTCATCTTTCATGCCTTGGTTTCCTAACCAGTAAAATGTGTATCATACTATCTCATAGGATTGCTATGGCTATCAAAAGGCATTAATATTTGTGAAGCACTTAGAACAGTGCTATATAAATATAAGCATGGCTAGAGAGTGGACAGGAGTCCTGAGTAGGGGCAATGGGAGATTGAGAAAATGCAATAGACAGACACAGCGACAGCAGAGAAAGCTGGGACTGAGCGGGACAGCTAGCCCTCTGATGGAGAGACAGTGACCCAGCACCTGTGCAGCATATTTATTTTATACAGTATGATTCCAGGAAGTTTTATTAGGGTTTAAGACAAAAGAAATTATGTGAAATCATGGTTAAAGATCAAGCTGCAATTCTTCATTTTTGTGGCTTCTTTGTAGCTGTTACTCCTGGCTGAGCCCAGATAATTGCATCCATTCCTTGCACCTGGCTGGACTTAGATAATAAAATCCACTCCCTGGCACCTGAGCTAAGGGTCAGGCTGACAACATACCTGCCTCTGGTACAGTATGTTTCCAAGACGTGGCTCTGCCAATGCCACTGGACTAAGCTGACAATAATTAAATAAATGCTCATGTGCCTTCACGGGCACTCTCTACATATAAGAGTGTATAAAATAAAAGAATTGTCAGATATCCAAATGATAACTCCCATTATACAGATGAGGAAAAGTGAGTCTCAGAGACAAGAGCATAGCCACTGTGCACTTCTCCAGGCATTTCCTGGGTGCTGTTCCACTCCATTTCACATGCCAGTGAGAGAACTAAGGCATGGAGTTCTCCCCATTTGACAGTCCAGGAAACAGATGGACTCAATGACCACAGAGATATGCCAGCAGGGGCTGAATGCTGACCAGGAGAAAGAGTCAAGCTGTAGGTCAGGAGATTTAACTTCAGGTCTTGTCTCTGCCATCTGTAATGGCTATTGGGCTTTGGACATGCTTCTTGATCTCTGATCTTCAATACCCTTATTTTTCAAATGAAGATGCTAGCCTATGAACTCCCTATGCTGCCTTTCAACCCAGTGACTGAAAGTCCAGTCCAGAGCCCACAATCCTACACATGAATAAGATACAAAGATGCACTAACAAAGGGTGAACCCTAAGACTTCTCACTGTTTAAGAACAAGTGCCTCAGCTGAACAGAGGGGTCCAGGTGGTACATTTCTAGAACTTTCAATTCTAACAAAGGAGTCACGAAAATGTATCATCAACCTTGGTATCCTTAAATGGTGTCACAAAATGGAGCAGAAATTAGTTAGGCTGACAACTGAAAGGAAAGTGGGATCAGTCAGAGAAAATGCCCTAGAGCATGGGTGCATGAATGCATTGATATTACCTTTCGACTGGATGAGGGGAGTAGGGGAAAACCTCTGGGAGGAATAACTCAGACAAAGGGGACACCAGCTCCACTGGCATGGGGGTTGACAGGTTCAGGGCATGCCCGCAATGCCTTGTTGTTTAAGTTGTAAAACGCACAACCTGCACGTCTGTTCATGGCAGCCCAGCCTGGGACAGAGGATTTAGGCTTTGCAGGCACTACGACTGTCTTTCCACTAAGCAAACTGGCTAGGGCTGCTCTTACTCTCCCTCTCTTTTAATCCTCACCTGAGGACATGCTTCTCATTGATTCTAGAGAGAGAAAGGAAGAGGGAGAGAGAAACATTGTTCGGTTGCCTCCCACACTCACCTTGACCAGGGGATGAACCTGAAACCTAGGTGTGTGCCCTGATTGGGAATTTAACCCTCTGCAATTCTTCATTGCCCAGAACACCACCACAACCAACTGAGCCACACTGGCGAGGGCTTGCCTGCCGGAAGCCGATCAGTGTTTTAATGATAGGGAGCTGTGGACAGGGAATTTGGAGGGCTGGTCCACCTTAATTGCTCTGAAGGGTTGGAGCTAATTATTGGATATTGGGGGTTGGAGCAGCCCCCACCTGTTCAGTAGATTCACTGACTGATTGGCTTTTATTAGTGTTTCCTGCCTGGGGGATACGAGTGTATCTTGTGATCTTAATCTTAATAAAAGGGAAGGTAAAGTCAGAGCAAGCAGTTCTCCCACTAGAGCTAGACTACCGCCTGGCCCCATTTTCCAAATTAATGTTTTTCTAAGTCTCTTTATTCATTTGTGTGTGGCCTTCTCCAGAAACCTGAACCCTGAACCAGGAACCCTGAATCACGCGGGGTGTGAAAAGGGATTCCCACACTTGCCTACTCTTTTTAATGAACATTAATGGAAAGAAGGAACCAAATAAAAGGTACAGAATCAAGGCAGCAACTTTTGATAGAGGGAGGGACTTGAACACATGGAGCAAACATTGCTTTTCTCCTACTGTTAGGCACTGAATTGTACCACCCAAACTCAATATCCTGAAGCCCTAAGCCTAAGACTTCAAAACGAGACAGTGTTTGGAAACAGGGCTTGAAAGAGGTGATTAAGTTAAAATGAGGCTATTACTGTAGGTTCTGAACCAATCTGACCAGTGTGTCCTTCCAAGAAGAGATTAGGTCATACAGAGAGAGACACTTTGGGTGCATGCACAGAGAGACAGCCACGTGAAGAGGAAAGCAAAGAGGAAACTAGCCCTGCCAGCACCTTGACCTTGGACTCCCAGCTTTCAGAACTGAGAAAATAAGTTTGTGTTGTTTAAGCTGCCCAGTCATGGTGTCCTATCTAATAAAAGAGTAACATGCAAATGTGACTGTACCTTGGCTCCTGATTGGCTATGTTACCAGCCAATCAGGAGCAGGGGGCGTGACTGGGGCGTGGCCATGGCTTGCCTGGACGCCAGTGAACACTTCCCTTCACCAACGCTTCGCTTCACTCCGGTGGCTCGAGTGCTTCACGCCTGTGGGGAATGCTTCACTTCACACCAGCGCAGACTGGGAATGAAGCACTTCATGCCAGCGCCAGCTGGGATCACTTCGCTTCACGCTGGTGGAGGCGGGGAATGAAGCAGGGACCATGCCTCTGCACAGGGTGTTTTTGAGGGCCTAGCGAGCCAGCGAGCCAGAGAGGCTCGGTCCTTGAGGCGTCCATGGTGCGGGGAGGGCTGGGCCAGGACACCACCATACTTTCAAAGAAAGTTGTTTCCCACTTAAATATCCTCTGATGAGTATCTTTAAAAAAGAAGTAAATATTCAGCCATTGTCACACCTTGAAAAGTTAAGGTAATTCCTTAGTATCACCTAATATCTACTGTACGTTCAAATGTCTTTGTTTCAAAGATGCCTTTTACTGTTGGTTTGTCCCCTCCGGAGGCTCCCCAAGGTCTTATTTCAGCCCTGATGTTGGGCTGCTTCCCCGACCATAAGTTCCCAACGCACTTCCAGCCAGAGTTAAAGGGGGCTTCTGTTTTTAAGGCATCGCCATATCCAGTGCCTGCCAGGCCTCTGTGAAAGCACTACTCCTTAGGTCCGGGGTGCTGGGAGCTGAAGCAGAGAGGCTGTGAGGCCCAGCTCACCCAGGATGCTATCCCCCATCACCCCCTCCCAATTATCCTGGCCCAGGCTTCCCTACACATACCTGCTTGCTGAGAGCGTGAGGTGGTTGTGGCAGCTGGATGGGAGGCCAGCGGGGGATGTGGCCACAGCACAAGGGAAGGGAGGCCTACACGCTCCCCCAATCCAGAGGGGCTTGACAGGGGACCACAGGCCATGCCCCCCACCTGGCAGGGCTTGACAGGAATCCTCAAGGTGTGCTTCCTGCCCTGGTGCTGGGCTAGGGTACCTCAGGCTGCTCCCCCCACCTCAGCTCTAGGCTGGGGGACCTCAGGCCATGCCTCCCAACTGGTGTGGCTTGACAGGGGACTACAGGCCACACTCCCAACCTGGCAGGGCTTGACAGGGGACCTCAAGGTACACTTCCCATCCTGGTGTTGGGTTAGGGGACCTCAGACTGTTCTCTCCACCTGGCAGGGCTTGACAGGGGACCTCAAGCTGTGCCCCCACCTGGCAGGGCTTGACAGGGGACCTCAAGCCGCACCCCACCCTGGCACTAGGCTGGGGGACCTCAGACCATACCCTCCGCCCCAGCACCAGGCCAGGGATCCTGAGACTGTGCCCCTCCTGCCTGGCTGGGTTTGACAGGAGACCTCAGGCTGTGTCTCCCACCCACCGGGGCTTCACAGGGGACCTGAGCCTGCGCCCCCGTGCCAGTGAGTATTGATGGGGGACCTGAGGCTGTGCCTTCCTGCCGGTGTTGGGCTGGGGAACTTGAGGCTATGCTCCTCTGGCTGGTGGGGCTTTACGGGGGACCTCAGGCCATGCCCCCCATCCTGGTGCTGGGCCAAGGGACCTGAGGACACACCCTGCCCTGGGTGACTTGACAAGAGTGGGACTGGTGGGGTCTGAATCTATCCCAATGTGTGTAGGGGGTGAGGCTAGGTCTGGGTCTCATGTGATTTTGAGGCACATGTGAGTGAGTGGGGACTTGACTCTGGGCCCCATGGTGTGCCCCAGACTCTGACAGGAGGAAGGTTTTCATATACATTTTACTAATTTTCTTTAGTCTCTGATACTTCTATTGTAGAGAAAGAGCAAATAGCAATATTAAATTATTTCCTCTAATTAATACCCTTTTAATTTGCATGAATTTCATGCACCGGGCCACTAGTTATGTTATAATGACCCTAGTAGCCAAACACACCCACCCACTGGTCGCACCTCACCACTTCCTGATTTTTTTCATAATCAGAGTGAGCTCTTTCCCAGGACATGAATTATGATGTAAGCTCATCCTTTTCCGTTTCTCTTCAATTAAATCAATAAGGAAGTTTCAATTGCTACTTCTACATCTTCTAGTTTTATCATGGTAGAGGACATTTGTTATTCAGCAATTTTTCACACTTTATTCAACCTGCTCGCCCCCTACCCTACTCAATGTAGGAATATAGATCTTCACTCCATGAGGTCGAGCTTGGTCCTTTAATTTGCATTGGCCAATAGAATGTTAATAAGAATGACACAGCAGGTTTTGCAGGTGCCTATGTGTTTTGGCTTGATTTTTGGTGCTTCTGCCATTCATCATGAGAGGAATAGCTCTGGAGTATTGCTGGCCCCAGAATGAAAGGCTCAGAGAGTAAACATAACCTCAACCCATATCTTGAAGCTGAGCCTCTCAGACAACCTGCAGATATGTGAGAAAGAAGTGTGTGTTGGTTTAAGCCACTGAGGCGTGAAAATTGTTTGTTATGCAACATCATTATAACTAAAAGGAACTTACGCAAGCTCAATTCTCCTTTTTAACAAAAAGACCAAGACTAACCTCAAATACTTATCAGGCAACCATATCCAAATGAGATTTTAAAACGCTATCAATTAGTACTTTCATTAAATGCATTTTTAGTTTTTTTTTCTGTTGTGGCAATTAAAATTAATTTTTAAATTATAGTAGTGGTACAGTTTCATTAGGATGATTAATATTTTGTTTTTTAATTTAATGTTTCAGAGAATCAATGTAAAGACAAATACTGAGTAAATAAGACTATAGGCAACAATTGGTTATAGAAAAAAAAAGAGAAAAGAAAATGAAGGTGAAGCATAGATGACTGAAATTTGAGAAACTAGAGTCAGTATGGGACAAAATTACAGAAGAGAAGGGAAGGATGGGGCCAAAATGAAAACCCAAAAGAAAAGGCAAGTAGTGTCATTTTTACTTAAAAGGAAATAGTCAAGGATAGAAGAAAAAGGAAGCTGACTTTCAGAGTTGAAGGCTATGAGTTTGGGTTCTGGTTGTTACTCCAGAAGAGTGCCTTTGTAATAGTGAGGAATTGTAATCCCGCCACCATTATGTTGGCTTTGTTTCTGTGAATGCTGACTCTGACTGATATGGAGCTTGTAGATAGACAGCATCCTATATAATAAAAGAGAAACATGCAAATTTGACCGTACCTTAGCTCCTGATTGGCTATTCTATCAGCCAGTCAGGAGCGGGGGCAGGGCCAAGTGGCACGAGCGCCGGGCCCCAGGGTTGGAGATGAAACGATGGTGGCGGCGAGCGCCCAGCACCCCAGGCGCTGTGAGGGGAAGCTGCCGCAGCAGCAGCGGTGGCGGCAGTGGCGGCAGGGAGCGCCCAGCCCCTGGGACCGGGTGGTCACAGGCAGCTGGGGCTGAGCTGAGCAGGGTGATGGCTGGTTGCTCTGGTGAGGCTTTAGGCCTTGGGCAGGCTGGGGGTGAGCCATCAGTTGAACATCCCCTGAGGGCTCCCAGTATGTGAGAGGGGGCAGGTTGGGTTGAGGGATCACCCACCCTCAGTGCGCAAATTTTGTGCACTGGGCCCCTAGTGTTTGTATAAGAATCCTAGGAATTAACTTCAGAAGACACAGACTCCAACCCCTAGTTCTCCCAGTTCCAGGAGATTTACTGACCTTTGACCAAAGAACCAGGATGATGTAGAACTAGGATAACAAAGAAGACCAGATGACACAGCAGACCATCACTTGACCAGTTTCAAGGTTCTTATCAGAATAGACCATGCTGGCTAGAACATGAAGAACTTTTCAACCTTCTCCCCTTTATTTATTTGTTCTGCTTTCCCTCTCCCTCTAATAAAAACCTCTGCCTGCACTGAGGTAGGAAGATGGACTTTGGATCAGAGTCCCCAACCTTCTCAGGTAGCCAACACTTGAATAAACCTCTTTCCTTTTTCACCAGCAGCTGTCTTAAGAGTTTGGCTTTCATGGTGGCAGGCAGCCCAACCTTGGTTTTGATTACACCCTGCTCAATCTGAACATCAGTTTCCTCATCTGGGAAATGAGTGTGATCCAACATCATCATTACTGAGACTTTGGGTTCTTCTCTCCTGATAGAAAAGAATTTAGACCAGGAACACTGATAAAAGCAAAGGCAGATTTATTGGGGCTTTTCATCAGGCAAAACCACTGTGTCAGGGCCTCAGGTTCTACACCCCAAATGTGAGGCTTAAGAGTTTTTATTCCTCGGAATACAGAAGTTTCTGGGGTTAACCAGTCAGGGTGTAGGTTGGCTAGTTCCTTTTTTAGGAATGCTTAGGTCCCACTGAAGTCCTGGTACCAGTTAGTAAAGCAAAACATTCTGGGATTGCGCAACACTTATTGCGGGATGCAGAAAGGGACTTTCCGGACAGGTATTGAGTTTGTCTCTGGAGTCTTGGCTTGGCTTTAAATTTGACAAACAAACTTAAAAGAAGTCAGGCGAGTTCCAGGACCATTGTTTATAGCTACCTGTTGATAAACTGCCATGGAGTAACGTTTGGAAACATTTTATTCTACCTGCTTTGTCATTACAGGGATGTAAGTAGTGATTGGTAGAGATTCTGTCTGTGGAAGCAGCTCTCAGGGTTCAGGTAGACAACTAGAAAGAGATTAATGTTTGACAGGTGTGAGTGAGAAGGCCAGAAATGGGGCTAAAAGAATGAACGCTTCACTGTAGCTGGTTTGGCTCAGTGGAAAGAGGGTACACAATACTAAGGCCTGCGTACTGAAGGGTTCTGGGTTCCATCCTGGTCAATAGTCCCCTTCAATTTGGTTATTATAGTGACTCCTGAGGCCCTTCTCCCTCATTGTCCTCCTATTCCTTCTGGGCTTTCTTCCTTATTTATTTTGTAAATATAGATCTTCTTGGCTACTTCCAGTTTTCTTGTCTTATGGGAATATACCTGTTCTGCTTCCTTGTCTTACGTAAATGCAACTGTTGCTACTCCCTTGTCTTATGGAAATGTAACTGCACATGGCTTCCTTTTGTTATGGAACTGTACCTTCTCCCAATCTGTAGCCTTGATCCCAATTCTAAAAATTCCCCAAACCTGCCTATGTTCCGCTAAAATTCCGGATTTCAGTATGAGAGAGCAATAGGTCATCCACAAAAATTAGCTCTACCCCTCCCATAAGCCAGCTGCTTATATTGGGTAGAAGGACAAAGATTACATGGGAAAGTGAAAATGGCAATCATGGGAAAGTCAAGGTTACAGGCAATGTGGGCCTGGTGTTGTGATGTACCCCCATCTTACAAAGGATGCCTCGAAAGTCGAATTATGGAGTCATTTATTAAAAGCCGGTGGCATACAAGGTCTGGAGCAAAAGCGCTCCAGACTTCACAGCCCTGAACAGCTCAACATGTCTGGCTTATATTGGCAGACTACCACAAAAGTATTGATTGCGTCTTTGGGTCTGGAACAAGGAACCTGCTTTGCGAAAAAGCATTTTTACAGAAGTAAAAATTGAGCAAGTTAGTATCTAAGAATCACTAAATCAACATTATCTGGGACCACCTGGGCAATTTAGAATAATTGTGCTGTCCAAATTCTGGGATCACTGAGTCAACAGGAATGCACTATCTGTAGCTACTGAGGCAATTTAGAGTATGTTCTGATTCCCGGATCACTGAGTCAATTGAAAATCAGTTATCTGTAGCTACTGAGACAATTGGGATAATTGTCCTGTCCTGGTTCCCAGAGGAATGTGCTTCGATGACCAGTGAGATCACAATCAATGGCATACTCCATCATCGATGGAGTATTTGGATAGTTCAGAAAGTCAAAATAGCTTTCTATTGCTTTAGCAAACAAATAAGTACAAAATCCAAACAGCAGTTTCTACCTGAGATGATTGCTACCATACTTCACTGGGAAGTAGAAGAGGGGAAGTGCGTCTGGGTACCTGCAAGACCAGAGTACAGGCAATAGGGGCTGGGGTCCCAAAGGGCAGGCAAAGGCAGACCTCCGGGAGAGAATGATAGACAGTTCTCAGAAAAGGAAGATGGACTGCATTCTGATGTTAGCGCCCATGTGTCAGGGTGTACAATTTTCAACCAGGTCAGAATGTGCTTTCTCTGATCAGAACAGAACAATCATGATTAACAGAGCATGATTAACATTTCTTATAACTATAGCTAATTCCCACTATTCCATTTCTTCCCCTAAAAAAAGAGCGGGGGCATTTATAGACACTAGGACCACCAGTTGGATGGACTTGTTACCAAGCAAGGGCAAACTGTCCAATGTGAATAAAAGCCAATACCATGGCACCAGCTTTTGAGAAAAGAAAAAAGCTTTATTGTGAAGTTGATGAGCAAGGAGTTCAGTCTCCCCGATCCAGGTTTTGGAGCATGGGTTTAAGAGGTCAGCACAGGAACTGCCTGGACAGTGACCTCTGAAAGTGTTCTGGTATTCAGGTTCTGATCATGTCGGGTCCTTTGGCTCCATGGCTGGGGGGGGAGGGGGAGAAGGGGGTAGAGGATGGAAATAGGGGATGAGAGGTAGGGGAGTGGGTAAAAGTGGAAATTTGGTTTGAGGAGTAACTTGCAACTTTTTTCCCCCTTTGCTGGATGACTTTTAGTTTTGTTCTATTGTCTCTGAAAAACAACTTAGTATCTTGTAAGAAACAGGATAGGACAAGTCAGAACTGGTTCTATGGTTACAGAGTCATGACTTTTTTGGTCATTCTTTTTATCTACTGATGAATACTGTTCCATTTCTCATGTCCCTTTGAAGCATAGTAATGATATCTCCTTTGGGAAAACTGATGTTTGAAACTGCTGTTTTGAAGTTCTCTGCTATTTTATTATTATTATTTTTTTTACCATGGCTTGTTCTTTATTGGACACTTTGTAGATGTCATGCAGGTCTAAAAGTTACACTTTTAAATAATTATTTAAAAACTGATCAGGAATAAGGCCCTGATCCAGAGCTCCAAACCAAAAGCAGAAAGGAATGGGGGCAGTGGGCTGAGTTATATTTCTCCAACTTCACCAAAACCCAGAAAACCAGGATCCTAAGCTCCTTCACAAGCCAAGAGTGTGGGCTCTTGGGCTAACCCTCAGGTACCTTTCGCTACATCACGCAGGGTCAGGAACCAGCAAGGGGCTGGCAGGAACAGCCGCTGAGTACAGACATGGTAAAAAATAACAGGAAGGACAGAAAACGAACAGGTACTGTCCAACTGTAGATAGGATCACAGAGTGTAGCTAAGGCAGATGGGAAGGACCTGGGACTTGGTATTGCAGCAATGCAGGAGTGCGGCCCCAGGGGCCTGGCCCATCTGGTCGGGGTAGGGCTCACACATTGTGGGTCCTCCTGCTAAGCTGGGGCTCTTCACCTACCAGCTTGGACTTGAGGTGCTCCTTGTAGGCCAGGATGTCTCCAGGCCACTTGGTGATTGTCTGCTTCTCACAGACCCAAATTTCTTGTGCTATCTGCTGAATAAGTCTGAAATCATGGCTGACCAGCATCATACCACCCTCAAACTCATTGATGGCATCAGCCAGGGCATCAATGGTCTCAATATCCAGGTGATTGGTGGGCTCGTCCTAGAAGAGCATATGGGGGTTCTGCCAGGCCAGCCACGCCAGACACACCCGGCACTTCTGCCCATCAGACAGGTTCTGGATTGGGCTCACCTGCTGTTTCCCAGTGAGACCATATCGCCCAATGATCTTCCTAATTTCTTCCTTCTCCTTGATCTCTGGATAGCACTTCATCATGTACTCCAAAGGGGAGAGGTCCAAGTCCAGCTGCTCTTGTAAATGCTGATGGTATTGCCCTATCTTGACATGAGAATGTTTTCAGATCATCCCGTCTGTGGGCAATAGCTCTCCAGTTAACAGCTTCAAAAGAGTTGACCTCACTGCTCCATTGGGCCCTACCAGAGCCACTCGTGTATCAAGGTCAATACCAAATTCTAGATTGTTGTAGAAGCAAAGCCCATCTTTTGTATACTTGAAGCTCACATTCTGCACCATAATGACGGGTGGAGGGATCTTGCCACATGGTGGAAAATAAAATGACAATGTCTTGTCGCTCACGACCCTCTCTGTCAGTCCTGATGCCATCATTTTCTGTAGTGTCTTCTCCTTGCTCTGGGCCTGCCGTGCCAGTTTAACACTGCCATGACCAAACCTAGCAATGTAGTTCTTCATATGTGCAATCTGATCTTGCTCCCAGTGAAACCTCTTCATCTGGTTCTCCCCCAGCTCCAGCCGTGTCTTCACATACTGGTCATAATTACACGTATAATACTTCAGTTTCTTGTTGTGCATGTGAATGATGTTGGTACAGACGCCATTCAGAAAGTCCTGGGAATGGGAGATGAGGACCAGGATGCGCTTAAAAGTCTTTAGCTCCTCTTCCAACCACATACAAGCATCGAGGTCCAGGTGGTTGGTGGGCTCGTCCAGAAGCAGCATGAAGGGCCGGATGAAGAGAGCTCTGGCAAGGGCAACCCTCATCCTCCAGCCTCCACTGAAGTCTTTTAGTTTCTTGCGTTGCGTGGCAGGTGTGAAACCCAGTCTGTGCAAGATCCATGAAGCTCTCATCTCTGCCTTGTCAGCATCCAGCTCTTCCAGACGCTCATAGAGCTCCATGAGCTTCTCATACTCCGCATCCTCATGAGCCAGCCGCTCAGCCTCCTCCTCCAGCATGGCCCGCTCTGTATCGACTTCCATCACACACTTCAGGGGTGTCTTGTCACTAGGGGCATCTCCCGAGTCAGATGGTAGATGTCGATGTGCTCAGAGATGGGCACTTCACGTTTCCCAATAGCAGAGAGCAGCATGGACTTGCCAATTCCATTTAAGCCAATGAGGCCATAACGACGGCCTGAGTTTAATTCCAGTTTGGTGTCACTGAGCAGCTCTTGACCATGAAAAGTGAGGGAGAGGTTGATAATGTGGATGTCAGTACTGTTGGGGTGAGAGGCAAGGACACCAGTGACAGCTAGAGCAGCAGGGTTCTTCATCTCAAAGTCCTCCAGCTCCTTGGACAGCAAGTCCACTTCTGTGGTCTCTTGGCCATTGACCCCCTCGTTTTTCTCCTCTGCCACCTGTGGTTCTGTGACAGCATCCCGTTTTCTTCATGTCCCTTTCTGGGCTGCTGTCGTGCTTTGGCAGCTCCCTTCTTTTTCGCTGCCTTCTTTTTGGCCAGGTCGGAGGGCATGGTGATGAACTACAGGGGTAAGTTACTGTTCTTTCGGGGAGCTGGGCCTCGCTGCTCGGCCTCTCTGACGTTCTCTGCTATTTCTTGTTAGTCTCTTGTTCCATAAGTCAACTCTGTTATTTTTAGATGGTCCCTTATTCTGTAAAAATAACTTTTTTTTAACTTAAATAATAGAAAAGATAACTTAACTGTCTGACCTTGCAAGCTAGCCATCTAAAGGGGCTGATATGCTGATACTGATAACAATCCCCATATTCTCATGTCAAGTGTTTGCTCATTATGTATCTAAAGTTACAGGTGTCTGTATAGATAAGATATGTACTCAAGGTTACAAGTTGTTGTATAGATATGACAGATGTTTGTTTGATATGATATATACCCAAGGTTACAAGCTGTCTACAAAAATAACTTACACAAAGACCTAGAAGGATATAAAAAGGGAATACTCCTTCCTGTGTTTGTTTAGAATTTGTCAGAGATATTCTGCTCTGACCCCGCACACAATAAATTACTCCTAATTAATTGGCTTGTTAAGGCATCTTTTATCTAGCTCGTTGATTGACAATACCACATTTGGAGGTGCCGGCGAGATAAGAGACAAGTGTCTATCGGCAGGCACCTGGTCTCAGATGCTCGGGATGCATGGCCTTCTCTGCTTGGCTGCCAGACCCTGAGGATCTCTAGGGAGAGGTACCACCTAATGAAGTTTCAGGGCCCCAGAGATGCTTCTTGGTGGTCGTAACAGCCAGACAAGGGACACCTGACATGCCCCTGCATTCTTTTGGAGTCAGTGGAAAAAGTCTCTGGAGGTAAGGAAATTCAAATTCAATTAAGGAATTTTGAGTTCACTTTTCTGTTTGTTCGCGTGGGACTAGTCATTTTGCTATTGAGAGGAGGACTGGATGCAGTCTTAACTTCTCTTGTAGGTTCTCACCAAGACGTTGGTTGAGAACATTGTCTTGGGGCGTGGGTGCCAGCAGCACCCTTACATCCATTGGGGGAGTTAGGAAATGTTTTGGTTATCTGTTTAACCCCCAAGTGTTTGGGAGAGTTGGGCAGTTTTTGGTTATCTGCTTAACTCCCAAGAGTGCTTGTCTGCTGAAAAAGTGTGAGTGCGGAAGTTTGTCTGTCTGTCTCAGCATAATTATCTGTTCATTAACTAGTCTATAAATATAAGTGTGAGAGCCTGCATAAAAATGAAAGCCACTTTGTGTTATTCTGTACTTCATCTGGCTAAAACTTTTGATTTATTTAAGGCTGAGTGCTCTGACGGACTGTAAAAATCCCCAAGCAGCTGCTGGGATTTCTTTCTCAGGATTTTTTTTGCTCTCTGTCTCTTAGCTAATAAAATTTCTGTTTATGTTTGTATAGTAGGGGCTTTGGTTTGCTCTTCCCTGATTTGTGATTTTGCTGTATTAGGTTAAAATTTTGGAATTCTGGGCTTGATTTAAAGGTATAAATTTGTGAAGGATATAGCCCAGAGAAGATTAAAATGAAGGCTGACTAGGTTCCAAGATTGCTTATAAGAAAAAGCAAGAGAAAAATCTTTCCAATGAACTATTTGCAACAAGTAGTAAAAAGCTATAAAAATTTCAAGGAACAAAGAACATGTTATTTACAACTAGGGGCCCAGTGCACAAAATTCGTGCACTGGGGGTGGGTGGTCCCTCAACCCAACCTCCCCCTTCTCACATACTGGGAGCCCTCAGAGGATGTCCAACTGATGGCTCACCCCCAGCCTACCCAAGGCCTAAAGCCTCACCAGAGCAACCAGCCATCACCCTGCTCAGCTCAGCCCCAGCTGACTGCGACCACCCGGTCCCAGGGGCTGGGCACTCTCTGCCGCCGCTGCCGCCACCGCTGCTGCTGCGGCAGCTTCCCCTCACAGCGCCTGGGGGGCTGGGCGCTCGCCTCTGGGGAGGCTTTAGGCCTTGGGCACCTAGCCATCACCCTGCTCAGCTCAGCCTGGGGGCTGGCTGCTCACCACCACTTCTGCTCACAGTGCCTGGGAGCCGGGCCCTCCCTGCCACCACCACCACCACCACCGATGCTGCTGCCACTTCCCCTCACAGCGCCTGGGGGCTGGGCACTCACCGCCACTGCTGTTTCATTTCCACCCCTGGTCAGGGCGCTCATGCCACTTGGCGCCCCCCTCCCCTTCTGATTGGCTGGCAGCATAGCCAATCAGGAGTGAAGGTATGGTCAAACTTGCATGTTTCTCTTTTATTATATAGGATTTTCTTATATCCTCTGGCTGATAGAAATTTCCAAGGGCAAAAAGAGAGGCAGGACTTGCTAAACTCGGTAGGGTGGAGAGATTTACAGGGCCCTTCCCATGCCTGTGACATCATAGTTCTGCAATGGTTAGCTGAGGTGGAACTAAGACTTATGGGGTTAAGATTAATATACTTTCTCATGGCTTGTGTAAGATGAAAGAGAAAGACTGCCAGATTTTTATGACTTTCCTCAGTGATTTCTGCTAACTGCTCATAATTAATTGCTTTGTGGGCTGCCTTTTTCAACTCTTCTAGCAAGGGTTGAAACTGAGACTTGTGACCTGCTGCCCTTCCTTGTAAATTTATAGTGGGTCTCTGTCAGGGACAGCACCCCCTCTGACTAGAAGGGAGCTGCCAGAGGAGGGTATTTGCATGGCCCTGGGCATGAAGCCATATTTGGCACCAGTAATCTCCCAAAGGGGACATTTTGGGGTTGGTGCTGAAGTGGGGGAGGAAGAGAGCCAAAAACTGTTCCAAAGCATGTGTGACATGGGGTAGTAGCCATGGGATTCACTGGTTAGAGTGGTAGGCTCTTAGCCTGCTGAGATAGAGGAGCCCTGGGCTGGGGGACAGAGGGATGATTGGAGAGATCAAAAGTAGTAAAGAAGGAGGAAGATTTGAGATCCTTTGAGGGCTTAGAGTAAAGAAGGAAAAATCTAAAAGGAAAAGCAACTGTTACAGAGAGAAGAATGTGTTCTTAAGTGTAAAAAGCCTGGACATACAGGACCTCACACCACTTGCCTTGTTTCCCCTACTAAGGACAGAATAAATGGTTAATGCAGAAAGTGGGGGTGGGGGGAACATCGGTGGGGAGAGCAGGGAGAGATAAGTTTTTGTTGATTTTTGCTGGCTAGTTTCTTCAAGGACACAAGCATTCTGCAAAGCACTATAAATCTTTCTCTGCCCCATTTTATTCCCTTTAACCCTTCTAATACACATAGAGAAAATCTCATTGTCAGCCAGATTAAAAAGTTCCTATCTCTGAGCCTGGCAGGGCATTGTTACTGAGTAGGTGCTTTTTGGACTTCGTGGAAATGTTCAGCAAGAAAACTTTAAAATATAATATTTTGTTGGCCTTACTAGCAAAGAATTAATTCTATAGTCAAGACCAAATCTCAAGGTTATTAAGGTACATTTTCTTGAGCAAAAAATATATTTATTTATTTTAAATTTATTTTTATTTTTTATCTTTATTGTTCAGTTTATTAATTACATTGTTCCCCAACCCCCCTTTTTAAAATCATTTTCCACAACATTATACATTTATTCTGCTTCACACAGGATAACTAATTCTAATGAATTCTCAACAATACATCTTGAATAACATGTTGCTGAAAAAATTAAGTTAAAATGCACTATGTAATAGTGAAGACATAAAGTGCAGCTGCCAATTTAATACATGAAACAATGCTGAATCAGTAGTGTTGGGAACTAGAAAGTGATACAATTTGCCCATCTTTGGTCAGTCCTGGAGTAGTATGCAGGCTGAATGACACAGAAACTAAAAAGGCTAAAATACTGAGGACCAAACTGGGCCGCTCTAGAGTCAGTTTTACAATGAAGTGCTCAACAGCAATCTGCCATATTCCATCCCCCCCACACCATCACTGTAGTACTTATCATCTGATCAGAACTCCTCCACTATCCAGCCTCCCAGACAAATGGAATCACAGCCAGGAAGAAGTGCTGTGTCACTGATGTGCTTTCCTATCCACACTTGATTCGGTGGCAAGGGTTCTCTGGAGAAGTATACTTCTGACACGTCTACTTGTCAGAACACTGTCGGCATGTCCTTGGGGGTGCACAGAGGAGAGGTTACTTGCCAGAGGACATGGTACCAGACAATGGTTGTCTTCTTTAGAAACAGTCCTCTCCGAAACAAAAGTATTGTTTGTGCTGTGTGAACAGGACCACCTTGTCAGGAACAAACTTCAATTCTTAAAGGGATCATACTAAAATTAACTTGTGGTTAACTCCCTTAGCAATGCTAGTCTCAGACTATTCCCATTCCTAGTTTAGAGGCAGCTATGGAATATACACAGCCTCCCCTGAACCTTGGCTCCCAGCGTAACCAATAGCAGTCTCTAGTCTAATTCTTCCAAGACTAACCACTCACTCACATGGTCACTCACTGTCATAAAGAGAATGGTTAGAGGAACCTGGGTTTTCTAAAATTTATACCTGGCATGAGGAGTTGGTCCATTAACTATGTGCCATGACTAATTCCTTTTATGTAGGCTCAAATATATGTGCCACAGCTACACTGTGGTTACACACCAGTGAAGAAACTTTAAATCAAACAGACTTTGCAGTCATTTGGCTAGGGCAAACATCTTTAACCCTTCCTCCTACTCTCCGTTCCTATCTTAGAAGACTAACCATCTATCTTTACTGAACAAGGTGCTGGGGTAGGGGCAGTGCACTATCATCAAAAGGCATCCTTGATGTTCTTGAGCTGGCGCACAGCCAGGTCAACAGGGAGGCTGAACTTGAGGCTGCTGAGGCGACTGAGCAGGTTGAGGGCATTCTCAAAGCCTGTGTGTGCCATGTAGCTCCAGGGCTGGTAGTGGCGCTCGATGAGTGATGCCGACTTGCAGGTAAGGTTCACCCAGGACACGAGACGCTGCTCATTCAGTGCCATGCACACCAGGGCCTTCAACTCTGAGTCTGCACTGCGTTTAAAAGGGTCATGCTCTGTCAGCACCATATGGATGGCTGTCAGCAGACTCTGTTTGGGAGTCATAGCAGTGCCTCCCATAACAGGCAGGGCAAAGGACTGGGAGAGCTTCCGGGCTGTGTTCCCCCTTTTTTAATCCCTATAGCTCCCCTCCACCCTGTACCCATCCCACCCTCCGCCTTCACCTCCCCGGCCTCAACTGTCCTCTCCCATTGTTGCATGATTTTTGTCTAGTTTCTTGCTGCATCAGGAGTGACTGCTGCTGCTGCCGCTTCCCCTCACAGCACCCAGGGGCTGGGCACTCCCACACCCCTTTTCTCCCCAAGAATTGTCAGTCCATTCCCTCTTTATGCCCATGATTCTGTTATATTCACCAGTTTATTCTGTTCATCAGATTATTAATTCACTTGATTTTTAGGTTCATTTGTTGATAGATGTGTATTTGTTGTTCATAATTTATATTTTTACCTTTTTCTTCTTCCTCTTCTTAAAGAATATCTTTCAGCATTTCATATAATATTGGTTTGGTGGTGATGAACTCCTTTAGCTTTTTCTTATCTGCGAAGCACTTTATCTGATCTTCAATTCTGAATGATAGCTTTGCTGAATAGGGTAATCTTGGTTGTAGATTCTTGCTATTCATTGCTTTGAATATTTCTTTTTTTAAAAAAATATATTTTTATTGATTTTTTACAGAGCAGAAGGGAGAGGGATAGAAAGTCAGAAACATCAATGAGCGAGAGACATTGATCAGCTGCCTCTTGCACACCCCCTACTGGGGATGTTCCCGCAGCCAAGGTACATGCCCTTGCCGGAATTGAACCCGGGACCCTTCAGTCCGCAGTCTGACGCTCTATCCACTGAGCAAAACCGGTCTCGGCATGAATATTTCTTGCCACTCCTGTCTGGCCTGCATCGTTTCTGTTGAGAAATCTGCTGACAATCATATGGGTGCTTCCTTATAGGTAACTAACTGTTTTTCTCTTGCTGCTTTTAATATTCTCTCTTTATATTTGCTCTTGGCATTTTAATTATGATGTGTCTTGGTGTGGTCCTCTTTAGATTCCTATATTTTTGGGGTTTTGTATACTTCTTGGGCTTTTAAGTCAGTTTCTTTCACCAGGTGGGAGAAGTTTCAGTCACTATTTCTTCAAGTAGAATTTCATTACCTTGCTCTCTCTCTTTTTCTGGCACCCTCATAATTCGAATGTTGGCATGCTTGAGGTTGTCCCAGAGGCCCCTTACACTATCTTCAATTATCTGGATTCTTTTGTTTCTTGCTTTTCCAGCTGAGTGGATTTTGCTTCTTTGTATTTCAAATCTTTGACTTGGTTCTTGTGGCCCTCTGGACTGCTTTTAGGACTTTGTGTAATGTTTTTTATTTCAGTCAGTGTATGCTTGATTTCTAGTTGGTCCTTTTTCATATCCTTGAGGGTCTTGTTCACATCTCAGAGGTCTTGTTCATTTCCTTGTAGGTCTCATTCATTTCCTTGTAGGCCTCATTCATTTCCTCGTAGGTCTTGTTCATTTCCTCGTAGGTCTTGTTCATTTCCTTGTAGTTCTCATTAAGTTCATCGGCCTTTTCTAGGAGCCTCTTGAAAAACCTTATAACCATGGTTTTGAACTCTATGTCTTGTTGTCTTTTTTCCTCCATTTCTTTCACACCTGATTTCTTTCCATTTCTCTGCATTGTGGCTGCTTTCCTGAGTTGGTCAATTAGCTTTGTGTGGTAGATGTCCTCTAATGGACAGTGTCTCAGCCTCCCCAGTTACCTGAGGTGGGTACTCTTACTGCAATCCTTTATGGGTTGTACAGTATTTTTGAATTTAAGCCCAGCTTGTTGTTGTTAACCCTAGGAAGGTTTGACCTCCAGGCCAATTGGCTGTGAAGGGAAACTGTGTCCAGGTTGGATGGGCGGAGTCTCTGAGCTGAGCAGGCAGCGTCAGCGTCAGCTACACCCTATGTGGCGCGCGGGTTTCTGTGCCAGGTGGTAATGGCTGCAGGCACCTCCAAGAGACAGCCGCTGCTGGTCTCCACCCATTGCCAGACAACTCTGCCTCTCCCCAAATGAGTCTGCACACCCAAAGTCTCACTCAGGGTTGTAAATCAAAGCAGTCCGGTGGTCTTCCGAACCAGGGAGCAAGTCGCGCATCTGTGCTGTCACGCACTTTACTCGCAAACTGCTGTTCCAAGCTACGCGCACTCTCCTCAAACTTGGAGACCTCTGCTGCGCCTGGCTTTTAGGGTGCATACCCCGGACCTCGGACCTCACCTGGCACTGAGGAATCTGTGCAGTGGGACGTCTCTGCCCTCCCCATTGGAGAAATCCAGCCAGGGTTGCTGCTGCCAGCCCTACAGCCCGCACGCGCACCCACGGCTCCAAACCTCTCTCAGGGTGTTTCTTCAAGTCTGCGCTCTGCCGCTCTTCTGAGTCTCAGTGTCCCACCTTTACTTTTATTTGTGGAATTTTCACTCAGCCAGCTTTCTGGTGATTCTGGATGATGTTTGTTTTGTTGTTATGTTGTAGTTTTGGAATTTTTGTGCGGGGCAGCACAACAGGTGTTTACCCATGCCACCATCTTGGTTCCTCCCTCGCAAAAAATATATTTAAAGTGTATTCATGAATATTAATCTAAGAAATGCTGACTGTTTACGTTTTGGTAATCATTGAAGAATTAAAGTTTCTAAGAATAAAGAATCTAATACATTTTAAAGGGAAAAGAAAAATATTAAAATACAAATACTTAATAGGAGATCTAAGGCATAGTTATGCATTTTTGAAAAACATAGAAAGAAGGTTGGAAGGCTAATTTCAAAGTGTGAAGTTTATAAAGGTTATGTATGTAATTGTTGTGGTGTACCCCCATCTAATAGAGGACGCCTCAAAAAAGTCAAATTATGGAGTCATTTATTAAAAGCCAGTGGCATATGAGGTCTGGAGCAAAAGTGCTCCAGACTTTGCAGAGCCAAATAGCTCAACACAACTGGCTTATATTGGCAGATTATCACAAAGGTATTGCTTACATATTTGGGTCTGGAATGAGGAACCTGCTTTGCAAAAAAAGTGTTTTTACAGAAGCAAAAATAGAGCAAGTTAGTATCTAAGAATCACTAAATCAACAGAAACACATTATCTGGGGCCACCTGGGCAATTTAGAATAATTGTGCTGCCTGGAATTTGGGATCACTGAATCAACAGGAATGCACTATCAGTAGCTACTTGAGGCAATTTAGGGTATGTTCTGATTCTGAGACCACTGAGTCCACTGAAACTCAGTTATCTGTAGCTACTGAGACAATTTAGGATAATTGTCCTGTCCTGGTTCCCAGAGGAATGTGCTTCGATGACCAGTGAAATCACAATCATTGAGATATTCAAACCATCATCAGTGGAGTATTGGATAGCATATATAAGTTCCAGAAAATCAAAATAACTTTCTATTGTTTTAGCAAACAAATAAGTACAGAACCCAAACAGCAGTTTCTACCTGAGATGATTGCTACCATACTTCACAATAAGAAGGGTCAAAGTAAGGTTTTAGTAACAAGGAAAAAAAGCAGTCAGGACAGGGGCAGGCGTACTTGAAAACACACACACACACACACAACAACACTAAACTCCCAGGAGCCAAGTGGAGGAGAGATGGAGCTGAAGTCCGTCCTGGTGATTTAAAGCTGGTTGCTAGGCAGACCAAAGGCTCAGCCGCCGATAGCCAGGTAAAAGAAGGCAGAGAGGCTAGATCCCTGAGTAGCCTGCAGCTGATAGAAGCAGCAGCAGCAGCAGCAGCAGCAGCAGCAGCAGCAAGAAAGTGGAGGATTTCAGGCAGTGACCTGACACCCGAGCTGCTGCCCAATGAATTATGAGTGTTTTACAACACACAATAAAAAACTTAAATATTTGACTTACTGGTTAAAAATAAAAATGAAAAACAATGGCCCCTCAAGCCTGTGAAAGCAGCCAGCAAAAGAGCTAGTAAGTTTCCTGGTTGCAAATGTACTGAAAGGGTTAAGACTTCAGCAGCAGCTTCTGGTACTGCAAGGAATTGGGAGAAAAGACACTCGTTTGAGCTAGAGTACTCAGGACTTTAAATAATTTTTATTGATTTTTTACAGACAGGAAGCGAGAGGGATAGAGAGTTAGAAACATTAATGAGCAAGAAACATTGATCAGCTGCCTCCTGCACACCCCCTACTGGGATGTGCCAGCAACTAAGGTACGTGCCCTTGATCGGAATTGAACCAGGGACCCTTCAGTTCGCAGGCTGATGCTCTATTCACTGAGACAAACTGGTTAGGGCAAGAACTCAGGACTTGAAACTCTCCTGGGGAAATGAAGAAAGTTAACTCCTTAGACCAAGGGATGGGCAAGACACCTGGTTGGGGTGGGGGCTAGATGCCACATTCCTACAAGAGACCACAGGGGAGGCCATAGTCACTGAAAGGGAGAAGGACAGGTGTCATAGTAGGGCCTAAAGCCCAAGCCACCACTGCGGGAGCGCTTTGCAATGTACAAACTTGTCTCTCCCTGCAGCCCAGGTTGTGTTTAGCTTACTGCTTAGAGTCAAAGGGATGGCAAAGCAGGAGAGGGTAAAGGAAAGGCACTCTCCATAGACTGGAGAGCCTTTAGGACTTTGAGACTCTACTAGAGAGGAGGAGTCTTATTGAGGGACTGGCTGAAACCCTGCTGGGTTGGGAGGACCTGAGGCTGCATGTTGAATTCCTAGACTGCCATTTGCTGGGCAGAGGTGCAAGCCTGGTTGTATAGGGTAAAGCTGCCTGTGTGCAGCAAACAACTTTCTCCTGTGCCAGAATACATTTTAGGGAAATTGGACAGACTGTGTTTGCAGCTAGAGTGAAGAACTGATTGCCGCACACAAGCCCTGACAGTGGCTAACAGAGAACTGTGCAAGGTGACTCCCCTGCTACACTCCCAGGTGCTGGTTGTAGCACCCTGTATGGCATTAGAGCAATGTCCTATATGATGGACTTGGCTGATGCCTTCTTCTCATGAACACAGCTCCAGAGAGATAAGGACAATTTTTGTAAAAAGGTAAAAAATGGACTTTAGTCACCTCCCTGAAATGTTTGTATAACTCTACCATGTGTCATGTTTGATAGCAGAAAATTTGGCTACTTAAAGTGGCCACAGTAGCAATATTGTACTTCATTATCCTATTTAAGAAAAGAGTAATATGCAAATTGACCATACCTTCGCTACACCCACTAGCCATGCCCAACAGCCATGCCCACCAGCCAAACAGAGCTGGGGCGAGGCCGAGGCATCCATGGTCATTGGGGGCGGGGTCGAGGAGGCCCAGGCCCTGGGGATTGGGGCCAAGGTGGCCCAGGCCATGGGGGGTGGGGCCAAGGCAGCCCTAGCCATGGGGGTGGGACCGAAGAGGCCTGGGCTATGGAGGGATGGGTCCGAGGTGGCCCAGACCCTTGGGGGCAGGTCTGAGGTGGCCTGGGCCTTTGGGGAGTGGGGCTGAAGTGGCCCAGGACCTGTGGGGGTGGGGCTGAGGTGGCTTTGGCCCTGTAGGGGTGGGGCCGAGATGGCCTGTGCCATGGGGGGGGGGAGGGCTAAGTCAGCCAGGGCCCTGAGGGGGGTGGGGCTGAGGCGACCCAGCCTGGGGGGGGTGGAGTCGAAGCCCATGCTAGCCGGGTGCGAGCTGGCTGGGGTGAAGGCCTGGGCTGGGGGGAGATCATGGCTGGGAAGGAGCCAGCCATCAACCCCATTGCAGGGTGATGGTTGGGAGCCCAAGGCCCTAAGCCTTGGCCAGAGGCTTTAGGCTTTGGGTAGGCTGGGGGTGAGTGGTCAGTAGGATATCTCCTGAGGGCTCCCAGTATGTGTGAGGGGGCAGGTTGGGCTGAGGGGTCACCTACCCCCAGTGCACAAATTTCATGCACTGGGCCCATAGTGTCAATATATTATTTTAACCTTTGGTTCTCTTACAAATCTGAATACAGCTGCTACAAACTACTATAGACCTATTTAGGTCTATAGGCTTTAATAGTCTATAGGAGTAACTGGTAAATGTCCAGTTTACCACACTACGAATCATTGTTATGGCTCTATGTTAGCTGTCCTGGAAAAGGGTTATATAGGATTGAATCCCAAAAGAAGTAAAGGGTACCTAGCTGCCAAAAGAGCAGATGCCCAGGGCGGGGACTCGCCGCAGCTCCGAGGGCGGGAGGGGGCCGGGGACGGGAAGTGTGTGGTTCCTTGAATGATCTGAAAGGATTAATATTAAACAATGCCAAACAAATAGACAAAGTTGTTTGGATTGCAGAGAAATAGGTTGAACAAATATCTCAATAAATAGTTGCTTGCCTGCCAGTACAAATGTCCTATAAGAATTATGGGGGTGAGGAGAACTAAGATGGCGGCAAAGGTAAAACACCTATCTTGCCGTCATAATTAGCAATTTTAATACTACAACTTAACAAAAGAACAAACACCTTCCAGAATCACCAGAAAGCTCGCCGAGTGAAAATTCCACAAATAAAAGTGAAGATAAAACACTGTGACTCGGAGGAGCGGCGGCAAACAGCATTGAAAGATTCGCACGGAGAGAGGTTTGGAGTGCGCGCCGCGGAGAAGGCGGGCAGCTGAAAACCGGCCAGTTTTCTCGAACGGGGAGACAAAGGCGTCCCACTGGACTGATTCTCCAGCTCTGGGCGAAGTCCAGAGAACCCACTATCACACGGGGTGAAAACTGGACAGTGGGAGGGCACGCCGAAGCTCGGGTGCTGCAGGGGTCTCCCGGCTTGTGGAGAAGGTAGCTTGCGCGAACAGCTCGGTTGCGTGATGGCGCAGAGCGCACCGCGACTTGCCTCTCATTCGGAAAACCGTCAGACTGCTTTGTTTTATGACCCTGGGTGAGACATTACGCATGCAGACTCATTTTGGGAAAGTCTGAATTCCCCGGCAACCGGCAGCTGGTGGAGCTCCGCAGTGGCTCTCTCTCAGAGGTGCTGGTGGCCATTGCCCCCCGTACAGAGTCCCTGGGGCCACATAGGGCAGAGCTAACGCTGTCAGCTTGGCCCGGAGACTCCGCCCACCCAACCTGAGCACAGCTGAGCTTCACAGACAATTGGCCTGGAGGTCAACCCTCCAAGTGCTAACAACGATTAACTGAGCTTAACTTCAGCAAGACTGTGCAGCCCATATCCACCTCAGGTAACCCGGGAGGCTGAGCCACTATCCCTAGTAGGAAGTCTACCACACAAAGCTAATTGACCAACTCAGGGAAGCAGCCACCATGCAGCAACATGGAAAGAAATCAGATGTGAAAGAAATGGAGGAAAAAAAACGACTGGACATGGAATTCAGAGCCACGGTTATAGGGTTTTTTAAGAGGCTCCAACAAAAGATCGAGGCCTATAAGGAAATAAGCAAGACCACAAAGGAAATGAATGAGTCCTACAAGAAAATGAACAACACCCTCAAGGATATAAACGAGAGCTGCAAAGAAATGATCAAGACCAACGTGGAAATGATCAAGACCTATGTGGAAATGAATGAGTCCTACAAGGAAATGAAAGAAACCCTCAAGGATATAAAGCAGACTCTCAAGGATATGAAAAAGGACCAACCAGAAATTAAGCATACACTGACTGAAACAAAAAATATTATACAAAGACCTAAAAGTGCCCTGGAGCACCCCAAGAACCAAGTTCAAGATTTGAAATACAAAGAGGTAAAATCCACTCAGCTGAAAAAGCAAGAAACCAAAATTATCCAAAAAATTGAAGATAGTGTAAGGGGCCTCTGGGACAACCTCAAGCATACCAACATCCGAATTATAGGGGTGCCAGAAAAAGTGAGAGGCCAAGACAATGAAAACCTATTTGAAGAAATAGTGACTGAAAACTTCCCACACCTGGTGAAAGAAATTGACTTAGGAGTCCAAGAAGTGCACCAAAACACAATATATAGGAACCCTAACAGGACCACACCGAGGCACATCATAATTAAAATGCCAAGAGCAAAAGACAAAGAGAGAATATTAAAAGCAGCAAGAGAGAAACAGTTGGTTACCTATAAGGGAGCACCATACGACTGTCAGCGGATTTCTCAACAGAAACGATGCAGGCCAGACGGGAGTGGCAAGAAATATTCAAAGTGATGAATAGCAAGAATCTACAACCAAGATTACTCTATCCAGCAAAGCTATCATTCAGAATTGAAGGTCAGATGAAGTGCTTCGCAGACAAGAAAAAGCTAAAGGAGTTCATCACCACCAAACCAATATTATATGAAATGCTGAAAGATATTCTTTAAGAAGAGGAAGAAGAAAAAGGTAAAGATGAAAATTATGAACAACAAATACACATCTATCAACAAATGAACATAAAAATCAAGTGAATTGATAGGCTGTTGAACAGGATAGACTGGTGAATATAACAGAGACATGGACATAGAGAGGGAATGGACTGACAATTCTTGGGGAGAAAAGGGTTGTGGGAAGTGCAGCAAGAGACTGGACAAAAATCTAGCAACAATGGGAGAGGACAGTGGGGAGGGGGAGGTGAGGGTGGAGGGTGGGATAGGTACAGGGTGGAGGGGAGCTATAGGGGGATAAAAAGGGGAAACAATGTAATTAATAAACTGAACAATAATGATTAAAAAAAAAAAAGAGCAGATGCCCAAATGGGCAAGGAAAATAAAAAGATCTTAAAGCAGGTCAGTATATTTTTCTCCTTATATAATTAATCCAAAATATAGCTATATTTAATAAATAAATCATGGCAATACAGTTCATTGCATAAATTAAATAAGACAGATTTCCAATAGTGGTTTTATTGACCAAAAACTGACTGGAGTATCATATTTTAAAGAGCCCTGTCTGAACTCTAAAGACTTGAAACCAATAAGAGTGCCACAGGAAAGGCATGGTATCCTGCTTGATAGCCTGCTGGGGTTCTTGTTCCAGCATTAAGAAGGGTTCAACAATCTGGAGAAATGATGTGCGTAGATTAAGAGTCCAAAGATGGAAGATAATTTTGAAAGGCATTGGAGGTCAGAGGAGCTTTAGATAAAGGAGCCAAGTTCTCTTTGTCTCAGGACCCCCTGTTTTTTATTAACACAAGTTGTCCTAAGGCAAGGTGGATATATACACTTCAGGGGTAGGGTTTCCTACAGAAGCATTGTCAGATTGGGGAATAGCCTACAGCTCTTCAGGTGTTTGGCCAACAGGAGGCAATAACATGTAAATTAAGATGCCCTGAGCTGTCTGGCAGCAAACAATCATCTATTCAAATCTTTTTCAAGTTTGGGGAAATGCCTTTAGTCATTCCCAACAGATAATAACTTGTGATTCAGCCCTTGTTGAGTCCCCAGTTCCATCAATCTTTTGATGAAACTCTTGCAATTATGACATGCTAGATATAGAATTGGCTTCCGGCAATCGCCCTGAAAATAAATGGTGCGGGAATGTCAGGGCCATACCCTACCATCATTGGCAGTTGGTCAGAGTAGAAGGGAAGCAATAAGAGCACCTCTGCATACCTGTGGGACCCTAGACTGCAAGGAGTAGGAGGGCTACAGAAATGGGCCTTAAAGCCTAGGGCATGGGTCCAGGTAGAGCCACTGCAGGTGAGGAATTCACCTAACTCAGCAGATACTGCAGGCAGGCCTGATGGCAGCTGTATGGCTTGGCTTCCTGGCCCTATAGGACACATCAAAATTCAATCATGAAATTTAGGCAAAGGTAGTTAGTTACCATTCTTATTGTGTTTATGCAAACAATCAGGCCAAATTAAATACAATAGATAAATTAGTCTTGATTTGGCTCTTTTAATAAACAGAGGGATAATTTTAAGGAAAAAATTATATTTCAATAAAAGTTATTAAAGCGAAAATATTTTCTTTCCCACCTACCAGACCATTTGTTACAGTTTGTCTCCACCAGATCACAAGCCCATCTCCTTCTGTGCCCAGGCCTCATTGTTCCTCTGACAGACAGCAAGGATCTCTTGGCTCTGAAAGAAAACTCTTCCTCTCTTCAGCATGGAAGTAGCCAGAGGAACCCACTGATGTCCATTTTCCCTGAAAGAATTCAGAGCCAGGATCCTTGAGATAATATATTAGGCAGTATTACAGATAATACAGTAAGACAGACATGAGCAGAGTAAGGCCGATGGGCCCATTGGCACTACCAGATGTAACCAAGTCTTTCCATCTCTAAGTATATGAGATAAGGGGCTGAGACCGAACCATCTGGTCTCAGGCACTCACCTGTGGGATGTCAGCACAAAAGGCCAAATTAATTGCCCTTATTAAGGCTCTTGGGTATTCAGGCTCTTGGGTGGGCAAAAGACAAATCAGTAACAATTTACACTGATAGCAGGTATGCGTTTGCAACAGCTCACATACACAATGCTACTTACAGGAAACAGGGATTTTTTACTTCAGCTGGGAAGGATATTCAAAATAAAAACGAGATTTTGGCTCTAATAGAAGCCATCTAGCTACCCAAAGCAGTAGCATCGGTCCACTGTAAGGGACACTAGAAGGGGGACTGCCCAGAAGCAAGAGGGAACCAAGCTGTGGATGAAGTGGCTCGGGAGGCTGCCCTAAAACCAGTAGGGCCTCTACAGATTCTAGTGACTCTTCCAGACCCTGACCTACCCAACTAAGACAGAAATAGCCACCATAGTATCTAAAAAGTTACTCTAGGAAATAGTCCCCAGATTAAAAAAAAAAGCTAAAATATATAATCAATCTTTACTCAAGTCCTTACAGGCTTTATAGTCCACCCAAAGAGCAGTCCAGAAGCATGTACTCTGCCTGTACTAACTTCTGATCCGGTTCATCCCTTCCACCCTGGTGACTCTGGGTAAAAAAATTTACCACTCAAGGACTGATTCTTACCTGGAAGGGACCACTCACCATCATCCTGACCACTCCTACAGCAGTCAAGGTCAAAGGGATCCCAATGTGGCTTCATCACACCTGGCTCAAGGCAGCACAGGCAAAATGGAGAATCCTGGACCCTTTGGATCCTGTAAAGATATAACTTTCATGTGTGTTGAGTTATTAATTATCTTTATAGGACTTAGTAAAGGAAACCACAAAGCTGAATGGATTAACAATGTTAACAACCTCCTGTCCAACAATAACCCACAAGAGTCAATGATTTGACTCATTTACATAAAACTAGTGGGGAATGAAGCATAGTAATGATCCCTCCTTTGGGAAAACTGCTTTTTGAAACTACTGTTTTGAAGTTCTCTGCTATTTCTTGCTAGTCCCTTGTTCCAAAAGTCAACTCAGTTATTTTTAGATGGTCTCTTATTCTGTAAAAATAACTTTTTTTTAAAACTTAAATAATAGAAAAGATAAACTTAACTGTCTGACCTTGCAAGCTAGCCATCTAAAGGGGCTGATATACTGATACTGGTAATAATCCCCATATTCTCATGCCAAGTGTTTGCTCATTATGTATCCAAGGTTACAAGTGTCTATATAGATATGATATGTACTCAAGGTTACACGTTGTCTGTTTAGATATGACAGATGTTTGTTTGATATGATACATACTCCAGGTTACAAGCTGTCTACAGAAATAACTTACACAAAGACCTAGAAGGATATAAAAAGGGAATACTCCTTCTTGTGTTTGTTTAGAATTTGACAGAGATATTCTGCTCTGAACCTGCGCACAATAAATGACTCCTAATTAATTGGTTTGTTAAGGCATCTCGTATCTACTCACTTATTGACAATACAACACTTTCAGGGTCTCAGTACTCTGAAAAAGAAGAGGATCCTGTCCAGACAGTGGGGTTCAGTGGTTGAGCCACCTATGAACAAGGAGGTCATGGTTCAATTCCCACTTGGGGCACATGCCTGGGTTATGGGCTCGATTCCTAGTATGGATGTGCAGGACACAGCCAATCAATGATTCTCATCATTGATGTTTCTATCTCTTTTTCTCTCTCCCTTCCTCTCCAAAATCAATAAAAATAATTTTTTTAAAGAAGAGGGTCCTAGGACAGTGGTTGGCCCCTTCAGTGTGGCTCTTCCACAAAATACCATGACCTGGTATGTGATTTTTTTCTCACAATTTGTTTATGTGATGTATAACATTTACTGATTTGCAGATATTGTACCATCCTTGCATTCCCAGAATAAATCCCACTTGGTCATGGCGTCTGTTCTTTCTATTGTAATGTTGGATCTGATTAGCTAGAATTTTGTTGAAGATTTTAGCATCTATGTTCATCAGGGATATTGACCTATAATTCCCTTTCCTTGTAGTGTCTTTATCTGGTTTTGGGATTAGGGTAATGTTGTCTTCATAGAAAGAGCTTGGAAGTGTTCCTTCCTCTTGAATTTTTTTGGAATAGTCTGAGGAGGACAGCTTTTGTTCTTCTTTGAATGTTTGGTAAAACTCCACTGTGAAGCCATCTGGACCAGGGTTTTTGTTTGCTGAAATTTTTTTTATTAGTGCTTCAATATCCTCTATCATTATTGCCTATTCTGATTTTTTGATTCTTCCTGATTGAGTTTTGGAATGTTGTATTTTTCTGGGGATGTGTACATTTCTTCTAGATTGACCAGTTTGTTGGAATAGAGTTGTTCATAGTATTTTTCTTTTACAATCCTTTGTACTTCTGTGGGATCTGTTGTTACTTCGCCTCTTCCATTTCTGATTTTGTTTAATTGGGTCCTCTCTCTTTGCTTTTTGGTGAGCCTGGCTAGAGGTTCATCAATCTTGTTTATCCTTTCAAAGAACCAGCTCTTGGTTTTATTGATATTTTGTATTTTTTTGGTCTCTATGTCATTTACTTCTGCTTTGCTTTTATTATTTCCTCCCATCTGCTCATTCTGGGCTTTTCTTGTTGTTCTCTTTCTAATTCTTTAAGTTGTAGAGTTAGATAATTTATTACCAGTTTTTCTTGTTTTTCTTTTTCTTTTCTTTTCTTTCTTCTTCTTCTTTTTTTTTTTTTTGAGGTAGGCCTGTAATGCTATGAATTTCTCTCTCAGGACTGCTTTCACTGTGTCATATAGATTTTGGATTGCTGTGTTTTTATTGTCATTTATTTCCAGGATTTTAAAAATTTATTCTTTGATCTCTTTGGTAACCCAATCATTGATTAATAACATGCTATTTAGCCTCCAAGTGTTTGATTTTTTAAATTGTAGGTGTTTCTAATATTATGCTATTGTGATCTGAGAAGATGCTTGATATGATTTCAATCTCCTTTAATTTGAAGAGACTTTGCCTGTTTCCCAATATGTGATCTATCTTTGAAAATATCCCATGTGCACTTGAGAGGAATGTAAATTCTGTAGCTTTGGGATCAACTAAGTCTATTTGATCTAATGAGTCTTTTAGGATTGCTGTTTCTTTGTTGATTTTTTGTTTAGAGGATTTATCCAGTGATGCCAATGCAGTATTAAAATCCCTTACTTTGATTTTGTTATTATAGGTCTCTTTCTTGATATTTTCCAAAAGGCTTTTTATATATTTGAGTGCTCCTGCATTGGGTACATATATGTTTACCAGAGTTTTATCCTATTGTTGCATAGATCCCTTTAGTAATTATGCAGTGGCCTTCCTTATCTCTTGTTATGGCCTTCACTTTGAGGTCTATTGTGTTGGATATAAGTATTGCTACCCCAGCTTTTTTTTTTTAATTTCCATTTTCCTGAAAAATATTTATCCATACTTTCACTTTCAGTCTGTGTGAGTTCATTGTTCTGAGGTGGGTCTCTTGTAGACAGTATATAAATGGGTCATATTTTCTTATCCAATGTCTTTTGATTGGAGCATTTAATCCATTTACATTTAAGGTTATTATTGATAGGTTCTTATTTGTAACCATTTTTATTATTTATGCCTGTGTTCCTTCATCCCTTTCTATTTCTTCTTTTTATAACAGTCTCTTTAGCATTTTTTTCCCCACTGCAGGCTTGGTTGTGATAAACTCTCTTAGGCTTTTTTTTTTGTCTGCAATTCTTCTGATTTCCCTTTCAATTTTGAATGATAGACTTAATGGATAGAGTATTCTTGGATTCAGTCTCTTGCTTTGCATCACTTTGTATACTTCATTTTATTCCCTTCTGGCCTGATGTGTTTCTGTTGAGAAATCATTTGATAGTCTAATGGGAGATCCCTTGCAGGTAACTTTCTGTCCCTCTCTTGCACAGATTCTCTCTTTGTCATTAACGTTTGCCATTGTAATTATGATGTGTCTTGGTGTGGGTCTTTTGGGTTCATCTTGATTGGGTCTTTCTGTGCTTGTGTGACTATTTTCTTCCCAAACCAGGAAAGTTTTCTGTCATTTCTTAAAATAGGTTTTCTAATCCTTGCTCTTCTTATTATCCTTCTGGTACCCTTACTATATGGATGTTACTTCATTTCATGTTGTCCCAAAGCTCCCTTGAATTCTCCTCCTGCTTTTTAATTTTTTTCTCCAATTGCAGTTCAGATTGTGTTTGTCTTCTAACTTGCTTATTTTGTCCTTTGTTTCTTCTTCTTCTATTCTTAAAAATATATTTTATTGATTTTTTTTTACAGAGAGGAAGGGAGAGGGATAGAAAGTCAGAAACATCGATGAGAGAGAAACATCAGATGCCTACTGGGGATGTGCCCACAGCCAAGGTACATGCCCTTGACCAGAATTGAACCGGTTTCAGTGTTCCTTTGCTTCTTTTAACCTACTATTGAAACATTCCATTGTGTTTTTTTATTATTATAGTTATATCTTTCTTAATTTCCTCTTGTTTCTTACATAGGTTGTTGATTTTCTTATCCAGCCAGTTTAGGAATTGTATGGCCCTTACTCTGAATTCTTTTTCTGACAGATTGCATGCCTCCATTCCATTTAGTTCCTTTCCTGGTGATTACTCCTTTTCTTTCCTTTGGGGGTTGTTTCTTTGTCTCCCAATTTTTGTTGTATCTTTCTGGCCCTGGACTCCCTGCTTGGGATCTGAGGTGTTAAATCCCCAGTGGTTCAATGATCTAGGACTTGCTAGACCAGAGGCTGGTCTGCTTTGAGTTTCATATCTTTATTGTCTCTTCTTGGAGTTGTATCCCATCTTCCCTAGTTCTTGTCCTTCAGTTGTTCACTTCAGATTCTCAGGGTCAGTGGGGGCACGTGCACAGTTCCTCTGGTGTGCAATTCCCTGTCAGGGCTCAGAGCCCTCTGTCATGCAGTTCACTGTGTGGCTCTGACACTCAAGGCAGGATGGTGCTTTAGGAACTCTGGCAGCTCACATGCAGTGTGGTCCTGTGACTGGTGGCTGGGCACAACAAGTTATACCAGCAGTTCTGACTTGGGCCAGGGTTAGGGTACATGCCAGGTAATAACTCTGTCTATTCTGGGGGAGGGGTGGAGCCTGCACTGGCCCAGAGGCTCATGCTGGGGGGCAGAGTCTGTAGTGTGCTTGGCAGTAGTGGTGCACATTCCAAGTCAAACCCAGGGGTCTAGGTGTCAACTCAGGTGGAGCCTGTGGCTGAAGCAGTGGGCTTGGTGGGAGGGTCGCACAATCCAAGATTCACCAAGAATCCAGGAGCTGAGCTGCATGGCTTCCCCCTGTCTTCTTCACCCCAACACTGATGTTACAGTTCCACAGAGAAGATCCACTGAGATCCAGAGAGTATCCCATGGACTTCTCTTTCTGTCCCCATTCTCTTCTCAAAAGTGAGAAGTGACTGCTTTTTCTGCTTGAGTGACAAAGTCTTTTTATACTTTGATACTTTTGGTGTTTCAAAGTATAAGTTAGTATACTGTGGCCCATCAACTAGCCCTGCCTTCTCAATCACTCCTTCCATTAAACAGAAGGCTGTCTGAGCTAAAAGTTTATCATTAATGAATCACTCAGGAAGAGTAAGACCCATGCTCAGAACTAGGTTTCCCCTCATCCATGGCAGAGATATTCTAAGTGTTTCCAACAATCTTTGGTGCTGACTTTGAGCAGCGGTATTTCTCTCCTGGTTCAATTGAGGTTGGGAGGTAAAATGTAATGGGAAAGTTGGGTCAGAATAGTGGATATGTGCTTACCCCCCAACCACACATCCAATAACAACCCCAAATAGCTCTAATAGAGAACTAAAAGTTCAAGCTACTACCTGTGACAATACCCACTCACATCTGCATGCCTGGGCCAGGTGCTTCCCAGGCCTTAATTACCTCATGCAGTCCTTTCAGAGAGCCCAGGGGACACATCTGAGCATCAACCTCCACACCTCCATTTTTCAGACCAGAGACCAAGGTTAGAATAGCAAATGGCTTGCACATGGGCCATCTTATAGGTAGCTGAGCCAGAATTTCAGCTCAAGACTTTGGGATTCCAAAGACCTTGCATTTTGCTAGTACAACAAAGTTATACTTCAAATCCCAAACCAGAGGAGAAACCAAGATGGCGGCATAAACACCTAAACTGCTGCCTCGCACAACAATTTCAAAACTTCAAATAAAAGACAAAACAGATATCATCCAGAACCATAGGAAAGCTGGCTGAGTGGAAATTCTACAACTAGAAGGAAAGAGAAAAGCACATGGAGAATAAGAGGAGCTACAAAAGCCTGAGGTATGGAAACACACACACAGAGGATGGGCGGCTGGGTGCCTGGCTGGCTTTCCCTAGCGGGAAAGAGACAAAGGCTTTCAACTGCACTGAACTCCAGTTCTGGTTGAGACCCTGGGGACCCAGGCTCATACAGGGGGAGTCTGGACTGTCAGGTGGAAACTTGGGAGCCACGAAAGGCAGAGGTCTGGAGGCGCATGTGCACGTGCGTACAGAGAGGACTGACTGTTGAGTGTGCCTCTGGCTTTCTCTAGTGGGAAAGAGACCAGGGCGCCCAACTGTACTGGCCGAGAGGCTCATGCTGGGGGGCAGAGTCTGTAGTGTGCTTGGCAGTAGTGGTGCACATTCTGACTGTGCTGAACTCCAGTTCTGAGCGAGAATCTGGGAATCCAGATTCATTGGAGAAGAAACTGGACTGTCTGGCAATGGGCGAAACTCAGGAGTGGCTCTCTCTCAGAGGTGCTTACAGCAATTACCGAGGGATACTGAGACCCAGGGGCCTTATACAGCAGGGCTGAGTGGAAGCCAAGGCTGTCTGCTCCACCCTGAGACTCTGCCCCATCCAAGCTGAGCACAGAGACTTTTGCAATTTTGTAAGTCTTGTTCTGTAAAGCTGTCACCAGCACAGAAGCTCTCCTGGCATAGACACAGCTGATCATCACAGACAGTTGGCCTGGAGGTGAATTCTTTCCAGTGAAACCAACAACAATCAAGACTTAACCACAACAAGGCTGTACACACAGTCCACAAAGGGGTGCCCAAGAGTGTCCACCTCAGGTAACTGGGAAGGCTGACTCACTGGACCATATAGGACACCTAACACAGAAAGCTACCCTACTAATTCAGGGAAGCAGCAAAAAATGCAGTAACAGAGAAACATCACAAATGAAAGAAATGGAGGAAAGCAAATGACTGGGTATAGAGAAAAGCGAAAGGAAAAAAGAATCCAAAAATTTGAAGATAGTGTAAGAAGCCTCTGGGACAACTTCAAGCATACCAACATTAGAATTATGGTGGTGCCAGAAGAAGAGAGAGAGCAAGATACTGAAAACCTATTTGAAGAAATAATGACTGAAAACTTCGCCCACCTGGTGAAAGAAATAGACTTACAAGTCCAGGAAGTGCAGAGAATCCCAAACAAAAGGAATCCAAAGAGGACCACACCAAGACACATCATAATTAAAATGCCAAGAGCAAAAGACAAAGAGAGAATATTAAAATCAGCAAGAGAAAAACAGTTAATTAACTACAAGGGAGCACCCATATGATTGTCAGCTAATTTCTCAACAAAACTATGCAGGCCAGATGGGAGTGGCAAGAAATATTCAAAGTGATGAACAGCATAAACCTACAACCAAGATTACTCTACCCAGCAAAGCTATCATTCAGAATTGAAGGTCAGATAAAAATCTACACAGATAAGGAAAAGCTAAAGGAGTTCATCACCACCAAGCCGATATTATATGAAATGCTGAAAGGTGTTCTTTAAGAAGAGGAAAAAGAAGAAAAAGGTAAAGATAAAAATTATGAACAACAAATATAGATCTATCAACAAGTGTATCTAAAAATCAAGTGAGTTAAAAATCTGATGAACAAAATAAACTGGTGAATATAATAGAATCAGGGTATAGAAAAGGAGTGGACTAACAATTCTTGGGGGGAAAAAGGTATGGGGATGGGGGAAGAGACTGGACAAAAATCGTACATCTATGGATGAGGACAGTGGGAGGGGAAGGTAAAGGCAGAGGGTGAGGTAGAAACCAGTTGGAGGGGAGCTATGGAGGAAAAAAAGAGGAACAATGGTAATAATCTGAACAATGAAGATTTATTAAATTAAAGACAAACAAACAAACAAAAACAAATCCCAAACTAATCCCAACACTGATTATGCCAAGCACTGTGCTCTATGCTTTTACAAATTATTTCATCTAATCAGAACCACAACAAAACAACCATACCCTGGCTGGGTAGCTCAGTTGGTTACAGTGTCATTCAGATACACTAAGGTTGTGGATTTGATTCCCGGTCTGGGCACATACAAGAAGCACTCAATAAATGCATAACTAAATGAAACAACAAACCTCTCTCAATCTTTCTCTGTCTCTCATCAATAAAAATACACATAGGAGATTTGGTGTCACTATTTTTACCCCCACTTTATAAATAAGGAAACCAAAGCTTAGAGAATAATGGTTGGTGAAGGTCAAAGAAATGGTAAATGGCAGACCTGAGGCTTCAACTGAAACCTTTCTGCCTCCAGAGCACTGGCTTTAACTACTAGGCCACACTGCCTTTTGCCTCTCATTTAAATGAGAACATTGGAGGGACAGGGCTAGGAAAGGGGAGCCAGTGAGCCACAGAGAACAGTGAGAGTGCTGCATTTGAATTTGTTTGTTCATTCACGCTGCACATCATCTCATAAGAATTGGAGGTGACTTCATATGGTTTGTTTTTATTTTCTCTTTATTGTTGAAAGTATTACAGATGTCTCTCCCTTTTCTGCCCATTAACCCACTCCAACCCGCTCCCACCTATATGGTTTGTCTTTCTAACGATTATGTCTCTATGCAGTCTTATGTTTACCCTCTGCCTTATCCTACCTGAGTAGCTTCTTCTTTATGAATCATCCAATACCTGCCAAGTTTTCTACCCCATGTGTAGCCAGGAGCTATTTGGTTATGTACACACTCCTGGAAACTACTGACCAGAGAGGACTACACACACAAGCTTCCCTTTTCTATGACAATCTGAGACCCGACCCAACTGTCTCCTAGACAACCCCCAATTCCAGGTAAGATGGAGGCAAATGAGAGGTGAATGGCAGCTTCTATGTGTGTGTGTGTGTGTGTGTGTGTGTGTGTGTGTGTGTGTGTGTGTATGTGTGTCTGGGGCAGTAAATATATACAGAGTCTGGAACTGAAAATCTGCAAGCCCGGCTGTAGGTTGGCTGGCCTTTGGTAAGTGTCCTAATCTCTCTGATACTTCATTTCCTTAACTGCAAAATGAAGGTGGTGATATTAAGTAGAGTATCCATGGGGATATGCACAAGCTGTGCCTAGCACAGTGGCTGGCACATAGCAGTTGATCAATGTAATGATAGACAGCTGTGCATGGGGTGGAGTGTGCAGAGGGGAGTAAAAAAGATCCAAAAGGTGAATACTTGGAAAAATATTCCACTATGCAGTATTGGGTTCACATTGTATAAAGGGTGTGGCTTTCATTTTCTAAAAAATTTTCACACCTAACAGTGGGGTGGGTTTTAGAATTTGCTGGGTGCTACAGGGCTCCTCAACATTTATTGAGGCCTTATCTTTATTAGATACAGTGTCTATTGCACTTGGATTGTCACTGGCAAAGAGATTTTTGTAGATTATATTACTAATCCTGAGGGAAGCTAGGTGGTAGGTATTGTTACTATTCCCTCAAGTTCAGAGACACAAATAGTGGCCAAAATCAGTCAGCTGTTTGGCAGTGGAGCCAAACCTGGATGTGTAACTCTAAGATCCCCTGGAACACAATAAGTCTGTTATCTGATAAAATAAATAGTTTTTTCAGGCTAAAGTCTCATGAAATCAGAGCTCTGTTGCTGGATCTCAAGGCACTGTGGGCCTGAGCATAGAGAGTGAGCTGAGCCACCCCTCAAAAGCCAGTACCAAACTGACTTAAAGTATTTCAAATTATTGTATTATATATTATACTAGAGGCCTGGTGCACAAAATTTGTGCATGGGGGGTGGGGGGTGGGCGGGGGATGTCCCTTAGCCCAGCCTGCACCCTCTCCAATATGGGACCCCTTGAAGGATGTCCAACTGCTCATTTAGGCCTGATTCCAGTAGGATCAGGCCTAAACAGGCAGTTGGACATCCTTCTCACAATCCAGGACTGCTGGCTCCAAACTGCTCACCTGCCTGCCTCCCTGATTGCCCCTAACCACTTCTGTCTGACAGCCTGATCACCCCCTAACCACTACCCTGCCAGCCTAATTGATGTCTAACTGCTCCCCTGCAAGCCTGTTTGCCCCCAACTTCCCTCCTCTACTGGCCTGGACACCCCTAACTGCCCCCCCTGCAGGCTCAATTGCCCCGAACTGTCCTCCCTTGCAGGCCTGGTCCCTCCCAACAGCCCTCCCCTGCTGGCCATCTTGTGGTGGCCATCTTGTGTCCACATGGGGCAAGATCTTTGACCACATGGGGGCAGCCCTCTTGTGTGTTGGAGTGATGGTCAATCTGCAAATTACTCTTTTATTAGATAGAACAGAGGCTTGGTGCATGGGTGGGGGCCAGCTGGTTTGCCCTGAAGAGTGTCGCAGATCAGGGTGGGGGTTCCCTTGGGGTGAGGGGCATCCTGAGTGAGGGGCCTGTGGAGGTTTTCAGGCTGACCATGTCCCCCAGTGACCCAAGTGAAGGCTCTGGGATCTGGCATTAATTTATGTTCTACAATTGAAACTTTGTAGCCTAGAGGGAAGCCAAGCCTTCTGCTTGCTCCATGGTGGCAGCCATTTCTGTTTGATACTTTGTAGCTTAGAGTGGAGGCCTAGGCTAGCAACGGCAGGTGGACAGCTTGGCTTCCTGCATTGCCAGGGAAACCCAAGCCTCTGTTCTCTCCAGCTCAGTGGCTGCTGCCATTTCTGTATTTTTTTATAATTGAAACTTTGTAGCATTGAGTGGAGGTGTAGGCCAGCAACAGCAGGTGGAAAGCTTGGCTTTCTCTTTTGCCGGGAAAACCCAAGCCTCCCTCCTGTTCTCAGTGGTGGCAGCCATCTTGGTTGGGGTCTATTTGCATAATCTGCTCCTGATTGGCTAGTGGGCATGGCTGTGGATGTGGCTTGTAGCAAAGATACAGTCAAATTTGCATATTACTATTTTATTAGATAGGATATTATACATTATATATTGTCTATTATATACTATATACTATACATTATATGTTATATTATACTATATACTATATACTATATACTATATACTATATACTATATATTATATATTATACTAGAGGCCAATTGCATGAAGAGATTCATGCAATAGGTCTTTCTTACCTTGGCTTCCAGCACCGGTTTTCCTCTGGCACCCAGGACCCCGGCCAGAATCTGCCTTCTTTGTCTTCTCTGCAGCCTCTGGCCAGAGCCTCCTGCCTTTGTCTTCAGTGCAGACTCTGGCTAGAGTCTGCCTCTTTTCTGTAGGCTCAGGCCAGGGTCTGCAGTCTTTGTCTTCGTTGCAGACTCAGGCTGGAGTCTGCCATCTTCGTCTTCACTGTGGCCGGAGTGCCGCTGCTGTAGATTCCTTTGTCCCACTGCCTTCCCTATTATAGCAGGTGTCCTGCCCGACCTGGCCACTCTGTGCCTGGAGCAGCTGGGCGGCCGCCATCTTTGTCCTTCTAATTTGCACATTCCCTCCTGATTGACTGGTGGGCATTGCGGAGTGATGGTCAATTTGCATGTTTCTCTTTTATTTGTGTAGATATTATGTATGATATGTAATGTATTATATATTATGTATCATGTATTACTTATTAGGCATCACCTATCATATGTTACATGTTACATATTATATATCATATGTTATATATCATATATTGTATATTGTATATCATGTATCATATGTTATATATTATAGTAGAGGCCCAGTGCATGAGATGCATGCACTGGGGATGGAGGCTCCTCAGCCTGGCCTGTGCCCTCTCACAGTCCAGGGCTCTCACAAGTCCAGGACCCCTCTCTCCTTATTGCTCGCCTGCAGCAGTGGTGGGAGAGGCTCCTGCCACTGCTGCTGCACTTGCCAGCTGTGAGCCTGGCTTCTGGCTGAGTACACTCCCTCTCTGGGAGCACACTGACCACCAGGGGGGCACCTCAATGCAGAAGCTGCTCCCTGGTGGTCAGTGAGCATCATAGCAACTGGTTGTTCTGCTGTTCAGTAGATTTACATATTAGGCTTTTATTATATCCATTTAATTGATTTCAGAGATGAAGGGAGAGGGAGAGAGAGAGAGAGATAGAAACATCAATGATGAGAATCATTGATCAGCTGCCTACTGCACATCCTACACTGGGGAGCAAGCCTACAACCTAGGCATGAGCTCTGACCAAGAATTGAACCTCCAACCATGTCAGTGGGACTCACACCATTGTTCTTTATTTTATTTTATTTTATTTTTTTGGTAATTAAAAAAAAATTTATTTTTACAATATAACTTATATTTAATAGTAGTACATATGTTTTCCTTCCCCCCCAAAATCCTTCCCCTAGCCTCCTTTTATCCCCCAGCACATGTCCCCACCTGTCCCCCTCCCCGCCCCAGTATCTTTCATTCATTGCTTATGCTCATATGCATGCATACAAGTCCTTCGGTTGATCTCCCCCAGCATCCTCCTCCCATCCACCCCAGCCTCCCTCCTGTAGCTTGACAGCCTGTTCAAGGCCACCCTGCCTCTATATCAATCACTCCCCCGTTTCCTTTCTTCAAAAATATCTTGCCTTTGCATACTAGAAACAAATGTATAAGAACAAAAAATGTTTGAGTGTCAGTTTCAATGTCCAACTGTTCTGAGTCCCAGTTTCAATGTTAAATAGTTCTTCATGTGTACATGTCAGCAATGGTATCCAGATGGTGGACACATTGTGGCAATGCAAGATCCATCCTCTCTGGTGTGGTCCTGGGCTGCCTGCTAGCACGGCAAGGTGTCGTCAGTGTCCCCCATCTCTGGACCGTCCTCACACCATTGTTCTTTAAAACTATTTTGTAGGATGTGCTTAGATCAGTAATTTTCAATCATTTTTATCCTATGGCACACATAAACTAATTACTTAACTTTGTTGCTGGGGTTAACCAGCAGACCCCGAGTGACAGAAGAATGATTACTCTGACACATGATTTGCTGTGAAAGAGAAGGCTAAGGGACTGCCTGGCTAAAGGAAGCAGATAGCCCCATTCACCTGTCTCCTTTCACTTTTATTGTAACAGCAGCTTGAACTAAAATTAACTATTAGCTACTATCAACAGGGTAAATATCCTTGAGAAGATACATGCATCTGTAGTGTCCTTTAAGCAAGGGCATCTAAAGAATAAACATAAAGATTCCAGCAAAACACCCTCATTTGAAAAAGTCAAGGCAGGGTCTGCCACCTTTGGCAAGGTCCCCCTAGAGGCCTCCAACCTTTCAGTGAATCCTCCTAACAGACTTTCCAACCAAGACCTGTGCGTTCCCACACTCTGTGGCAAACCAAAAAATATGTTATATTTTTTGCCACTCTGACCAAAAATAGATATTATTTTTATTCATCCACACTAGTTGGCTATTATTGTGTTGGCTGTTGTCTTTTTAAAAAATTGACATTCTAAGGGAAAGGAGGTCAGTGCTTTTGACTAAATCACCAGGTATTTCATATTTTAAAAATTCTTGTGGTACACAGGTTAAAAATCACTGCCTTAGATTATAAAGCCCAAGAGGGTATGAATGCTTGCAGCCTAAATAATATCTGTTGGTATCTAAAACCATATGTGGCACAGTAAATATTTGATGAACGAAAAATATATTTATCTGTAATTCAGACATTTTGTAGGCATACTATATCTTCACTCCCCAATTTTCATCTTTTAGTTTTCCAAATTATGGCAAAAGGGAAAAATCTAACATTTTGTTGCATTCCAATGTCAGGCATTGTGAGGAATATCTCTCTGTATAAAAGCCTAAGTGACCTTTTGACAGTTCAACCAGTGGCTATGACATGCACTGACCATTTGGTGGCAGATGCTCAATGCAGGAGCTGCCCCCTATGAGACCACTGCTCAGCTGATGGATGGGTGTCAGGGGCTGGGCTCATGACTGGTGAGGGCAGCTATGGCAGTCCAAGCCTCTCCCATGGACACCCCTGTGCACCCCTCCTCCATCCAGATCAGAATGGGATTGGGATGAGGAACAGCATGGGACTGACTGGCTATGAACCTGCAGCTGCTTCTCCTTCATGAAGTGCTGGTATTGCCCTAGGCAGAAGGGGCCTAAAGAGAGGCAGTGGCAGCAGGTGCAGTGGGGTTGGGATGAGCAGGAGCGGCAGCGCCTTGCTGGGTCGGGCTCCAAACGAGCTGCCTGTCACTTGGCGTACTACTACATCCCTTAGAGGATGTTGGACTTCTGGTTTCAGCTACATCCCTGCAGGCCAAGTTTAGGGACCCCACCAGTTTATGAATCTGTGCATTAGGCCTCCAGTGTATACATATACATATACATATACATATACATATACATATACATATAGTTATAGACACAGATATATATGTAGTTATAAATATCACTATAGTAAACATAGTGAGATATATCAATATCAATATGGATATAGATATAAATACAGCTATCAATGTAGTTATAGGTATAGATATGATAAAGTTATAGCTACAGATAGTGACAGCAGATTTTGGCATAATTGTAGATATAGATATTGACAGTTATAAAGACAGATATACATGAAGGTAGAGATGGACATGTAAGTATAGATATCCCCATATTTAACCTTCTTAACTTATTAATGCAGAAGCTGGATACTGTGGTGTCTGCTCAGCAACCTATCTCTGTTATTTCTCATTAGATGCTAGTTCCAAAGCTCAAGCAGCCATCTTTTTTGAAGTCTGATTGTTCAATGAGTTTCCCCAGAAAGAGTGTTTGATAGTAGAAACCCCAGACCTGGATTATTAATCTGTGCTGAGTCTGTGCTCACACGCCTCACACAGGATGTCATTCATTCACTATTCCAGGAGTTGCTAATATTTCCATATTTTAGAGGGAGGTTAAGAAAATTGCCCAAAGCTGTGTGGGTGAGGAGTGAGGGGCTGGCATAGGAACTTGTGCAGTTTGGCTCCTCAGGGCATGCTCTCAGCTCCCACAGTCCTCCCAGCTGGGTGCTTGTGGTGCTTGGCCTTCTCACATGATAAAGATTAAATCAGAATTTCAGATACATTTACAGGATAAGATAATGCCAAAGTCATTTCTTTGTTGTTTGATTAAGAGAGGTGTGTTGGATAACTAGGTCTGCTGTTACAAAGAACCACAGCCTGGAGGGCTTAAACCTCAGGAATTTACTTCTCTCAGCTCAGGAGGCAAGAAGTCTGAGATCAAGGTGCCAACAGTGGGGTCTCAGACTTAGCTCTGGGCTTGAAGTTGTCTGTCTTCATGTTCACACCACATTCTCCCTCTATGTGTCTGTGTCCTGATCTCTTCTTATAAGGACATCAGTTATATAAATTATTTCTTCCACCTAGTAACCTCATTTTAACTTAATTACCTCTTTAAAGATTCTTCCTCCACCCCTGGCCGGTGTATTTTCAGTGGTTAGAGCACTGGCCTGCACATGGAAGAGTCCCGTGTTCAGTTCCTGATCAGGGCATGTACCTGGTTTGCAGGTTCCATCCTGGGCCCCAGACACATTCGGAAGGCAACCAATCTATGTGTGTCTTTCACATCAGTCTCTCTCTCTCTTTCTCTCTCTATCTCTATTTCTCCTCTCCCCTCCCTCTTTTCACTCTCTGAAAAGCAATGGAAAAATATCCTCAGGTGAGGATTAACTAACTAACTAACTAACTAACTAGTAAATAGTAAAGGTCTTCTTAGGTGACAACAACAAAAAAGATTCTGCCCTAACCGGTTTGGCTCAGTGGATAAGGTGCCTGCCTATGGACTGAAGGGTTCCAGGGTCCCAGGTTTGAAACTGGTCAAGGGCATGGACCTTGGTTGCAGGTACATCTCTAGGAGGTGGTGTGCAGGAGGCAGCTGATTGATTTTTCTAACTCTTTATCCCTCTCCTTTCCTCTCTGTAAAAAAAAAAAAAATCAATACAATATATATAAAAAAGATTCTTCCTCCGAATACTGTCTGATTCTGAAGATTAATTAATTTCTTTATTTCACTTCCTTTGGTTTAAGGTTTTTTTTTGTGTGTGTTTGTGTGTTTTTTCCAACTGTCCTTGGGTATTTTAAGGAATCCTTTGAGGTCATGTGTATGAAAATAGCAACCGAGTCTGGTCTTCTTGCTCTAAACCAGTTGTGCTGGTGGAGGGAGGTACATGTTGGAAATAATAGCAGTGGAAATGGGCTTTTTGGATCAGCTCTGCTCCGAAACTTGCCTTGCAACCTGGAGAATTTCCTCTTGGGGTGTTGGCTTAGATCAGGTTTTTAAGCTCAAATGTCCACAGAGGCTGGACAGTAAGTGGAGAAACATGGGTGTGTGGCAAAATAAGGAGTGGTGGGAACACCGCAAAGTTGGCGCACGTCCCTAATCCATTTTCTCAGTGGTAAGAGCATCAGCCCTCAGACTGAAGGGTTGGTGGGAGCTGAGGGTGAGGGGGAGGAAAGAGTCAACCAATCGAGGTGTCTCTCACATTGATATTTATTTTCCCCTTTGTCTCTCCTTCCCTTCCTCTCTCTCTAAAAAGCAATGAGAAAAATATCTTCAGGTGAGGATTAACAACAAACAAACAAACAAACAAAAACATAAAAAAAAAAAAACCCAAAATGGAGCAGATAATTTTTTTCACCAAAGGAAATGTGTTTGAGGGCCAGGTCTGGATCACCTCAGGCCTTTCTTCCAAAGGTGCTCCCACAAAGCAAAAGATAGTACTGTTAGTTGGCAGGCACTGAAAAGGAAGGGGCTTACTGTAGTTCCTAAGGACCATGCCGACAAGCAAACTCTAAGGGGTGAACTTCTCATATGTCTGTGCTCTTTTCTGCAGACAGTAATCCAATTACATATTTAGCTATGGTTTTCCTACTGGGAATGCAGAGCAGGGCTCTGGGGGCTGCATCAAAATTAATTGAGGTTAGGTTATTATGGGTCAAAAGGACCTGAGCCCAAGCAGCGTGGTGGAGTGGTTGAGCATCGACCTGTGAAGCAGGAGGTCAAGGTTTAATTCCTGGGTTTTGGCTTGATTCCCAGTGGGGGCCTTGCAGGAGGCAGCCGATCAGTGATTCTCTCTCATCATTGATGTTTCTCTCCCTCTCTCCCTCTGCCTTCCTCTCAGAAATCAATAAAAATCTATTTTTAAAAAGGATCTGAAAGTAAGCTGAGTCAAGTTTTATGGGTCTCTTCTGGAGGTCTGTGGTCAAGCAGTAGCACCTAACTGCTAAAACCAGGTGAAGGGGCTTCCCTGTTTGCAGTGATGACAAACTTGAACCTCCAAGCTGTTTGTGAGCTACCTTCCCTCAGTCAACATTCTCAGGGAAAGATAATTCTAGCTTAAGCCACTTTTTACACTTAAACTTCAAGAAGGACCTTATGAAAACAGGGATTTGATTCTGTTACCCAACAAAGAATGGATCCATGCTCAAGCCAATTAAGCAGAGATAGACTTGAATCATATATGAGCATTTATTCCAATATTAGAGGCCTGGTGCACAAAATCCGTGCATGGGTAGGGTCCCTAGGCCTGGCTGGGGATCAGGGGCAACCAGGTTCCCTGCCACCCCACTTCCCTGCCTCCCTGACTCCCCCTCCCCTTGCTCTCTCAGCGCCCCTGCCACCTCTGCTGCCACTGGTCACCTGCCATGTTCCACACCACCCCCTTGTAGTCAGCATACCTCATAGTGAGTGATTGAACTCCAGGTCTCCTGGTCAAACTCCTGAGAGGACACTTTGTATATTAGCCTTTTATATATATAGACTAGTGGCCTGGTGCATGAAATTCGTGCATGTGGGGGATGGGGGTGGGGTTGTCTGTCAGTCTGGTCTGCATCCTCTCCAATCTGACTTCCCTGTGGGATCGGGTTTAAACTGGCACTTGGACAACCCCCTCACAATCCGCTCCTAACCGCTCACCTGCCTGACTGCTTGATAACCCCTAACCACTCTGCTTGCTGGCCTGATTGCCCCAACAGGTCCCCTCTGCCGGCCTGCTCAGCCCCAACTGTCCCCCACCACCAGCCTGATCACCCTCAATTGCCCTCCCCTCCTGGCCTGATCACACCCAACTGCCTTCACCTCCTGACCGGATCACCCCTAACAGCCTCTGCCTTGGCCTCACCACCATGGCAATCTGAGACCCCCCTCTCCCTCCCCCCGGTGCATGCACCCTTCATGATCTGGGACTCCTGGCACATGCGGAGAAGCACAGAAGTGGTCGTTTTTCCTGCCAGCCTCCAAGTGGCCTGGGGAACAGGCACTGTGGGCCTACCAGGACCACCAAGGCAGCAGTCAGCTCTGTCGTGGGCACCAGGCTAAGAGGCATGTAGGAACCCTTGGGCTGCACACGGCAGCAGACACCAGGGTCTCTACATGCTACAGAGGCCAGCAGCCAACCCTATCGTGGGCGCTGGGCTGGGGGCTGCCACTTGGCTTCAGAGCTTGTGACCCAGTGCCTGGGCCTGACGACTCACAGCCCCGCTTGCGCTCATTACCCAAGGTGCCCCGGCGCTCATTTGCATGTCCCACGTGACAGGTAAACCCCACAGCTCAGTCACAGCCTAACTATCAGAACAACCAACATGCAAGCCTCGTGAGGGGATCCTGTGGCATCAAATCCCCCTAACCATCCCGAGGTCACCACGAAAGGATGCTACTCAGTCACCATAACTGTAAAGGAAGGATCTTGCTGGCTCTTAAATACCATGCTCGCTTTGGCAGCACATATACTAAAATTGGAATGATACAGAGAAGATTAGCATGGCTCCTGTGCAAGGATGTAAATTCAAAGCATTCCATATTGTGCTGTGCCTCTGCAGCCATACCCCACCCCACTGCGATCCTGATTGGCTGGTAGCATAGTGAAGGTATGGTCACATTTGCATCCTTCTCTCTTATATAAGATTTCTGCCAATATGGAGAGCAGCAGGTCATTTACAAAAATCTGCTCTGTTTATATCAGTAGAAGTACAAAGGAAAAGTAGGGAATAGGGCAAATGGGCAGTTGACAGATATGCAAAAGCATTGGGGATCTTGCAAGGGCTGTGGTTACAGGGAAAATAGCCAAAGGGTGGGTCTGTTAACAGGTAAGCAGGCTAGAGCTTTGCAAAAGCTGCAGGTATGCAAAAAGCCTGGCTGGTGATTCTGGTTTCTGCAGCAAAGTTGATCATCTTTCCACGGTCATAGGCAGCTCCAAATGGGGAGGGTTGGCTGCATTTCCAAGTGAGCTCGCCAGCCAGGTCAGAATGTGCCCTCTTTAATGAGAGTGAAACAATCATGGTTAACAGAGCAGGATTAATATTTCTTCAATACTAGCTGGTTCCTCAACATTCTAATTCTGCCCCCTTTCACTCCCATTTTAAGGGCATTTGTTGGGACCTGGAGTGGAAAGAAGTTTCCTGGGTCAACTCTGATAATAGGTGCCCTGACGCTGTCCTGGGAGGGCCCTGAGGCTAGACCACAGTCCAGGAGGGAAGGTGCTGTAGTATTAGCCTCATCGGTCCTCCGTATGATTGTGTATATTTGTCAATATCCTTATGGTCTTGTTAGCGTAGAAAACCCCCCAAAAAATCACATTGAAACCTGTAAAGAATTTTTGTGGGTTAATTTGAGCCAAACTGTCAACAGGTGCCAGGAAGCAGAACCTCAACAAATTGAGATAATGTTCCAGAGAATGATGGGTTACATTTGTATTTATACATTACAATCAAAGGAGGGACATAGGTGGGTTACATGAAATTCATTGGAGATGGATTAAGGAGGTGGGATAAAGCAAAGTGGGGGAAACCCCTGGGATTGGCTAAAAAGTGAAATGATGGACACACACTTAGGTGGGTGCAGGAACAATTAACATGATAATGAAGGAATTTGTGGTATCTGTCCTATGCCCACCACATTTGGGGGTCCAGATAAAGGGAAGTTACAAGTTACCCAGACATTTCAAAGGTATGTTATCATAGATGCAAAAAGACAGTTAGGCTCAGTTATGGTAGAAGTTGACCTTGTCAGTGAAGATAGCCTAGGACATAACTGCCCACCATAACTGCTTTTAGTTGAAGTTTAATTTCAGACCATCCTTTGTGACTTTAAGTCTCTGAGTTTGCAAGACTGTCATGCAGGCTTTCCCTGAGCTTGGCAGGTCAGGATGTGACCCCTTTCGTCTATAGTCTCAAGTGACTGAAACCTGATCTCAGGCAGGAAAACTCCTTGGCTCACAGAATCCAGGACAGGAAATTAACAAGGAAGGAGTAGAGATGCAGAGGGGCCTGAGGAACACTATGAACCAGCAACTTGAAGGTGTTCAAGGTCCTCTCAGCACCTCAGTCCCATCTCTCACATCAGTTTACTTCTCTCTCTCATGCAGAGTAATCATCTCACAATAAAGGAATCATGACCACCGACAGGTTCTCAGATGCGCACTTTGTGGCCTCCCGCCAAGACAAAGTGCCTTTACACCTTTTAGTAACAAGCGCGTGCGCGTGCGCACACACACACACACACACACACACACACACACACACACAAATACACACACACACATTTGAGAAAGGGATTGTGGGCAGCTCAGTCTGGATTAAAAAATCGCAAGGAATGATTGCTCAACCCTGAACCAATGAACTTTGGACAGGGAATCATCTAAAAATATAAGAGCTCTGATGAGAACGGCACAGTTGGGCTCGGCAGGAAGAGAGGGGTTAGAGCCAGGCCAGCATGGAGAACAGGACATTCAAATGGTGAGTTTCCCACAAAGGGGCTGGTCCCATGGCTGTCAACCTGAGCTTAAACCGCAGGGCGTGAGAGAGAAGGAGAAAACCCTCAGGAAGGTGTACCAATCCCATCTGTTAGCTATAATCACTCTCTGCCTGTGGTTTCTGAGCTGGGAAGAGAAATCCTAAATCCTAAGTCACTAAGTTGTCCTTGCAACTACTGGTCAGCTGAAACCACACTCCAGCCATTAACCAGAAATGTGCCTCATCTTGAGGAAAGTCCTGCTCCATGACTGACCTATTAGCCATCCCTTCCTGAAACAGGTGGTGACTGGGAAGTCCGTGCGTGCTTCCTGAGGACTGCTTCGCCATGCAGTGGCTGATGAGACTCCGGGTCCTTTGGGGCTCCCACAAATCCTGCCACACCTTCCAGCCTGCCCCTTGGCATGTGCGCTCCCAGTCTGTATCAGCAGCTGGCGCCCCGCGATGGAATGGCCATGATACACCTGAGAAATTTAACTTTGCAAGTGATGTCCTGGACTACTGGACTCAAGTGGAGAAGGTGAGGAAGTGCCTGTGATGGGGGGTGAGGATAGGCGTGATCTCTCTGGCTTATCTTGTTCCTCATAGGCTGAGGGCTCAGACCCGACACAGCATCTGCCTCAACTTACCAGTGTCATGGGAAAAGCTTATGTTTTAGGGTTCAATTCTAAATTCTCACCCTGACCACTTCCGCACTTCTCTGAGCCTTGTTGGTTTTATCTGTGAAATGGGGACAGTCTCACTTAAGGAACATGACAGCAGGTTAAAACTATCTGGTACACAGTCAGATAATTGTGACCAAATGCAAAGTTCTAACTACAAGGTCAGCAACTTGATGTTCATCTGAATTCTGATCTTCCACTAATGGGACTGTGAGCCTACCTGGAATTCATCTAATCAAACTTGGGCTCAGCTTCAGGCTGCAGTCTGTTCAGAGGGAAGGAACAGGCCCCCTGACAGGTAGAGCTCAGTCAGCCGTCCTCCAGTGAGGAGAGGAAGGCCAGCTGCAGGCCTCGCTACCAAAGACGACTGGGGTATGGCATTGGGGTCTGCCCAGAGAAACCAGTCCCTCAGCCTCTAGAGTTTACAGGCCTCTTCAGAAGACACCAAGTGCTTGAAACCAAAAGGGGAGCAGTGAAGTCTACCCCAGGGGATGGGGTGGACAATGAGTGGTGTTTCAGGTACTAAGTCCCAGCTGGTGATGGTCACAGTGTGAAAAGTTACTCTATTTATCTTTGTTGAAATAGAGAATTCACTGGTAATGCAGACAGAGAGTTAATGGAATTTTAAAGTTTCCTATAAATTGCCGAGACCGGTTTGGCTCAGTGGATAGAGCGTCGGACTGCGAACTGAAGGGTCCTGGGTTCGATTCTGGTCAAGGTCATGTACCTTGGCTGCGGGCACATACCCAGTAAGGGGTGTGCAAGAGGCAGCTGATCGATGTTTCTCTCTCATTGATGTTTCTGACTTTCTATCCCTCTCCCTTCCACTCTGTAAAAAAAAATCAATAAAATATATATATATATAAAAGTTTCCTATAAATTTAACATACGCATTCACGTGCTAGTGTTCAAGGCCTATATGCCTTTCATGGGGCTTCTTCCTCCTTTCTTTTTCCTTTCTCTGAGTTTTGATAACTCCCAGGAAAATAGAGTCTTGGTTATGAAGAAGGCTTTATATATAATCCACATTTCCCAGATGAGAAAACTGAGGATCTGAGTTTTTCATAACTGACACAAATTACATGCCTAATTAGAGGAGCCGAATTTGGGTCCAGGTTCTTGAGTTCCAAAATACATTTTTAAACCTGTTCTCATGATCTGATGATGCCAAATCTTTTCCTTCAGACTACACATTGACTTCCCTACTGTCCAGACCAAACATCTGATGAAGACCTTTGGGACCATGGGCTGGAGAGGGAGAAGGTAGAAAGGAGCGAAAGAGCCATCACTGTATTTTTGCATTTATCTTTATAAAATTCTTATTCATTAGTTTATGCATCCACCCATGGAGATAACCACCAAGTAAATAGAATTCCTCCACGAAATACCTGTTTTTGTTGGGTTTTATGTCATCGTTATCAGTCACTGTCAAGTCATCCATATCTCCCAACGTCCCCCCAGCACCCTCATTCCATTAATTTTCATTCTCACAACTCTGATCTGTCTCTTTTCACTTTTATAATTGCCTTAACCATGATCAATATCTCTCGTGATGTGTGGAGTCTTACACCTAGAAGTTTCTCAACAAACATTTGTGGAATAAATTAATTATGAAACCTGACTTACAATCTACAGATCTTGGTGCTCCTCCTATTAAAGACCACAGAGGGCATGCCCCTGGGTCCACTCAGCTCCCTGAACCTCCCTTAAAACTTAACAGTCTTAAGTTAGAAATCCACCATTTTATGTGCCCTATCCTGATTCCTGATTTGTGTGTGTGTGTGTGTGTGTGTGTGTGTGTGTGTGTGTGTACACGCGCACGTGCCCACTAAGAATTCATTATAAAACAAAAGAAAGTGCTTTGTCACTCTGGCTAGGTAGCTCAGTTGGTTAAAGCATGTCCCAACCCACGAAGGTTGTGGGTTTGATTTCTGGCCAGGGCCCATACAAGAATCAACCAATACATGCATAAATAAATGGCACAATAAATCAATGTTTCTCTGTCTCACTTCCTCTCTCTATAAAATGAATAAATAAATAAATTAATTAATTAAAAGAATACAAGTTAAATCTTTTCTATATGCAATAAATTCACATTGTGGAGGGTTTTTTTTTTTTGTTGTTTGTTTTATTGTGACTTGGATTTCTTTATTTATTCTCACCGAAGGATATTTTTCCTCATTGGTATTTTAGAGAGGAGAAGGGAGTTAGAAGAAGAGGAGAGTGAGAGAAACATTAATGTAAGAGAGACACATCCATTGGTTGCTCTGACAGGGTCTGGAAACGAACCTACAACTGATGTACATGCCCTCGGCTGGAAATCTAACTCTTGATCCTTCAGTCCACAGGTCTACGTTTTAACAACTGAGTCAAACCTGTCAGAGCTTTATTTTTTTATAATTAAAAATTGTTTTCAATTACCATTGACATACAAGGTTATATTTATAAGGTAAACAGATGTCTAATTATTAGTCTGCACACCTGAAACTGAGCTCTAGACTATTTCTATTACCCCAAAAGCTTTCTTTTGTCCTTTCTCAGCTAACTCCCTCCCACTCTTGCATCCTTTTGTGTCTGGTTTCTTTTACTCAGTGTAATGTTTTTGTGGATTAGTTGTTTGTGTCTTTTTTCTTTTTCTTTCCTAGTTTCTTTCTTTCTTTCTTTCTTTCTTTCTTTCTTTCTTTCTTTCTTTCTTTCTTTCTTTCTTTCTTTCTTTCTTTCTTTTTTCCTTCCTTCCTTCCTTCCTTCCTTCCTTCCTTCCTTCCTTCCTTCCTTCCTTCCTTCCTTTTTTGTAATTCTCACAAGAGGATATTTTTTCCATTGATTTTTTTTAAGAGAGAGTGGGTGAGTGAGGGAGAAAGGAGAGAGAGAAAGGGAGAAAGAGAGAGAGAGACATGGACATGTGAGAGACACATCCATTAGTTGGTATCAGGCCGGGATCGAACCTGCAACCCTAATTCTTGCCCTTAACCAGGAATCAAACCTGAAACCCTGTGGTGCAAGGGCAGGCACTCTAACCGCACTGGCCAGGGCTGTTCATTTCTTTCTACTGCTGAGTTACTTACTCAGTGTTTCATCTTTTAAAGCTATTTGTCAATCTCACCCCATAAAACTAAATTTCAAATCCAGTTTAAGGGTTATAGTTTATCTTCTCAAAAACAGCTTCATGTCAATATCACATCATCAAATTAATCCTTAGCACAGAAATACATAAACTTAAGTGATATCTTCTTCAAGGTGCAGGAGTTAGTTTCTAACCCAGTCTGGATTCTGGGCAACAATTGTTTTCTACTTGATATACCACCTTTTCCATCATTTTTAAAATCTTGCAGAAATCTTGTGTCCTGTACTCAGCACAACTTGTCTTCAATACTTGTTAAAATTCTTTAACCTGTAAGGCAAGAATTTTTTTCACAGCACTGATTTAAAAAAAAAATCATTGATTTTTTACAGAGAGGAAGAGAGAGGAATAGAAAGTCAGAAACATTGATGAGAGAGAAACATCAATCAGCTGCCTCCTGCACACCCCACACTGAGGATTTTGCTCGCAGCCAAGACACATGCCCTTGACCGGAATCGAACCAGGGACCCTTCAGTCCGCAGGCCGATGTTCTATCCACCGAGCCTAACTGGTGTCGGCAATAACACTGAATTTTTTAAAGCTGTAGAGACACACATGTATATGCACATATATTAATCTTATCTCAGATGAGATACATTCTTTGGTTCCAATCACCTGAGTCAAAAGATCATGTATGTGCATCTGTTGGGGGAAAATTGCTGGAAAAAATACACTAAACTACTTTCAGTGCTAACATTAAGGGAGTAAGAATGTGATGAGAAATTTGTTTATAAGAACCATTCTGCTCATAAATTTCTTATTGCCTGAATTTTTATTCTGAACATATTTTGTTTTGAGAATAAGAAATCTTAAAAAAAATCATATTCATTATGGAAAACTTGGGGAAAACAAGACGATGCAGTTAAACAAGAAAATTGGCCATAAATATTTAAACCATTTACATATGGGCACATATGTGTGCCTTGTTTACCGTGGTATCCTTTTGGTCTAAGAACAGTGCCTAAGACATAGTAAGATCTTAGTAATATTGAATGAATAAGTGAATAATTATTATTAAATTTGAATTATAATGTAAATGTGGTTTTGCTTATATAAATTGATATTTTTTAGCATTTTATTGCAAAAACGGTTTTATTAATTCTATAATTTTATAGGCAGCGTATAGTTACATCCTGCCAATCTTTGTCTTTGGGAAATTTAGTTCTCTTACCTTTAAAGCAATGACTAATAGAGAAGGACTTACTACTGCCATCTTGTTAATTGTTTTCTTGATATCATAGCTTTTATTTTTGCCCTCATTTCCTCTTTTACAGCTTTCTTTTGTGTTTGGTTGACTATTTTGTAGTGATATGATTTGATTCTCTTCTCATTTCCTTTTGTGTATATTCTGTGAATTGTGTATATTACACATAATGTCTTAAAGTTTTAGAAATCTATTTTAAACAAATAACAACTTAACTTCAATTGCTTATAAAACCCTATTTCTAGATAATAATAAGAATATAAAGATATGTAAAAAAGAAAAAAGACTTATATCTAAAATATACAAAGGACTCAAACTCAACAATAAAATGAAACAACCCACTTAGAAAATTGGCAGAAGATTCTGAACAGATATATCATTTGAGAGTCACACAGATAGCAAACAAGTCTACAAAGATACTCAACATTACTTTTTATTAGGGAATCTATAAATAAATGAATAAATAAATAAATTCCTTCCCAGCTACATCTCACTCCCCACTGAATGTTGCCAACAAGTTTCACGCTTTTCCTTCTGTCCCAGAGTGGGGCTGGGGACCCAGGACACCTCCTCCCAACCCTGGGACACCACATCAGAGAAGGGTGGTATACAAAAGTGAGCACAAATGCCACTGCCACCTGCCCTACTGTTCTGAGTGTGGCTTTAGTTGTGAGGCCATTTGTTGGTTACTTCAGATCCTTGACTATTTCAAGAGTCCCAACAAAGCCATTTCAGTCTGTTTACTTGATGTTTCTCTGAAGGAATAGGGGCCTGGACCTTCCCAGTTTGCATCTTACAAATTTCACTGTTAGAGGTAACTTAATTTTAAAAGTTAATTTCCCCCAAATATTCAGAGCCTAAATTAGCCTATTTTATTGTGTAGTGATTATGTTAATAGTCATATTTATTGAGTACTTGCTGTTATGTACACTTTACTCATTAAATAACTCATTTAGACTTTATGACCTTCTAGGTAATATTGTCCCCATTTCATAGATAAGAATGCTGGGGCACAAAGAGAAACACACTTTCTATATGGAACTAAGACATGTGGGATGGAGCTTTAAGTCTCCAATTGGAGACATGAAGCTATTCATGGTTTTATATGATTTCAGAGGAGCCAGCTACTGTAGACCAAATAAGTTGACTGATTACACCTTAACTTTACTTGGCTCTTTAAATGATTTAAAATGAGGTCTCAGGCCCTAGTCAGTTTGGCTGAGTGCATAGGGCATTGGCCCATGGACCAAAAGGTCCCAAGTTTGAGTCTGGTCAAGGGCATGTACCTTGATTGCAGGCTCTTCCCCAGCCTGGGCACTGGTCAGAGTCCATACAGGAGGCAACCAATGGATGTATTTCTCTCAAATCAATATTTTTCTTGGTCTTTTCCTTCATCTTCCACTCTCAAAAAAATCCTTGAGTGAGGATTTAAAAAAAATAATAAAAAAACAAAATAAAATGGGGTCTTAGTTCTTGAGCTATGCTCACACTGGAATGTGCCTACGACACTGGGTTGGGGGAAATAAGTGCCCTTTTCCTCTGAAGTAACACATGGTGTATGGTCTTGACCAGGAAGGCAAAAGAGGCCCCAACCCAGCCCTGTGGTGGGTGAACAGCCAAGGAGACGAAGTGAAGTGGAGTTTCAGAGAACTGACAGACTTCACCTGCCGCACAGCCAACGTCCTCACGCAGACCTGTGGCCTGCAGCAGGGAGACCGTCTAGCCTTGATTCTGCCTCGGGTGCCTGAGTGGTGGCTGGTGACCATGGGCTGCATGCGAACAGGTCAGTGACTCAGAGAGACCCATAGAGACCTTAGGGATGTTCTAGAGCCAATTGGTGCTTTCTCTTCCCCTACATTCTTTCTTCTTCACAGTCTTTCTCTTTCTCAGACTCTCTCACATATTTGTACCCCTTATCCCTCACTCTCTCCCTCACCCTCACTTATGTAATGCCACACACACACACACACACACACACACACACACACACACACACACACACTCTTTCTCCTGCACAGTCTCAGACATTATTACTTTTATGAAATTCGTAAATTGTTAACCTTTGCCATATTGGAGCCTCCCACTGAGTTAGTAAAGAGTCAGTTTCAGACATTGTGACACCCATAAATACCATGTAAATGCCCATAATCCTCGGATCCCAGTCATTTCCTTCACATCACCACAGCAGGCTTACCAAACAAGAAGTCTGACATTGGTACAATATGTGTTACCTGATAGCTAGCCATAGTCAACATTCCCCAATTGCCTTAATAATGTCCTTGACAGCCATTTCTTTCTTTAAGTCCAAAATCCAAGGGAGGTTCATGCATTGAGTTAGTTGTCATGTCTTCTCCATCTCCTTTAACCTAGAAGGGTTCTCTAGCCTTTTCCCCATGGCAGTGACATTTTAAAAATTTCTAAGCCAGTTGCTTTGCAGGTGGTGCACCCAAATGTGTATTTCTGACTCTTGCTTCACGAATATATTCACCTTAAAACTTCTTAGCAGGAGTGCTGGGAGGACAGTGTTGTGTCTTGTAGGTGCATCACATGAGGGGTGTATGCAGTTGTTTTGTCTTCCATCAGGGATACTGTTTATCTCGTTGGAAGGGTGGTATCCAACTGTGTGAAGGCGCCTTTCCTCTTCCTGACCAGTAAGAAGTCTGTGGGGTAACACTTACAAGTCTAGTGAATATCTTGCGCGTCCCCCCCCCCCACTGTCTTTCACCCCATGGTTTGAGTGTCCATGATGATTCTTTTTATTTTATTTTATCAATACAAAAGTTTATTTAACAAAAGTTCAATGTGAAAATGGACAGGATTCTATTTTTATATTGTGGTAAAACAGGTGTTGTGTAGAGGGGACATGTGGAAGTAGCTGATTTCTCTGATAACTACAGCCATTCTTTATACTAATTCCAAGGATTCTAACGTGATGATACTCTGTCCTCGTGTTTCCACCATTCCAATATTGTTTTGTTGCCCACCGATCGCCATCTCCACACATTCATCTAGGGATCAAATCCCCATAATATTCCTTGGACACGTCTGCCACCATTTCATTTCAATTATAACTTCTTGTCCATAATTTTTTTTTAACTTGGGAGGGTGAGCTTTGCTTATGGTGTCCAAGCCAGCTCAAAGATACTTCCAAACAGAATTGGTGACCTCTCTCCACTGATGATTCTTGACTGAATTGAATATTATTATGGTGGTTTTATATGAGGATTTTCTGTTTATATCACCCCCTCTACATTCATTAGTTAGCATTTTTCTGTATTTTCATTTCCCTTTTTAAAAATATATTTTATTGATATTTTACAGAGAGTAAGGGAGAGGTATAGAGAGTTAGAAACATCGATGAGAGAGAAACTTTGACTGGTTGCCTCCTGCACATCTGCTACTGGAGATGTGCAACCAAGGTACATGCCCTTGACTAGAATCTAACCTGGGACCCTTCAGTCTGCAGGCCAATGTTCTATCCACTGAGCCAAACCAGACAGGGCTTCATTTCCCTTTTAATTGCTTATCTATTTATTATTTATTTATATAACTATCTACATATTTATCTACCTACCTACCTACCTACCTAGTTATCCAATTTAGAATCAGAATGGAACTCATGGATTTATTTTTTAATTAGTTGAATCACATGTTCACACAACAGTCTATTCATGCTCTTGCTTATATATTCTCTCTCTTTTCTCCTCATAAAATAGTTGATTAATCCATCTAGTTCCTGTGGAATCAAACATTAATAGCAACAGAAGAGCGAGCATAAAGAAGCCAGGTGACCTGTAGAGCTAAGAGATGGCCCATGAGAAACCCAAGATGTGAGCTGAGTCCTCAGGGAACAGCATAACTAAAGAAGAGTAGAAGCAGAGAAAGGGAATTCTAAGAACGGGATTGGCACATGCACAGGCTTAGAGTCAGTAGTTCGTTTGGCCATTTGAAATAGAGAATAGAGGTGTGGGGAGAAAGATGAAGTGTGGGCAGCATCTTTAGTGTCAGAATGGGGAGCATGGAGTTTTCTGGAGAGAGGACACAGGTGTCAGTGAAGAGAAGTGAAGGTGAAGGTGGTGGCAGGCAGCTAAATGGCCATCTCAGAAGTGATTAAAAAAATTGAATTTATTTAAGGAAAAGGGGATGGGAGATGCGATACCCAAAGGAAAGTGCTGCAGAGCTCTGAGCCAAGGGGATGATGGTGTGCCCAGGAGCAGGAGTTTCATCCTTATATGCCATCATGGGGGGACTCACTTGTCGTCAGTGGGTTTGTGGGCTGAGCTGGTGGGCCTGGAATGGGGATGGAATGCAGGTGTGCCATGGGGTGTCTTCAGGACAGTTTCACTTCCTTATATGGTCTGATTCCCGGGTCCAGCCAGCATTTCCTGCTCTTTGTTCTCCTATGGCCAGAAGCTTACAAATGGCTGTCAAAGGTAGAATTGCTTTCTAATCCCAACAACAGGAAATATGGGGGAGGAAATCGATGCTTCATGGAATTTACACAGATTATAATATGGAAGTTCCAGGGCAAGGCATCTGATGGGGAGATTAGAATCCAATAGGTGCACACAAGTACTTGAACTAATTTTTGGCAACAGCAGATGGAAGGGTGGGAATGTAGGAAAATTCAAGGGGCAATGTGGTTAATTTGGATGTGAGGGATGAAGGAAAGAAGGGATTCCCAATGACACAGGGATGAAAGAAGGGGATGGGAGCACAAAAGTGGGGGCTGGAATGCAGCTATTCCTGCTGTCAGAGACTCTGTACTCCTTACTTCTGTGCTCCCAGGTCCCATGTAAACTCTTGTAAGATAGGATCCACCTGTATACTGGCTGCACCCATCTAGAGTAGAAAGGTTTAGGGTAGTGGGTCGGCAAACTCATTAGTCAACAGAGCCAAATATCAACAGTATAATGATTGAAATTTCTTTTGAGACCCAAGAACCAACTTCTGCACATAGGTCACGAATTTTTTATTTTTTTTTAATTTTTATATTTTTTATGTATTTCAGTAGTTAAGTTGATATTATTTCTTTTCTTTTCTTTTTTTACAATATAACTTATATTTAATAGTAGTACATATGTTTTCCTCCCCCCCCCTAATTTTCTCCCCCCCAGCCTCTTTTACCCCCCAGCACATGTCTCCACCTGTCCCCCTCCCCGCCCCAGTATCTTTCATTCATTGCTTATGCTCATATGCATGTATACAAGTCCTTCGGTTGATCTCCCCCAGCATCCTCCTCCCATCCACCCCAGCCTTCCCCTTGTAGCTTGACAGCCTGTTCAAGGCCACCCTGCCTCTATATCAATCACTCCCCCCTGTTTCTTTTCTTCAAAAATATCTTGCTTCTGCATACTAGAAACAAATGTATAAGAACAAAAAATGTTTGAGTGTCAGTTTCAATGTCCAACTGTTCTGAGTCCCAGTTTCAATGTTAAATAGTTCTTCATGTGTACATGTCAGCAATGGTATCCAGATGGACACATCGTGGAAATGCAAGATCCATCCTCTCTGGTTTGGTCCTGGGCCGCCTGCAGTCATGCACAGCTGCCGACTGCTAGCATGGCAAGGTGTCGTCAGTGTCCCCCATCTCTGGACTGTCCTCGTGGCTGGAACAGACCCATCAGTTCCTCACTGTCTCAGGAACCCACATGGTCTTGGAGTTGTTCTCTGAAAACACACAAACACATTCTCGACCAAAAGTTAACAAAGGGATCCTCTCTGCAAAATAGACTTGGGATTCTTTTTATTTTTGCCTAAATGATTTTCCTTTGGCTTATTTTGACACCATGTGTGTTTTTTCATGGGTGTCCTGCAGTTGGTTTTATAAATGGAATTTTCTTTTCTGGAGTAAGAATTTTCTAGATGTATTTTACTTACAGGATGTTTTTCCTTACATGATATTACTCCACTATCCCCCCCTTTTTTGATTAATGGGGGCTTTTGGAAATTTTATCTTACAATCTTGGTAATTTTAAATTTTAATTTTTGCACACAAATATGACTGCTTTAGGTTCTTTGGATGTTAGGCAATTTTATAGTGAGATGAACTACTAATAGATATTTTAGTTAATGTTTTAGGAAAAGCTTTTTGTCTAGTACACTTAAATTTTCTTGAGTATTCACTTATTTCACTTGGCTAATTTAAATTAATCTGAAAACTTGATTACTATTTTACTGTCAATTTTAATACTCAAGCAGAAATCTTAGTTTACCCTGTAAATACTAGTGGAAAGGAATATTTGCATTTTTGAGTAGGTCCTCAGCATTCTGGGTGATAAATTGAATTTAGATATAGAGCAGCTATTGCTGGCCGAGTCTCTGTCTGCCACCTGGGTCCCGGTGTGAGTTGTGCGTGGGAGGCGAAGCAGCCAGGGGGCAGGAGACCTCCCTCAGGAGGGGTGAGAATTCAAGCCCCTGCAAGGTTTGTGGATGAGGGTCTGTGCCCCACCTCTGTTGACCTTTTAGTTCTCTCCTGTTGGCCCCTCAGCGACTGTGCCTGTCTTAGGTTGTTCCTTCCCTGAGAAATCTTACCCGTCTCTGGCTAACCAGCCATCCTCCAGGGCCAAACAGGGTGATGTGAGGTTCAGTTCTGTCTCCTTTGTAGTCTATGCCCCCGTAGGCCACGAATTTTCATTTGCACTGTACATGCGTGCCCAAACGTGGTATTTTGTGGAAGAGCCACATTTAATGGGCCAAAGAGCTGCATGTGTCTCATGAGCCGCAGTTTGCTGACCATTGGTTTAGGGCAAGCATTTCAAATTTTAATATGCATGGGAATCATTTGGAGGTCCTGTTAAAAGGCAAGTTCTGGCCCTGCTGCCTTGGCTCTGTGTTTGGCATTGACCTATGAATCAGGGGGTCATGGTTGGGGCACATGCCTGGATTGCAGACTTGATCCCTAGTGTGGGACATGCAGGAGGCAGCTAATCAATGATTCTCTCTCGTCACTGATGTTTCTATTTTTCTCTCCCTCTCCCTTCCCCTCTGCAATAAAATGTATTTTAGACTAAATTTAAAAAAATGCAGGTTCTGATTGTATAGGTTTGGGTGTGGCATGATGGTGCTGACACTGCGGGCCTTTCTGTAGCAAGGGGTAAGGGGATTTCTATGCAGATCAGCCAGGCCTGAAGCTCATGGCTGTGAAAGAGGAAGTGAAACAAACAATTTCTTTCTCATCCCCAGGGATTGTCTTCATACCAGGGACAACCCAGCTGAAGGCCAAGGACATTCTCTACCGACTGAAGGAGTCTAATGCCAATAGCATTGTGACCACAGATGCCCTTGCCCCGGAGGTGGACTCTGTGGCTTCTAAGTGCCCCGCTCTGAAAACCAAGCTCCTGGTGTCTGACCACAGCCGTGAGGGCTGGCTGGACTTCCGATCTCTGATTAAGTGAGTTTGGGGTCTGATGGAGGTTCTCTGAGGAACAGTGGGAGAAAGCCATCCACACCCAAGCACTGTAGACAGACAGCTGGTGGTAGGAGGCTCACCAGGCCTGACTCCAGATACCTCTTCCCAGCTATGTCCCCGACCTACTGTGTGACCCTGGGCTACTTCCTTCCCCTCTGTTAGCCAAGGCTGCTTCATCTGTAATATCAGGACATTGCACTTCTATGCCTTTCTCCCTAAAGTTTGATCACCCCTGAGATATGAAAGGAGGTGTACCATCAGAGGATCGATTACTGTGTTTCAAGCTTCTTATAGGTGGGAGTCTAAAAGGCTATTCATATATAACTATAAATTCATATATGTGAATAAGTTGAATGAGAGGTTAAAATAGATCCTTAAGGTGAAAGTTGAGATTGCATGAAAAAAATGAGGCTGTTCCTGGCAGAAGGTTTGGAGACAAACATCTCCCAGGGTATGGATGCTCTCAGAAAGCCAGGAGTTCAGAGAGACCCTCCACCTCCGATCTTTAATTCTGTGAGCCTTTACTCAGTTTTTCACACTGTCCACCTAAGAAATCCCCAGACCTGCAGGAAATTTTTATGAGTTTATTTGAGCCAAACTGACAACATGTGCTGGGGAGCAAGACCTCAAACGCTCCAGAGGAAAACTGTTTTGTAGCTTCTTTCATGCATTTAAAATTCAGGAGGGGACACAAGAAAGACCAAGGTGGGAGAAAGCCAGGTGGGGATGGGATTACAGGAGAGTTAAGATCTGTGCTCTCTGGAGGGCTCACACCTCCTTCAAGGGATATTACTTTCTGTATTTCAGGGTGAGTTAATCTAGATGTACGAGAACAAGGGACAGGCTTGCTTAAGACAAAGATAACCCTTTCACCAGAGAGGCACTGTGTCAGGAGCCTGACTCCTGCCATGCCCTACCGGGGTAGAGATTTATGATCAGATCACTTGAGAGCTTAGTTTACAGACCCCCCCCCCCCCCCCTGTTCCACCTAAAGCTCAAACCTTGCTGGATGTCTCTTTTATTTTTTCTGAGGTAACACTGGTTTATAACGTAGAAGTTACACTGGGTTTGTTTTCTGGAAATAACCTCTCTGTTTTTAAAGTAAAATGTTATTCAACCCCCAGAGCCAAAGTCACACCTTGGTGGACTGTAAGGTCTGGAGTTGGGGCTCTCCCTTCAGGGAGCACGTCCTCACCTGCCCCTGTGCTCCCTTTGCCTCTCTCTCTCCTCAAGGCCTAGGGCCCTTCTTCTGCCCGAACTTGTTTCCTGAGCCAATGCAGTCCCGATGGCTCACCTCGACTACCTCTGTGGCTTCTAGATAAACATTCTTTTATAATTTGAATAAAAAAGTAAAGGCAGAGAGTTAAACAAATTAAAAATTTAAATAAATAATACTGTTGCCCGGCCTGCGTGGCTCAGTGGTTGAGCATCGACCTATGAACCAGGAAGTCAAGATTTCATTCCTAGTTAGAGCAGATGCTTAGGTTGCAGGATTGATCTTAGGTTGGGGGCATGCAGGAGGCAGCCAATCAATAATTCTCTCATCATTGATGTTTCCACCTCTGTCTACCTCTCAGAAATCCAGAAGACATATTTTAAAAAATAGTACTGTTGAAAAATCACTTGAATTGCCCAGAGTCAGGACTGTACCATTTCTCAGCAAGAGCCAGTGTTCCCTCCAGCATTTGGATTATCTGCAGTTTATTTGATCAACACAGGAAGCTCACAAACACAATCATCGCAGGCCAGGCCCCAGAGGCTGAGTGTAGAAGCTCCTAGGAGTCAAGGCTCACTGATATTTTCTTCTTTCACTCCCACTCTCCCCCACTTTCTGTGCTCCTCCTCCTCCCCCACTTATCATCAAGGTTATGGAGTGAAATTCCTGTAAAGTTAGTTTGTATGAAAGCAAGGTTAGCAGTGTGAATAAGAGGACAGTTTATGCATCACACTGGGTTTGAACCCTGGCTCTGCCAGTTGTTAGCTGTATGTTTTCAGGCAAGTTACCTAACCTCTCTGAGCCCCAGTTTCCTCATCCACAAAGGGCACATCACAAGTTGGGCACAGACACCTCTTGGGATTTCTCTGAAGATTGAATGAGTTCTTATTTGTATGTCATTTACTAGTAGAGCATTTTCGAAAACAGTAAGTTCTATTTCAGTGTTTGTTAAATTATAAAATACTGGGCTGTGTTTTCCCCATTTTTAAAATGTCATTGCTCTTACCCATCCTTAAATTTATAAAAGGCTCTTCAAGGAGGTGTGACCCCTCATAAACTCTGTTTGATGCTTCAGACCTGGAGACCAGTTTTTCCTCCATTGTTGCAAAACCACAGTTTCTACACTGGCCAGTAGCTCAGTTGTTTAGGGTGTGTAGGTCCATGATGGTGAAATTATGACATGTGTGTCAGCACTGACACGCATAGCCATTATCGATGACACGTTTGTCGCATGTGGTCGCATACAGAGAAGTATGGGGCCATATGCCGAGAAGGACATTTCATCCTGGCTACTGCATGGCCAGGTGCAGTATTCCAGGATGAAACATTTGCTGTAGTGTAGTGTAGACACTCTGTGCCGGAGGTCTGTAGGCCAAAACAACAGAACTCCGGCATAGAGCATCTAGTTCTGGGACTTCCGCTTAGGCTGTTAGGGGATCCTTGACCTCACTTATGGCCGGTGGAGCAGAATGCCGCTGGGGACCCATCTCTGGGGGCCCTGTGATCGCCATCACCAGCAACCACATAACCATAGCAACCATCATCCAATCTAATGTTCTGAGGTGTTGTGGATTTCTAATTGACCATCATTACCCAGATAAGTGATGGGGAGGCTGGGAGAGGCGAGGGTCTGTGCCATTTTCCGCCAGTAGAAATAGCAGCAGCCATCTTAATTTAAATAAGGAATGTCATTTTGCAGCATAGTGCAGACTCCATTTCACCACTATTACTGTTGTGCATCCTTATTAACCCATATTTCTGCTTATTAATCCTGCCCTTTCCTAAAAGACAGTTACATGTGCTATCTTGTGGTCAGTTAGGCTAGTTAACCCCTAATTGCCTGCAGGACTAACAGGCTATCTATAATTCTATCTTCTGTCACTGCACCCCTGATGGAGAACCCCAAAAATAAAAAACCAAGATTAAGTAAAGGAAGTGGTAGTAACAGTAGCCGACCTTTTCAAGGGACATGGACTGAGATGTATGGCATTACAGAAAAAAAATGGCAGATCATTTTACATTCTATGTATTGAAATGGTAGTAAGCAGAACGTGGAATATAAATAGACATTTTGAAACTAATCATTCCTAGCTCTTGAAAAAAAGTGAGGATGAAAGGAAGGAATACATTTCCAGGCAGCTACACCTTTATAAGAGCCAATCTAATTCCATCCTTAAATTTATAAAAGGCTCTACAAACTTAACATCTGCAAGTTTGAGCATTGTTCACTCCATAGCTCAGCATGGAAAAGCACTCAGTGAGGGAGAATTTATTAAAGTAACTCTCCTAAGATGTGCACCAGTTCTGTTTCACAATATACAGAATAAAGATGCAATTATTAAGAGAATATCTGAGTTACTGCTCAGTAGAAATATCATAACAGACCGAATAATGAGATTGAACACAAACACACAACATCAATTAAAGAGAGACATAAGTAATTGTAAATATTTTTCAATCTCTCTTGATGAAACTACTGATGTCACATTACATGCTCAGTTGGCCATTATTGGTCGATATTCTGATGGTCTCACAATGAGAGAAGAGTTGATAACGTTAGTATCAGTGCCAACAAGTACATCAGGAAGCGAAAAATGTAAGGTTGTTATACAAACATTCTGTGACCTAAGCATTGATATCTCTTTAAAGTTGTGTAAGTGACAAAAGATGGGGCACCAAACATGGTGGGAGAAAAAGTCGGATTTGTCAAATTGTTTACAGAAGCTATTGGACATCCGATTGTGCCTTTTCTTTTTTTTATTATTTTATTTTATTTTAATCTTTATTGTTCAGTTTATTAATTACTGAATTATATAAATTTAATATAAAATTATGTAAATTTATATAATTTCCACCTATAGCAACCCTCCACCTGGTAACCATCCCACTCTCTGCCCTCAACTCCCCCCCACTGTCCTCTCCCATAGTTGCATGATTTTTGTCCAGTCTCTTGCTGCATTTCCCACACCCCTTTTCTCCCCAAGAATTGTCAGTCCATTCCCTCTTTATGTCCATGATTCTGTTATATTCACCAGTTTATTCTGTTCATCAGATTATTAATTCACTTGATATTTATTTATTTATTTATTTATTTATTTATTTATTTATTGTTTATTTTTTATTATTTGAGAGTGAGAGAGAAACATCTATATGAGAGTAGTATTGATCGACTGTCTTCCATACACGATCCGAATGGGGATAGAACCCACAATCCAGGTAGGTGCCCTGACTGGGAATCAAACCCACGACCTTTGGTGAATGGGAGATGCTCCAACCAGCTAAGCCAGCCTGCCAGGGCTACTTACTGTTTTTTTTATCTTTATTGTTCAGTTTATTAATTACATTGTTCCCTTTTTTCCCCCCTATAGCTCCCCTCCACCTGGTACCCATCCAACCCTCCGCCCTCACCCCCCAACCGTCCTCCCCCATAGTTGCATGATTTTTGTCCAGTCTCTTGCTGCACTTCCACACCCCTTTTCTCTCCAAGAATTGTCAGTCCATTCCCTCTCTGTGTCCGTGATTCTGTTACATTCACCAGTTTATCCTGTTCATCAGCTTATTAATTCACTTGATTTTTAGATTCATTTGTTGATAGATGTGTATTTGTTGTTCATAATTTATATTTTTATCTTTTTCTTCTTCCTCTTCTTAAAGAATATCTTTCAGCATTTCATATAATATTGGTTTGGTGGTGATGAACTCCTTTAGCTTTTTCTTATCTGCGAAGCACTTTATCTGACCTTCAATTCTGAATGATAGCTTTGCTGGATAGAATAATCTTGGTTGTAGATTCTTGCTATTCATCACTTTGAATATTTCTTGCCACTCCCGTCTGGCCTGCATCGTTTCTGTTGAGAAATCCGCTGACAATCGTATGTGTGCTTTTTTATAGGTAACTAACTGTTTTTCTCTTGCTGCTTTTAATATTCTCTCTTTGTCTTTTGCTCTTGGCATGTTAATTATGATGTGCCTTGGTGTGATCCTCTTAGGGTTCCTATATATTGGGGTTCGGTGCGCTTCTTGGACTCCTAAGTCAATTTCTTTCACCAGGTGTGGGAAGTTTTCGGTCACTATTTCTTCAAATAAGTTTTCATTGTCTTGCTCTCTCTCTTTTTCTGGAACCCCTATAATTCGGATGTTGGTATGCTTGAGGTTGTCCCAGAGGCCCCTTACACTATCTTACATTTTTTGGATTCTTTGGTTTCTTGCTTTTTCAGCTGAGTGGATTTTACCTCTTTGTATTTCAAATCTTTAATTTGGTTCTTGGGGTGCTCTAGAGTACTTTTAGTACTTTTTTGTATAATGTTTTTTATTTCAGTCAGTGTATGCTTAATTTCTGGTTGGTCCTCGTTCATATCCTTGTAGGTTTCTTTCATTTCCTTGTAGGACTCATTCATTTCCATATTGGTCTTGTTCATTTCTTTGCAGGTCTCATTCATATCCTTGAGAGTCTTGTTCATTTCTTTTTCAGTCTTGCTTATTTTCTTATAGGCCTCGACCTTTTGTTGGAGCCTCTTGAAAAGCCCTATAACCGTGGTTTTAAATTCCACGTCCAGTCGTTTTTTTTTTTCTCCTCCATTTTGTTCACATCTGATTTCTTTCCATGTCTCTGCATGGTGGCTGCTTCCCTGAGTTGGTCAATTAGCTTTGTGTGGTAGACTTCCTACAAGGGACAGTGGCTCAGCCTCCCCAGTTACCTGAGGTGGATATGGGTTGCACAGTCTTGCTGAAGTTAAGCTCAGGTTAATTGTTGATAGCACTTGGAGGGGTTGACCTCCAGGACAACTGTCTGTGATGTTCAGCTGTGCTCAGGTTGGATGGGCGGAGTCTCCGGGCCAAGCAGACAGTGTCAGCTCTGCCCTATCTGGCCCCAGGGACTCTGTGCCGGGGGCAATGGCCGCCAGCACCTCTGAGAGAGAGCTGCTGCCGAGCTCCACTGGCTGCTGGAGAATTCAGACTCTCCCCAAATGAGTCTGCACACCCAACGTCTCACCCAGGGTCGCAAAAACAATGCAGTCTGATGGTTTCCTGAATGAAAGAGCAAGTCACGAGTGCTCTCTGCGTGGTCACGCAGCTGTGCTGTTCCCAAGTTCATGTGCACTCTGCACAAGCTTGCCCTCTCCACAAGCTGGCAGACCCCTGCAGCACCCGAGTTTTGGCGTGCCTTCCCACTGTCCAGTTTTTACCCCGTATGATTGTGGGTTCCCTGGACTTCTCCTGGAGCTGGGGAATCAGTGCAGTGGGACGTCTTTGTCTCCCCCGTTCGAGAAAACCGGCCCGGTTTTCAGCCACCCGCCCTATCCACTGCCACGCGCGCTGCTCCAAACCTCTTTCCACCCGTATCTTCAATGCTGTCCACCAACGCTCCTCTGAGTCACAGTGTCTTATCTTCACTTTTATTTGTGGAATTTTCACTCAGCCAGCTTTCCGGTGATTCTGGATGGTGTTTGTTCTTTTGTTAAGTTGTAGTTTTGTTTTTGTTTTTTTAAAAAATATATTTTATTGATTTTTCACAGAGAGGAAGGGAGAGGGATAGAAAGTCAGAAACATCGATGAGAGAGAAACATCGATCAGCTGCCTCCTGCACACCCACTGCTGGGGATGTGCCCGCAGCCATGGTACATGCCCTTGACCGGAATCGAACCTGGGACCTTTCAGTCCGCAGGTCGACGCTCTATCCACTGAGCTAAACCGGTTTTGGCTAAGTTGTAGTTTTGAAATTGCTGTGTATGGCAGCAAGATAGTTGTTTACTTATGCCGCCATCTTGGTTCCCTCTCCCAATTGTGCCTTTTCATTGTATTATCCATCAGGAGGTTTTATGTGCCAAGGCAGGACTCACTGACTTAAATGACTTAATGTCAGTTGTTACAAAAATAGTTAATTTAATAGCTGCTCACCCCCTTCACACGTGAGGATTTTCTACACTTTTACTGGAGGTTGATTCCACCTACAGTGGACTGCTGATGTACAATAATGTAAGATGGCTGAGCCAAGGCAAAGTTCTTGAGAGCTTTGTGGAGTGCTTTGAAGAAATTAAGGTGTTTCTTGAGGATAAGGATCTGGGAAACTTTTCTCAGCTCAATGATGATAAGTGGGTCAACACTCTGATATCTTTTGCAGATCTCTCTGTTCATATTAATGAACTGAACTTAAAGTTACAAGGTTTTGGCAAAAGTACTGATGTTATGTTTGGATACATAAAAGCTTTTGAAAGTAAACTTAAAATTTTCAAGAGAGATGTAGAAACTAATAAACTTATGTAAGTATTTTAAGAAGGCCAGTGCAGCTATACAAAATAAAATGGAATCCTTGCATATAAGTACCAGCATGTTTTAGACTCATTATTTGACCAGTTCAGTGATAGATTTAATCAATTTAGAAGCCTAGAACAGACCATAAAGATAATTAAGTATCCTGATGTGGTAGTCTACAGTAGTTTGGAATTAAATAGTTTCCAATGGATGCAAATTGATGATTTGGAGATGCAACTTGCAGAATTTCAAGACAGCATCTGGGCTCAAGTGTTTGTTGACTTGAGGTCAAAGCTTGAGAATCTGGAAAGGTGCCGCTTGGAGAATCAAGAGGAGTGCCACTATGAACAGGAAATTTGGAGTGCCTGGCACTGATTACCAGATGCTTTTAGCACCCTGAAAAATATAGCAATGGCTTTACTCACAATTTTTCCCTCTACGTACTTTTGTGAGACCTTATTCTCAGCATGAAATAATATCAAAACCAACGAAAGAAACAGATTGACAGATGCAGTTAGTAGCGCTTGCTTGGGCTTGAAGTGTACAAAATACCAACCTTCAATTGAAGGTTTAGCCAATGAAATTCAGCAATAAAAAAGTCACTAATTGGCAGGTTGGTTAAAGAATTACCCTTCTCCCTCACTTATCTTAGTTCATGGCACCCCACACAAGTTAAATAATATTAAGACCAACAAAAGAAACTGACTGGCAGATGAACAAAGAAGTCACTAAGCAGGTAAGTTAAATAATTAGTTTTTGGTTTATTAAATACAGTTATATATTACAATTATACATTTTTGTTATTTAAACTATAAATAGAACGAAATTATGGTTTTTTTTTCTTGAAGTGACCCACCACCCGAGTTATGCTCAGAGTTTTGGCGAATTTTGACACACCAGGCTCAAAAGGTTGCCCATCACTGGCCTAGGTTGTAGGTTTGGTTCCTGGTCAGGGCACATACAAGAATCAACCAATGAATGCACAAATAAATGCAAGAGCAAATTCACGTCTCTCTCTCTCTCTCTCTCTCTCTCTCTCTCTCTCTCTCTCTCTCTCTCTCCCTCCCCCCTCCCTCCGTCCACCCCTCCCTGTCTCTCCCTTCCTCTCTCTAAAATTTATACAAGCAAACCAGTTTCTGACTTTGAGCCTCATGTTGTTTCTTTTGCATATTCTGAGAGTGGAGCCAGGCGACTTGACTTCTCTCCTTTTCTTTCAATCCCTTTGTAGATCAGCATCCCCCAATCACACCTGCATTAAGTCAAAGACCACGGACCCAATGCTCATCTTCTTCACCAGTGGCACCACCGGCTTCCCCAAGATGGTAAAACACAGCCATGGACTTGCCTTGCGAAGCTCCTTCCCTTCATGGTAGGAAAGAGGCCACCAACTTAGAGGCTCGTAACAGCCTGGGGCAAGGGGTGTGTGTGTGTGTGTGTGTGTGTGTGTGTGTGTGTGTGTGTGTGTGTTCTATCCTGCTTCTCCCCTCTGCTCTCTTCGGTTCAGACCACTGAGGGTCTCAGAGACAAAGGTGTGGACTTCTGAGTGTGTGTTGACAGAAGCATCACAATGACAAGGGGGTCCTGCCTGTGCACCTTCACTGTTGTGGAGGGAACATGGGTGGAGGCAGCAGGCATTCTGCAAGCTGCACAAATGACAAGCCATGTGTCTCTGTCCCTGGTTCCAGGTTTGGTGGAAGGAGGACAGAAAGTTCTAGCGATGTGAACTGTATAGATATGGACGATGAGTTTCCCAATCATGAGCCATTAGGGGGAAGTAATACCTGGAACAAAGCCTCTGCCATTAACCTAAAATAAATAATTAGAAGCTGAAGACACATCCTTAGATTAATTATGAAATCAATTTTAAACCAAACATTTTTTCCCTTCCTACTTCCTCTCCCCAACTAGTAATATTCAGTCCAGAACAAGTTCTGTGGGGAAGTATGGGACTTGGTTGGTAGTCTGTAAGAAGGATTTTCCCAAGAGTAGGGGCCTCTGGGGGACTTTGCCAAAGGTGGCAGCCCCTACCTTGACTTTTCATAACAAGTCTGATCCCCTGGGTGTTTTGCTAGAATCTCTATGTTTAGTCTTTAAGACCCAACCTTGAAGTAGCATGTGCTTTCTTAGGATATTTAACCTGCTGATTGTATCTAGAGGTTAAATTTAGTTCAAGCTGTTGTTACAATAAGAGGGTAACAGTTCAGGCATTTGGGGCTGTTTTGATTCCTAAAGCCAAACAAGCCCCTTAGTCTTATGTTTCACAGAATCGTGTTTCAGAGAAATCTGTTCATCTGTCTCTCAGAGTGTGCTGGTCAGCCCCAGCAATGTTCTATGTGTTTTGTACCTTATTAAGCAGACCAGAGGGCAGAGAAGTTCTCTTGTGCACACTGGGCATATGTGCTAATGATACCACTTGATGGTTAAAACCCTGGAGGAATGGGGGTGGAAAAAGGGGAGCGTTTATGTGTAGTGAGAATAACACAAGCAAAGGCACAAAGATATAAAAGGTAGCATTCATAGCCCAGTTGGCATGGCTCACTGATTGAGCATCGACCTGTGAACTTGGCTCAATGCCAGGTCAGGGCACATGCGCAGGTTGTGGGTTCCATCCCTGGTAAAGGACACGCAGGAAGCAATCAATGATTCTTTTCACCATTGATATTTCTATCTCTCATTCTCTGTCCCTTCCTCTTTGAAATCAATAAAAATATATTTTAAAAATTAGCACTCAAAGAACTACAGAGATCTGCGAGGAGCTGCTGCTCAGGGTGTCAGGGTGACACAGATGGGGGCAGCTGAGAAAGTGAGTGGGGCCTGAGCACACAGCGTCGTGGGGACTTTGGCATAGAGATTGAGCTTATTGGGAAAGCAGTGGGTGGTATTCAAAGGTTGTGAACAAGGGAGAGACCTAATCAAATTTATATTTTGAAAAGATCATGGTGGCTGCAGTGAGGAGAATGGCTTGGGAAAAAATAGGTGTAGAGAGACCTGTTAGAGGATCTGAGAATAATTTAGGTGCAAGATGGTGGTGGCTTGGACAAGGTGCTGGGGACATGGAGGAAGTTAAGAAGTCTGAGATTTTAGCAGGTAAAACGGGAGGGTGTGCTGGCTGGATGTGGGAGGTCAGAGGGGCTGGAGAATCAAGATGGACTTCTGGGTTTTGAGTTTGGACAGTAATGACATTCACTGAAAGAGAGAGCACTGAAGAAGAATTAGTCCAGGGAGGCAGGAAGATTAGGATGCTCTGGGTTTAAGAAGCCTGAGAGACATCCCAGAAGAAATGCCCAGTGGTCAATTGGGTCTGCAGCTCAGAACAGAGGTCCTTAGCTTGTAATTTCCAGTGGGTGTGCCACAGACCTAAGAGATGGGAAGAGGGAGTGTGAATGCCTCTCCAGGCCCCTCCCTAACAGAAGAGCTCTTCCAATCCATCGCTTGCTGATGGGCGAGTTTTTTTCTCAAGGAGTTATGCACAAAGAGGTCCCTCAAAGCAGTAAGAGTAGGTGGAGAAATGCTTCAGACCTAGCTGAATAGCCACTGAATCAGTTTTATGTTTCTCTATCTACCAACTGCTTTTGTTGTATGTGTGTTTTTAAAAATTAAATCTTTATTGTTCAAATTACTACATATGTCCTTTCCCCCCGCCCCCATTTTCCGCTTTCTAGCTCACCACACCCCCTATTTTTAAAATTATTATTTTTTAGTTATTCTTCACAGGAGGGTATTTGGTTTTCATTGATTTTTAGAGAGTGTGTGTGTGAGAGAGAGACAGAGAGAGAAACCTTGATGTAAGAGAGTCACATCATTGGTTGCCTCCCACAGGCACCCCAATCAGGGCTGCCTGCAACTGAGGTACATGCCTTTGACCATAACTGAACCCGAGATCCTTCAGTCTGTGCGTCAACGTTCTAACTACTGAGTAAAACTGGCTAGGGCTGTTTCTGTTATGTTTTTTTTTTAAAATATACATTTTATTGATTTTTTTACAGAGAGGAAGGGAGAGGGAGAGAAAGTTAGAAACGTCGATGGGAGAGAAATATGAATCAGCTACCTCCTGCACACACCATATTGGGTATGTGCCTGCAATCAAAGTTTGTGCCCTTGACCAGAATTGAACCTGGGACCCTTGAGTCAATACTCTATCCACTGAGCCAAACCAGTTAGGGCTTTCTGTTATGTTTTTTTTTTTTTTTTATAGTTCATCAGAATTTATTTTTTATTTTTTATTTTTTTATTTATTTTTTAAATTATTTTTTATTGATTTTTTGCAGTATAATAGTAGTACATGATTTCCTTTCCCCCTCCCCCTTATCCTCCCCCCAGCCTCCCCCACCCCCCAGCACATATCCCCAGTTTCCCCCCTCCCCGCCCCAGTGTCTTTCATTCATTGGTTATGTTCATATGCATGCATACAAGTCCTTCCGTTGATCTCCCCCCGCATCTGCCTCCCATCCACCCAAGCCTCCCCCTGTAGCTTGACAGCCTGTTCAAGGCCATCCTGCCTCTATATCAATCACTCTCCCCTGTTTCTTTTCTTCAAAAATATCTTGCCTCTGCATACTAGAAATAAATGTATAAGAACAAAAAGTGTTTCAGTCTCGGTTTCAATGTCCAACTTTTCTGAGTCCCAGTTTCAGTTTCAAATAATTCATTATGTGTATAAGTCAGCAATGGTATCCAGATGGTGGACTTATCGTGTCAATGCATGATCCATCCTCTCTGGTTTGGTTCTGGGCTGCCTGCAGACATGCACAGCTGCTGACTGTCTGTTATGTTTTGATGCTGTTCTGAGAAAGGCCCCTCCCTTATTATCCCTGATGGCTGCCAGCATTGCCTAAAACTCTACCAGTAACAGATTTGCATCCAGAAAAAGAGCAACAGACTTCATCCCAGTATTCCCAGACTTAGGGTCATTATGATTGAACCACTTGAAATGGCATGTGACCAGTAATTCCAATTGGCTTGCCTTTGGGACTGGGGTGGGAGTGAGTCTGAAGCCCCACACTAACCACATGAATTCAGAGTGAGAGGGGTGGCTCGTTATCTCAGAACCAGATTCCCCAGCCCTTGGTCACATCCTCCTGTGGTTACAAAGCTGAGGCCGTTGTATTTTGGAGTCAGCAGGAAAGTACTGCAGCTGAAGGCCACTGATGTCCTCTGGTGCCTGTCAGATCCAGGCTGGATAATGGCTACGGTGGGGACCCTGATTGAACCATGGACAGCAGGGTCTACAGTCTTCATCCATCATCTGCCCCAGTTTGACCCTAAGGTCATTGTAGAGGTAAGAGGACTCATCTCTCAGTGTCAACAAACTCCAGGAGAAACTCATGTTTCAGGCTCAAAAGCTGGCCCCTACTGAGAATAGTGTATAGAACAAAGCAGCCCATGAGAGTAATATAATCTGGACTCTGGGTGTCTCAAAATGTGAGGTGCTGAATGAGTCAGTGAACCACCCAGAATACACATTTTGAGAAATTAAAGCCACCAGCACAATCTCAGGTCTCTTGGCATCTCCAGGGCTAGGTGGCCTGTGTGTGTGTGAACTGACTGAAGTGTTTAAAAACAGAGCGTTTGGCATACGACGGTTCCAGTTCCTTTTCACACCTTTAACATTTGTTAGTGGTAACCTCACTTCTCTGAGCTCAGTCTCCTCACCAGTCCGACAGGAGTTTTAATAATTAGGACCTCATAAGGTTGTTGGGAATGTTGAGGTGATACAGGCAAAGTGTGTAAAGTGCTTAGCCTTGAGGCCGGCACCTGAAAACACTCAGGAACTGGCAGCAGTTGCTGTGTACATCATGGTGACGATTGAAGTTGCCTCCATAAACTCTTTCAAATGACTTCCCTGCACCTGAACATGCAGTTTGTGTCTGCACTCACTGCACCCTGCTTTCCTTCCCAGACCTGCTCCTCCACCTCTCAAGTCCAGCACCCTCCCCTCACGACTGTGGGGCCTGGTCTTCTCCAGGCCCTTCCATTGGAGCCCTCACTGCTCATCTTGAATCCATCCCACCCTTTCTTCTATATTATCAGTCTCTCACTTTTCATCAGCTCTACTCCTTCAGTCCATAAACACATTCATGTTCAACATACAGATCCTGGAAGGATTAACAAATGAATAAACGGGTTCTCTTTAAAGCGAGATCAGAATAAAAATGGTAATAACTGGTCAGTCTTTTGTTGTTGTGGTGGTGGTTTTGGCCAGTATTTTTCATCTTAACTATAAATATAAAATTTTTCTCTGTTCACCTTGTAGACACTCTTTAAATACCCCATCACCCAGTACCTTACTGCACCCTCTGTATTTCGAATGATTCTGCAGCAGAATTTTAGCAGGTATGTACAAGTGGCTTGTTGTAATCACAATCTTTGGGTAGAATGTTACGGAGTCTGTTTCACTCTGGTTTTGCTGTTGGTGGGAAACAGGCTCTTGCACGTGGTTGGAAGGAAAGAATCCCAAGGATCTACCCTCGGGAAATTGTAATGTGGCCATGTGGTTTTTTTGTTACTTAACATCAATAGAGTTCTCCTCTGGGCTTCCCAATGCCCATCTCTCAGCCCTGCCCTGGAAAGTCCAATCTCGTCTTCAACCGGCCAACAAAAAGGCCGATGCCCGGAGTTTCTGTTTCATGGTCCTTTGGGCCTGGAGGTCTCTCCCAGGCCCAGGTGGCTGTAGACCTGCATGGTCCTTTGCTCCTGGGTGAGAGGGACAGGAACAAATTGGGACAGTGGGGTCCCTGGCATGAGAGAGAGCCAGCCTTACCCCCTGGGTCTCAACCAGGAGCTTTTTCAAAACAACCAGCTAACTTCCCAAGATTCTAGGGGCATGCATGTATGCACTCGTGGTCAACGATCTTTTCCCAGGTTAGACTGACAGCCTCTGTGGTCCAACACCTCCCCCTGTGCCATTTTGACTTTACTGGGCAGTTCTTGATCTTCTCCATTCCCCATCCCACACACAATCCTGAACCAGAGGAGGGAGAGACAGGTGTTAATCCCTTTGGAGGGACTATGCTGTCATTTCTTGGCTGTGAAACTGGAGCTTCCTGGTGAAGCAAACAGGCTTCTGCTTCCCAGCTGACTGTGCTCAGCATTGTCTGCCTCTCCCCTGGCTCTGTTTCCTTCAATCACCAGCCAAGGATGGTAACAGTCTGATTGTTTCAACTCTGGTTCTTTGAGGGCGTGTGTGTGTGTGTGTGTGTGTGTGTGTGTGTGTGTGTGTGTGTGTATGTGTGTGTATGTGTGTGTGTGTAATGTTGGTAACGATAATTACCAGCCAGGTCAATTCATTTATTAAGCAGGACTAAGATTGAAATGAAACAGTGAGCCTTCCATCATTGTGTTTTCTTTTTCCTTTTTTCAACTTTTTTATTGTGAAATAAAAAACACACAAAAAAATACATAAGACATAAATTTGTACTTTAAGAAATTGTTGAAAATTAAACCAGTATGTAATCACTCATCAAGTCAAAATAAGAGAACATTGCCAGCCCCCAGTAACCTACTCAGACCTCTCCAACTCCCCTAAAGAAACTCACTATCTTGACATTTATGGTGTTCACTCATTTGTGTTTTTTTTTTCTTTTTTTCCCCTTGTAGTTTCTCTCCTAAGGAAATATTCTGAAACCAGTCTATTTTACTTGCTTGTGAACTTTGTAATCATATGATTCTGTAATGTCTGGCTTCTTTTTACTAAATCAAATTTCTAAGATGTGCCCTTGTTGCATCATATTGCTTGTAGCTAACTTTAAAAAAAATATTTTACTGATTTTTTACAGAGAGGAAGGGAGAGGAATAGAGAGTTAGAAACATCAATGAGAGAGAAACATCAATCAGCCGCCTCTTATACATCCCCTACTGGGGATGTGCCCACAGCCAAGGTACATGCCCTTGACTGGAATTGAACCTGGGACCTTTCAGTTCACAGGCCGACGCTCTATCCACTGAGCCAAACCGGTCTCGCCTGCAGCTAACTTTTATTGCCGTATAATATCCCATTTTATGAAAAGCCCACATTTTTCCCATCCATTCTACCACTAATGGGCATTTGGGTGGTTTCATTTGAAGGCTATTGATGACTAGCACTGTTCTTGCACATTCACCTTGTGCACATAAACTCTCAGTATGTAGGGTCTTTCTAGGAGAAATTGCTGAGTCACATTGACACGGCATCCTATCCCCTATTTTCTAAAGTATCCAATCACCATGTGTGCCCACTAGCAGGGAGGCAGGCTTCCCTTGTTCCACATCTTTGGCAACATTTGTTCTTGTCAGAGTCTTTAATTTTTACCAGTCTGATGGATGTAGTGTTATTTTGCTATAACTTTAGTTTTGTATTTGCCCATGTTTGTAGATTAACTTTGAGCTAATCTTGTCTTTGAACCTAAGGGCACTTATATATATTTTTGAGACTCTAAAGTTGAAATGGCTGCTTCATAAACAAGACCTAATAACATTTAGACAGAAAGTTAAAATGTAAAGGATTTGAACACCTACCTTATGAATCTAACTTGGAAATACAACTTGCTTTTATTCACGAAGCCTCCATCCCAGAATGTCTGTGGAGTCTGCCTCTATCTGTATCTTAAAGCTCATATGACAGCCACTTTTTGCAACATTCCTCAGATGATGAACTTGGTCCAAACCTTGTAAAAATCCAATCAGGACATCACTAATGACTCCACTGGAGACTGCTAATTTTACGTACTTTGGAGAAAACTCCGGATGAATGAGAAACAAGCCCCCTTGTCCACCACTCCTGACTCTGTACCAGGAGAGGTGATGGTTGGGGTGGGATGGATGGGAATGAGAGACAGAGGTCTGCCACTACCCTCATCTCCAAGAATTGGTTCTTGTTGCTGATGTTGCTCAGACCTCAGTCACTTCCTCTTATTTCCATTAGGGAGTTTATTATGATTGTGTAATTGTTTTTTTTGTATTATTTCTGGAAATTTTCCTGGGGAAACGCAGGAGATATAATGTACAGCTAATGGCATGCCTAGTACAGGATATACCTGGTACAGGCTCATAGCAAACTTTTCTGTTCTCTCCAAAATTCCTTCTTAAAGGGCTGCTACCTGTGACCCCTGTCCTGTTTTCCAACACCCAGCCCAATCTTCCATGATCACCAGAGCAATTCATTGACAATCTTTAACTTTCATTTTCCACTCAGGAACACAAAAGCCCTTCAGTTCACATAACCCATCTCCCCCAAGGCAGCAAGTGCAGTCTGATAACCCCCAGCGTGTCCCTGGAGTCCTAGGCTTCACCTCCTCATGGTTTATAAATCATCGTTCTTTCCACATAGAAACTTCCCTCAGACGAGGTTTCAATGTCCAAATTTAGTTGTATCCCTAACTGAACCCCTTAGCCTCATCACCAAGCCCCAGCCCCCTCCTGAAGGATCCCTAAATGAGCCCCTTAGCCTCATCATCCCTTACCCCCACTCTGAAGAACAATTCATAGGGACTGACACCCAACCAGAAGGCAAGTAAGAAAGTGAGGAAGCAGAAAGGAAGCTCCTCTCTCCTGGGCCTGAGTAGGAGGTCCAGGGCCTGCTCTGAAGCTCTGTGGACACCTTGTCTCCCCCAAGCCTCAGGTTCCCCACTCTGGAGCATTGCACTACCGGCGGGGAGGCCCTGCTGCCCGAGGAGCAAGAGAAGTGGAGACAACGGACGGGCCTTCTGCTCCATCAGATCTTTGGACAGTCGGAAACGGTAGGTGGATGGGCCCCGCAGGGCCACCCCGCCCAGCAGAGGAGCTGAATCTACCACAGCGTGTGCACAGGCCCCAATGTGTGCACAGGTCCCACTGTGCGTACAGCCAGCAGAGAGTGGCTCTGGAGTTCCAGGCTGATTGACCCCACATCAGATTGCAGAGAGAGAATTCACACAGTCTTTGACTTGTCAAGACCCGTGTGTGCTGATGACTATTGGACAAAACCTTCCATAGGGGTCTGAGGACAGTGGGCTATTTCCCTGTGATCAGGGGAGCTGGGAGAGCTATGGGAATGGAGGTGCCTCCTGCCTCATTGAGGCCCTGCCTGCGAGTGCTGCCCATGTCAGCCTCCCTCCCTAGAGCAGCAGTCACAGGCTGGGCAGGAGCTGACCCGGAAGCTCATCTCTGGGTGTGTATGAACACACACACACACACACACACACACACACACACACACACACGCAGTGTGACCCCCAAGGGTGTCACTGAGCAGGCAGTGGGCAGGCTGCACAGTCTCAAGGGCCTTCAGTGGTAGGATGAGGGGCTGCCTCTCTCCCAAAGCATCCTCACCCCCTGATGCTGACACACCCACTCACCCATCTCCCTCCATCCCGTCAGCTCACAGAGTCTCCCCTCTCAGGACCTGGAGGGCGGGCTCTTTTGGTCCTAATCCACACTATTTCTGTGTTGTTTTTGAGAAAAATGTTTTGTTTTAGTCAGTGAAGTGGTCTGCTTCCAGACCTGAGAAATATGAGGGCTCTAGGCCTGACCTTGTATGGCTCACAGTTCACTGTTGGACAAGGAGAAGCACCAACTACACCCATAACCCAGTCCTTTAGCGTGGACTACTTGAGCCACAGAATACTCCCTCCTGCCTGCACGGAGCCTCACTGCTCAAAGCTCTTGCAACCCGCTCACCCACCTGTTGGACTGACTGGTCCTGAAGTATGAGCAGCAGCTTGGAGAGGGAGACCTTCCTCTGCCAGGAGCTCAGATCTCAGTTCCACTCAGCATCTCCAATGGCAGCGTTAAGCCCACAGGTATACTGTGGAAACTGCCAGAAGCTCGACTACCTTGTCTCCAAAATGGGACTAGAATGCTCACCCTGTGGGTGGTGGCGAGGGGAATGGAAGGGAGTGTGTAAGCCCCTGCGATGCCCAGCTTGCACATCCCCCAGGACAGGTCCGCTGTCCTCACTGATGTGGGGGGTCGTGCACCAGGTGTCAGGGGTACAGAGCTGAAGGGGCATCTCTCAGTTCAGACACTTGTTCTCTGTGGAGGGAAACATGCCCAAAAGTCAGAATAATGCCTGTTGGCGACAACAGAAATGCGAGGGAAATTCCACTGGAGGAGGATCGCCCAGGACTTCTCGTGTGGCCTGAGTCTAGGCTGATTGCCCTAAGGAGCCAGGTGAGCTCACTGGTGCAGGCCTGAGCAGCTTCCTGCCTGCAGGCTCTGAGAGGGGGTGCCTGCCCGGCCCCTTTTGTCAGGAGAGACTCAGGGCATTAACTCACTTGTGTGACTGTGAAGGCTTAGCTTTAGGACAGATGTTACCTTAGGAGAACCAGGAAGGAGGCTTAGGTTCACCAGGAGGGCAAATGGGGGTGGGAGTGGTGCCAGAGGCACAGCCTAAGTGATTTCAGCTTGGCCTGGAGGGCAGATGAGGCCGGGTTCCTGTCAGTTTCAGTCTTGAGTAAGTGTTGGTAAAATGAACACACGTGGCATGTAGTGGGCACTCCCCCATCCACAACACGCGAACAGTCCCGAGCTCAGTCCTTTGCTTTTTTCGTGGCCTCCCCCACGGTACCCTGTGTCTTTAGCTGCCAGCATTGGGCCTAGTACATGTCGCATGTCAGGGGCAGTGAATGTCTGCTAACCAGTTGGATCAATGCCCTGAGGCCAGGATGCAGATTCCAGCTCCGGTCCCCTCCTTTCCCCCACTTTTCCCCTAGGCTCTATGAGCAGTGGCACATGGCCCTGTGAGCAGGGGTGCTGTGTACCATTCTTGCTGCTCTGTGATCCGTCTGGAGCCTTTGACAACTGGTTTTCCTTTTGTGCACAGGGATTGACTTGCGGCAATGCCCGGGGGTCAGAGGTCAAGCCCGGTTCCATGGGGAAAGCCATCCCACCCTTCGACGTCCAGGTTTGGTCCTAAAGGCGTGGCCAGAGAGCACTGAGGGTTCAGCTGGGATCAACCCCGTGTGATACCAGGCGGCAGAGGAACAGCACCCCCTGCCCAAGTTGTCCCTCCTCCTCTCCTAGTTCCCCTCTGGTTTCCTGGGAGGGTCAGTATTGTGGGCATCAGTGTAGCTCACCGTGCCAGCTGAGGCCGCGCACACAGCCATGGCACACAGGACATGGAGGTGCGCCAGCAGCTACGTCCACCCCCCAGGGATTTTAGCTTGTCCTGACCCCTGTTTTCTAGCTTGAAGACACAAGCGATGTCCATACCAGGAAACAAGCACACCCATGTCTTGCTGATTTCAAGGACTTGACAGCTTCATTCTGTTTTCTGACAGGGATCTCCGTGTCGTCCCCACTGGTGTCACACATATAAGCCAGGCAGATCTTGGGGTGGGGAGGGGATAGGAGGGCTGGGAGTCCTACAGGGGGCCTCACAGACCTCTTGCTTTAGATCATAGATGACAAGGGCAACATCCTGCCGCCCAACACTGAAGGCAACCTTGGCATCAGGATCAAGCCCACCAAGCCCGTCGGCCTCTTCATGTTGTATGAGGTGAGGGCGCCCTGCCTGCAGCCTTCTGGCCTGAGCACCCCTGCAGCGAAAAGGGAGGGAACTCAATTCTGCATCCTGAGACTCATCCCATCTCCCGCTAAGTGCTCCACTTCAGTGAAGCCAGGTCTAGTTCATGCAAAGCTCATAGCCTTTCCTCTCCTGACCCATGTGGCAGACGGGGTAGAGAAGCCTGGCTTTGTAATCATTGGACTTGGGGGCTGATGATTAAGAATGCAGGCTTCGGCTGGGTTCACATCCTACCCTCCAGTTTACCAACAGGGTGTGCACAAACCTAGTAACCGTCCTGAGCCTCCTGAGGCCTCCCCGACCCCACTCCTCGGCGAAATCCTCCTGCAGATCATAGGAGACATGTGTTTCCCGGTGTCAAATACATGGCAGAGCTAAGGTTCAAACCCATGTCTTTCAGCTCCAGGGCCTAATGGGAAATCCAGGGATTAGAGAAACCTGTGATGGGCTCTAAGGAAACCTGCTGAGACTCCTGACCAGATAAACCCTAGCCCTCCCAGGGTAGTAGATGCCACTAAGGGAAAATTCTCAGCTTCCTAGATGGGCCATGGAAGGGTGGGCTCAGCTGAAATGGATCTCAGATTCCATCTTTCTGCAAAAGAACAGCCATCAGAGGGTCTCTCTTGTCACTGTTGTCATCACTCTGGCCTCGAGGGGGCGCTGCTCCTCATGTGATACTATCAACCATCAGTAAAAACCGCTGGATAATCCATTCATCAATTTTGTTTGTCTTTTCAAAGAACCAGCTCTTGGTTTCACTGATTTTTTTTTTTTGGTCTCTATGTCATATATTTCTGCTCTAATCTTTACTATTTCCTTCCTTCTGCTTCTCTGAGCTTTTCTTGATAGGTACTTATTTATTGCCATTTCTAATCCTTTAAGTTGAAGAGTTAAATAGTTTATTGTAAATTTTTTGTTTTGAGGCAGGCCTGTCGTGCTATGAACTTCCCTCTCAGGACTGCTTTTGCTGTGTGTCCGAGATTTTGCACTGTTGTGTGTTCATTTTCATTTGTTTCCACGAAGGTTTTTTTTTTAAATTTATTTCTTGATTGCGTTGGTAACTCATTCTTTGTTTAATAACATGCTATTTAGCCTCCATGTGTTTGAATGTTTTGGGGTGTTTTTACTGTAGTTGATTTATAATTTCATTCTACTGTGATATGAGAAGTTGCTTGATATGATTTCAATCTTCTTTAACTGGTAGAGACTTGTTTTGTGTCCTAGCATGTGGTCTATCTTTGTGACTAACCCATGTGCACTTGCGAAAAATGTACTATATTCTGCTGCTTTGGGGTGAAATATTCTATAAATGTTAATTAAATTCATCTGATCCAGTGTGTCCTTTAGAGTTACTGTTTCTTTGTCACATTTTTGTCTGGAAGATCTATCCAGTGAAGTCAGCAAGGTGTTAAAGTCCCCTGCTATGTCTGTATTATTGTCAATTTCTCCTCTAGCAGTTAAAGTCTAGCAGTCTTTTAAATATACTGAGGTGCTCATATATTGGGTGTATATATGTTAACTAGGGTTCTATTCTCTTGTTGGATCCATCCCTTTTGTATTATGTACTAAAGTGATCTTTGTTGTCATTTGTGATGGCCTTCAGTTTGAAGTCTATTTTGTTGGATCTGAGTATTGCTACTCCAGCTTTTCCCCCCATTTCCATTTGCATAGAAAACTTTTTTTCATTCCTTCAATCTCATCGTGTGCATGACTTCTGTTCTCAGGTGGGTCTCTTATAGACAGCATATAGTTGGCTCATGCTTTCATATCTATTCAGCTATTCTGTGCCTCTTGATTGGCCCATTTATTTTCATTTACATTTAGGGTTATTACTGATAAGTACTTATTTATTGCCATTTTAACTCTGTATATGCAGGTTTCTCCTCATTACAGCACTCCCTATAGCATTTCCTGTAATGCTAGCTTGGTGGTGATGCACTCCTTTGGCCTTTTTTTCTTGTCTGGGAAGCTCTTTATTTGACTGTCTATTTTGAATGATAGCCTTATTGGATATAGTGATCATGGTCTCTATTCCCTTCTGGCCTATAGAGTTTCTGATGAGAAGTCAGGTGTCATCTTAATGGGAGCTCTTTTGTAGGTAATAGTTTGTTTTCCTCTGGTTGCCTTTAAGATTTTCTCTCAGTCTTTAATTTTTGGCATTTTAATGATGATGTGTTGCTTGGAGTTCTCTATGCCTTCTGAACTTGTGTGACTTTTTCCTCCACCAGGTTAGAGAAATTTTCTGCCATTATTTCGTCAAACATTGACCAGCTAGCTCCTGCACACACCTTACTGGGGACTGAGCTTGCAACTTGGCCATGTGTCCTGACCAGGAAGTGAACTGGCCACCTTTTGGTACATAGGATGACACTCAACCAACTGAGCCACACTTGTTATGGCCATAAGCTTTCTTAGAGGATGAGATGAGATGGTACTTGGGGAAGGAAATTCATTTAGTAAAAGTTTATTGACACCTTCCATCTATTCAGCTACTGTGTTATATTAATAACAATTGTCAGTGTATTTTGTACATTAATTGACTGGTAGCATGCATTGAGGGTTTGCATGTAAAGAAAATATACTCAGAGAGGTTACAAAAATTGCACCGGTGCCTGGTGGAGTGAGATGCAGGATTCCAACCCAGATCTGAGCCCCAGGTTGCAGCTCAACATCTCTAATCTCACTCCTTCAACAAGAGTGCCGTTCTCTCTGCAGAATGACCCAGTGAAGACAGCCAAAGTGGAGTGTGGGGACTTTTACAACACCGGGGACAGAGCAACTATTGATGAAGAGGGCCACATCTGGTTCCTGGGGAGGGATGATGACATCATCAATGCCTCTGGGTAGGTGTGGCTGACTTGGGCCTAGCAGACACTAACTTGTTTCACCCTTTCTCAGTGCATTGGGATGGGACCCGCAGCCTCTTCCTGAATGCAGCCATGTTACAGGGCCTTGGCCTGGGGTATCTGTGCATCTCCCCCAACATCAAAATAAAGTTCAAGAAGGCCTGGAAGTGCAACCACAGTAGACATTGTGCAATTTAAACAGGGGATATAGAATGGGAAGGGAGACCTTGTTTGAGCCCCCATTTGTCCCCATTGGTTGGGGGAGATTACTCTCTGTGTTCCTCTAATGGGACACATGTCACAGAACAACAACAACAATAGCAGCTAAGCTCATGGAATACTTTCTTTGTGAAAGTACAGTCCCCTGTGCTTTGCTTAACCCAGTAGATGCCATTATTGTGCCTATTTTACAGATGAGAGCACTGAGTCACTGACCAGTGAACTAAGTGGCTAAAAGTTTCCAAGATAGTGCAGGGAGAAGCCCAGATTTGAACTGAGGTAGTGTGGCTCCCGATCTGTTGTCCCTGCCGCTTAGGTGATGTAGGGAGAAAAAGTGACACAAGTAACAACTTCCCTTGGATGCATCAGGGAAATTAAGTTTGTTTTACTTTTTCAATTTCTACATAAGATGCTAATGTAGTGAGACAGAATTTCCCTAAAGGTTTAAGACAAAGTTTGAGGCTCTAGGAGTACAGTAAGAGTCCTGCTGGGAAGCTCCTGTGCCACACCCTCAGCCCCTGAAGACAACCATCCACCCCCTCCATCCAACACCGGAGGCCGTGCAGGGAGACAGGCCCTGGGAGCATCTGAGCTTGCAATGCCTGAGTCTGCACATCCTGGTCCCTACAGAGCCTTTTCCCAGTCCGTTGGCTCTCGTGAAGGTTGTCCTCTGTGCCCAGGGAGGTGTGACTCCCAAACATGAGATTTAAGGGCCCGGGTCACTCCAGCCCTGGCATCTGCTCAGAAGCAGAGCAGGAACCGTTGGTCCCGCAGGTACCGCATTGGGCCGGCAGAGGTGGAGAACGCCCTGGCTGAGCATCCGGCGGTGGCTGAGTCAGCTGTGGTGAGCAGCCCGGACCCCATCCGAGGGCAGGTGAGGAGAAGGACCGAAGGTCATGGGGTCTGTGTGTGGGCACTGGAAGGCTGGTGAGGGGAAACTTCAGAGCAGTAGGTATGCGTGCCGCACTTACACCATGTGGGCAATAGGAGGCACTGTATCACCATCCATGACAATCCTGACTAGATACTGGGTGTGCTGGCTCATTTAACCCTCACAACAATCTAATGAGTTAGAGACTCTTATTTATTATACTCTTTTACTAGACAGAGAGACAGCATAAACAAGTTAAACAACTTTCACGGATTACACTGTGGTGGAGCCAGGATGGAAATCTGAACTCTCTGTTTCCATTGCTTCACTGGATTTATTGAGTACTTACTAGGTAGAAGGCCTATGCAATTCAATGGGGACATGAATCCTAAAGGCTAATGTGCAAATCAACCGAATGGGGGAACTATCAGTTGCTGTGATGCACACTGACCACCAGAGGGAAGATGGTCAATGTTGGAGCTTCCCCCTGGTGGTCAGTCCTGGGCTCACAGCAGGTGAGTTCAGTGGCAGTGGCAGGAGCCTCTCTTGCCTCTGTGAATTGCTGGCCTAAGCTGGCAGGTGGACATCCCCCAAGGGCTCTGGGACTGCCAGAGGGCACAGGCCAGGATAAGGGACCACCCCTCAAGCGCACACATTTCATGCCCCGGGCCTCTAGTAACAATATAAAAGCAATAAGTTTAGCCCAGCCAATCTGATTCATTGGTTGAGTGTCAACCAGGAATGAGGTTTGATTCCCAGTTAGGGTGCATGTCAGGTAGTGGGCTAGATCCCCAGTAGAGGAACTGCAGGAGGCAGCAGATGATGATTCTGGCTCATCGTTTATGTTTATATCTCTCCCCCTCCTTTCCTCTCAGAAATCAATAAATACATATTTTAAAAGAAAAGAATCAGCAACTACTTCAAATATAAAAACAATAAGTTCAATAAGTTACCAACAATTATTAAATGCCCACAGGTTCCAGGCACAGAACTGTATATATCTTAGTGGTAAAAGTGGTGATGAAAGTAATGATGCTGAGTGTGAATGTCCCCCCCACGTTCCATGTGGTTCAGAGTTCAGGTTCTGGGTTCAAGCTCTGGAGGAGGCTGCAGATAAATGAAAGAGACTAGAAAATATTAATTTGGAAATAACGGAGGCCAGGTGGGAGCCCAGCTCAAGAGGAAGGACTCAACTTTGCAATTTCTTTTATTCATATTTTGGGATACACCCATAGCCCTTAGGCAGGCAATTCCTATGGTAGCCCATCAGTAAGGATTTACATAAGACTAAAAGGTGGAAGTTGCTTTAGCTCCCTTTGTCTCAACTAGACAGTGGGTGCTTGGTTCAGACCTTTCAGACCTTCAAGGTTGACCACCCTTCTGGTTCCTTGTCCACACTTCTCTGCTAGTGAAGACAATGGGCAGCTTCCAACAGCCAAGGATAATAACAAAGTTAAACTAGGTGCATGTTTTTTATGTATGTATGTATGTATGTATTTATTAATTATTATTATTATTATTATTGTTTTTAAAAATATATTTTATTGATTTTTTTTTACAGAGAGGAAGAGAGAGGGACAGAATGTCAAAAACATTGATGGGAGAGAAACATTGTTCAGCTGCCTCTTGCACACCCTCTACTGGGGAAGTGCCCACAATGAAGGTATATTCCTTTGACCGGAATCAAACCCAGGACCTCTCAGTCTGCAGGCCAACTCTCTATCCACTGAGCCAAACCAGTTTCAGCTAGGTGCATGTTTTATGTCTACTAGGTCATCGAATCTGAACATAAGGGCACCATGTTCAGCTCCATGGCATGAACCTGCACTCTGTGCATATCACAGAGAAGAAATTTGAGGTTAAGTAATTTTGCAAGGGAGAGAGTAGAAATTGAAGTATTTGATTTGAACCTGGTCTTGTCCGTTTCCAAAGGCTCGGGTGTCAGCTTGTTTTGCCCTTCATTGCATAAAGAATTACTTTTTAAAACAGGCAACTGGGAGGCACTGACCCTAGGCCCCCGCTCTGGTTCTGCGTTGCAGGTGGTGAAGGCCTTCATTGTCCTGACCCCACAGTTTCTGTCCCATGACCCGGACCAGCTCGCCAAGAAGCTGCAGGAGCATGTGAAGTCAGTGACCGCCCCGTACAAGTACCCGAGGAAGGTGAGTGGCCCATGCTGGTGCCCTTCCGAGCTCTGCTGCCCCAAGTTTGCTCAGGTGGCCGGGAGATGCTGAAACCGAACATAGAACGAATGTTTTTCTCTGCAGAAGAAGCAATTTGGCTTAGAGGTGGATGCAGCCAACTGAATGGGATGGAACCTCTATTTGGGATTAGAAATCCCCAAATGTGCTGCACATTACCCTGAGAACAAAAAAAAATCAGACCAGTGCCTAAAGCTATCCAAGGAGGCTATTTAACATCTTTCAAAATTTGAAAAAGACATCCAAGTCAGTTGCTTTCTAACTATTCTTAAGTGTGATTCATACTAAGAAATACATTTGATATTGCCACTCAATGCTTACTTATGCACGCAACAAACAGATGTTAACAAAATTATATATATCCTTAAAACATGTAGTTCATTCTTTTTTTTAGATACAAAGTAATTAGTCCTTTACATGCAATAACCATTAATATTTCAAGAAAAACTATTTTAAATATACTCATGTTACATGTAATAAACAATATTTCAAGGAAAATGATTTAAAATATAATGTACTAGGGGCCCGGTGCACAAAATTCGTGCACTGGGGGTGGGTGATCCCTCAGCCCAACCTGCCCCCTCAATGGGGCTGATGGCTGGCTTTGCCTCTACTGCCTCGGCCCCGATCCCCTGGCCCTGGCCTTAGCCCTGGCCACTGGCGACTGCCCGGTGACCGCCTGGCCCCCGGGCCCTGTGGTTGCCGTATGCCTCTGCCTTGCGGCAACCACCCAGTCCCAGGGGCACCCCACACTCACGGCAGCCTTGTGCACACTGCTTGGCAGCCGGTCGGCCCCACCCCCAACACCTTGGCCCTGGCCCTCACATCACATGTGCCTCAGCAGCCTCGACCCCTGAACCCTGCCCCCGCCCCTGCCCCCAGCGCCTAGACTGCCCTACCCCTTGTGGCTCGCGCACCTCGGCAGCCTTGCCCCCATGCCTTGCATGCACCTCAGTGGCCCTGCGCCCACAGCTCAGGCCTTAACCCCTGCGGTGACTGCCCAGCCCCAGGGACATCCCACACTTGTGCCTCGGCCCCGCCCCTACAAAGGCCTGGGCCGCCTCGGCCCTGCCCCCTGCACCTCAGCCCTGTGCCCCGCGCCTAGGCTGCCTCGCTCCTCCCGTCACGGACACCTCGGTGGCCCCGCCCCCGCCTCATGCGCACCTCAGCAGCCCCACTTCCCCAGCTCAGGCCTTAGCCCTGGTGGCGACCACCTAGCCCCGGAGGCACCCTGCACTTGCTGCGGCCTTGCGTGCTCCACTCAGCCGCTGCTCAGCCCCGCCCTCCCACGGGCCAAAATGTGTTGGCCTCACCTTTGTTCCTGATTGGCTGGGGGTGTGGCTTGTGGGTGTCATGAAGGCACGGTCAAATTTGCATGTTACTCTTTTATTAGATAGGACTAGAGGACCAGTGCACAAAACTCGTGCACGGGGGTGGAGTGGGGAATCCTGTGGGGCATGGGACAGCCTGGGTGAAGGGCCTGTGGTGGTTTGCAGGCCTGTCATGTTCCCCTACCAATCCAATTGGAGGCCCTGGTATCTGGGATTTATTTATCTTCTATAATTGAAACTTTGTAGCCTGCAGCGGAGGTCAAGGCAGGCCAGGGTGGGTGGAAAGCTTAGCTTTCTCCATCACTGGGGAAACCTAAGCCTTCCTCATCTCTCTCCATGGCCGCAGCCATCTTGGTTGGGGTTAATTTGCATACTTGCTCTTGATTGGCTATGAGTGTGGCCGGTGGAGGTATGGTTAATTTGCATACCACTCTTGTATTATATAGACTAGTGGCCCAGTGCACGAAATTCGTGCACATTAAAAGGGTATTGATTAGAGGAAATAATTTAATATTGCTATTTGCTGTTTCTCTATATTAAAAGTATCAGAGACTAAAGAAAATTAGTAAAATGTATATGAAAACCTTCCTCCTGTCAGAGTCTGGGGTGCACCATGGGGCACAGAGTCAAGTTCCCACTAACATGTGCCTCAAAATCACATGAGACCCAGACCCAGCCACACACCCCCCCCCCCCCCCCCCCGCATTAGGGTAGATCCAGACCCCACCAGTCCCACTCTTGTCAAGCCAAGCAGGGTAGGGTGTGTCCTCAGGTCCTCTGGCCCATCACCAGGATGGGAGGCGTGGCTTGAGGTCTCCTGTCAAGCCCCACTGGGTAGGGGGCATGACCTGAGGTCCCCTGTCAAACTCTACCAGGCAGAAGAGCACAACCTCAAATCCCCCATCCCAGCACCAGGAGGGAGGCACAGCCTCAGGTCCCCCGTCAATCCTCACTGGTACAGGGGCACAGGCTCAGGTCCCCTGTGAAGCCCCGCTGGGTGGGGGGCACAGACTGAGGTCCCCTGTCAAGCCCAGCCAGGCAGGAGGGGCACAGCCTCAGGACCCCTGACTTGGTGCTGGGGCAGAGGGTATGGTCTGAGGTCCCCCAGCCAGGTGCTGGGGTGGAGGTGCAGCTTGAGGTCCCCTGTCAAGCCCTGACAGGTGGAGAGAACAGTCTGAGGTCCCCTAACCCAGCACCAGGATGGGAAGCCACACCTTGAGGTACCCTGTCAAGCCCTGCCAGGTTGGGAATGTGGCTTGTAGTCCCCTGTCAAGCCACACCAGTTGGGAGGCATGGCCTGAGGTCCCCCAGCCTGGAGCTGGGGTGGGGGGAGCAGACTGAGGTACCCTAGCCCAGCGCCAGGGCGGGAAGCACACCTTGAGGTTCCTTGTCAAGCCCTGCTGGGTGGGGAGCGTGGCCTGTGGTCCCCTTTCAAGCTCCTCTGGATTGGGGGAGGGTATAGGCCTCCCTTCCCTCGTGCTGCAGCCACGCCCCCCTGCCGACCTCCCATCCAGCTGCCAAGACCACCTCAGGCTCTCCAGGAGCAGGTATGCGTAGGGAAGGCTGGGCCAGGATAATTGGGAGGGGGTCATGGGGGCCAGCATCCTGGGTGAGCTGTGCCTCACAGACTCTCTGCTTCAGCTCCCAGCACCCCGGACCTAAGGAGTAGTGCTTTCAAAGGGGCTTGGCAGGCACTGGATATGGCGATGCCTTAAAAGCAGAAGAAGCCCCCTTTAACTCTGGCTGGAAGTGCATTGGGAATTTATGGTCGGGGGAAGCAGCCCAACATCAGGGCTGAAATAAGACCTTGGGTAGCCTCTGGAGGGGGCAAACCAACAGTAAAAGGCATCTTTGAAACAAAGACATTTGAACATACAGTGGATATTAGGTGATATTAAGGAATTACCTTAACTTTTCAAGGTGTGACAATGGCTGAATATTTACTTCTTTTTTAAAGATACTCATGAGAGGATATTTAAGTGGGAAACAACTTGCTTTGAAAGTATGGTGGTGTCCTGGCCCAGCCATCCCTGCACCAGGGACTCCTCAAGGACCGAGCCTCTCCTGCTGGCTCGCTAGGCCCTTGAAAACACCCTGTGCAGAGGCGTGGTCCCTGCTTCATTCGCAGTCCCTGCCAGTGTGAAAAGAAGTGTTCCCAGCTGGCGCTGGCCTAAAGCACTTTGTTCCCCGCCTGTGCCCTTGTGAAGCAAAGTGTTTCACACAGGTGTGAGCACTTGAGGCACCGGCATGGTGAAGAGAAGTGTTTACTTGTGTCCCGGCAAGCCATGGCCATGCCCCAGTCACGCTCCCCTCTCCTGATTGGCTGGTAGCATAGCCAATCAGGAGCCAAAGTACGGTCACATTTGCATGTTACTCTCTTATTAGATAGGACTAGTGGCCCGGTGCACAAAATTTGTGCACGGGGATAGGGGAGGGGGATTCCCTCAGCCCAGTCTGCACCCTCTCCAATCTGGGAACCCTCAGGCCTCTGGCTCCTAACCACTTACCTGCCTGCCAGTCTCATCCCCCTGACTGCTCTCTCCTGACAGCCTGTTTGCCCTAACTGCTCTCCTATGCTGGCCTGGTCTCCCTAACTGCTCTCTCCTGCTGTCCTGATTGCCTCTAACCTCCTCTGCCTTGGCCCCGCCAACATGACTTTGTTGGGAAGGACTTCCAGAAGGTCGCCAGGAAGATGTTCAGTCTAATTAGCATATTACCCTTTTATTAGCATAGATGCTACCTTGTCCTAAAAATGCAGGTTGTTCCCAGGATTTCCTGTCATGGAAGGGGAGCCCGCAGTAGCATCCTGGGTTCTGACCAGGGCTTAAGTGCTTGTGCTTTATCTCAGCAGCTGTGATTCCTAGAAGACTCTTGGATATACCTTGGACATTTCTATCAAATTTGCCAAGTCATCCTCCAATAATGTCAAACCACTTTAAACTCCCTGCCCATCAATCATGTGTGTGCCCTCCATCCCACTTTGATGCCAATATCACTGATTTCTCCCTAGAAGCTTCCCTCTCGTCAGCTGGGAACACTTGATACTTGAGCCAACCTCATTGTTCAGCTGGGGACTTGATTTCCTGAGATAGAATTATCGAGGAAGAAAAATAGTTTTCCTCAACCTTTCTGAGTTCTTAGTGGAGGCCCTTGTAATGAAAGACAGATCGCCAAGAGAAAAACAAAAGTTCATTAACATGTGTAACTCATGTATATGTGGGAGATCTCAGGGAAAAATGAATAACTCCCCAAGCTGGCTCAGATGTAAATGCCTTCTTCCTAGGGAAAGGGAACAGGAGATGTAGGCCTCCTAGAGGAGAGTAAATGATTTTTAGGAAAGATGAATGGGGGTGGAGAGAAATAGTTTGTAACAAAGTTTGAGTGTTATGTCCTGTGACAGGAGTCAGTCTTCTCTGCCTGATGCCACTTCTCCCATCAAGGGGACCTATGACATTTAAGGTCCTTTAGGGGGGTCCAATTTTATTATTATTATTATTATTTTTTAATATATTTTTTTCTTTATTGTTCAGTTTATTAATTACATTGTTTCCCCTTTTTTATCCCCCTAGATCTCCCCTCCACCCTGTACCTATCCCACCCTCCACCCTCACCTCCCTCTCCCCAATGTCCTCTCCCATTGTTGCAAGATTTTTGTCCAATCTCTTGCTGTACTTCCCACAACCCTTTTCTCCCCAATAATTGTCAGTCCATTCCCTCTCTATGACCATGTTTCTGTTATAGTCACCAGTTTATCTTGTTCATCAGCCTATCAATTCACTTGAGTTTTATGTTCATTTGTTGATAGATGTGTATTTGTTGTTCATAATTTATATTTTTACCTTTTTCTTCTTCCTCTTCTTAAAGAATATCTTTCAGCATTTCATATAATACTGGTTTGGTGGTGATGAACTCCTTTAGCTTTTCCTTATCTGCGAAGCACTTTATCTGATCTTCAATTCTGAATGATAGCTTTGCTGGATAGAGTAATCTTGGTTGTAGATTCTTGCTATTCATCACTTTGAATATTTCTTGCCACTCCCGTCTTGCCTGCATCGTTTCTGTTGAGAAATCCGCTGACAGTCGTATGGGTGCTCCCCTGTAGGTAACCAACTGTTTTTCTCTTGCTGCTTTTAATATTCTCTCTTTATCTTTTGCTCTTGGCATTTTAATTATGATATGTCTTGGTGTAGTCCTCTTTAGATTCCTATATTTTGGGGTTCTGTGTACTTCTTGGGCTTTTAAGTCAGTTTCTTTCACCATGTGGGGGAAGTTTTCAGTCACTATTTCTTTGAGTAGGTTTTCATTAACTTGCTTTCTCTCTTTTTCTGGCATCCCAATAATTCGGATGTTGGCATGCTTGAGGTTGTCCCAGAGGCCCCTTATGCTATCTTCAATTATCTGAATTCTTTTTGTTTCTTGCTTTTCCAGCTGAGTGGATTTTGCTTCTTTGTATTTCAAATTTTTGTCTTGGTTCTTGTGGCCCTCTGGACTGCTTTTAGGACTTTGTGTATTATTTTTTATTTCAGTCTGTGTAAACTTGATTTCTAGTTGGTCCTTTTTTTTAATCTGTGAGGGTCTGGTTCGTATCCTCAGAGGCCTTGTTCATTTCCTTGAGGGTCTCATTCATTTCCTTGAGGTTCTCATTCATTTGCTTGTAATTCTCATTCATTTGCTGGTTGGTCTTGTTTATTTCCTGGTAATTCTCATTAAGTTGATCAGCCTTTTGTAGAAGCCTCTTGAAAAGCCTTATAACCGTGGTTTTGAACTCTATGTCTTGTCGTCTTTTCTCCTCCATTTCTTTCACACCTGATTTCTTTCCATGTCTCTGCATGGTGGCTGCATGGTAGATATCCTTAAAGGGACAGTGGCTCAGCCTCCCCAGTTACCTGAGGTGGGTGCTCTTACTGCAATCCTTTATGGGTTGTATTCAGTATTTTTGAATTTAAACCCAGCTTCTTGTTGTTAGCCCTAGGAGGGTTTGACCTCCAGGCCCATTGGCTGTGAAGGGAGACTGTGTTCAGGTTGGATGGGCGGAGTCTCTGAGCTGTGCAGCAGCGGCAGCTGCATCCTATGTGTTGCGCACACGCGGGTCTCTGTTGGATGGGGATGGCTGCAGACTCCTCCAAGAGAAAGCCGCTAGTCTCTTCCCCTTGCCAGACAACTCTGCCTTTCCCCAAATGTGCCTGCACACCAAAAGTCTAGCCCAGGATTGTAAAAATAAATGGTTTCCAGAACCAGGAGCCAAGTTTCCAGGGGGCAAGTCGCGGGTTTGCGCAACCCTTTCTCGGAAACTCGCAGTTCAGGAGCCTCTGCCGCGCCCCGCTTCCAGTGTGCGTCCCCCGGACCTTGGCCAGATCTCGCCTGACGCTGGGGGCTGGGGGATCCGGGCAGTGGGACGGACCTCGCCTGGCGCTGGGGGATCCGGACAGTGGGACGGATCTCGCCTGGTGCTGGGAAATCCGGGCAGTGGAACGGGCGTTGCTGCTCCAGCCCCAGCCTGTGCACGCGTGACCAGGACGGCTCCTAACCTGTTTCCGTCTGAAAGACTGCGCTCCCGCCGCTTCTGAGTCTCAGTGTCCCACCTCCACTCCAGTTAGTGGAGTGTTCATTCAGCCAGCTTTCTGGCGATTCTGGGTGCTGTCTGTTCTGCTCTTATGTTGTAGTTCCTAAATCGTTGCGCGGGGCAGAACAATGGGTATTCACCTATGCCGCCATCTTTGCTTCTCTCCTAGGGGGTTCCAATTTTAGACAGATCTGGAGACTTCAGTGAAATCCTCTGCATGCACTTGCAGTTTTTCAAGAATCTTTAGCTCAAGATCATCAACATAACAATAAAGCATATGTTGGGGGGTGGCATGTTCTCTGACCTTCAGAATAAACCCAACAAAAGCTTGTTTCCCCTCTCAGATGATTTGCCACAGTAGGTTATTACCTGGAGACGGCATTCTGGGAGTGGTCATAACATACCCTGTGTATGTAGAAAGGTGTGGGCCCCATCACTAAATAATCCAGGGACAGTTTTCTTTTCTTTTTTTTTTAAATTTTATTTACAATATAACTTATATTTAATAGTAGTACATATGTTTTCCTCCCCCCCCCCAATATCCTCCCCCCAAGGGGACAGTTTTCTCATCTTGAGGAAAGGGAGATAAAGTTATAATAGTTTATCTCCCTTTCCACAGTTTTCTTGTGGGTTTGTGTCTCAGCTGCCCCCATCCGCTGCGCCCCCCTCTCCCCCAGCAGCCCCAGCGCCTACGCATCGGGCCTTGGGGTTGCTGGCTGCCAGGCCTGCGGGTTTGTATCTCCAGTCCACCTCCCTCCCACCCCCCATCCCCAAGTCTGTGGTGGTGGGGCTTGGGGCTGCTAAGTGCTGGCCTCCCTGCTGGTTTGTGTCTCAGATCCAGCCTCTCACAGCCCCAGCTGATTTTTCCTCTTTTTTTGATGTATGCCTGTGGTGTTATGAGCTTCCCTCTCAGGACTGCTTTTGCTGTGTCCCAGAGATTTGTGGTTGTTTGTGTTCATTTTCATTTGTTTTCAGGAAGTTGCTGATTTCTTTCTTGATCTCATTGGTAACCCATTCTTTGATTAATAACATGGTATTTAGCCTCCATATGTTTGAATGTTTTGGGTGTTTTTACTGTGTAGTATATTTCATTATACTGTGATATGAAAAGATGCTTTACAGGATTTCAATCTTGTTGAACTTATAGAAACTTGTTTTGTGTCCTCACATGTGGCCTATCTTTGTGAATGATCCATTGCACTTGAGAAAAATATACTATATTCTGCTGCTTTGGGGTGAAATGTTCTATAAATATCAAATCTTTCTGATCCAGTATATTCTTTAGAGTTTATTTCTTTTGGGGGGAGGGTTTCTCTCCTTCCCACGTCCAGCGTGGAAAGAAGAGTAGGGTCCAGTTACTGAGTAGAGGAGCTGGGGATTGAGAAATAATAGAAAAGAATAGATGACACAGAAGTAGAAATAAAGCTGGGGCTGGGTGGAATCTCTGCTCTCTGATGGAGAGACAGGGAATTCCAACCCAAACGCAGTGTGTTTATTTATACTAAAACTAGAGGCCCAGTGCATGAAATTTATGTACTGGGGGTGGATGATGCCTCGCCCAACCTGCCCCCTCAGTGGGGCTGATGGCTGGCTCTTCCCTGGCATCCTTGGCCCCACTTCCTTGGCCCTGGCCTTAGCACTGGCCACTGGCAACCTCCTGGTGACCGCCCAGCCGCCAGGGCCCTGGGGTTACCGGACGCCTCTGCCCCCCTTCTCCAGCTCAGGTCTTAGCCCCTGCAGTGACCGCCCAGCCCTGGGGGCACCTTGCACTCATGGCAGCCTTGTGCACACTGCTCGGCCGCCACTCAGCCCCGCCAACCACACCTTGGCCCTGCCCCTCACATCCTGTGTGCCTCAGCAGCCTTGTCCTCTGCGCCTCGACCCCGCCCCCAGCACCTAGGCTGCCCTGCCCCTTGTATCGCACGCACCTCGGCGGGCCCGCCCCCCGCCTTGTGCACGTCTCAGTGGCCCGCTCTTCCAGCTCAGGCCTTAGCCCCGGCGGTGACCGCCCAGTTCCAAGGACACCCTGGACTTGTGCCTCAGCCCTGCCCCACCCCCTACAGCCCCGGCTGCCTCAGTCCAACCCCCTGTGCCTCAGCCCCGCCCCCAGCACCTATGGGGCTCTGCCCCTTGCATCACGCACACCTCGGTGGCCCCACTCCACCTCGCACACACCTCAGCAGCCCTGCTCTCCCAGCTCAGGCCTTAGCCCTGGCGGTGACCGCCCAGCCCCAGGGGCACCCCGTACTTGCGGTGGCCTTGTGTGCTTTGCTTGGCCGCCACTAGGCCTTGCCCCCCACGAGCCAGGCTGCCTCGGCCCCGTCCCTGCTCCTGATTGGCTGGTGGGTGTGGCTTGTAGGTGTCATGAAGGTACAGTCAAATTTGCATATTACTCTTTTATTAGATAGGATAGAAAGGGGTTTCACATGAAAAGACTTAAAATCAAAGGAGATTAACTGGGCCTAGGCCCCACTCATTCCCCATTCCTGGGGCTCGGCTGAATCTACATTTCAAGGGCCCTCCCCTCAACACCTGAAGCAAGTTAAAAGTCAGTACTGATAACTCATCCAGCCTTTTTGGTGAATGTGTTTCCAAGACACAGCTATGCCTAGACCTCAGATTCAGCTGACACTGATTTGAAGAATGCTCAGGTGCCTTCCCTGGAGGCTAACCATCTACATATTTCCTTGTTAAGTTTTTTCTGGAAGATCTATCCAGTGAAACAAAAGGGTATTAAATGCCACTGCTATGACTATATTGTTGTTGATTTCTCTGTTAAAGTCCTCTGGAATTATATATAGATATCAATATAGGTATAGATGATATAGATATAGATATAGATAATATAGATATAGATATAGATATAGATATTTAGGCGTTCCTATATTGGGTGCATTGGTGTTTACCAGCACTCTAATCTCTTATTGGATTCATCTTTTTAGCATTATGTAGCGGGGGGGGGGGGAGAGAGAGAGAGAGAGACAGATATTTATGTAGAGAGAAATGTCAATTAGCTGCCTCCTGTACACACCCCAACTGCAGCCTGGAATGGAAACTGCAATCCAGATACATGCCTTTCATCTGGAATCACACCCATGACAGTTTGCTGTGTGGAAAAACACTCCAACCACCGAGCACACTGGCCAGAGCTGCATTTGTCCATTAGAGAAATTATAAAAGTACTAGAGGCCCGGTGCATGAAATTCATGCATGGAGGTGGGGGGGGGTATTCCCTCAGCACTGCCTGAACCCTCTGCAATTCAGGACCCCATACACCTTTTTCTTATCTAGCTAACCTCTTCACATTAAAAAAAATGAACTGAAATATTACCTACTCTAGGAAATCCTCTTTGAACAAATGTCTTTACTATCTGTATTGACATAGTATACCATTCTTTTTCTTTAACAGCTACTTAGAGTGGATGCATGTGGTTTTCATTCTTGCATCTGAATTTTTTTGTTCTTGCTCTTGTAATAGCAAAGCTTATCCAATTTACATTTGCCCTTCAAGGACTTATATTTGGTTCCGTTTCTAGTTGGCTTGCTCCTTTTTTTTTTTAAGCAATAAATTTGGGTTGTGATAGTAAGCCTCACTTGTAATCAAGCCTATAGGTCTCTCTATATAAATATTTCTATAATACCTATCACTTTAGCATACCAGAGATTGTGTTCATTTATAGAAAATAACAATAAATGTCATCTGATGATTTGATCTTCTAGTAATATTTTATAGCAAGATGTATTATTATGGTATTTTAACTATTACAAAAGTGAGGCATATAGAAATAAATTACATTGAACAATAAAGAATGAGTCAAATATCAAAGCATAGTATACTTAGGGCCTCCCTTGTCCTGTGCCTCAGATATCATAGCATAGTGCACAATTCACATGGAACTCAGCTTCCTTTAAAATGGGAAGGGTTGCCATACTCATGAAGCAGCTACTTCCACACACATTTCTTTATTTAATTCATAGCAAATATTTTGTACTGATTATTGGAAAATCATCCTAGCAATTGCCTCTGTTCCTCTCTGTATTGTTGCCTTACATTTTGATGTTATTACAGCGCTTTTATCATCCACTCGCTCTAATAAGTTTTTAAGGGCAGAGATCATGACTTGCACTTGTGGTTCTCTGTTACAGTGCCTAGATAAATACTCAAAGGCCATCCAGTCCAAATGACTTGTGATGAGAGAGGCCCACCCTTGCTGGAGACCTCTGATTTCTATTTAAGGGCCTCACTTGTTCTGTGCCTTTACAGAGGGGTGAGAAGAAGTTGAGGGAATTTGAGGAAACCCAGGCAGAATTCTCCTAAAACATTTTGCTAAGCTGACCACGGGGACCACAGGGCATTTGTCCAATTAAAATGCAGACACACAGGAATAACAAAGGCACTGGTCTCCTACTGCTAATGCGTGGGGATCAAACCCCAGCCTGCAGGAACCCCCGCAGTCAGGACCAGGCCACTGGGTAGACCTGGGCTGGTGCACCTAACTCTAGGGAGAGTGAGACTTCCATGGCTGCAGCTAGAGGCCCTGGACTCTGTACTGCACCCAAAGAGGTGCCAGGCACAGGTTGGTAAGCAAAGCGACTTCTTTGTCTGGAATTGCGGGGCTGCCTCTCCTGTTCCCCAGTGATCATGGGACTGGGCTCTGCCTGTCCAGTTCACCTCACCTCGTGATCGTGATGGCGAGTCTGGGCTCTGCCTGTCCTGTTTGCCCAGCCCCATGATCGCCATGGTTGGTCTCTGCTCAGCCTGGCCCCTTCCTGAGGTGTTGGGTAGCTTGGACCCTGCCAGAGCCTTAGGGCGCTGCCAACCACCACCAGCTCATGTCCCCTTGGATCCCCTCAGAGGCATAGGGTGCTGCCCCCTACCCACATATCCAAATATACTGCCATCTTTGCTGGGTTAATTTGCATATCACTCCTGATTGGAGTGATAGTGAAGGTACGGTCAATTAGCATATTACTCCTTTATTAGATAGGATTTGTAAAATGTAATATTATGTTGTAATTTTTAATTATGCAGTTTTTTATTTTTAATATAAAGGTACCACAAATATTATTAAGATTAAAAACAGGCTATGAGAGAATATACATAATATTATTGTATTTATTTAAAAACAAAGTTTAAAAGATACTTATGCCAACAAGTTAACATTTCCTACATTGTCTGAATATTTATAGTAGGTGCATGTTGTAAAATTGTGTAGCTAACAGTTACTGAATATTTACTTTATGTGCCAGGCCCTGGATTCAATTCTTCATGTGCATTATTATTTTATTTAATCCTCTCTGCAGCCTGAGATGGTCTAACCATATATTTTATGGAGTTAAAATTGAGGCTCAGAAAAAAGAGTTAATACAGGCAGAGCTGGACCTCAACCCACATGTCTCTAACAACAGCAGCATTCTTGCTTTAATGTTAGCCTCCTAGAGATTAGAATAGGGGATGTGTATCAGTTAGGACAGCGTAGATCAGTCGTTCCCAACCTTTTGTTGGCTATGCCCCATCTAAGCATCTCTAAAATTCTGAGCCCCCCCCTTGTGATATGTACTTTCAAAAACTGAATTCCCATTCATGTGGAGGAAGCATAAAAGGCCATTAACTTGGTGTAAACAGGCTTCCAAAGAACATGGTATCCATGCAAGAGAAAAATAAAAGAATGAAAGGACAGTTGAAATACTGAAGAAGAAATCACTAAGAAATTGTTAAAAAATAATGATAATATGAAGTGATATGAAAAAAGAGCAAGTAAAGTTTCAAAACTTATAATGGAGAACTGAAATACATAAATATGTCATAATATGTATTTATACTGGAGGCCCAGTACATGAAAACTCAAACTGAGGTGGGGTACCTCAGGCCAGCCTGTCCCTTCTCACAGTCTGGAAGCCCTTAGGGGCAGCAGTCGACCCAGCAATCTGGGGAAGATGATGCCCCCATCACACTTCTGCTGCTGCCACTGCCAGCAGCACAAACTGTGGCCAACCTTGGTTACATGAGACTTGGCTGGCCCTGGACGTTTGAGAAGCCACCAACCGAGGTTTGCCTGCACCTTGGTCCAGCCCTGGGCAGCTGGGAGGCTGAGGGGACTGGGCACCATCATCTTTTGGCTGTTGATGTCGCCATCTTTGAGGATATGGCAGTCAACTAGCATGTTTCCTCCTTATTGGCTACGGGCACTTTCATCTTTGAGGATGGGAAGTCAATTAGCATATTCCTTCATTATTGGCTGTGGTCACTGCCATCTTTGAGGGTGGGGCAGTAATTAGCAATTTCCCCCTTATTGGCTGTGGGCACCACCATGTTTGCGATGGTGTGAGGGTCAATTAGCATTTCTCCTTTTATTAGAAAGGATTCTGTATTCAAGGCCCCTAGAACTATAAAAAATGGGGAAAATTCACTGTTGATAACTCATTCTCAAATTGCTCCCTTTAAAAATCAAATTGATCACCTGCGGGGTGTGTGTCCCGTCTTGGACACCACGTGGCTAGTTCTTATTATAACAAACAGCCCCACAGCTGCGTGGTTTATTATAAGAAAAGCTCATGCAACATGCCCATCCTGGTCTCCTGGGACCAGGATAGAGAAGCAGCTCCCACATAGGTACCTGCAAGGTGCTGTCAGAGATGGACAGAGAGGGTGGCCAGGCTCAGAGGTTCGGAGTTTCCTGTGAGAGGTGGCATGCTTCACTCCACCACATTTCATTGGGCAGAGCATGTCACAGGGTTGCAGCAGCTTCAGGGGGTCAGGAAAAGAACAAGACTTACTTGGACAACACCACTGAGGCCACCACCTACTGCAGCCTGTTTGGGGTCATGCAGGGTAAAGAGAAGAGAGGGGATGGGTAGGAAGTGACAGCAGGACTCAGGATGGTTCTCTTTCTCCTCATCCAGGTGGAGTTTGTCCCTGAGCTGCCCAAAACCGTCACTGGCAAGATCAAACGGGGTGAACTTCGGGAAAAGGAGTTCCGTCAGATGCAACAGCAGTAAATTCAGCATCGCTTCTGAGTGTGACCTTGGGCACACACCTGGCTGCCTCGGTGCCCCCACATGGCGGGGGCGAGGTGGGGATGTTGAGGGCTGATTGGGAAGGGCCCAGGACTGCCAGCATTCCCGCATTTCTCTTCTTTTACGTTAACATCAGTCACTACCCTGCCTCCAAGGCTCTTGTTCCTTTGATTGCCCAGGCGGGCACTCAAATTGGGGTGAAGGTAATAAAGTGCTGACATTGACATCAGGGTGATACTGTGCTGTGCATTCATCATGTACATGAACCTGTGGTAAATGCGGTCCCTCCTTGCCCTCCCCGTCTCCTTAGTGAGAGCACAAGGCCTGGTTCTCACTCCTGTTGCCTTCTGCACACAACCCAGTGTTCCCAAGTGGCCCTGCACATTCAGTAGATGTCAAGGATGCAGATTTTTTAAAGTGATGAGCCAAACAGCCCGGGCACTTTCCTCAGCTAGGTCCCAGCCTAGGCCCAACATGGGCAAGTGAGTAACCTGCTCTCCAGGGACCAGAGTTCCACAGGACTGTCCCACCCAGCCTTCTCCAGCGGTGCCCAGTCCCTCATTCCTAGGAGGGGCCAAGGGCCTAGGAGTCTTACCCCTCAACTTTCCCCCATGTGTACCCACTCATGCATTTCTTCCCAGAAATCCAGGGTCTTCATGCCCTTCTCTCAGGACCCAGAGTTCTCCCTAAAAACTCTCCCTCCACATACTTTAAGTTCTTTCAACTATCAGTCTTCTTCAACCCTTCCCCAAACTGGGTATGGGGTTCTATGAACTGACCCTTCACTTCATCTGTACTTGGGATGGGACCCCAAGGGGTCATCACAGGCTGGGAGGATCAGGGGCAGAGGGGGCTCTACCTGGGGGTGGGGAAGAAACACATATTGTCTCCTTTTCCCTCACCACAGGAGTCACTCTTAGGGAGATTGCCTCTAAAGCCATCTATCAGGGGATACAGATATACAAACACACAGGGAAATATACAGATACTTCTTGGGGGTGATGTATTCCTTTAGCCTGTTTTTTTTTTTTTTTTTCTGGGAAGCTCTTTATTTAACTGTAAATTTTGAATGATAGCCTTGCTGGATATAGTAATCTTGATCTCAGATCCTTGCTTTCCATTACGTTGAACACATCATGCCATTCCCATCTGGCCTGTGCAGTTTCTGATGAGAAATGAGGTGTCAGCTTTATGGGAACTCCTTTGTAGGTAACAGCTTTCCTTTCTCTTGTTGCCTTTAAGATTCTCAGTCTTTAATTTTTGGCATTTTTATTATGATGTGTCTGGTCATGGGCCTGTTTGGGTTCGTGTTTGGGGCTCTCTGTGACTCCTGGATTTCTGTGACTTTTCTTTACCATGTTAGGGAAGTTTTCTGCCATTATTTCTTCAAACAGCTTCTCTATACCTTTCTCCCTTTCTGAACCTTCTGGCACACCTGCTACTTAATATTGTTACATTTCATGTTGGCCCACTGTTCCCTTAAGCTGTTCTCCTGTTTTTAAATGGTTTTTCTTTTTGGTTCTCTGATTGAGTGATTTTTTCAACTCTGTCCTCTAATCACTGATTCCATCCTCAGCTTCCCCTAATCAGCTGTGTATTGCTTCCAATGTTTTATTCATTTGTGCTATGTCATTATTTCTATTTTCAGAATCAATATGACTATATCTCGTTTTTCATGCTGTTGAGCATCTTTACCATCATTACCCTGAACAGTGTTTCAGATAAATTTCTTATCTGTGCTTCATTTATCTATTCTTTTGAAGAATTCTCTTGGTTTTTCTTTTCTTTTTTTCTTTTTTTAAAAATAAATATTTTATTGATTTTTTACAGAGCGGAAGGGAGAGGGATAGAAAGTAGGAAACATCAATGAGAGAGAAACATCGATCAGCTGCCTCTTGCACGTCCCCTACTGGGGATGTGCCCGCAGCCAAGGTACATGCCCTTGACCAGAATCGAACCCAGGACCTTTCAGTCCGCAGTCCGACGCTCTATCCACTGAGCCAAACCGGTCTCGGCTCTCTTGGTTTTTTCACTTGAGGGTTGTTTCTTTGTCTCCTCATTTTGGCTGTGTGTATGCATTTGTGACTGTGGATTAAGTAGATCTGCTACACCTCTCAGTCTCAAATGCTTTTTCTGACTAATAAGATCAGGCAAATACTTAAAGCCTCTAGAGACCACTTCTGCCTACACACTGAAAAAATTCTGACTTGAGTTGCCCTCAGGCAATAGTCCTCATATGTGGCAAGAGATGTTGTTGTTTTGTAACAGGGTGGGGTAGTTGCTTCTACCTGAAGGCTAACTGTTATTTTTAAAATTATTTTTAAAAATATATTTTATTGATTTTTTACAGAGAGGAAGGGAGAGGGATAGAAAGTCAGAAACATTGATCAGCTGCCTCTTGCACGCTTTCTAGTGGGGATGTACCCACAGCCAAGATACATGCCCTTGACCGGAATGGAACCTGGGACCCTTCAGTCCGAATACCAATACTCTATCCACTGAGCCAAACCAGTTTCGGCCTAACTGTTATTTTTAGTCTCTTAAGTGACCCCGGGAACTCAGCACTGTGGGACAAGGTGTTTCCCAATAGGGTGGGTCAACTATCTTTCCCCCAGGCAAAGTCTGCTGCATAGCAAACATCTGTGTGGGAAAGCTGTCCTCTGCTGTATAGGGGACTGACTCAGCACAGGAAACCATGGTGTCTGCCTTTTGAACTCTAACCCCAGAGCCTCCAGTCCTGGCCCACAACTCCAGTCTGCTCTGCCTCCCCTCTGCCTGAGCACAAAGTGGGTGGCTCCACGGGGAATTTTGTGTGTTGGGAATTTGAGTGGGTGCCTGAATTTCCAGCACCTCTCCCTGGCACAAAGCAACCCCACTGCTTTTCACCCAGATGTTATGTGGGTACCCTTCTCAGTTCAGTTACTCTTTACAGGGGGGCCCATTTTGGGGATTAGACCTCAGAGTTCTCAGTGGCAAACTCCACAGCTGAGACATCTCTCCGGAACTAAGGTTCCTGTGTGTGGATGCCCGGACAGCACTTCCCTACCTCCAACCCTCCGACCAACTCCACCCCTCACACCAGGACCAAAAGTGGACTGCTGGTCCTCCTTTATCCGGGTTCTCTCTGGCAAAACTTCTATTGTTTATTAAGGCAATTTTTCCATATTTTATTTTTACTAGGTGTACCAGTTAATAATGCTGGATTTTGTAATCAAAGAAAAGACTCTAATTTTAAGACAAACACTGGAAAGTGCTTTATTCAAAATAATGTCCACATCTTCCAGGTAATTGGTGGATACCGTCCCAAGAGAACTTTTCTTATTTTGAGGAAAACCATTCAGAGACCCAATTTTCCACCTCTTTGTATGTTTTGAAGTGCTGCTCAGAAAGTGCGTGTGCCATCAATCAGAACAAGTGGTGATCTGAAGGAGCAAGGTCTGGTGAATACAGTGGGTTAAAACCTCCCAGGCAAGATCTTTTAAAATGTCTTTAACAGGTTTTGAAGTGTGTGATGATGCATTATCAAGAGGCAAAATTACTTTGCCGTGTCTTTTGGAACATTCTGGTCATTTCATGATCAAAGCATGGTTCAAAGTGATTATTTGTTGGCAGTAGCCTCTTCTCCAAGTTTGCCCATTTTCTTGGTTTGTCTCTTCAGGCCTTTTCCTTTATTGGCATCTTAAGGAATTGTTCTTCCTGTTTCTACACTGTCTGATCATACTCAGGGGGAGGAGGTCCAAACTGTCTCTTTTCTTCTCTAATTCCGTGCTCTTTTGCATAGCTGATTACATTCCATTTGAATTTTGCAGAATAAAATTGCTTACCGGTATTTACCTTTTTATTTTTTGACATCTTTATGGGCTCATAATGCTCTGATCCCTGTTGCATCTATACGCTCTCTACCTCCACCTCCAATTATGGCATCAGCTGACGTCAGTGACAATAAGGCTTGTGATTGGAGGAAGCCTGTTTGACAAGGTATGGGCAGCAGCTCTATCCTTGGCTGACTTCCATTATAACACGCCCCTTGATTTTCAGTCTAATGATTTTAGAAAAAAATAGCGTCTTAAACAAGGAAAAATACAGTACACAGTTACAGACACAGTGTCTGCTAAGGGCTGGACCTCTGTGCACGCGGGAATCAGAAAACACGAGCAGCCGCAGGCATATAGGAGACTTCATTTCAGACAAGTGGCCATTGCTAACACAGGAGCTATCGGACAAAGCAGTTCTTCGAAGTAGTCCCAAAAATCAGCCACACACTGACTGGGCAGCAACACATTCTCACACCAACTCAGACAAAAGGAGTCTCTTGCCAAACAGTGACATTAGGTACAGAAGGTAATGGTGCACCTGCGCAGTGCGTACAGTACAAGTGCTGTCATTGCCTTTGCACATACATGTAGCAAAATAGCCTTAAACATGCAGCGTAGTCTAGTCACCAACCTCCTCACAGATACAAATGTAGTAATAAATATAACTATAGTAATTCATAGTGTTATATTTCAATATTAACATGGATATAGATGTACATATAGCTATCGATGGGGTTATGGGTATAGATATGATAAAGCTACAGATAGTGACAGCAGATGTTGGCATAATTATATTGCAGATATTGACAGCTACACAGTTATACATGAAGATAAGAGATAGACATGTAAGTCTAAATACCCCCATATTTAGCCTTCTTAACATATTAATGCAGAAGCTGACCCTGCGGTGTCTGCTCAGCAACGTATCCCTGTTCCTTCGCATTAGACAGTAATTCCAAAGCTCAAGCAACCATGGTTTATGAAGCCTGATTGTTCAATGAGTTTCCCCAGAGACAGTGTTGGTTACTAGAAACCCCCAGACCTGGATTATTCATCTGTGCTGAGTCTGTGCTCACATGCTTCACACAGGATGTCATTCATTCACTATTCTAGGAGTTGAAAATATTTCCATATTTTAGAGGGAGGTTAAGAAAATTGCCCAAAGCTGTGTGGGTGAGGAGTGAAGGACTGGCATTTGAAACTGTATCGCTTGGCTCCTAAGGGCAGGCTCTCAGCTCCCACAGTCCTCCCAGCTGGGTGCTTGTGGCGCTTGGCCCTCTCACAAGATGAAGATTAAATCAGATTTTCAAATACATTTACAGGATAAGATATTACCAAAGTCATTTCTGTATTGTTTAAGAGAGGTGTGTTGGATAACTAGGTCTGCTGTTACAAAGAACCACAGCCTGGGGGGTTTAAATCTCAGGAATTTACTTCTCACAGCTCAGGAGGCAAGAAGTCTGGAATCAAGGTGTCAAGAGGAGGATCTCTTCTTGGGCTTAGTTGTGGGCTTGAAGTTGTCCATCTTCTTGTTCACACCACATTCTCCCTCTATGTAGCCCGGATCTCTTCTTATAAGGACATCAGTTATATTGGATTAGGGTCCACCTAGTGATCAGATTTTAACTCAATTACCTCTTTAAAGGTCCTTCCTCTATCCCTGGCTGGTGATCTCAGTGGTTAGAGTGTTAGAGAGAATGCCTTTATACCCTTCGGTAACAAGCACACACACACACACAAAGACACACACACACACACACACACACACACACACACACACACACACACGTTTGAGAAAGGGATTGTGGGCAGCTCAGTCTGTATTAAAAAATATTGTAAAGAATGGTTGCACAACCATGGACCAATGAACTTTGCACAGGGGTAGGAATCATCTAAAAATATAACAGCTCCCATGAGAACGGCACAGTTGGGCTCGGCATGAACAGAGGGGTTAGAGGCAGGCCAGCATGGAGAACAGGACTTTCAAATGGTGAGTTTCCCACAAAGGGACAGGTCCCATGGCTGCCAAACCTGAGCTTAACTCCCAGGGGATGAGAGAGAAGGAGAAAACCCTCAGGAAGATGTACCAACCTCATCTAGCCTGTGGTTCCTGTGGTGGGAAGATAAAGATCCTAAGTCACTAAGTTGTGCCTGCAAATACTGGTCAGCTGAAATCACACTCCAGCCATGAACCAGAAATGTGCCTTGTCTTGTGGAGGAAAGTCCTGCTCCATGACTGACCATCCCTTCCCGAAGCAGGTGGTGACTGAGAAGTCTGTGCGTGCTTCCTGAGGACTGCTCCGCCACGCAGTGGCTGATGAGGCTCTGGGTCCTTTGGGGCACCCACAAATCCTGCATTACCTTCCACCCTGCCCCTAGGCACTTGAGTTGCCAGTCCTTATAAGCAAGTGGTGCCCTGCGATGGAATGACCATGATAGACCTGAGAAATTTAACTTTGCAAGCAATATCCTGGACTCAAATGGAGAAGGTGAGGGAGTGCCTGTGATGGGGGTGAGGGCAGGTGTGATCTCTCTGGCTTATCTTGTTCCTCATAGGCTGAAGGGCACAGATCGACACAGCGTGTGCCTCAACTTACCAGTGTCCTGGGAAAAACTTATGTTTTAGATTTCAATTCTCAATTCTCAATTCTCACCCTGGCCACTTTCACTCTTCTCTGAGCCTCAGTGGTTTTATCTGTGAAATGGGAAGAATCCCACTTAAGGAACATGACAACAGGTTAAAAGTGTCGGGTACACAGTCAGATAATTGTGACCAAATGCAAAGTTCTAACTACCAGGTCAGCAAATTGATGTTTATCTGAATTGTGATCTTTCACTGATGGGACTGTGAGCCTACCTGGAGTTCATCTTATCAAACTTGGGCTCAGCTTCAGGCTGCGCTCGGAGGGAAGGGACAGGCCCCCTGACAGGTAGAGCTCAGTTGTCCTCCTGGGAGGAGAGGAAGGCCAGCTGCAGGCCTCACTACCAAAGACGACCGGGGTGTGGCATTGGTGTCTGCCCAGAGAAACCAGTCCCTCAGCCTCTAGAGTTTACAGGCCTCTTCAGAAGACACCAAGTGCTTGAAACTGAAAGGAGAGCGGTGAAGTCTACACTAGGGAATGGGGTGGACAATGGGTGGTGGTCCAGGTACTGAGTCCCAGGTGGTGATGATCACAGTGTGAAAAGTTACCCAACATTTTCTTTGTAGAAAGAGAGACTGCACCAGCAATGCAGTCAGAGAGTTGATGGAATTTTAAAATTTCCAATGAATTCAACATATGCAGTCACGTGCTAGTGTCAAGGCCTATATGCCTTTCATGGGGCTTCTTCCTCCTTTCTCTGAGTTTCATAATAACTGCCAGGAAAATAGAGCCTTGGTTATGAAGAGCATTTTTTTATACACCATGTCAAGTACTTTCCATTTAATGTTAGAATTAGATCGACACTTTTATGATCTCCATTTCCCAGATGAGAAAACTGAGGTTCCAAGAGTTTTAAATAATCTACAGAAATTAGTTACCTAAGTAGAGGAGCAGAATTTGGGTCCAGACTAATTGTAGAATCCATTTTTTAACCTGGCCTCATGATTAGATGAAGCCAAAATACCTCTTGAATTCATAAATACCTTTTAGACCATGAGATGGCCTGGAGAGTGAGGAGGCAGAGAGAAGGAATTGAGCCCAGCACTTTGTTCTCACATTTGTCTTCATAAAATTCCTATTCATTAGTTCAGACATCCACCCAGGAAGATAACCACCAAGTAAATAAGATTTCTCCACGAAATACCTGTTCTTGCTGGGTTTTATATCATTGTTATCAGTCACTGCCAAGACATCCATATCTCCCAATGTCCCCCGAGCTCCCTCATTCCGTTAATTTTCATTCTCACAACACTTCTGATCTGTCTGTCTCCACTTTTCCAATTGCTATAACCAGGATCAGTGTTTCTCTAGTGATGTTTGGTGTCTGACATCTAGAAGTTTCTCAACAAACCTTTTGTGGAGTGAATTACTTTTGAAACTTACCTTACAATCTACAGATGTTGGTGCTGCTCCTATCACACACTTTGCAGAGGGCATGGCACTGGGGTCCACTCTGCTCCCTGAACCTCCCTTAAAACAAATCTCCCTTAAGTTAAAAATCCAACATTTCTATGTGCCCTGTTCTTTTTATTTTAAACTAGAGGCCTAATGCACGAAATTCATGCAAGAGTTGGCCTTCCTTCTCCTCGCTGCTGGCACCAGCTTCCCTCAGGCACCGGGGACCCGGGTTGGCTTTCCTCTGGCTGCACGCAGGCATCTGGGACCTGCACTGGCTTCCCTCAGGCTTTGTCTTTGTCTGGAAGGATGTCCCGGAAGAAAGTCAGGTCTAATTAGCATATTACACTTTTATTATTATAGACTAGAGGCCTGGTGCATGAAATTCGTGCATGAAGGGGGGGTGTTCCCTCAGCTCTGCCTGCACCCTCTGCAATTCAGGACCCCATACACCTTTTTCTTATCTAGCTAACCTCTTCGCATTAAAAAAAAAAATTAACTGAAATATTACCTACTCTAGAAAATCCTCTTTAAACAAATGTCTTTACAATCTGTATCAAGTATCGTCATAGTATACCATTCTTTTTCTTTAATAGCTACTTAGAGTGGATGCAATGTGGTTTTCATTCTTGCATCTGAATTTTTTTTTCTTGCTCTTGTAATAGCAAAGCTTATCCAATTTACATTTGCCCTTCAAGGACTTATATTTGGTTCCGTTTCTAGTTGGCTTGCTCCTTTTTTTTTTTTAAGCAATAAATTTGGGTTGTGATAGTAAGCCTCACTTGTAATCAAGCCTATAGGTCTCTCTATATAAATATTTCTATAATACCTATCACTTTAGCATACCAGAGATTGTGTTCATTTATAGAAAATAACAATAAATGTCATCTGATGATTTGATCTTCTAGTAATATTTTATAGCAAGATGTATTATTATGGTATTTTAACTATTACAAAAGTGAGGCATATAGAAATAAATTACATTGAACAATAAAGAATGAGTCAAATATCAAAGCATAGTATACTTAGGGCCTCCCTTGTCCTGTGCCTCAGATATCATAGCATAGTACACAATTCATGTGGAACTCAGCTTCCTTTAAAATGGGAAGGGTTGCCATACTCATGAAGCAGCTACTTCCACACATATTTTTTTATTTAATTCATAGCAAATATTTTGTACTGATTATTGGAAAATCATCCTAGCAATTGCCTCTGTTCCTCTCTGTATTGTTGCCTTACATTTTGATGTTATTACAGCGCTTTTATCATCCACTCGCTCTAATAAGTTTTTAAGGGCAGAGATCATGACTAGTGCTTGTGGTTCTCTGTTACAGTGCCTAGATAAATACTCAAAGGCCATCCAGTCCAAATGACTTGTGATGAGAGAGGCCCACCCTTGCTGGAGACCTCTGATTTCTATTTAAGGGCCTCACTTGTTCTGTGCCTTTACAGAGGGGTGAGAAGAAGTTGAGGGAATTTGGGGAAACCCAGACAGAATTCTCCTCCTAAAACATTTTGCTAAGCTGATCACGGGGACCATAGGGTATTTGTTCAATTAAAATGCAGACACACAGGAATAACAAAGGCACTGGTCTCCTACGGCTAATGCGTGGGGATCAAACCCCAGCCTGCAGGAACCCCCGCAGTCAGGACCAGGCCACTGGGTAGACCTGGGCTGGTACACCTAACTCTAGGGAGAGGGAGACTTCCATGGCTGCAGCTAGAGGTACTGGACTCTGTACCACTCACCCAAAGAGGTGCCAGGCGCAGGTTGGTCAGCAAAGCGACTTCTTTGCCTGGAATTGCGGGGCTGCCTCTTTTGTTCCCAGGTGATTGCTAGTCTGGGCTCTGCCTGTCCAGTTGGCTCCATGATCACAATGGCAGTCTTGGTTCTTGATTGCAATCGCGATGGCGGGTCTGGGCTCTGCCTCTCCAGTTCCCCTGTGATCGCCATCACTGGTCTTAGACTCTGCTTGTGCGATTCGCCCAGTGACCGTGAACACAATCACGGGTCTGGACTCTGTCTGTCCAGTTCGCCCCACCCTGTGATCATGATGGCAGGCCTGGGATCTGTCTATCTATCCCCGTGATCATGATCCCCCGTGGTCACGGATCTCAACTCTGTCTGTCCAGTTCCTCTGTGATCGCTGCTTATCCAATGAGCTCCGTGACTGTGATGGTGGGTCTGGGCTCTGCCTGTCCATTTTCTCGTATTTGCAATCGCTGGTCTCAGCTCTGCCTGTCCAGTTCCCCATGATCACAATCATGGGTCTCAGCTCTGCCTGTCCAGTTCCCCATGATCACAATCATGGGTCTCAGCTCTGCCTGTCCAGTTCCCCCACCCCACCATCGTGATGGCAGGTCTGGGCTCTGCCTGTCCTGTTTACCCAGCCCCATGATTGCCATGGCAGGTCTCTGCTTGGCCTGGCCTCTTCCCGGGATGAAGGGTAAGTTGGATCCTGCCAGAGGCTTAGGGCACTGCCAACCACCACCAGCTCATGTCCCCTTGGATCCCCTCAGAGGCATAGGGCGCTGTCCCCGGCCCGTGCATATCCAAATATACTGCCATCTTTGCTGGGTTAATTTGCATATCACTCCTGATTGGCTGTGGGAATATCACTCCTGATTGGCTGTGGGCTTAGTGAAGGTATGGTTAATTAGCATATTACTCTTTTATTAGATAGGACTAGGGGCCCGGTGCACGAAAGTTGTGTACTGGGGGTGGGTGATCCCTCAGCCCAACCTGCCCCCTCACACATACTGGGAGCCCTAAGGGGATGTCCTACTGACCAATCACCTCGGCCTGCCCAAGGCCTAAAGCCTTGGCCAGAAGCCTGCAATGGGGCGGATGGCTGGCTCCGTCCCAGCCCGTCCCCCTGGCCCTGGTCCCGCCCCCTGACCTGGGCCTTCGCCCCGGCTAGTGCTCCCTGGCTGGCTCCGCTCCAACTCCTGATTGGCTTGTGGGCGTGGCTTTATTGGAGGTATGGTCAATTTGCATATCACTCTTTTATTAGATAGGACTAGAGGCCCGGTGCACAAAATTTGTGTATGGGAGGTGTGGAGGGGTTTCCTCAGCCCAGCCTGCACCCTCTCCAATCTGGGACCCCTCAAGGGATGTCTGACTGCCCGTTTAGGCCTGATCTCAGTAGGATCAGGCCTAAGTGGGCAGTCAGACATCCTTCTCACAATCCAGGACTGCTAGCTCCAAACTGCTTGCCTGCCTGCTTCCCTGATTGCCCCTAACCGCTTCTGCCTGCCAGCCTGATCACCCCCTAACCACTACCCTGCCAGCCTAATTGATGTCTAACTGCTCCCCTGCCAGCCTATTTGCCCCCAACTTCCCTCATCTGCCAGCCTGGTCATCCCTAACTGCCCTCCCTGCTGGACTGATGGCCCACTACTTACCTCCCTTGCAGGCCTGGAACCTCCCACTGTCCTCCCCTGCTGGCCATCTTGTGGTGGCCATCTTGTGTCCACATGGGGGCAGGATCTTTGACGACATGGGGGCAGCCCTCTTGTTGTTGTAGTGACAGCCAATCTGCGTATTACTCTTTTATTAGATAGGATAGAGGCCTGGTGCATGGGTGGGGACTGGCTGGTTTGCTCTGAAGGGTGTCCTGGATCAGGGTGGGGATTCCCTTGGTGTGTGGGGTGTCCTGGGTGAGGGGCCTATGATGGTTTTCAGGCTGGCCATACCCTCCAGCTGCCCAAGCGGAGGACCTGGGATCTGGGATTAATTTATGTTCTACAATTGAAACTTTGTAGCCTGGAGTGAAGCCAAGCCTTCTGCTCGATCCATGGTGATAGCCATTTCTGTTTGAAACTTTGTAGTCTAGAGTGGAGGCCTAGGAGCTAGGGCTGCCGAAGTTTAGCTTCCTCCATCGCCCCAGCAACCCTAAGCCTCTGCTCTCTCTAGCTCCATAGCGGCCACCATTTCTATTGGGATTATGTATCTTCTAAAATTGAAACTTTTTAGCATTGAGTGGAGGCCTAGGCTGGCAATGGCAGGCAGAAGCTTGGCTTCCTCTGTTGCTGGGGAAACCCAAGCCTTCCTCCTGCTCTCAGTGGCAGCAGCCATTTTGGTTGGGGTTTATCTGCATAATTTTGTCCTGATTGGGCTGGTGGGCATGGCTTGATAGAAGGTATGGTCAATTTGCATATTACTCTTTTATTAGATGGGATATCTTTTCATTATTTCAGAGAGGTAGAGAGAGATAGAAATGTGAATACTCCACGTTGGACTGCCAGTTGTGATTGTACTCCCCATGTCCTGCATGGTTCAGTATTTAGGTTCAGGGTTTGGGTTCTGGAGGAGGCTTCACACAAATGAAAGAGACTAGACAAGAAAACATTAATTTGGGAATTGGGAGCCAAAGGGAAGCCCAAGAGAGAACTAAGCTTTGCTCTGGCCTTGTGATCCCTTTTATTCAGGTTTGGGATCCACCTATAGCCCCTAGGCAGGCAATTTCCAGTAACAGGCAACTATCTTATCAGTAAGGATTTACATGAGAGTAAAAGGTGGAAGTTGCCTCAGCTCCCTTTGTCTCCACCAGGCAGTGGGTGAATGGCTCTGACCCTTGCCAGAGCCTTAAGGTTGCCCAGCCTTCAGGGTTCCTTGTCATGCCTCTCTGCTAGTGAAGGCAATGGACAGCTTCCAACATCTCTCCCATTTCTTTTCCTTAAAAAATCTTGCATTTGCAGACTAGAAATAAACATTTGAGAACAAAAATGAGTCAAGCAATAGTAGTTATGCTGAGAAGCAAATGAATCAGTCTGTAGTAAGTTTCTTTTGGGGCCAACAGTTCTTTTAGTCCCAATTTCAATGTCCAACAGTTTTGAGTCTCAATTTAAATGTCCAACAGTTCCTTATGTGTACATGTCAGCAATGATATTTCAGTTCTGGATGGTGGACTACAGTGGCAATGCGGGTCCAACCTTCTCTGGTTTTGGTCCTGGGCAACCTGCCGCGATTCACAGCTGCTGTTTGCTAGCATGACAAGGAGTCTTCATCATCTTCATTTTTGGACTGTTTTTCCACTGTTCTCAGGGTCACTGCTATTTCTGTGGCTGGAGCAGTCCTGTCAATTCCTCTCTGTGGTTCATTGTTGCAGGAATCCACATGGTCTAGGAGTTTTCTGGAAATATACAAACATATTCTCCACCAAAGGTTAATAAAGGAATCTTTTCTATAAACTAGACTTGAGATCTTTTTTATTTTTGCCCAACGATTTTCCTTAGGCTTGTTTTGACCCCATGTGATTTTTCATGAGTGGGTCCTGCTATTAGCATAACAAATGAAAAATAATTTTCCAAAGTAAAAATTTTTTAATGTAATTTACTTACAAGGTATTATTTCTTACAGGGTATTATTCTACTATCCCCCCTTTTTACTTAAATGTTAGGAAGCTTTTGGAAATTTTATAATGCAGTCTTGATAACTTTTAATTTTTTGCCCAAAAATATGACTGCTTTGGATTCATTACATGTTATTGCAACTTTACTATGAGATAAACTATCAATAAAAATTTTAGTTAATACTTCAGAAACAGTTTTTGTTCAGTACAATTAAGTTTTTATGAATATCCACTTATTTCAATTAGCAAAATTAAATAATTTGAAATAAAGCTTATTTCATTGTCCTAAGTTATGGATAATAAATGACATTAATTAAATCCCTGCAATTAGTCTTTGAGTAACATAACATAAACTTTGTCAGAGAGACAAAAACACAAAGTATTTACTTTAGTTTAAGAGGCCAAACATATTGACTTTTAATTACAGGTCTTCAGATGTTTGAAGGAAACCTCTTTTTCTTTTCAGAATAATTTTCAGGCTACAGAGAGTTTCATTTAAAAATTTGTGTCTTTTTTTACACCAAGCAACCTCCAGGGCTGCTGCTTTAAACTGACAGATAAGTCTGAATAGATAGCTATATTACAAGAAACTTTACATAAATTTAGTTAGTGAGGCAAAAAACACAAATGATTTATTTTAGTTTATATTTATATCTGATTCACAAAGCACAAAAGTCTGCCCCACCTCTGGCCTATTTAAAAATGCAGGTAGCTATGGGCTTTTTGTCATTTTAAATTTCCTCTTGTTCTGGCACAAGGACACTGCCAGGACAGACCCTGGCCATGAAAAGCTGGGCCTCCCAGGTGGCTCACAGCTAGAAGTGTGGTTTGATACGCTTTAGCCAAGCATAACTCCTACCCTTCTTCTTTACAATGACCCCTTTAGCACACCCTGCCTAAGGTAACTGCAAGGCTGCACAAACAGAATTGCTTCAAGCTAACTTTATGTACCACCTTTGATTTTGTAACCTATTGTTTAACTGAGATTTTCCATAGCTGCAAGTACTGTAATTGAGTTTTTGTTAAGAGCTGAATCAATCACAAACTGCCAAGTCCCCCTGTGTTGGGGATAAAAAGTGCTTGCTATAAGGGCTCGGGGCTCTTGCTGCTTGCTGCTGTGTCAATGGAGACTTGAGCCCGGACTTGAGTTCGAAATAAAGGCTTCCTAAATTTCTAATTGGACTGTCTGGTGGTCGTCATTCGCGGGTTGCCCCACAACACTCTGTTGGATTTAAAGAAATATTTAGTTACTTATTTTGCCCTTCTTAGAGGCCAAAACCTTCACAACACTTATAAGTAAAATATTGTTATTAATTTTTATTTCATAAAGCTTTCCATGCAATTTCAAGTATATTAGATTGGCTTAATTGAAAATATTGCCTTTAAGGAGACAGTACAAATTCTTTGAATTACTTCAGACCCTTGGAACTTTCCGAGAATTGTCTCCGGGTTAAAGCCTTAAAATTTTAACTTAGAAAAAACCATCAAATATATTTTTTATGTGATTTTAAAAATTATAATACTTTTATAACTAGCTTAAGATATCAATTAAATTTCAACTGATCTTTACATTAAAAATTTGGTAGGGATTGCAGAATTAATTCTCTTTATTTAATTAGACCAATAAGTAACATTTTTTGAATTTCTAATTTTCAGAGAAAACATAACATTTTATTTTCTCCAGAATAAATTTCTATACTTTAGGCATTTAGTTACCACCATTACATTTTCTCCCAATTTGATTAGACCCTTAAACTTTTAGAGCTTAAAATTTTAGGTAACAAGTTAAAAAAAATTAGCATTTCTCAAATCAATAATACTTCTACATTTTTACAGATACATTTAAAATAAAAAAATACAAGGCATATTCAATTAATAGATTAAATTCTGTCCTCTAGGTTTTTTCATCAGGAAGCAAATTCAGATTATTGAGCAAGTTTGTATCATTTGATTAACACATCCAGCCTAGTTATTTGACTTTTTTAAAGGACCATAATTTTTTCTGCTGGGGGAAGGGCTGCTAGCAAACTTGTAGCCATTTAAATGCAAATTAATGCATTCTTTGTCCTGAGAAGCCTGATTTCAAATGAGCCACATTCCTTAAAGATGGCTCCTGGCAGGAAACTGGTTTACCTGTCTGCTGGAGGAAGGGTGACCACGCCTCTTCCACCATTAACAAAGGGCATAGCCAGCCTTCCTGTGCTACTTGAGATCTTTATAATATACTAGTGGCCCGATGCACGAAATTCGTGCATGGGGGAGGGGGCAGGGGATTCCTTCAGCCCAGCCTGCACCCTCTCCAATCTGGGACCCCTCAGGCCTCTAGCTCCTAACCACTCACCTGCCTGCCAACCTGATCCCCCTGACTGCTCTCTCCTGACAGCCTGTTTGCCCTAACTGCTCTCCTATGTTGGCCTGGTCCCCCTAACTGCTCTCTCCTGCTGGCCTGATTGCCTCTAACCTCCTCTGCCTTGGCCCCACCAACATGACTTTGTTGGGAAGGACTTCCAGAAGGACATCCAGAAGGTCGCCAGGAAGATGTTCAGTCTAATTAGCATATTACCCTTTTATTAGCATAGATGCTACCTTGTCCTAAAAATGCAGGTTGTTCCCAGGTTTTCCTATCATGGAAGGGGACCCTGCAGTAGCATCCTGGGTTCTGACCAGGGCTTAAATGCTTGTGCTTTATCTCAGCAGCTGTGATTCCTAGAAGACTCTTGGATATACCTTGAACATTTCTATCAAATTTGCCAAGTCATCCTCCAAAAATGTCAAACCACTTTAAACTCCCACCATCAACCATGCGTGTGCCCTCCATCCCACTTTGATGCCAATATCATTGATTTCTCCCTAGAAGCTTTCCTCCTGTCAGCTGGGAATGCTTGACACTTGAACCAACCTCATTGTTCAGCTGGGGACTTGATTTTCTGACATAGAATTATGGAAGAAGAAAAATAGTTTTCCTCAACCTTTCTGAGTTCTTAGTGGAGGCCCTTGTAATGAAAGGCAGATCGCCAAGAGAAAAACAAAAGTTCATTAACATGTGTAACTCATGTATATGTGGGAGATCTCAGGGAAAAATGAGTAACTCCCCAAGCTGGCTTAGAATGCAGATTTAAATACCTTCTTCCTAGAGAAAGGGAACGGGAGATGTAGGCCTCCTAGAGGAGAGTAAGTGATTTTTAGGAAAGATGAATGTGGGTGGAGAGAAATAGTTTGTAACAAAGTTTGAGTGTTATGTTTTGTGACAGGAGTCAGTCTTCTCTGCCTGATGACACTTCTCCCATCAATGGGACCTATGACATTTAAGCTCCTTTAGGGGGGGTCCAATTTTAGACAGATCAGGAGACTTCAGTGAAATCCTCTGCATGCACTTGCAGTTTTTCAAGAATCTACAGCTCAAGATCATCAATATAACAATAAAGCATATGTTGGGGGGTGGCATTGTTAAGTCCGGGATGCCCGCCGCTCTCACAAAGGCACCAAGAGACGTTCTCATGCAAACAGCAAAGGGTTTATTCACCAAGCATGCTGAGGCTCACAACATACCCTGAAGTCAGAGTAGAGGCTGAGAGCCCCAAGACAGTGCAGAGCCAGGGCTTAAATACCCTGAAACAAACAACAGGGTCACACAGATGTCGTCAGGGGGACTTGTTACAGTTTGTTTTTCCCAGAACCGTTGACATTTACATTAATCTCAGTTTCACATTCTTGGTCAAGCATTCTGTTTTCCTGTTCCCTTATTACCCCTGGGCTCTCCCACTCTGCAAGAGGGGCAGGATGTGTTTCCTGTTCCCTTATCATTACCCCTGTGCTCTCCCACTCTGCAAGAGTGGCAGGATGTAATTTACTGGTTAATGTTTCTGTAATCTTTGCTACTAATCTAGTCGCCCTACAGGGTGCACCTTACCGGCCACTGCTTCCAATTCTGCTGCCTTACAGCATGTTCTCTGATCTTCAGAATAAACCCAACAAAAGCTTGTTTCCTCTCTCAGATGATTTGCCACAGTAGGTTATTCCCTGGAGATGGCATTCTGGGAGTGGTCATAACATACCCTGTGTATGTAGAAAGGTGTGGGCCACATCACTAAATAATCCAGGGACAGTTTTCTCATCTTGAGGAAAGGGAGATAAAGTTATAATAGTTTATCTCCCTTTCCACAGGTTTCTTATGGGTTTGTGTCTCAGCTCCCCCCGCCTGCCACCCACCCCTCAACAGCCTCAGTGCCTACGCATCGAGCCTTGGGCTGCTGGCTGCAGGCTTGTATCTCCAGTCCATCCCCCTCCTACCCCCCAGCCCCAGGTCTGCGGTGGCGGGGCTTGGGGCTGCTAAGTGCTGGCCTCCCTGCTGGTTTGTGTCTCAGATCTAGTCCCTCACAGCCCCAGCACCCCCATGGCGGGGCTTGAAGCTGCTGGGTGCTAGCCTCCCTGCTGGTTTGTATCTCCAATCTGGGGGCTGCTGGGTGCTGGCCTCCATGCAGGTTTATGTCTCCGATTTGGCCTTAGCAGCTCCAGCACCTGGGTGGCAGAGCTAGTGGGTTTATGTCTCTGATCCAGGGGCTATTGGGTGCCAGCCTCCCAGCAGGTTTGCACCCCGCACACACCCTGCCCTCTGAGCCCCTGCCCCCCACCAGCCCAAGGCCTAAAGCCCTCGCCCCGCCCGGGCCCGCCCACCACCCAGTACTTCAAACTCACTCCTATAGTGGGTCTATCAAGAGAACTACATTTCCCAGAATTCCTGGCACCCACTATACCCTGCAGGAACCAAAACACCATGAATTTTCTCCACCCCGTGGAGGCCACAGGGGTCTCCGCACACCCCAGAGACTGGCATCAGTCCCCTATTCCCATTGTGGGTGTTGGGCTGGGGGGCATGCAGGAACCCCAGGAGCTCATTTTGCATGTGATTCAGGCACCATAAGCTTAAGGAGGGCTGGCCCTTAAGTACTTTGTGGGCCACCTTTATAAGGTGGTGGTTGCTTTCACTGCACTGTGGCCATACCCTGGCTAGCCTTGCCCCCTGTGTGCTGGCCATGCCCCTGCCCTGCCCCACCCCCTGCTCCTATTGGCTGGTAGGATAGCTAATCAGGAGCCCAGGTATGACCACATTTGCATGTTATGCTTGGTGCATGATCCACCAGTGGGTCTTCTCAACCTGGCCTGTACCCTCTCACAGTCTGGGGCCCCTTGGGGGTTGTAGCATTGTGTTAAGCAGCTGGTGGCCTGGGAGTAGCCCAAGCTAGGGCTCACCAGCCATGAGCCCAGCTTCTGGATGAAAAGCACTCCTGTGTTGAGTGTCTACCTCCTTGGTGGTCAGTGCATTTCATAGCTACTGGTCGACTGGTTGCTTAGGGTTTTATATATATAGACTAGAGGCCTGATGAACAAAATTCCAGGCAAGGAGCCTGGTCCTTGCAGCCCCAGCTGCCGCTGCTGGCCTTGGCAGGCCCTCACAGCCTTGGCCAGCCCTTGCAGCCCCTCGCAACATTGGTGGCTTGCTTCAGCCTTCGCAGCACCAGTTTTATCCAAAGTTGTTTAGAAGGATGTCCAGAAGGTCGTTTGGCTGCCTGGTCTAATTAGCATATTATGCTTTTATTATTATAGATGATATGTAAATGGTTTGTTATAGTGCCTGTAACATAATCAAGTTTCAAAAAATTTGAGTCAATGTTTTTTAGTCATAAAAAATTTCTGAGTCTCAATTCATTTCTTTAATAAAAAGAAATACAATTTAATAAAGAACTAATATGCTAATTCGATTGGATGGCAGAACAATCTTCTAGAACAACCAATGGGCGGGGCCTCAAGGCAGCCAGTGCAGTGATAGCTGAGGCAGTCGGGGCCAAGAGTCTCACAGGCCGAGCTCCTTGCACAAATGTTGTGTATCAGGACTCTAGTATATGTATAAATGAAGTTATGTTATCTTCCTTTAGGTAAGAGGTCTTAAAGGAGTAATTATATCTTCTCTCTTCCCACTGCCCTTCCTCTCTAACAGTATTACTACTGCTAATACAACTACTGTTGTGGATGTGGAGACGAGTGAATGACCACTGGAGCCCAGACCAAATTAAAATTTAGGGAGCCTTTATTAGCCAGCCTGGAAACTGCTCTGCCATCCTCCACTTGGAGACCAGAGAGCAGCCCTGACCCTTTGTGCAGGACACTTTTAAGCACATTAACCACATCCTGTTTTTGCAGAACAAGCAACCCAAGACAAAACAGTTTTTCCCAAGCTACATCAGAGTCATGCCATTGACCATGCCACCCACAGGGTCATTCTGTTCTTCAGAAAGCTGACAGTGTTCTGTCTTGCAAGGCCTATGTGCTGGGAAGGGGCCAGGAGACCATATCTCAAGGCCTGACCTGGTGTCAGCACTGACTACTCTATCTGGGGCACAGTCCACAGCCTCAGTAGTGCTCAAAAATTCCCACTCTACAACATTCCCCACTGGTTTTATGTACATGAGTCAAATCATTGACTCTTTTGGGTCATTGTGGTGAGGGAGTTTTATTGACCCATGAGGCTGAATAGAGTCAGTGGGCCTTTTTATAAGATAAGGGCTTGAGCCAGATGTGATGAAGCCACGTCGGGATCCTGTTGACCTTGACTGCTGTGGAGGTGGTCCTCTCCAGGTAGGAGTCAGTCCTTGTGTGGCAAATTTCTTTACCCAAACAGAGTCACCAGGGTGGAAGGATGGACCGGATCAGAAGTTGGTACTGCTTTCTGAGTGGACTGTAAAGCCTGTAAGAACTTGAGTAAAGATTGGTTATGGATTTCAGCTTTTCTAGATTGGGTTTCCACATAAGCTGGTGAAGTGGGTAGGTCAGGGTTTGGAAGAGCCACTAGAATCTGTAGAGGCCCCACTGGTTTTAGGGCAGCTCACAGCTCAGGAGGCAAGATGTCTGAGATCAAAGGTGTCAACAGGGGGTCTCTTGGGCTTAGCTCTGGGCTTGAAATTCTGTTTTCATCTTCACACCACATTCTTCCTCTATGTTTCCGTGTCCAGATCTATTCTTATAAGGATGTCAGTTATATTGGATTAGGGTCCATCTGGTGACCTCATTTTAACTCAATTACCTCTTATAAGATTCTTCCTCCAGCCCTGGCTGGTTGCTCAGTGGTTAGAGTGTTAGAGAGAATGCCTTTATACCTTGGGTAACATAAACACACACACACACACACACACACACACACATTTGAGAAAGGGATTGTGGGTAGCTCAACCTGGATTCAAAAATCATAGGGAATGTTTGCTCAATCCTGGACCAATGAACTTTGGACAGTCCTGAGATCATCTAAGAATATAATTGCTTACAGGAGAACGGCACAGTTAGGCTCGGCAGGAAGAGAGGTGTTAGAGCCAGGCCAGCATGGAGAACAGGACATTCAAATGGTGAGTTTCCCACAAAGGGGTTGATCCCATGGCTGTCAATCTGAGCTTAAACTGCAGGGGATGAGAGAGAAGGAGAAGACCCTCAGGAAGGTGTGTCAATCTCATCTGCTAGCTATAATCCCTCTCTGCCGGTGGTTTCTGAGCTGGGAAGCAGAAATCCTAAATCCTAAGTCACTAAGTTGTGCCTGCAAATACTGGTCAGCTGAAACCACACTCCAGCCATGAACCAGAAATGTGCCTCGTCTTGTGGAGGAAAGTCCTGCTCCATGACTGACCTATTAGCCATCCCTTCCCCAAGCAGGTGTTGACTGAGAAGTCCGTGCGTGCTTCCTGAGGACTGCTCCGCCATGCAGTGGCTGATGAGGCTCCGGGTCCTTTGGGGCTCCCACAAATCCTGCCACGCCTTCCAGCCTGCCCCTTGGCATGTGCGCTCCCAGTCTGTATCAGCAGCTGGCGCCCCGCGATGGAATGGCCACGATACACCTGAGAAATTTAACTTTGCAAGTGATGTCCTGGACTACTGGACTCAAATGGAGAAGGTGAGGAAGTGCCTATGATGGGGAGTGAGGATAAGCATGATCTCTCTGGCTTATCTTGCTCCTCAGAGGCTGAAGGCACAGACCCGACACAGCGTCTGCCTCAACTTACCAGTGCCATGGGAAAAGCTTATGTTTTAGGGTTCAATTCTCAATTCTCATCCTAGCCACTTCCGCACTTCTCTGAGCCTCAGTCGTTTTATCTGTGAAATAGGGACAATCTCACTTAAGGAACATGACAACAGGTTAAAAGTGTCGGGTACACAGTCAGATAAATGACCAAATGCAAAGTTCTAACTACCAGGTCAGCAACTTGATGTTTATCTGAATTCTAATCTTCCACTAATGGGACTGTGAGCCTACCTGGAATTCATCTCATCAAACTTGGGCACAGCTTCAGGCTGCACTCGGAGGGAAGGGACAGGCCCCCTGACAGGTAGAGCTCAGTCAGCCATCCTCCTGTGAGAAGAGGAAGGCCAGCTGCAGGCCTCGCTACCAAAGCCTGGGGTGTGGCATTGGGGTCTGCCCAGAGAAACCAGTCCCTCAGCCTCTAGAGTTTACAGGCCTCTTCAGAAGACACCAAGTACTTGAAACCAAAAGGAAAGCAGTGAAGTCTACGCCAGGGGATGGGGTGGACAGTGGGTGGTGTTCCAGGTACTAAGTCCCAGCTGGTGATGATCACAGTGTGAAGTTACCCAACATTATCTTGTAGAAAGAGAGAATTTACCGGCAATGCAGTCAGAGAGTTGATAGATTTTTTAAGTTTCCCATGAATTTAATATATGCATTCACGTGCTAGTGTTCAAAGCCTATATGCCTTTCATGGGGCTTCTTCCTCCTTTCTTTTTCCTTTCTCTAAGTTTTCAGAATAACTCCCCAGAAAATAGGGCCTTGGTTATGAAGTGCATATTTTATACGCCATGTCAAGCACTTTGCATTTCATGTTCAAATTAGATAGACAGTTTTATGATCTCCATTTCTCAGATGGGAAAACGGAGGTTCCGAGAGTTTTAAATAGCCTATAGAAATTAGTTACTTAAGGAGAGGAGCAGAGTTTGGGTCCAGGCTTTCTAATTGTAGAATCCATTTTTTAACCTGGCCTCATGATTAGATGATGCCTAAACATCTCTTTACTTGATGCAGCCCTTTCGGACCATGAGATGGGCTGGAGAGCGAGGAGGTAGAGAGAAGGAATTGAGCTCAGCACTTTTATCTTCATAAAATTCTTATTCATTAGTTCATTCATCCACCCATGGATTTAACCACCAAGTAAACAGGGTTCTCCTATGAGATACCTGTTCTTATTGGCTTTTACATAATTGTTATTAGTAACTGTAAAGCCATCCATATCTCCCAATGCCCCCCAGCATCCTCCTTCCATTAATTTTCATTCTCACAACACGGATCTGTCTGTCTCCACTTTTCTAATTGCCTTAACTATGATCAGTGTCTCTCTAGTGATGTGTGCTATCTTACACCTAGAAGTTTCTCAACAAACATTTGTGGCGTAAATTAATTTTGAAACCTGCCTCACAATCTACAGATCTTGGTGCTCCTCCTATTAAAGACTGCAGAGGGCATGCCACTGGGTCTACTCAGCTCCCTGAACCTCCCTTTAACCAAACCTCCTTAAGTTAGAAATCCAATATTTTTATGTGCCCTCTTCTTTTTATTTTAAATATTAGAGGCTCAGTGCACAAAATTCATGCACTGATAGGATCCATAGTGGCTGCTGCTGCCAGTCAGGGCCTCCCTCCCTTTCCCACGTTGGCCCCACCTCCTGGCCAAACTCTTCAACAAATTCCCAGTTGAGGGGACAATTTGCATGCTATGCTCTTATTATATAGGATGTTTTATTGATTTCACAGAGGAAGGGTGATAGAGAGAGAGAGAAACATCAATGATGAGGCAGAATCATTGATCATCTGCTTCCTTCACACCCCAAACTGCAACCTGGATATGTACTCTGACTGGAAATCGAACCATGACCTTTTGGTCATAAGTTGATGCTCAATCATTGAGCTACACAGGCTGAGCAATGTGTTTTCTTCTGAGTGTGTGTGTGTTGGCAAAGAATTTATTTTAAAACAAAAGGCAGTGCTTCATGGCACTGGCTGGGTAAGACAGTTGGTGCAAGTGTTGTCCTGGCCTGCCAAGGTTGTAGATTTGATCCCTGGTCAGGTCACATACAAGAATCAACCAATAAATGCATAAATAAGGGAAACAACAAAGTTTACATCTCTCTCTCTTTCTCTCACTCTCTCTCTCTTTCTTTCTGCAAGCAATAAACTCACACGGTTGGAGTTTTGTTCATTTTATTGTGACTTGGATGCCTTTATTTATTCATTTTATTTATTCCTTAATCCTCACCCAAGGATTAATTTGATTTTTTAGAGAAAGGGGAAGGGTGAAAGAAGTGGACAGGCAGGGAAGAGAGAGAGAGGAACATGGATGTGAGAGAGACACTTCGGTTGGTGGCCCAATGCAGGTGCCCTGACAGAGGCCAGGTATGAACCTGCAACTGAGGTACGTGTCCTTGGCTGGGAATCGAACTTGCTATCCATTGGTCTGAGGGCCAATGCTCTAATCGCTGAGCCAAACCAGCCAGAGGTTTATTTTTTTCAAAAATTTTTTAACATTTCCAATTATAATCGACATACAATGTTATATTCATAAGTTAAATAAATGTCTAATCATTAGGTTGTACACTGAAACAGTTCTGGACTATTCCTATCACCCCAAAAGCTTTCTTTTGTCCTTTCTCAGCCAATCATCTCCCACCCCCACCCTGGGCCTCAGGCAACCACTAACCTGCTCTTGAACCCTTTGGTGTCTGGTTTCTTTTACTCAGCTAATGTTTTTGTGGATGAGTTGTTTGTCTTTTTTTCTTTTTCTTTTTTTGTTATTCCTCACCAGAGGATATTTTTTTCATTGATTTATTTTTCTTCCTTTTTTAAAATTTATTTTTTATTTTAGAGAGGGAGAAAGAGAGAGAAACATGGACATATCAGAGACACATTCATGAGTTGGTATTTGGCCAGGATTGAACTTGCAACCATGGTTCTTGCCCTTAAACAGGAATCAAACCTGAAACCCTTTGGTGCAAGGGCAGAAACTCTAACCGCACTGGCCAGGGCTGAGCTATTTACTCAGTGTTTTATCTTCTAAAACAATTTCTCAATATTCCTTGGTTTCATATCTCACGCCTTAAAATGTTAAATTTCAAATCCAGTTTAAGGGTTGTATTTTATCTTACCAAAAGCAGCTTCATGTCAATATCACATTATCAAATTAATCCTTAGCACATCCTATCTAATAAAAGAGTAATTTGCGGAATGACCATCACTACAACACACAAGAGGGCTGCCCCCATGTGGTCAAAGATCCTGCCCCCATGTGGACACAAGATGGCCACCACAAGATGGTCAGCAGGGGAGGGTTTTGGGAGGTTCCAGGCCCTGCAAGGGAGGGCAGTTGGGGGTGATCAAGCCTGCAGGGGAGGGCAGTTAGAGGTGACCAGGCTGGTAGAGGAGGGAAGTTGGGGGCAAACAGGTTGGCAGGGGAGCAGTTAGACATCAAGTAGACTGGCAGGGTAGTGTTTAGCAGGTGATCAGGATGGCAGGCAGAAGCAGTTAGGGGCAATCAGGGAGGCAGGCAGGTGAGCAATTTGGAGCCAGCAGTCCTGGATTGTGAGAAGGAGGTCCGACTGCCCGTTTAGGCCCTATTGGGATCGGGCCTAGACAGGCAGGCGGACATCCCTCGAGGGGTCCCAGATTGGAGAAGGTGCAGGCTGGGCTAAGGGATATCCCCTGCCCCTGGTGCACAAATTTCATGCACCAGGCCTCTAGTAAATATATAACTATTAAAGTGATCTCTTCTTCAAGGTGCAGGAGTTAGGATCTAATACAGTCTGAATGCTGAGCAACAGTTGTTTTCTACCTTGATATACCAGCTTTTCTATCATTTTAAAATCATGCAGAAATCTTATATACTTAAATAGGCTTCCTATATATAAGCAGCGCACAACTGCTTGTTAATATTTTTTAACTTGTAGGGAAAAAATTTTTCTCACAGCACTGAATTTTTTAAAGCTGTAGAGACACAGCTTTATGCACATATATTAATCTTATCTCAGATAAGATACATTCTTTGGTTCCAATCATCTGAGTCAAAGGATCATGTTTGTACATCTGTCGGGGGAAAATTGCTGGAAAAACATACACTAAACCACTTTCAGTGCTAACATTCAGGGAGAAAGAATGTGATGAGGAATTTGAAAAATTATTTTGTTTATAAAAACATTTTCTGCTTATAAGTTTCTGTATTGCCTGAATTTTTACTCTGAACAGGTTTTTTTGGGGGGAATAAAAAATATTTCCATGTTCATTATGGAAAACATGGAGAAAATAAGACAGTTGAGTTAAACAAGAAAATTGGCCATAAATATTTAAACCATTTACATATGGGCACATATGTGTGCCTTGTTTACCGTGGTATCCTTTTGGTCTAAGAACAGTGCCTAAGAAATAGTAAGATCTTAGTAATATTGAATAAATAAGTGAATAATTATTATTATATTTGAATTATAATGTAAATATGGTTTTGATTATATAAATTGATATTATATTGTAAAAAATCTGAATTTTTAAATTGGTTTTATTAATTCTATAATTTGTAGACAGCATATAGTTAGATCTTGACAATCTTTGTCCTTGGGAACTGTAGTTCTCTTACATTTAAAGTAATTACTGATAGAGAAGGACTTACTACTGCCATTTTGTTAATTGTTTTCTTGCTATCATAGCTTTCATTTTTGTCCCTCATTTCCTCTTTTACAGCTTTCTTTTGTGTTTGGTTGGGTGTTTGTTTTGTAGTGATATGTTTTGATTTTCTTCTTATTTCCTTCTGTGTCTATTCTGTAAATTGCGTATATTACAAATAATGTCTTAAAATTAATAACAATCTATTTTAAACTAATAACAACTTTAATTGCTTATAGAAAACCTATTCCTAGATAAATTTAAGAAATAATTAAGATATATAAAGGAAATTAAAAAAAGAAAAAAAAGACTTGTGTTCAAAACATACAAAGGTCTCAAACTCAACAATATAACAGAAACAACCCACATAGAAAATTGGGAAAAGATTTGAATAGTTAAGAGTCACACAGATAGCAAATAATTACACAAAAAGATACTCAACATTACTTGTTATTAGGGAATCTATAAATAAATAAATTCCTTTCCAGCTAATCTCACTCCTCATTGAATGTTGCAAACAAGTTTCATTCTTTCCCTTTTGTCCCAGAGGGGACAGAACACTCTGTCCCAGCGACACCTCCTCCCAACCCTGGGACACCACATCAGAGAAGGGGGTGCAAAAGTGAGCAGAACATCACAACAAGCCCTATCATTCTGAGTGTGGCTTTAGCTCGTTGGTCATTGTCGGTGGTTGCAGATCCTTGACTGTTTTAAGAGCCCCAACAAAGCCATTTTACTCTGTTTACTTGAAGTTTCTTTGAAGGAATAGGGGCCTGGTCTGGTTCTTACGAACCAGTCTGCTTCTTACGAATTTCACTGTTAGAGGTAATTTAATTTTAAAAGTTAATTTCCTCAAATATTCAGAACTGAAATTAGCCTCTTATTGTGTAGCAATTATGTTAATAGTCATATTTATTGAGCACCCACTGCCAGAACCTGTTATGTAGACTTTACTCATTAAATAACTCGTTAGGACTTTATGACCTGCTAGGTAATATTACTTTATTTTTATTTTTAAAAATAAATCTTTATTGTTCAGATTATTACAGTTGTTCCTCTTTTTCCTCCCATAGCTCCCCTCCATCCAGTTCCCACTCCACCCCTTGCCCTAAAGCCCTCCCACTGTCCTCGTCCATAGGTGTATAATTTTTGTCCAGTCTCTTCCCACACTTCCCACACTCCCTTTACCCTGAGAATTGTCAATCCAGTTCCTTTCTATGCCCCTAATTTTATTATATTCACCAGTTTATTCTGTTCATCAGACTTTTTATTCACTTGATTTTTAGATTCATTTGTTGATAGATATATATTTGTTGTCACTTTGTTGTTCATAATTTTTATCTTTACCTTTTTCTTCTTCCTCTCCTTAAAGAATACCCTTCAGCATCCTATCTAATAAAAAAGTAAGTTGACTGTACCTCCGATACACTTAAAAGCCATGCCCACAAGGCACACCCACTAGCCAATCAGGATCAAATAACCCCAACCAAGATGGCTGCAGCCAATGAGAGCAGGAGGGATGCTTGGGTTTCTCCAGCAATGGAGGAAGCCAAGCTTTCCACCTGCCCTTGCTGGCCTAGGCCTCTACTCAATTCTATAAAGTTTCAATTATAGAAGATACATATATCCCAACAGAAATGGTCACAGCCATGGAACTGGAGAGAGCAGAGGCTAGGGTTGCCTGGGTGATGGAGGAAGCCAAGCTTCTGCAGCCCTAGTGCCTAGACTTCCACTCTAGGCTACAAAGTTTCGATCATAGAATTTAAATAAACCCAAACAAAAATTGCTGTCGCCACAGAGCGAGCAGAAGGCTTGGCTCCACTCTAGGCTACAAAGTTTCAATTGTAGAACATAAATTAATCCCAGATCCCAGGGCCTCCACTTAGGTCATTGGGGGGAGGGGGGGAGACTGGCCTGAAAACCACCATAGGCCCCTTGCCCAGGACACCCCATGCCCCAAGGGAACCTCTAATCTGATCTGGGACACCCTTCAGGGCAAACCAGCTGGCCCCCAACCATGCACCAGGAATATGCAGATTGGCAATCAGTCCAACACATAAGAGGACTGCCCCCATGTGGTCAAAGATCCTGCCCCCATGTGGACACAAGATGGCCACCACAAAATGGCCAGCAAGGGAGGGCCATTGGGAGGTTCCAGGCCTGCAAGGGAGGGCAGTTAGGGTGACCAGGCTGGCAGAGGAGGGAAGTTGGGGGCAAACAAGCTGGCAGGGGACAAGTTAAACATCAATTAGGATGGCAAGGTAGTGGTTAGGGGGTGATCAGGCTGGCAGGGTAATGGTTAGGGGGTCATCAGGCTGAAAGGCAGAAGTGGTTAGGGGCAATCAGGGAGGTAGACAGGTGAGCAGTTTGGCACCAGCAGTCCTGGGTTGTGAGAAGGATGTCCGACTGCCCATTTAGGCCCTATCCTAAATGGGCAGTTGGACATCCCTCGAGGGGTCCTAGATTGGAGAGGGTGCAGGCTAGGCTGAGGGACACCCCCCACCCCCTGTGCACGAATTTCGTGCACCGGGCCTGTAGTACTATATAATAAAAGAGTAATATGCAAATTGACCATCACTCCAACACACAAGATGGCTGTCCCCATGTGGCCAAAGATGGCTACCCTCATGTGGACACAAGATGGCCACCAAAATATAGCCTACAAGGGAGGGCAGCTGTGGGCAATCACGCCAGCAGGGGAGGGCAGTTGGGGGTGGCCAGGCTGGCAAGGTAGGGCAGTTAGGGATGACTGGGCTGGCAGAGGAGGACAGTTTAGGGAGACCAAGCCAGCAGGGAAAAACAGTTGCAGGGGACCCAGGCCTTCAGGGAAGGACAATTGGGCATGATCCAGCCTACAGGAGAGGGCAGTTGGGGGGAATCAGGCCAGCAGGGGAGAGAAGTTGGGGGGAGGGAACAGGCCTGCAGGGGAGAGTAGTTAGGGGCAACCAGGCTAGCAGGGGAGAGCAGTTTGCGGGGACAAGGCCTGCAGGGGAAGGCAGGTGGGGGGAACCAGGCCTGCAGGGTAGGGCAGTTGGGGGCAACCAGGCTGGCAGAGAAGGGCAGTTAGGGGTGACCAGGCTGGCAAGGGAGGGCAGTTAGGGGTCACCAGGCCAGTAGGAGAGGGCATTTGGGGGTAATCAGGCCTTCAGGAGAGGACAGTTAGGGGCAATTAGGCCAGCAGAGGAGCAGTTAGGCATTGATCAGGCTGGCAGGGGAGTGATTAGGGGTGATCAGGCTGGCAAGCAGCAATGGTTAGGGGCAATAATGCAGGCAGGCAGGCGAGTGGTCGAGAGCCAGCAGTCCTGGATTGTGAGAGGGATGTTCAACTGCCCGTTTAAACCAGCAGTTGGATATCCTTTGAAGAGACAGAGATTGGAAAGGGTGCAGGCTGGGCTGAGGGACATACCTCCCTCTACCCCATGCATGAATTTCATGCACCAAGCCTCTATTTTCATATAATACTGGTTTGGCAGTGATGAACTCCTTTAGCTTTTTCACATCTGTGAAGCTCTTTATCTGACCTTCAATTCTAAATGATAGCTTTGCTGGGTAGAGTAATCTTGGTTGTAGATTCTTGCTATTCATCACTTTGAATATATATATATATATATATATATATATAAATATTTTATTGATTTTTTACAGAGCGGAAGGGAGAGGGATAGAAAGTCAGAAACATCGATGAGAGAGAAACATTGATCAGCCGCCTCCTGCACGCCCCCTACCGGGGACGTGCCCACAGCCAAGACACATGCCCTTGACCGGAATTGAACCCGGGACCCTTCAGTCCATAGTCCGACACTCTATCCACTGAGCCAAACCAGTCCCAGCACTTTGAATATTTCTTGCTACTCCCTTCTGGCCTGCACAGTTTCTGATGAGAAATCAGCTGACAGTCCTATGGCTACCCCCTTGTAGGTAACTAACTGTTTTTCTTGTGTTGCTTTTAATATTCTCTCTTTGTCTTTTGCCCTTGGTATTTTAATTATGATGTGTCTTGGTGTGGTCCTCTTTGGATTCCTTTTGTTTGGGGTTCTCTACACTTCCTGGACTTGTAAGTCTATTTCTTTCACAAGGTAGGGGAAGTTTTCTGTCATTATTTCCTCAAATAGGTTTTCAAGATCTTGATCTCTCTCTTCTACTGGCACCCCCATAATTTGGATGTTGGTAGGCTTGAAGTTGTCCCAGAGGCTTCTTACACTATCTTCATATTTTTGGATTCTTTTTTCTTTTCCGGTTGAGTGTTTTTTGCTTCTTTGTATTTCAAATCTTTGACTTGATTCTTGTGATTCTCTAGTCTGCTGTTAGATCTCTGTATAATATTTTTTCAGTCAGTGTATGCTTAATTTCTAGTTGGTCCTCTTTCATATCCTTGAAGATCTCACTAAATTTATTTGCCTTTTCTAAAAAATTCTTGAAAAACTTTATAACCATAGTTTTTAACTCTATAGCCAGTCATGTGCTTTCTTCCATTTCATTCATTTGTGATCTGTGTCTTTGTCTCCACATTTTCGCTGCTTTCCTGAGTTTATAGAGTGGCTTTGTGTGCTAGGTGTACTCTAGTGCTCAGTGGCTCAGCCTCCCCAGTTACCTGAGGTAGATACTCTTGGTGCACCCCTTTGTGAGCTGTGTGCACAGTTTTGTTGTAGTTAAGCCTTGATTGTTCTTGGTATCACTGGGAGGAATTGTCTTCTAGGCCAATTGGCTGTGAGGACCAGTTGTGACTACAATGGGAGAACTTCTGTGCTGGAGACACTCTTATAGGGCAGAACTTGCTTCACTGAGGCTTTGGCACTCACTGAGTCTACCCCCTGAGTATGTCTCTTTTGGATGTGAAGTGTTGTAATCTGACCACCGGGTACACTGGGTACAGTGGCAAAATCAGTCACTGCCTGAGACCACCCAGCAGGAGATACAGAGAGATCTGCAGATTCCTCCACTTTGTTTCTGTTTTGGAATTGCCCAGATGAGGCCCAGCTGTGAAGCAATGCAAGCTACTGTGGAACTTTAGGTCTTCTTTCAGAAGCTCTGGGGCTGTCTGACCCAGTTGCAATTTGCTATGTTTTAGATTGCAAATGGGCAGGCCATTCGTATGCAAAAGCATTTGCACACAGCTTGGGTGGGTTATAAATTGGGTAGGGTGGGGTCTCAGGGAATCATCAGGAGGGGAGCAAACAGCAATGGCTGTCTATTAGCCCTGTCCCAAAGAGGTCCCTGGGTCTCTGTCCTGTGGCACCATGCAGGAACAATGATCGCTGGAAGCACCTCTGAGAGAAAGCAGCCTTCACGTTCTGGCCCAATGCCAGACAGTCCAGTGTCTCTCCATATGAGTCTGGATCCCCAGAGTCTCACCTGGACCTGGAGTTCAGAGCATTCCGGAGCTTGTATCTCCCTCCCAATTGAAAAAGACAACATTTACACAGTTGCCAGCCCTTTTCGCATGCACCTATGTACCTCCACACTTACGCACCTTCACACCTCCTACCCACTCAATACACTTTTCTCTTTCCTTCTAGTTGTAGAATTTCGACTCAGCCAGCCTTCCTGTGGTTCTGGATAAGATTCGTTTTGTCTTTTAGTTGAATTTTTTTCTGGGTGTGCACGGCAGCAAGTTCAGATGTTTACTTTGCTGCCATCTTAATATTATTGTCTCCACTTCGTAGATGAGAATGCTGGGGCACTGTGTACATGGAACTAAGACATATGGGGATGGAACTATTGGAAACATGAAGCTATTTGTGGTTTTATGTGACTTGGGAGGAGGTGGCTACAGTTGACCAGAAGAAGTTGGCTGGATCATATAACTTTTCCTGACTCCTTAAATGATTTAAAATGGAGTCTTAGGCCCTGAGCTATGCTCATACTGGAATGTGCCTATGACAGTGAATTGGGGAAATAAGTGCCCTTTTCCTCTGAAGCAGGAAGTAACACATGGTGTATGATCTTAACCAGGAAGGCAAAAGAGGCCCCAATCCAGCCCTGTGGTGGGTGAACAGCCAAGGAGACGAAGTGAAGTGGAGTTTCAGAGAGCTAACAGACTTCACTTGCCGCACAGCCAACGTCCTCACACAGACCTGTGGCCTACAGCAGGGAGACCGTCTAGCCTTGATTCTGCCTCGGGTGCCTGAGTGGTGGCTGGTGACCATGGGCTGCATGCGAACAGGTCAGTGACTCAGAGAGACCCGGAGAGAACTTAGGGATGTCCTAGAGCCAACCGGTCCAGAAATACCAGGTGCTTTCTCTTCCCCTACATTCTTTCTTCTTAACAGTCTTTCTCTTTCTCAGACTCCCTCACATATTTGTACCCCTTATCCCTCACTCTTTCCCTCACCCTCAAATGAAGCTCAAACACAATCTCTCTCTCCCTATCTCTCTCTCTCTCTCTCTCTCTCTCTCTCTCTCTCTCTCTCTCTCTCACACACACACACACACACACACACACACACACACACACACACGTACACTTTCTCTCTTTTTTCTTATTGATTAAGGTATTTCATATATGTTTTTATTCCCCTGTGGTCCCCCACCACAACACTCCTGCTCATGCCTTCACCCCCGTGGTGTCTATGTCTATTGACCTTACCCGCACCCTCCCCTAACTTTCCTCTGAGGTTTGACAGTCTAATAGATGCTTCTCTGTCTCTGGATCTGTTCCCCCCCCCTCATTTCTTTCTTTTTTTAAAAAAATATATTTTTATTGACTTTTTTTGCAGTATAACTTATAATTAATAGAAGTACATGTTTTCCTTTCCCCCTCCTCTTTATTCTCCCCCCAGCCTCCCCTACCCCCCAGCACATATTCCCACCCTCCCCCCTCCCCGCCCAGGTGTCTTTCATTCATTGGTTATGCTCATATGCATGCATACAAGTCCTTCAGTTGATCTCCCCCCACATCCGCCTCCCATCCACCCAAGCCTTCCCCTGTAGCTTGACAGCCTGTTCAAGGCCACCCTGCCTCTATATCAATCACTCTCCCCTGTTTCTTTTCTTCAAAAATATCTTGCCTCTGCATACTAGAAATAAATGTATAAGAACAAAAAATGTTTCAGTCTCAGTTTCAATGTCCAACTGTTCTGTGTCCCAGTTTCAGTGTCAAATAATTCTTTATGTTACATGTCAGCAATGGTATCCAGATGGTGGACACATCTTGGCCATGTAAGATCCCTCCTCTCTGGTTTGGTCCTGGGCTGCCTGCAGACATGCACAGCTGCCAACTGCTAGCATGGCAAGGTGTCGACAGTGTCCCCCATCTCTGGACCATCCTCGTGACTGGAACAGATTCATCAGTTCCTCACCGTTGCAGGAACCCACATGGTCTTGGAGTTGTTCTCTGAAAACACACAAACACATTCTCGACCAAAAGTTAACAAAGGGATCCTCTCTGCAAAATAGCCTTGGGATTCTTTTTAATTTTTGCCTAAATGATTTTCCTTTAGCTTATTTTGACACCATGTGTGTTTTTTCATGGGTGTCCTGCAATTGGTTTTACAAATGGAATTTACTTTACTGGAGTAAGAATTTTCTAGATGTATTTTACTTACTCGATATTTTTTTCCTTACATGATATTACCCCACTGCCCCCTCCCCTTTTTTGTTTAATGGGGGCTTTTGGAAATTTTATATTGCAGTCTTGGTAATTTTAAATTTTAATTTTTGCACACAAATATGACTGTTTTAGGTTCTTTGGATGTTAGGCAATTTTGCAGTGAGATGCACTACTAATAGATTTTTTAGTTAATGTTTTAGGAAAAGCTTTTTGTCCAGTACACTAAAATTTTCTTGAGTATTCGCTTATTTCACTTGGCCAATTTAAATTAATCTAAAAACTTGATTACTATTTTACTGTCAATTTTAATACTCAAGCAGAAATCTTAGTTTACCCTGTAAATACTATTGGAAAGGAATATTTGCAATTTTGAGTAGGTCCTGAGCATTCCTGGTAAAAGACTGAATTTAGATATAGAGCAGCTATTGCTGGCTGAGTCTCTGTCTGCCACCTGGGTCCCGGTATGAGTTGTGCGTGGGAGGCGAAGCAGCCGTGGGGGTAGGAGACCTCTCTCAGGAGGGGTGAGAATTCAAGCCACTGCAAGGTTTGTGGGTGAGGTTCTGTGCCCCACCTCTGTTGACCTTTTAGTTCTCTCCTGTTGACCCCTCTGCGACTGTGCCTGTCTTAGGTTGTTCCTTCCCTGAGGAATCTTACCTGTCTCTGGCTAACCAGCCGTCCTCCGGGGCTAACCAGGGTGATGTGAGGTTCAGTTCTGTCTCCTTTGTAGTCTATGCCCCTGTGGCCTCCACGTCCAGTACCTGCCTTGGGGTCCCCTCGCCTGTTGGCGGGGTCCCGGTACTGATCACTTATCTCGGGGGACTCAGGTTTCTTCTCCAGAGAGGGCTCAGCTCACACCATTGGTTGAGATACAGACCCATGGTGCCAGCTGCCCAGAGGCTTCAGCCACAGTTGGAACTGAAAACTCAGGCATCAGCTGTGTGTATTTGGATAGTAAGAAGAAGGTCCCTCTTGGCAGAAAGGGCAAGAAGGGCCAATATAGAATGCTCGGATGCCTTCCCAGTGCCTTAATTCCTTCTGAAAGGGATTAATTTCTTTCCTATCCTTTTTTAAGTTGCTGCCCAACATTCAAAGAATTAGTTTGTAAGTTTATTTGGGATAATTGTATAATATGCTGTTGGCAAATATCAAATATTATAATGACATTGTAGAATAATATCATGTAAGGGTATTATGGTGTCACAGGAGGTTAAGCAGGGCCTAGCCTAAGGACTGGTCTCCATAGGATATGACAAGCTCTAGGCCATGTCAATTCAATCTCAAACTAGCTGCCATTTTTTTATAACTTTATATAAACTTTGCCAGGGATGTAAAAACACAAATCACTTACCTCAGTTCAAGAGTTCAAATATATCGACTTTTCCACTTACTCCCACCACCTGCCACTTACCCTGAGGTTTGACATTTTGATGGACTTTTCTCAGTCTCTGGATCCATTCTTGTTCATCAGTCTATGTCATTCATTACATTCCTCAAATGAGTTAGATCATGTGATATTTGTCTTTCTCTGCCTGGCTAATTTCACTTAGCATAATGCTCTCTAATTCCGTCCATGTTGTTACAAATGGTAGGAGCTCTTTCTTTTTTACCGCAGTGTAGTATTCCATTGTGTAGATGTACCACAGTTTTTTAATCCACTCACCTGTTGATGGGCACTTAGGCTGTTTCCAAATCTTAGCTATGATAAATTGTGCTGCTATGAACATAGGGGTACATATATCCTTTCTAATTCGCCTTTCTAGTTTCTTGGGGTATATTCCTAGAAGTGGGATCACTGGGTCGAATGGGAGCTCCATTTTTAGTTTTTTGAGGAAACTCCATACTGTTCTCCACAGTGGCTGCACTAGTTTACAATCCCACCAGCAGTGCATGAGAATTCCTTTTTCTCCGCACCCTCGCCAGCACTTTTCGTTTGTTGATTTGTTGATGTAAGCCATTCTGACAGGTGTGAGATGGTACCGCATAGTCGTTTTGATTTGCATCTCTCGGATAATTAGTGACTTTGAGCAAGTTTTCATATGTCTCTGGGCCTTCCTTTTGTCTTCTTTCGTGAAGATTCTATTTAGGTCTGTTGCCCATTTTTTTATTGGATCATTTGTCCTCCTTTTATTGAGTTGCGTGAGTTGCCTGTAGATGCTTGAAATTAAACCTTTATCACTAATAACATTTGCAAATATGTTCTCCCATACAGTGGGTTTTCTTGTTGTTTTGTTGATGGTTTCTTTAGCTGTGCAAAAGCTTTTGATTTTGATGTAGTCCCATTTGTTTATTTTCTCTTTAGCTTCCATTGCCCTAGGAGCAGTATCATCAAAGAAGTTCTTTTGGCATATGTCTGAGATTTTTCTTCCTGTAGATTCCTCTAATGTTTTTATGGTTTCCTGTCTTACGTTTAAGTCCTGTATCCATTTTGAGTTTATTTTTGTGTATGGTGTAAGTTGGTGCTCTAGTTTCATTTTTTTGCATGTATCTGTCCAATTTTCCCAACACCATTTATTGAAGAGACTGTCTTGACTCTATTTTATGTTCATGCCTCCTTTGTCAAATATTAATTGAGCATAGTGGTTTGGGTTGATATCTGGATTCTCTATTCTATTCCATTGATCTATATGTCTGTTCTTGTGCCAGTACCAGGCTGTTTTGAGAACAGTAGCTTTGTAATACAGCTTGAAATCTGGTATGGAAATCCCACCGACTTTGTGCTTCTTTCTCAGGATTGCTGTGGCTATTCGGGGCCTTTTTTTGTTCCAGATGAATTTTTGGAGAGTTCTTTCTAGGTCTGTGAAATATGTCATTGGTATTTTAATGGGGAGTGCATTAAATTTATAGATTGCTTTGGGTAGTATGGACATTTTAATTATGTTGATTCTCCCAATCCATGAACATGGAATGTTCTTCCACCTGTTTACATCTTCCTCTATCTCTTTTTTCAGTGTCCTGTAGTTTTCCCCGAATAGGTCTTTTACCTCCTTAGTTAAGTTTATTCCTAGGTATCTTAATTTTTTTGGTGTGATGGTAAATGGGATTGCTTTTTTAGTCTCTCTTTCTGTAAGTTCACTATTAGTGTATAGAAATGCCATAGATTTCTTGGCGTTAATTTTGTAGCCTGCTACGTTGATGAACTCATTTATTAAGTCTACTAACTTTTTTATGGAGTCTTTCGGGTTTTTTATGTACAATATCATGTCATTTGCAAATAAGGATAGCTTAACTTCTTCTTTTCCAATTTGGATGCCTTTTATTTCTTCTTCTTGTCTAATTGCAATGGCTAATACTTCCAGAACTATGTTGAACAGGAGTGGTGAAAGTGGGCAACCCTGTTCTGGATCTGTTTTTGTTCATCAGTTTATGTTGTTCATTAATTCCTCAAATGAGTGAGATCATGTGATATTTATCTTTCAGTGACTGACATATTTCACTTAGCATGATGCTCTTTGGTTCCATCTATGATGTTGCAAATGGTAAGAGCTACTTCTTTTTTTATAGGAGCGTAGTATTCCATTGTGTACATGAACCACCATTTTTTATTCCACGCATCTGGTGATGGGCATTTAAGCGGTTTCCAAATCTTAGCTATTGTAAATTGTGCTGCTATGAACATACGAGTGCGTATATCCTTTCTGATTTCTTGGGATATATTCTTAGAAGTGGGATTACTGGCTCAAAGGGAAGCTCCGTTTCTAATTTTTTGAGGAAACTCCATACTGTTCTCCACAGTGTATGCACCAGTCTGCATTCCCACCAGTAGTGAAGAAAGGTTCCTTTTTCTCCAAATCCTCGCTAGCACTTGTTTGTTGGTTTGTTGATGATAACCATTCTGACAGGTGTGAGATGGTATCTCATTGTCATTTTAATTTGCAGTTCTCAGAGGATTAGTCACTCTGAGCATGTTCTCATATGTCTCTTGGCCTTTTGTATGTCCTCTTTTGAAAAGTGTCTATTTAGTCTTTTGCCCATTTTAAAATTAAATTGTGTTTTCTTCCTTTTGGTAATTGGATGAGTTCCCTGTAAATTTTGGAAATTAAACCCTTATCGGATATAACATTGGCAAATATATACTCCCAAGCAGTGGGATTCTTGTTGTTTTGTTGATGGTTTCTTTTGCTGTGCTGAAACTTTTTATTTTGATGTAGTCCCCCCATTTGTTTATTTTTTCCTTAGTTTCCATTGCCTTAACAGCTGTATCAGTAAAGATATTGCTACTACATAGGTCTGATATTTTGCTGCCTATGGATTCTTCTAAGATTTTTATGGTTTCCCATCTTACATTTAAGTTCTTTACCATTTTGAGTTTATTTTTGTGTATGATGGAAGTTGGTGGCCTAGTTTCATTTTTTTCATATATCTCTCCAATTATCCCAACACCATTTATTGAAGAGACTGTCTTGATGCCACACACTTTCTCTTGCACAGTCTCAGACATTATTGCTTTTTTTGAAATTCATCAACTGTAAACCTTCTGCCATATTGGAACCTCCCACTGAGGGCTCCCCTGAGTTAGTAAAGAATCAGTTGCAGACATTGTGACACTCATAAATACCATGTAAATACTCGTAAACTCTGGATCCCAGACATTTCTTTCATATCACCACAGCAGGCTTATCAAACAAGAAGTTTGACATTGGTACAATATATGTTACCTGATAGCTATCAATAGTCAACATTCCCCAATTGCCTTAATAATGTCCTTGACGGCCATTTATTTCTTTCTTTAAGTCCAAAATCCAATTGAGGTTCACGCATTTCATTTAGTTGTTAAGTCTTCCCCGTCTCCTTTAACCTAGAAGGGTTCTCTAGCCTTTTCTGCATGGCAATGACTTTTGAAGTGTCTGTGCCAGCAGCTTTGCAGGTGGTGTACCAAAATGTGTATTTATGATTCTTGCTTCATGATTATATTCATCTTAAAACATCTTAGCAGGAGTGCTGGGAGGACAGTGTTGTGTCTTTGTTGGTGCATCACATGAGGGAATCTATGCAGTTGTTTTGTCTTCTATCAGTGATACTGTTTATCTTGTTAGAAGAGTGGTAGTCAACTGTGTCAAGGCACCTTTTCTCTTCCTGATCAGTAGGAAGTCTGTGGGGTAACACTTATGAGTCCAGTAAATATCCTGCTCCTCCACTGCCTTTCACCCGATAGTTTGAGTGTCCACTGATGATTCTTGACTGAGGTGAATATTATTACATTGATTTTACATGAGAATTTTCTGTTTATATCACCCCTCTAGTTTTATTAGTTAGCATTCTTCTGTAGAGATTTCCTTTTCCTTTTAATTGCTTATCTATCTATCTATCTATCTATCTATCTATCTATCTATCTATCATTGGTCTATCTATCTCATTTAGAATCAGTATGGAACATGTGGATTTTTTTAATCACTTCAGTTGAATCACATGTTCACACAACAGTCTGTTCATGCTCTTGCTTATGTAATCACTCTCTCTTTTTTATTCATAAAATAGTTGATTAATCCATCTAGTTCCTGCAGAATCAAACATTAATAGCAATAGCAGAGCGAGCATAAAGAAGCCATGTCACTTGTAGAGCTATGACATGGCCCATGAGAAACCCAAGATGTGAGCTGAGCCCTGATGGAACAGCATAACAAAAGAGGAGTAGAAGCAGAGAAAGAAACTTCCAAGAATGGGCTTTAGGACATGCACAGGCTTTGAGTCAGGAGTTGCCTCTATGAATGGCCATTTTGAAATAGAGAATAGAGGTGTGAGGAGAAAGGTGGAGTGTGGGAACCAAGATGTAAAAATTTAACCTGAGATTTAAGATTGAATCTGACTGAAGCCAATAAATTGACCAAGACAAGCAGGGTACAAGTGAAAGTTCATGTTTATTAAATGCTCTCAGGTGAGGCCCATGGTCCGAAAACACGGGCTGGAGGAGTCACATCTGTCTATGCCTGGCAGGGTTTCTTTTATGCTGCTGCTGGCACTTTCTGAGGTAGTTTGTGGCAGATGATTTTTGAGCAGGAAATTCTTACAACTGCAACCTGGCCACCCTGGATAAGTCAGGGAGGTCATTTATTGTCCAGAAGGATGTCAGCACAGCTCTGGTATGTCCTGGGGGGCCACTATTGTTCAACTCAGTGAATGGGATAGGGGAAGTCCCTATCTTCCCAGCCCCAAACCTTATATCCTCAGCGGGTGGGATGGGAGAAGTACTTATTTTCCCAGCCCCAGACCTTACAGTTGTACATTGACCTATGAACCAAGAGGTCATGGTTGAATTTTCAATTGCTGCACGTGCCCGAGTTGCAAACTAGATCCCCAGTGTGGACGTGCAGGAGAAATCCAATGACTCTTTCTCATCACTGATGTTTCTATCTCCTTCCTCTCCCTTCCTCTCTGAAATCAATGAAAATGTATTTTGATTTATTTTATATTTATTTATTTTTTAATTTAATAAATCTTTTTTTTTCTTTTTTTAATCTTTATTGTTCAGTTTATTAATTACATTGTTTCCCCTTTTTATCCCCCTATAGCTTCCCTCCACCCTGTACCTATCCCACCCTCCACCCTCACCTCCCCCTCCCCACTGTCTTCTCCCATTGTTGCTAGATTTTTGTCCAGTCTCTTGCTGCACTTCCCACAACCCTTTTCTCCCCAAGAATTGTCAGTCCATTCTCTCTCTATGTCCATGTCTCTGTTATATTCACCAGTCTATCCTGTTCAACAGCCTATCAATTCACTTGATTTTTATGTTCATTTGTTGATAGATGTGTATTTGTTGTTGCTAGTTTGCACTTTTACCTTTTTCTTCTTCCTCTTCTTAAAAAATATCTTTCAGCATTTCATATAATGTTGGTTTGGTGGTGATGAACTCCTTTAGCTTTTTCTTATCTGCGAAGCACTTCATCTGACCTTCAATTCTGAATGATATCTTTGCTGGATAGAGTAATCTTGGTTGTAGATTCTTGCTATTCATCACTTTGAATATTTCTTGCCACTCCCGTCTTGCCTGCATCGTTTCTGTTGAGAAATCCGCTGACAGTCGTATGGGTGCTCCCTTATAGGTAACCAACTGTTTCTCTCTTGCTGCTTTTAATATTCTCTCTTTGTCTTTTGCTCTTGGCATTTTAATTATGATGTGCCTCGGCGTGGTCCTCTTAGGGTTCCTATATATTGGGGTTCGGTGTGCTTCTTGGAATCCTAAGTCAATTTCTTTCACCAGGTGTGGGAAGTTTTCAGTCACTATTTCTTCAAATAGGTTTTCATTGTCTTGGCCTCTCGCTTTTTCTGGCACCCCTATAATTCGGATGTTGGTATGCTTGAGGTTGTCCCAGAGGCCCCTTACACTATCTTCAATTTTTTGGATTCTTTTGATTTCTTGCTTTTTCAGCTGAGTGGATTTTACCTCTTTGTATTTCAAATCTTTAACTTGGTTCTTGGGGTGCTCCAGGGCACTTTCAGGTCTTTGTATAATATTTTTTGTTTCAGTCAGTGTATGCTTAATTTCTGGTTGGTCCTTTTTCATATCCTTGAGAGTCTGCTTTATATCCTTGAGGGTTTCTTTCATTTCCTTGTAGGACTCATTCATTTCCACGTTGGTCTTAATAATTTCTTTGCAGCTCTCGTTTATATCCTGGAGGGTATTGTTCATTTTCTTGTAGGTCTCACTCATTTCCTTTGTGGTCTTGCTTATTTCCTTATAGGCCTCGATCTTTTGTTGGAACCTCTTAAAAAACCCTATAACCGTGGTTCTGAATTCCATGTCTAGTCGTTTTTTTTTCCTCCATTTCTTTCACATCTGATTTCTTTCCATGTTGCTGCATGGTGGCTGCTTCCCTGAGTTGGTCAATTAGCTTTGTGTGGTAGACGTGCTACAAGGGACAGTGGCTCAGCCTCCCCAGTTACCTGAGGTGGATATGGGCTGCACAGTCTTGCTGAAGTTAAGCTCAGTTAATCGTTGTTAGCACTTGGAGGGTTGACCTCCAGGCCAATTGTCTGTGAAGCTCAGCTGTGCTCAGGTTGGGTGGGCGGAGTCTCCGGGCCAAGCAGACAGCGTTAGCTCCGCCCTATGCGGCCCCAGGGACTCTGTGCCGGGGGCAATGGCCACCAGCACCTCTGAGAGAGAGCCGCTGCGGAGCTCCACAGGCTGCCGGTTGCTGGGGAATTCAGACTTTCCCAAAATGAGTCTGCATGCGCAATGTCTCACCCAGGGTCGTAAAACAAAGCAGTCTGACGGTTTTCCGAATGAGAGGCAAGTCGCGGTGCGCTCTCTGCGCCTTCACGCAGCCAAGCTGTTCGCGCGAGCTGCCTTCTCCACAAGCCGGGAGACCCGGCAGCACCCGAGCTTCGGCGTGCCCTCCCACTGTCCAGTTTTCACCCCGTGTGATAGTGGGTTCTCTGGACTTCGCCCAGAGCTGGAGAATCAGTCAGTGGGACGCCTTTGTCTCCCCGTTTGAGAAAACTGGCCGGTTTTCAGCCGCCCGCCCTCTCCGCGGCGTGCGCTCCAAACCTCTCTCCGGGCGAATCTTTCAACGCCGTCCGCCGCCGCTCCTCCGGGTCACAGTGTCTTATCTTCACTTTTATTTGTGGAATTTTCACTCGGCGAGCTTTCTGGTGATTCTGGAAGGTGTTTGTTCTTTCGTTAAGTTGTAGTATTAAAATTGCTGATTATGACGGCAAGATAGGTGTTTTGCCTTTGCCGCCATCTTAGTTCCTCTAATTTAATAAATCTTTATTGTTCAGATTATTACAATGTTCCTTCCCCCCCATAACTCCCCTCCCCCTGGTACCCATCCTACCCTCTGCCCTTAACCCCCATAGGTGTATGATTTTTGTCCAGTCTCTTCCTGCATCTCCCAAAACCCATTCCCCCCAAAGAATTGTCACTTCATTCTCTTTCTATGCCCCTGATTCTATTATATTCACCAGTTTATTGTGATCATCAGATTTTTAATTCACTTGCTTTTTACATTCACTTGTTGATAGATATGTACTTGTTGTTCATAATTTTGATCTTTACCTCCTCCCCCCCCCCCTCCTCCTCCTCCTCCTCCTCCTCCTCCTTCTTCTCCGTCTTCTTCTTCTTCTTCTCCTTCTTCTTCTTCTCCTTCTTCTTCTTCTTCTTCTTCTTCTTCTTCTTCTTCTTCTTCTTCTTCTTCTCCTCCTCCTCCTCCTCCTTCTTCTCCTCCTCCTCCTTCTCCTTCTCCTTCTCCTTCTCCTTCTCCTTCTCCTTCTCCTTCTCCTTCTCCTTCTCCTTCTCCTTCTCCTTCTCCTTCTCCTTCTCCTTCTCCTACTCCTTCTCCTTCTCCTTCTCCTTCTACTTCTCCTGCTCCTTCTCCTTCTTCTTCTTCTTCTTCTTCTTCTTCTTCTTCTTCTTCTTCTTCTTCTTCTTCTTCTTCAAGAATGCTCTTCAGCATTTCATATAATACTAGTTTGACAGTGATGAACTCCTTTAGCTTTTTCTTATCTGTGAAGCACTTTGTCTAACCTTCAATTCTGAATGATAGCTTTGCTCGGTAGAGTAATCTTGGTTGTAGGTTCCTGTTATTCATCATTTTGAATATTTCTTGCCAATCCCTTCAGGCCTGCATAGTTTCTGTTGAGAAATCAGCTGACAGTCATATGGGTGCTCCCTTGTAGGTAACTAACTGTTTTTCTCTTGCTGCTTTTAATATTCTCTATCTTTTGCTCTTGGCATTTTAATTATGATGTGTCTTGGTGTGGTCCTCTTTGGATTCCTTTTGTTTGGGGTTTGGTCTGATTCCTGGACTTTTAAGTCTATTTCTTTCACCAAGTGGGGGAAGTTTTCAGTCACTCTTTCTTCAAATAGGTATTCAGTATCTTGCTCTCTCTCTTTTTCTGGCAACCCCATAATTTGGATGTTGGTATGCTCTCTCTCTTTTTCTGGCAACCCCATAATTTGGATGTTGGTATGCTCCTTACACTATCTTCAGTTGTTTGGATTCTTTTTCCTTCTTGCTTTTCTGGCTGTGTGATTTTTGCTTTTTTGTATTTCAAACCTTTGACTTGATTCTTGTGGTCCTCTAGTCTGTTTTTAGGTCTCTGTATAATATTTTTTTTTTATTTCAGTCAGTGTATGCTTAATTTCTAGTTGGTCCTTTTTCATATCCTCCAGAATATCGCTCATATCCTAGAAGGTCTCGTTAAATTTATCGGCCTTTTCTAAAGACCTCTTGAAAAACCTTATAACCATGGTTTTGAACTCTATGCCCAGTCGTTTTTTCCCCTCCATTTCTTTAAAATGTGATTTGTTTCCTTGTCTTTGCATTTTGGCTGCTTCCCTGAGTTGGTTGAGGAGCTTTGTGTGGTAAGTGTCCTCTGGGGGACAGTGGCTCAGGCTCCCCAGTTACCTGAGGTGGATACTCTTGGTGCACCCCTTTATGTGCTTTGTGCTCAGCCTCTTTGTAGTTAAGTCTTGATTGTTGTTGGTATCACTGGGAGGGGTTGACCTCTAGGCCAATTGGCTATGAGAATCAGCTGTGTTTATGCTGTGAGAGCGTCTGTGTTCAGCTTGGATGGGGCATAGTTGCCAGGCTGAGCAGACAGGAGAGGGAGATATCCTCAGCGGGTGGGATGGGAGACCTACGCGGCACCTAGGTCTCTGTGCCCTGCAGTAATGGCTGCATGCACCTCTGAGAGAAAGCTGCCCAGAGCTCTGCCTGCTGCCAGACAGTCTAGTTTCTCCCAAAATGAGTCTGGACACCCAATGACTCACCGGGAACAGGAAAACAAAGCAGTCTGGCATTTGTTTGTTTGTTTTTTCCTCCTGAACGTTAGAGCCACCCACACCTCCTCTCCAAGAGCTCGCTTGCCTCTGCATCTCCCAAGTTTCAGCGTGCTTCCTCCTTACTTTCCAGTTTCATCCCATGAGTCTGGGTTCCCTAAGACTTGCCCACAACTGGGTCTCAGTGTAGTGGGATGCCTTTGTCTCCCTCCTCGTTTCAAAAATCCAGCTGGAAATTCAGCCACCCGTCCTATCTGCTGGCATGTGGCTCTGCACTTCTGACTCCACAAGTATCCACAACTTTACCCTCTGCAGCTCCCCCGAGTCTCAGTGTCCTTTTATCTTTCCTTCTATTTGTGGAATTTCCACTCATCCAGCTCTCTGGTGGTTCTTGAGGATGTCCGTTTTGTCTTTTAGTTGTAGTTTTGAAATTGTTGTATGGGGCAGCAGTATAGGTGTTTACCTATGCTGCCATCTTGGTTCTTCTTCAATCAAAATGTATTTTAAACAGAATTTTAAAAAAGTGCAGGTTCTAATTGGAAAGGTTTGGGTGTGGCATGGTGGTTTTGACACTGCAGGCCTTTGTGTAGCAAGGGGTAAGGGGATTTCTATGCAGATCAGCCCATGGTTGTGAAAGAGGAAATGAAACAAATAATTTCTTTCTCATCCCCAGGGATTATCTTCATACCAGGGACAACCCAGCTGAAAGCCAAGGACATTCTCTACCGACTGAAGGAGTCTAATGCCAAGAGCATCATAACCACAGATGCCCTTGCCCCGGAGGTGGACTCTGTGGCTTCTAAGTGTCCCGCTCTGAAAACCAAACTCCTGGTGTCTGACCACAGCCGTGAGGGCTGGCTGGACTTCCGATCTCTGATTAAGTGAGTTTTGAGTCTGATGGAGATGCTCTCTGAGGAATGGTGGGAGAAGGCTATCTACAACCAAGAGCTGTAGACAGACAGCTGGTGGTAGGAAGCTCACCAGGCCTGGCTCTGGAAACCTCTTTCCAGCTATGTCCCTGACCTGCTGTGTGATCCTGGGGTACTTCCTTCCCCTCTGTTAGCCAAGGCTGCTTAATCTGTAATATCAGGACATTGCAATTCTATGCTTCTCTCCCTAAAGTTTGATCACCCCTGGGATGTGAAAGGAGGTGTACCATCAGAGAATTACTGTATTTCAAGCTTCTTGTAGGTGGGAATCTAAAAGACTATCCTATGTAACGAAGAGGGAATATGCTAATTAACCACCATGCCCTCTCAAAGATTGCGGTACCTACAGCCAATAAGGAGGGAATATGCTCATTGCCATGCCCTCAAGGATGGTTTCACCCATGAACCCAAGATGGCGGTGTGTGGTCTCCTCAGCCCCGCCAGGGCTGCAGGTGCATGGCCCTGCTGGGCTCGCTCCCAATTGGGTCCATCGCTCTGTGTGGCTGCTTCCAGAACCCCCTACTCCCTTTAGCCCCCCAGCCACTCAGGGCCAGCCTAAGGCACAGGTAAACCTGGGATGGCAGCTTCTCTGCTGACCAGGGCTTGCCTGAGGTCAGGCAAACCTTACATATCGCCTGCCCAGCTGCCTAAGGGTGGCCTGAGGTATAGGCAAATATCAGATGATGCCTGCCTAGCCGCCTAGGGCCGGCCTAAGGAATGGGCAAGCCTCAGATAGACAGCTGCCCAGCCGTCCAGGGCTGCCCGAGGCTCAGGTAACCAGGGCTGGCCGAGGCTTGTGCTGCCTGCAGTAGCAGCAGCAGAGGTGTGATGGAGGCATCACCTTCCCCTGATAACCTGGGTGCCTCCTGCCCCTGAGGGATCCTAGAATATGAGAAGGGGCAGGCCTGGCTTAAGGAACCCCCCTCAAGTGCATGAATTTTCATGCACTAGGTCTCTAGTTCACATATAAATATAAATACATATATGTGAATAAGGTGAAGGAGAGGTTAAAATGGATTGTTAAGGTGAAAGTTGAGACTGGAAGAAAAAATGAGGCTGTGACAGGCAGGGACTTTTGGGGGCAAAGATCTCCCAGAATCTGGGTGCCCTTAGAAAGTTAGGGAAATGCTAGGAGGCCAGAGAGACCCTTCACCTCAAATCCTTTAATTCTGTGAGCCTTCAGGCATTTTTTATACTGTGGATTTAAGAAACGCCCAGGCCTGCAGGAAATTTTTATGAGTTTATTTGAGCCAAACTGACATGTGCTTGGGAGCAAGACCTCAAATGCTCCAGAGAAAAATCATTTTGTAACTTTTCTCATGCATTTGAAATTCAGGAGAGGACGAAAGAAAGACTAAGGTGGGAGAAAGCCAGGTCGGGATGGGATTACAGGATAGTTAAGATTCTGTGCTCTCTTGAGGGGCTACACTCCCTTCCAGGGGTATTTCAAGGGCGTATTTCAAGAACAATGGACAGGCTTGCTTAAGGCAAAGATAACCCTTTCACCAGAGAAGCTCTGTGTCAGGGGCCTGACTCCCACCATGCCTTGCCTGGGCAGGGATTTATAATCAGATCACCTGAGAGCTTAGTTCACAGAGCCCCCTGTTCCACCCGCAGTTCAAACCTTGCTGGGTGTCTTTTCTTTGTCTCTTTTATATCTCTGAGGTAACACTGGTTTATAAGTTATACTGGGTTTGTTTTCTTGAAGGAACCCTTCTGTTTTTAAAGTAAAATGTTATTCAACCCCAAAAGGCAAACATAGTGACATCACACCTTGTTGGTGGACCATAAGGTTGAGAGTTGGGACTCTCCCTCCAGGAAGCACTTCCTCACCTCCCCCTGTGCTCCCTTTGCCTCTCTCTCTCCTCAACGCCAAGGGCCCCTCTTCTGCCCAAACTTGTTTCCTGAGCCAATGCAGCCCCTCTGGCTCACCTCGACTACCTCTGTGGCTTCTAGATAAATGTTCTTTTATAATTGGAATAACCAAACGAAGTCACAGAGTTTAACAAACAGAAAAAAACTTAAATAAATAATACTGTTGCCCGGCCTACATGGCCGAATGAATGGTTGAGCGTCGACCTATGTCCCAGGAGGTCGAGGTGCTAATCCTAGCCAGGATTGCAGGCTTGACCCAAGGTGGGGGAGGGAGGAGAATGCAGGCAGTCAATCAATGATTCTCTCTCATCATTGATGTTCCCACATCTCTCTACCTCTCCCTTCTTTTCAGAAATCAATTAAAAATGTTTAAAAAAATAGTACTGTTGAAAAATCTCTTAATTGCCAAGTCAGGACTGTACCATTTCTCAGCAAGAGCCAGTGTTCCCTCCAGCATTTGGATGATCTGCAGTTTATTTGATCAACACAGAAAGCTCACAAACACAATCATCACAGGCCAGGCCCCAGAGACTGAGTGTAGAAGCTCCCAGGAATCAAGGCCCACTTATTCTCCTTTTTTCAGTCTCACTCTCCCTCGCTTTCTCTGCTCCTTCTCCTAAGCCGCCCCCCCCCCGGTTATGAAGTGAAATTCCTATAAATTTAGTTTGTATGGAAGCAAGCTTAGCAGTGTGACTAAGAGGGCAGTCTATACATCACACTAGGTTTGAACTTTGGCTCTGCGAATTGCTGGCTGTATGTCTTCAGGAAACTTACCTAACCTCTCTGGGCCTCAGTTTCCTCATCCACAAAGGGCACATGACAAGTTGGGCACAGTCACCTCTTGGGATTGCTCTGAAGATTGAATGAGTTCTTATTTGTACGTAATTACTAGTAGAGCATTTTCGAAAACAGTAAGTTCTATTTCAATGTTTGTTAAATTATGAAATACTCAGCATTGTTTTCCCTTTTTTTTAAATGAAGAAATGTCAGTGCTCTTAACCAGGTCACCCATAACTGGTGCTTCGCACCTGGAGTCCAGTTTCTCATCCAGTGTTACAAAACCACATTTTGCTGCACTGGCCAGCAGCTCAGTTGGTTAGAATACCGAGGTTGTGGGTTTGATCCCTGGTCAGGGCATATACAAGAATTAACCAATGAATGCATAAGTAAATGGAATAGTAAATCCATCTCTCTCTCTCTCTCTCTCTCTCTCTCTCTTTCTCTCTCTCTCTCTCCATCTTTATTTCTCTCTTCTTTTCCATCTTTTTCCCTTTCTCTCCCTTCCTCTCTCTAAAATCTATATAAGCAAACCAGGTTTCTGACTTTGAGCCTCATGTTGTTTCTTTTGCATATTCTGAGGGTGGAGCCAGGAGACTTGACTTCTCTCCTTTTCTTTCAATCCCTTTGTAGATCAGCATCCCCCAATCACACCTGCATTAAGTCAAAGACCACGGACCCAATGCTCATCTTCTTCACCAGTGGCACCACCGGCTTCCCCAAGATGGCAAAACACAGCCATGGTTTTGCCTTGCGACACTCCTTCCCTTCATGGTAAGAAAGAGGCCACCAGCTTAGAGTCTGGGCCACAGTCTGGGGCAGGTGTGTGTGTGTGTGTGTGTGTGTGTGTGTGTGTGTGTGTGTGTGTTGGGAAAGGTGGTCTAAGGAGAACTGAGACCATCTTGCTTCTCCCCTCTGCTCTCTTTGGTTCAGACCACTGAGGGTCCCAGAAGCAAAGATCTGAACTTCGAAGTCTGTGTTGATAAAAGCCTCCCAATGACAAGGGAGTCCTGCCTGGCAACCTTCACTGGTGTGGAGGGAACATGGGTAGAGGCAGCAGATATTCTGCAAGCTGCACAAATGACAAGCCATGTGTCTTTGTTCCTGGTTCCAGGTTTGGTGGGAGGAGGACAGAAAGTTCTCCCGATGTGAACTGTAGATATGGAGGTTGAATTTCCCAATCATGAGCCATTAGGGGGAAGTAATACCTGGAACAAAGCCTCTGCCATTAACCTAAAATAAATAATTGTAGAGGCTGAAGACATAGCCTTGGGTTAATCATTTAATCAATATTAAACCAATCTTCTACCTCCTACTTCCTCCTCCCCAATTAGTAATATATATTTTGCACCTTATTAAGAAGACCAGGGAGCAGAGAAGGTGTCTGGGCATATGTGCTAATGATAACACTTAATAAGCAAAATCCTGAAGGAATTGGGGTGGAAAGAAGGGGTGGGGGAGTCTGTACTCAGAACAACACAAGCAAAGGCACAAAGATATAAAAAGTAGCACTTATAGAACTCCAGTGTTGAGAGGAGCTGCTTCTCAGGGTGTCAGGGAGGCACAGGTGGGAGGACTTGGGAAAGTGGGTGGGGTGCAGAGCACACAGGGTCATGAGGACATTGGTGTAGTAGAGATTGGGAAAACATTGTATGGTGTTGAAAGATTGTGAACAAAGGAGAGACCTAATCAAATTTGTATTTTGAAAAGATTATTGTGGCTGCAAGGTAGAGAATGACTTGGGAAAAGAAATAAATTTAGAAAGACCTGTTAGGAGGTCTTAAAATAATTTAGGTGCAAGATGAAGATGGTTTGGACAAGGTCCCAGGGACATGAAGGGAGTTAAGAAGTCTGAGATAGAATGGGAATGTGTGTTGGCCAGTTGTGGGAGGTGGGAGGGGCTGGAGTGAAGGTGGACTCCAAGGTTTTGAGCTTGGACAGTAATGACATTCACTGAAACACAGAGAACACTAGAGATGAATTAGTCCAGGGAGGCAGGAGAGATTAGGAAGCGCTGGGTTTGAGACACCCGAACAACATCCCAGAAGAGATGCTCAGTGGCAGTTGGGTCTGAAGCTCAGAACAGAGGTCCCTAGCTTGTAATTTCCTGTGGGTGTGCCACAGCCCTAAGAGATGGAAAGAGGGAGTGTGAATGGCTCTCCAGGCCCTGCCCTACTAATAGAAGAGCTCTTCAAGCTTGCTAATGGGAAAGTTGAGTTTTTCTCAAGGAGTAATGCACACAGAGGACCCTCAGAAGCAGGAAGAGTAGGTGGAGAAATGCTTCAGACCTACCTGTGTAGCCACTGGGTTCAATTTTCCACCTACCAGCTGTTTCTGTTATTATTTATTTATTTTTGTTAATCCTCATGAAAGGATACTTTCCCCCAATTGATTATGATTATTTTTATTATTTTTTAAATGAGAGACAGTGCAGGAGTCAAAGTTGCAATTTTTAAAATTATATTTAATTGGTTTCAAATAGGAAGGGAGAAGGGAGAAGAGATAGAAACATCAATGATTAGAGATTGTGCCCACAACCCAGGCATGTGCCTTGATTGGGAATGCAACTGTGGTTACAAAGCTGAGGCCACTGTATTTTGGAGTCAGCAGGAAATTACTGAAGCTGAAGGACACTGATATCTTCTGGTGCCTGTCAGATCCAGGCTGGATTGTGGCTATTATGGGGACCCTGTTTGAACCATGGACAGCAGGGTCTACAGTCTTCATCCATCATCTGCCCCAGTTTGACCCTAAGGTCATTGTAGAGGTAAGAGGACTCGTCTCTCAGTGTCAACAAACTCCAGGAGAAACTCATGTTTCAGGCTCAAAAGCTGGGCCCTGCTGAGAATAGTGTATAGAACAAAGCAGCCCATAAGGGTGATGTAACCTGGGCTCTGGGTGTCTCAAAATGTGAGGCATTAAATCAGTTAGTGAACCACCCAGAATACACATTTTGCGAAATTAAAGCAACCAGAACAATCTCAGGTTTCCTGGTTCCTCCAGGGTCAGGTGGCTGGTGTGTGTGTGTGAATTGATTGAAGTGTTTAAAAATAGAGCTCTTGGAATACAATGGTTCCAGTTCCTTTTCACACTTTTAACATTTGTTAGTGGTAACCCCACCTCTCTGAGCTTAGTCTCCTCACCTGTCACATGGGAGTTTTAATAATTAGGACCTTATAAGATTGTTGGGAATATTGAGATAATACAGGCAAAGTGTGTAAAGTGCTTAGCCCCAAGGCATGCACCTGAAAACACTCTGGAACTGGCAGTAGTTGTTATAGGTACATCATGAATAAATGTTCTCTCTCAGAAGGGATATTAGAATCAAAACGGTAATAATTAAAAAAAATAGAGTTATCATCATGAACAACAAAAGAATGGTAATAATTGGACAGTACTTTTTTTAACTATCAATATAAAATTTTTCTCTGTTCACCATATAGACACTCTTTAAATACCCCATCACCCAGTACTTTGCTGCACCCTCTGTATTTCGAATGATTCTGCAGAAGAATTTTGGCAGGTATGTAGAAGTGGCTTGTTTTAACCACAATCTTTGGGTAGGATTTTAAGGAGTCTGTTTCACTGTGGTCTTGTTGTCCCTGGGAAATAGGCTCTTCTACAAGGTTGGAAGGAAAGAATCCCAAGGATCCACTCATGGGTGATTGCGATGTGGCAATGTGGTTTATTTGTTATGTAACATCAATAGAGTTCTCCTCTGGGCTTCCCAATGCCCATCTCTCTGCCCTGCCCTGGAAAGTCCAATCTCGCCTTCAACAGGCCAACGCTAAGGCCAATGCCCGGAGTTTCTGCTCCATGATCCTTGGACCCAGGTGGCTGTAGACCTGCATGGTCTTTTGCTCCTGGGCAGGAGGGACAGGAACAAATTGGGACAGTGAGGTTGCAGGCAAGAGAGAGAGCCAGCCTTACCCTCTGAGTCTCAACCAGGAGCTTTTTCAAACAACCAGTTAACGTCCCAAGATTCTGGGGGCATGCATGGATCCACCGGTAGTCAATGATCTTTTCCCAGGTTAGACTGACAGCCTTGTGGTCCAACACCTGCCCGTATGCCATTTTGACTTTATTGGGTAGTTCCTGATCTCCCGCATGCTCCATCCCACACTCAATCCTGAACCAGAAGAGAGAGAGACAGGTGTTAATCCTCTTGGGGGGACTATGCTGCCAATTATTGGGTGTGAAACTGGAGGCCTCTGCTTTCCAGCTGACTGTGCTCAGCATTGTCTGCCTCTCCCCTGGCTCTGTTTCCTTCAATCACCAGCCAAGGATGGTAACAGTCTGACTGTTTCAACTCTGGTTCTTTGAAAGCAGTGAGAGCTAGTGTGTGTGTGTGTGTGCGTGTGTGTGTGTGTGCGTGCGTGTGTGCGTGCGTGTGTGTGTGTGTGTGTGTGTGTGTGTGTAGTGTGTATAATACTGGTAGCAATAATTGTCAGCCAGTCAAATTCATTTATTAAGCAGGACTCAGATCCAAATAAAACAGTGAGCCTTACATCATTGTGGGTGTTTTTCTTTTTAAAACTTTTTTATTGTGAAATAACAACACAGAAAAATACATAAGACATAAATTTGTAGATTAAGAAATTGTTGGAAATTAAACCAATGTGTAACCACTCATCAGGTCACAGTAAGAGAACACTGCCAGCCCCAGTGACCCACTCAGACCTCTCCAACTCCCCTAAAGGAACTCTCTATCTTGACTTTTATGGTGTTCACTCATTTGTGTGTTTTTTCTTCCTCTGCACCCTCCTCGCCGTAGTTTACTTCCTAAAGAAATATCAATTTCTTTCACTTGTTTGTAATCATATAATTCTGTAATATGAAGCTTATTTTTGCAATGTTATATTTCTAAGGTAAGCCCATGTTGCATCATATTGCTGTAGCTAACTTTTATTGCCATATAATATCCCATTTTATGAAAAGTCCACATTTTCCCCATCCATTCTACCACTAATGGACATTTGAGTGGTTTCATTTGAGGGCTATTGATGACTAACACTGTTCTTGCACATTCACCCTGTGCACATAAACACTCAGTATGTAGGGTCTTTCAGGAGAAATTGCTGAGTCACAGTGACATGGCATCCTACTCCCTGTTTTCCTAAGTATCCAATCGCCATGTGTGCCCACTAGCAGGGAGGCAGGGTTCCCTTGTTCCACATCTTTGACAACATTTGTTCTCATCAGAGTCTTTAATTTTTACCAATCTGATGGATATAGTGTTACTTCGCTATAGTTTTATTTTGTATTTCTCATATTTGTAGATTAATTTTGAGCTAATCTTGTCTTTGAACTTAAGGGCACTTATATATATTTTAGAGACTCTAAAATGGAAATGGCTGTTTCAAAAATCAGACCTAATACATTTACACAGTGTTAAAATGTCAAGGAGTTGAACAACTACCCTTATGCAGCTATCTCTGAAATACAACTTGCTTTTACTCACGAAGCCTCCATCCCAGCATGCCCATGGAGTCTGCCTCTATCTGTATCTCAAAGCTCATATGACAGCCACTTTTTGCAACATTCATCAGGTGATGAACTTGGTCCAAACCCAGTAAAATCCAATCAGCATCACTAATGACTCTGCTGGAGACTTGGCTAATTTCACCCATTTTGGAGAAAACTCCGATGAGTGAGGAAGACACCCCTAATGAAACCAGCCCCTTGTCCACCACTCCTGGCTCTGTGTACCAGGAGAGGTGTTGAGGGGAGAGGGGGAAGTAGGGGAGCCAGATGTCTGCTCTGAATGTCATTGGACATCTTGTCTCCCCCAAGCCTCAGGTTCCCCACTCTGAAGCATTGCTGTGCTGGTGGAGAGACCGTGCTGCCTGAGGAGCAAGAGAAGTGGAGACAACGGACAGGCCTTTTGGTCCATGAAGTCTATGGACAGACAGAAACGGTAGGTGGACAGGCCCCACAGGACCGCCCTGCCCAGCACAGGAGCTGAATCTGCCAGAGTGTGTGCACAGGACGGCTCTGGAGTTCCAGTCGGATTAGCCCCATATGAATTGACATAGAGACAATTCACACACCGTCTTTGACTTGTCAAGGCCCCAGTGTGCTGACGGCTATTGGACAAAACCTTCCACTGTGGTCTGAGGACAGGGGGCTATGTCTCTGGGATCTGGGGAGCTGGGAGGAGCCATGACAATGGAGGAGCCTGCTGTTTCATGGAGGCCCTGCCTAGGAGTGCTACCCATGTCACCCTCAATCCCTAGAGCAGCAGCCACAGGGCCAGGCAGGAGTGGGCCCCAAAGTTCATCTCTTGGTGTATATGAGGGCAGCTCACACGTTTGGTGTGGGGCACGAGCAGGAGCAGAGGTAACACACACACACACACACACACACACACACACACACACACACACAAACACACTCAAACACACAGTGTGACCATCCAGGTTGAGCATGCAGTGGGCTGGCCGTGCAGCCTGCTGTACTGTCTGGACACCCAAGGGCTTCAGTGGTAGGAGGAGGGGCTGCCTCTCTCCCAAAGCATCCTCACCCGCGTGTTGCTGACACCCCCACTCACCCACCTCCCACCATCCCGTCAGCTCACAGAATCATCCCTCTCAGGACCTAGAGGGCAGACTCTTTTGGTCCTAATTCACATGTTTGTCTAATGATGGGCTGTTTTTGAGAAAAATGTTTTGTTTTAGTCAGTGAAGTGGTCTGCTTCCAGGCCTGAGAAATGTGAGGGCTCTAGGCCTGACCTTGTATGGCTCACAGTTCACTGATGGAGGAGATACACGCGCTGCACCCATTTCCCAGCCCCTTAGTGTGGACTGCTTGAGCCACAGAATACTCACTCCCTCCTGCCTGCATGGAGCCTCACTGCTCCAAGCTCTTGCAACTCACTCACTCACCTGTGGGTGTTGTCGTGTCCTCAAGTGTGAGCAGCAGCTTGGAGAGGGAGACCTTCCTTTGCCAGGAGCTCAGATCTTAGTTCCACTCAGCATCGCCAATGGCAGTGTCAAGCCTATAGGCATACTATGGAACCTGCCAGAAGCTCAACTTCCCTGTCTCCAAAATGGGACTAGAATGCCAACCCTGCGGGTGGTGGAGAGGAGGGTGGAAGGGAGTGTGCATGCCCCTGCGATGCCCAGCTTGCACATCCCCCAGGACAGGTCCGCTGTCCTCACTGATGTGGGAGGTTATGCGTCAGGTGTCAGAGGGGCAGAGCCAAAGGGGCATCTCTCAGTTCAGACAGTTGTTCTCTTTGGAGGGAGACATGCCCAAAAGTCAGACTCAGGCCCCACATTTCTGTTTCTGGCGACAACAGAAATGTGGGGGAAATGCCACAGGAGGAGGATCGCCTAGGACTGCTCGTGGGGCCTGAGTCTGGGCTGGTTGCCCTAAGGAGCCAGGTGAGCTCACTGGTGTGGGCCTGTGTGGCTTCCTGCCCTGCAGGCTCTGAGAGGGGGTGCTGGCCTGTCCCCTTTGACAGGGGAAACTCAGGGAATTAACTCATTTGTCTGATGTGAAGGCTTAGCTTTAGGACAGATGTTAACTTCAGAGAACCAGGAAGGAGGCTTAGGTTTACTTAGAGGGGAAATGGAGGTGGGAGTGGTGCCAGAGGCACAGCCTAAGTGACTTCAGCACAGCACGAAGGGCAGAAGAGGCAGAGTTCCTGTCAGTTTCAGTCTTGAGTAAGTGTTGGTCAATTGGACACGTGTGGCATGGAGTGGGCACTCCCCCCATCCACAACAGGCCAACAGCCCTGAGATCAGCCCTTTACTCCTTTCTTGGCCTCCCCAACAGTAACTTGTGTCCCCAACAGCCAGCACTGGCCACTACATGTCCTTGTCAGGTGCAATGAATGTCTGCTGAAGAGCTGGGTCAATGCCCTGAGCCCAGGGAGCAGAGCTTCCAGCTCCCCATCAGGCTCTATGAGTAGTGTCCCATTGCCCTGGGAGCAGAGGTGCTGTGTACCATTCTTGCTGCTCTATGATCCGCCTAGAGCCTTTGACAACTGGTCTTCTTTTCCTTTTGCGCACAGGGATTCACATGTGGCACTGCCCGGGGGTCACAGCTCAAGCCCGGTTCCATGGGGAAAGCCATCCCACCCTTCGACGTCCAGGTTTGGTCCTAAAGGCGTGACCAGGGAGCACTGAGGGCTCAGCTGGGATCAACCCCGTGTGACACCAGGAGGCAGAAGAGCCGTGCCCCCTGCCCAAGTTGTCCCTCCTCCTCTCCTAGTTCCCCTCTGGTTTCCTGGGAGGGTCAGTATTGTGGGCATCAGTGCAGCTCACTGTGCCAGTGGAGGCCGCGCACACAGCCATGGCACACAGGACATGGAGGTGCTCCAGCAGCTACGTCCATCCCCCAGGGCTTTTAGCTTGTCCTGACCCCTGTTTTCTAGCTTGAAGACACATGCGATGTCCACACCAGGAAACAAGCACACCCATGACTTGCTGATTTCAAAGACTTGACAGCTTCATTCTGTTTTCTGACAGGAATCTCCCCACACACATAAGTCAGGCAGAGCTTGGCGGAGGGTGGGGAGGGGGTAGGCAGGAGGGCTGGGAGCCCTGCAGGGAGCCTTACAGACCTGTTGCTCCAGATCATCGACAACAAGGGCAACATCCTGCCGCCCAACACTGAAGGCAACCTTGGCATCAGGATCAAGCCCACCAAGCCCATCGGCCTGTTCATGTTGTATGAGGTGAGGGCGCCTTGCCTACCACTCCCTGGCCCGAGCACCCCTGCAGCGAAAAGGGAGGGGACTCAACTCTGCATCCTGGGATTCATCCCATCTCCCATTAAATGCTCTACTTCAGTGAAGCCAGGTTTAGTTCACAAAGAGGTCACAGCCTTTCCTCTCCTGACCCATGTGGCAGTGATGGGGTAGAGAAGCCCGGCTTCAGAATCATTGGACTTGGGGCTGATGATTAAGACTTTGGCTGGCACTCTGGCCTTGAAGGGACACTTCCCCATATGTGATACTATGAACCAACAGTAAAACCTGCTGGCTAACCCATTCATCAATTTTGTTTATCTTTTCAAAGATTCAGCTCTTGGTTTCAATGATTGCTTTGTATTTTTTTATTTTAGTCTCTATGTCATTTATTTCTGCTCTAATTTTTATTATTTACGTCCTTCTACTTACTCTGGTCTTATCTTGTTGTCCTCTTTCTAGTTATTTAAGTTGAAGGGTTAAATTGTTTATTATAAATTTTTCTTGTTTTTTATTTTATTTTATTCTTTTTTATTTCATTTTAATTTTATTGCTTAAAGTATTACAAAGTGTAGTCCATATCTCTCCTCCCCCCTCCATTCACCTTCCCTCAGTCTCCCGTACCTCCCAGTATCTTGTGCCCATTGGTTATGCTTATATGCATGCATACAAGTCCTTTGTTTAATCTCTTACCTCCCCCTCCAACACTCCCTAACCTTCCTGCTGTATTTTGACAGTCTGTTCCATGCTGCTCTGCCTCTGTATCTATTTTTGTTCATCAGTGTATAATCTTCTTTGTTACCCATAAATGAGTGAGATCATGTGGTATTTTTCTTCCATTGACTGGCTTATTTCACTTAGCATAATGCTCTCTAGTTTCACCCATGCTGTTGCAAATGATAGGAGCTCCTTTTTTTACAGCAGCGTAGTATTCTATTGTGTAGCTGTACCACAGTTTTCAAATCCACTCACCTGCTGATGGGCATTTAGGCTGTTTCCAACTCTTGGCTATGGTAAATCGAGCTGCTAAAAACATAGGGATCCATATATCTTTTCTGATTGGTGTTTCTGGTTTCTTGGGATATAGTCCTAGAAGTAGGACTATACTGGGTCAAATGGGAGTTCCATTTTAAACTTTTTGAGGAAACTCCATACTGTTCTCCACAGTGGCTGCTCCAGTCTGCGTTCCCACCAGGACTGCAGGAAGGTTCCTTTTTCTCTGCATCCTCTCCAGCACTTGTCATTGTTGATGATAGCCATTCTGACAGGTATGAGGTGGTACCTCATTGTTGTTTTGATTTGCATCTCATTAGTGACTTAGAGCATGTTTTCATATACCTCTTGGCTTTCTGAATGTCCTCTTTCAAAAAGTATCATTTAGGTCCTCTGCCCATTTTTTGATTGGGTTCTTTATCTTATTTTTGTTAAGTTGTATGAATTCCCTGTAAATGTTGGAGATCAAACCCTTATTGGAGATAACATTGGCAAATATGTTCTCCCATGCAGTGGGCTTTCATGTTGTTTGTTGATGGTTTCTTATGCTGTGCAGAAGCTTTTTACTTTGATGTAGTCCCATTTATTTATTTTCTCTTTAGTTTCCAATGCCCTAGGAATTGTATTGGTAAAGATATTGCTATGGCAATGTCTACTATTTTGCTGCCTATGGCTTCTTCTAAGATTTTTATGGTTTCCCATCTTACGTTTAACTCCTTGATCCATTTTGAGTTTATTTTTGTGTATGGTGTAAGTTGGTGGTCTCGTTTCATTTTTTTGCAAGTATCTGTCCAGTTTTCCAACACCATTATTGAAGAGACTATGTTGACTCCATTGTGTGCTCATGCCTCCTTTGTCAAATATTAATTAAGCATACTGGCTTGTGTTGATTTCTGGGTTCTATGTTCTGTTCCACTTGTCTATGTGTCTGTTCTGATGCCAGTATGAGGCAGTTTTGAGAACAGTGGCTTTTTAATATAGCTTGATATCTGGTATTGTGATCCCTCCTACACTGTTCTTCTTTCTCAAGATTGCTGCAGCTATTCGGGTCTTTTTTTTTTTTTATTATTCCAGAGGGATTTTTGGAGAGCTTGTTGTAGGTCTTTGGAGTATGCCATTGGTTTTTTAATGAGGATTGCATTGAATTTATAAATTGCTTTATGTAATATAAACATTTTAATAATGTTGATTCTACCAACCAATGAACATGGTATAATTTTTCATTTGTTCATGTCTTCCTCTATTTCTTTTTTAATGTCCTATAGTTTTCAGAGTACAAGTCTTTATGTCCTTAGTTAAGTTTATTCTTAGGTATCTCAATTTTTTTGGTGCAATGGTAAATGGGATCGTTTTTTTCCCCTTTTCACTGTCTGTGAGTTCATTATTAATGTATAAAAAGGCCATAGATTTCTGGGTGCGAATTTTGTATCCTACTATTTGCCAAATTCACTTACTAAGTCCAGTAGTTGTTTGATGGGGTCCTTGGAGTTTTCTATGGATTGTATCATGTTATCTTCTAATAAGGACAGTTTTACTTCTTCTTTTCCAATTTGAATGCCTTTTATTTCTTCTTCTTGTCTGATCGCTATGGCTAGCACTTCCAGTACTATATTGAACAGAAGTGGTGAAAGTGGGCATCCCTAAAACTTGTTCCTGTTCTTAGGGGAAATAAGTTTAGTTTTTGCTTATTGAGTATGATGTTGGTTGCAGGTTTGTCGTATAAGGCTTTTATTATTTTGTGGTATGATCCCTCAATTTTCACTTTGCTGAGAGTTTTTATTAAGAAAGGGTGGTAGATTTTGTTACATGCTTTTTCTGCATTGATTGATATAATTATGAAATTTAAAAAAATATATTTTATTGATTTTTTTACAGAGTGGAAGGCAGAGAGATAGAAAGTCAGAAACATCCATGAAAGAGAAACATCGATCAGCTGCCTCTTGCACACCCCCTACCAGGGATGTGCCCGCAGCCAAGTACATGTCCTTGACCAGAATTGAACCTGGGAACTTTTAGTCCGCAGGCCGATGCTCTATCCACTGAGCCAAACCAGTTTCAGCGATAATTATGAGAGTTTTGTCTCTCAGTTTGTTTATGTGATGTACCACATTTATTGATTTGCAACTATTGTACCATTTGGTCATGGTGTATGATCTTTCTAATGTAACGCTGAATTCTATTTGCTAGAATTTTGTTGAGGATTTTAGCATCTATGTTCATGAAGGATATTGGCCTGTAGTTCTCTTTTTTTGTGGTGTTTTTTATCTGGTTTTGGAATTAGGGTAATGCTGGCTTCATAGAAAGAGCTTGGAAATATGCCTTCCTCTTGAATTTTTTGAAATAGACTGAAGGGGATAGGTTTTAATTCTTTGAATGCTTGGTAGAACTCCCCAATAAAACTATCTGGACCAGGGCTTTTGTTTGCTGGAAGATTTTTGATTGCTGCTTCAATTTCTTCAGTAGTTATTGGCCTATTCAGGTTTTTTTAAAAATTCTTCTTGATTGAGTTTTGGGAGCTTTTATTTTTTAAGAATATGTCCATTTCATCTAGGTTGTCCATTTTATTGGAATAGAGTTGTTCATAGTATTTTTTTCATAGTCATTTGTATTTCTGTGGAATCAGTTGTTACTTGGCGTCTTTGATTCTCATTTTGTTTATTTGGGTCCTCTCTCTTTGCTTCTTGGTGAGCCTGGCTAGAGGTTCCTCAATCTTGTTTATTCTTTCAAAGAACCAGCTCTTGCTCTTGCTTTTGTTGATCTTTTTTTTTTTTTTTTTTTAGACGTTGGATACTTTTACAGTTTAATTTGCAAAAAGAATTTTTTATAACAAATTATTTTTAACCAAATCATATCTTGAAAACTGTTTATATAGAAAACCCAGGAAAAAAGTGAACTGTTCATTGTGGAAGGCCTTAAATTACATCATTACATTAGAAAATACAGGAGGTAGAAGATAACTGAAAAGACTAATGCAACATTAGATTCAAATCTACAGCTCCTGTAGCTACTTAAAACATGGTTTTAGAAACTAAACCCAACATTTCCAGTAACCATAGAAACAGTTAAAATAAAATTTGCCATGAAAGCCCTTATATCATGCTTGATATAAGGAGGTAGGACGATGTAAGAACCAGGACACATGAGACATGACAGTTTATCTACAACTACTGTTTGTTTTACTGAGGGTGTAGTTTTGAAATTCAGTCACCTTCTTCAGCTTCAGACTCAGATTCTTCCTCAGCATTTTTGAGCCACTCTACAAAGTTTCTCATTTGTTCAAGGAAGACACTTTTCCCCTTTGCAACATGTGCATCTTTGTACCACTTCAGAATGGGCTCCTCACTCAGGTCTTCAGCTTTGTAAAAAAGCACCACTATTTTCTGGAAGGCTTTCATGAAATGAATGTTATCATAGCAACACTCCTGAATCTTCAGTAACAGAGTCAGCTCAGACTGACCTTGAGTAGTAAAGGCAGCAAGAAGAGGGCTGTATTACTTCAAGTGCTTGATGGTTTGCTCTGCTACAAGCTCCTCTTTTTTGTTCCATTCCACAGTGCTAATCACACTGGACCATATTAACCCAATGACAGTCAGTTCTGGGATGTTGTTTTTTTTCATCTCCTCCTTCACATACAAAATTATATCCTTAAATGGATCACCATGGGACATCTGCTCTTGAAGGTCTTTCTAGAGTTCTTTACGAGCTCCTATGGTTTGCTGATTCCGAACATATTCTGAAAGCTCTTCTAAGCCTGCCTCAGTGAAGTACTTTGTGAAGTGTTCAATGCTTTGTTTATTTGCAGGAAAAAGTTCCATCAGTCGGTTATCCATGCTGACTTTCCGAAGACTTGAAGCTACTGTGTTGATGTCTTTTTCATCTATCCATGATTTAAAGAGCTTTACAGCAAAAGCTGCTGAAACCCCTTCTTTAACCAAATTCTCATTATAAAGGCTATTAAGAATGGATGCATTAAGTGTTCCATTAGCCAGAAGAACACCAGTTCAACATAGCCAGCTTGTTCCTCTCTGACTGCAAAAATCCCTTTAAGAACAGCAGCAGCTTTTTCACTTCATCTTCAAAACCTTTCTCCAGGTATTTGTAGCGCCTGATTAACTTGTTAAAAACCTGAGCAAATGCTTGCATGGTCTTTAGGTCTTCTTGTGCTGCAAACATATAGACATCTGTATGCATCATGCCATCTGCCAGTGTACCACCCGGGGCCAGCATTCCTCCGGCCACCAGAATGTCAGAGTGTTTCTGCATATCGGCGGTAATCAAGTTTTGCTCCAGAAGCATCAAGAAACTTTGCTACTGCTTCCAAATCAGTACCAGTTTCACTTAAGCCTTGAATAATACAGTCTTGAAACTGAGTAGGGTCAAACCTCTCTTTTTCATCTCTTTTTCTGGTTTTAAAATGCTGGCCTGATAGCGTTGGCTTCTGCTGCTTTTGATTATTCATAAAAGACACCGGAATTTAAGGCAAAGAGAAAAGGGCCAGAAATTCCAGATGTGGCGACAACAGCAGCAGTCTGATGGTCTCTCCTCGGCGACTGGAAGTAACGCAGCTTTTGTTGATCTTTTGAATTGGTTTTTTTAAATTTTATAAGTCTTTATTGTTTAGAATATTACAATGGTTCCTCTTTCTCCCCAATATCTCCCCTCCACCAAGTTCCCACCCCACCCTCTGCCCTTACCTCCCCACCCACTGTCCTTATCCATTGGTACACAATTTTTGACCAGTTTCTTCCCACACCTCCGACAGCCCTTTCCCCCTGAGAATTGTCAGTCCACTTCCTTTCTATGCCCCTTATTCTATTACATTCACCAGTTTATTTTATTCATCAGATTTTTAATTCACTTGAATTTTTAGATTCACTTCATGATAGACATGTATTTATTGTTCATAATTTTTATCTTTACCATTTTCTTCTTCTTCCTCTTCTTAAAGAATGCCTTTCAGCATTTCATATAATACTGGTTTGGTGGTGATGATCTCCTTTAGCTTTAGCTTTTTCTTAGCTGTGAAGGTCTATATTTGACTTCTATTCTGTATGATAGCTTTGCTGGGTAGAGTAATCTTGGTTGCAGGTTATTGCTGTTCATCAGTTTGAATATTTCTTGCCACTCTCATCTGGCCTGCATAATTTCTGTTGAGAAATCAGCTGACAATCGTATGGGTGCTCCCTTGTAGGTAACTAACTGTTTTTTCTCTTGTTGCTTTTAATATTCTCTCTTTGTCTTTTGCCCTTCGCATTTTAATTATGATGTGTCTTGGTGTGGTCCTCTTTGGATTCATTTTGTTTGGAATTCTGTGCACTTCCTGGACTTTTAAGTCTATTTCTTTCACCAGGTGGGGGGAGTTTTCAGTCACTATTTCTTCAAATAGGTTTTCATTATCTTGCTATCTCTCTTTTTCTGGCACTCCCATAATGCTGATGTTGGTATGCTTGAGGTTGTCCCAGAGGCACCTTACACTATCTTCAATTTTTTTATTTCTTTTTTCTTTTCCAGTTGAGTGTTTTTTGCTTCTATGTATTTCAAATCTTTGACTTGATTCTTGCGGTGCTCTAGTCCACTGTTAGGTCTCTGTATAATACTTTTTATTTCAGTCAGTGTATGCTTAATTTCTAGTTGATCCTTTTTCATATCATTGGGGATCTTGTTAAATTTATCAGCCTTGCCTATGAAATTCTTGAAAAATCTTATAACCGTGGTTTTGAAGTCTATATCCAGTCATTTGTTTTCCTCCAAATTTTTCATTTGTGATCTCTTTTCTTGTCTTTGCATTTTTGCCGCTTCTCTGAATTGGTCAAGTACCTTTGTGTAGTAGGTGTCCTCTAGCACCTCTCAGAGAAAGCTGCTCTCGGGTTTTGCCCACTGCCAATCTGTCCAGTTTCTCCCTGAATGAGTCTGGGTACCCAAAATCTCACCCAGAACTGGAGTATGGTGCAGTCTGAAGTTTTTGTTTCTCTCTGGAATGAGGAAACCAGCTATGCACTCAGCTGCCTGAGCCCTTTCCGTGTGCACACCTCCTCACCTCTGCCTTCCGCAGTTCCCCTGGGTCTCAGTGCCCCACAGCTTTGGCTACATGCACCTCTGAGAGAAAGCAGCTCTCGGGTTTTGCCTGCTGCCAGACAGTCCAGTTTCTCCCCATATGAATCTCCGCATCTTCGCACCTCTGCCCTCTGCAGCTCCCGAGTCTCAGTATACTTTTTTCTTTCCTTCTATTTGTAAGATTTCCACTCAGCCTGCTTTCCAGTGGTTCTGGATGATGTCCATTTTGTCTTTTAGTTTTAGTTTTGAAATTGTTGTGTGAGGCAGCAGTATAGGTGTTTACCTATGCCACCATCTTGGTTTCTTTTCTTTTCTTTTTTTTTTTTTTTGGTGTCTATGTCATTTATTTCCACTTTGATCTTTATTATTTCCTTTCTTCTGCCAATACTGGGCTTTTCTTGTTGCATTCTTTCTAACTCTTGAGTAGTAGGGTTAGATAACTTATTACCATCTTTTCTTGTCTTTTGAGATAGGCCCTGCAGAGCTAAGCCCTGCAGAACTATGAACTTCCCTCTCAAGATTGCTTTCTCTGTGTCCCATAGATTTTGGATTGTTGTGTTTTCATTTGTTGCCGTGATGCTTTTTGTTTCTTTTTTGATGTTGTTGGTAATCTAATCATTGTTTAATAACATGCTACTTAGCCTCCATGTGTTTGAATTTTAAGGGGGGTGTTTTTACTGTAGTTGATTTCTAATTTTATTCCACTGTGATATGAGAAGTTGCTTGATATGATTTCAATCTTCTGAATTTGTAGAGACTTGTTTTGTGTCCTAACATGTGGTCCATGTTTTGTGCATGATCCATGGGCACTTGAGAAAATGTAAATTCTGCTACTTTAGGGTGAAATGTTCTATAAATGTCCATTACATCTATCTGATCCAGTGTGTCCTTTAGAGTCACTGTTTCTTGGCCACATTTTTGTCTGGAAGATCCATCCAGTGAAGTCAGCAAGGTGATAAAGTCCCCTACTATTATTGTGTTCCTGCAAATCTCTCCATTAATGTCCTCTAGCAATTTTTAAAATATATTTAGGTGCTCCTATATTGCGTGTATATATGTTTACTGGGGATCTAGCCTCTTGTTGGATACATCCCTTTTGTATTATGTATAAAAGTGATCTTTGTTATCTTTTGTGATGGCCTTCACTTTGAAGTCTATTATATCAGATATGAATATTGCTATTACAGCTTTTCTCCACCCCTTTTCATTTGCATGGAAAGCATTTCTTTCATTCCTTCACTCTCATCATGTGTATGTCTTTTTTTTTTTTTTTTGAAGTGAACGCACTTCCCCACAGTCAGTTACTAGGGGATTCTTATTTATTTATTTATTTATTTTTGTTTTGTTTTGTTTTTATCTTTATTGTTCAGTTTATTAATTACATTGTTCCCCCCCTTTTTTATTCCTCTATAGCTGCCCTCCTGCTGGTACCCATCGCACCCTCTGCCCTCACCTCCCTCCCCCACTGTCCTCTCCCATAGTTGCATGATTTTTGTCCAGTCTCTTGCTGCACTTCCCACACCCCTTTTCCCCCCAAGAATTGTCAATCCATGCCCTCTCTAAGTCCAAGATTCTGTTATATTCATCAGTTTATCCTGTTCATCAGATTATTAATTCACTTGATTTTTAGATTCATTTGTTGATAGATGTGTATTTGTTGTTCATAATTTATATTTTTACCTTGTTCTTCTTCCTCTTCTTAAAGAATATCTTTCAGTATCCTATCTAATAACAGAGTCACATGCAAATGTGACCGTACCTTGGCTCCTGATTGGCTATGCTATCAGCCAATCAGGAGCAGGGGGTGTGACTGGGGGGATCTGGCCATGGCTTGCCTGGAAGCCAGTGAACACTTCCCTTCACAAACCCTTTGCTTCATCCCGGCGCCTCAAATGCTTCAGGCCTGTGGGGAGCACTTCGCTTCACACTGTCGCAGGCAGGGAACGAAGCGCTTCATGCCAGTGCCAGCTGGGAATGCTTTGCTTCACACTGGTGTGGGTGGGGAAGGAAGCAGGTACCACACCTCTGCACAGGGCATTTTCCAGGGCCTAGCGAGGCAGTGGGAGAGGCTCGGATCTTGAGGTTTCCTTGGTGCGGGGAGGGCAAGGCCAGGACACCACCGTACTTTCAAAGAAAGTTGTTTCCCACTTAAATACCTCTGATGTGTATCTTTAAAAAAGAAGTAAATATTCAGCCATTGTCACACCTTTAGAAGTTAAGGTAATTCCTTAATATCACCTAATATCCACTGTACGTTCAAATGTCTTTGTTTCAAAGATATCTTTTACTGTTGGTTTGTCCCCTCCAGAGACTACCCAAGGTCTTATTTCAGCCCTGATGTTGGGCTGCTTCCCCCGACAATAAGATCCCAACGCACTTTCAGCCAGAGTTAAAGGGGCTTCTTCTGTTTTTAAGGCATCGCCATATCCAGTGCCTGCCAGGCCTCTGTGAAAGCACTACTCCTTAGGTCCAGGGTACTGGGAGCTGAAGCAGAGAGGATGTGAGGCCCAGCTCACCCAGGATGCTGGCTCCCATCACCCCCTCCCAATTATCCTGGCCCAGCATTCCCTATGCATACCTGCTCATGGAGAGCCTGAGGTGGTCCTGGAGGCTGGGTGGGAGGCTGGCAGGGGGTGTGGCCTCAGCACGAGGGAAGGGAGGCCTACAGCCTCCCCCAATCCAGAGGGGCTTCACAGGGGACCACAGGCCACGCCCCCAACCCGCAAGGCTCGACAGGGAACCTCAAGATGTGCTTCCCGTTCTGGTGCTAGGCTAGGGTACCTCAGGCTGCTTCCCCCACCCCAGCTCCAGGCTGGGGGACCTCAGGCCGTGCCTCCTACCTGGTGCAGCTTGACAGAGGACTGCAGGCCACACTCCCAACCTGGCAGGGCTTGACAGGGGACCTCAAGGTGCACTTCCCATATTGATGCTGGGTTAGGGGACCTCAGACTGTTCTCTCCACCCACCAGGGCTTGACAGGGGACCTTAGGCTACTCCCCAACCTGGCAGGGCTTGACAGGTGACCTCAAGCTGCACCCCCAACCCCGCAGCAGGCTATGGGACCTCAGACCATACCCTCTGCCCCAGCACCAGGCCAGGGGTCCTGAGGCTGTGCCCCTCCTTCCTGGCTTGGCTTGACAGGGGACCCCAGGCTGTGCCCTCACCCAGCGGGGTTCATGGGGGACCTGAGCCTGTGCCCCTGTGCCAGTGAGGATTGACGGGGGACCTAAGGCTATGCTCCTCTGCCTGGTGGGGCTTGACAGGGGACCTCAGGCCATGCCCCCTACCCAGCGGGGCTTGACAGGGGATCGCAGGTCATGTCTTCACTTTGTGGGACTTGATGGGGTACTCCAGGGCATTCCCCCCATCCTGGTGCTGGGCCAGGGGACCTGATGACACACCCTGCCCTGGGTGGCTTGACAAGAGTGGGACTGGTGGGGTCTGGATCTACCCCAATGCGGGGGGAGGGAGGATGGTGGGTGAAGCTGGGTCTGGATCTACCCCAATGCGGGGGTGGTGGTGGGTGAAGCTGGGTCTGGGTCTCATGTGATTTTAGGCACATGTGAATGAGTGGGGACTTGACTCTGGGCGCCGTGGTGCGCCCCAGACTCTGACAGGATGAAGATTTTCATATACATTTTACTAATTTTCTTTAGTCTCTGATACTTCTATTATAGAGAACTAGAGGCCCGGTGCACAAAATTTGTGCACTCGGTGGGGAGACGGGTCCCCCACCCTGGCCTGTACCCTGTCACAATGCAGGATCCCTGCCCATCCCTCTGGGACTCCTTGATGAATTGCCCCAAAACGATGGGCCAGAGCCAAGGATCCTGCTCTGTGCCACATGGATCTGGGAGGCAGGACACCTAGTACCCCCAAGCAAGCCAGAAAGTAGAAAAAGAGCAAGAATAAACATCCTCATATATAAAAATTGCGACCCCCGTGCCCCCCAGTGCTGCCATGGCCGGGCTTGGGGCCAGGTTTATGCCTGTGACCGGGACCCCCCAGACCCCAGTGCCACCATGTCCTGGCTTGGGGCCGGGTTTATGGCTGCAATCACCACCCCTGCAGCCCCAGCTCAGCCATTGCCGGGCTTGGAGCCGGGTTTGTGGCTGTGATTGCGGCCCCCAGAACAACCTTGGCTGGGCTTGGGGCTAGTTTGTGGCTGCCATCACCACCCCTGCAGCCCCAAGCATCACCTTGGCCGGACTTGGGGCCAGGTTTGTGCCTGCGATCATAGCCCCCCTAGCCATTAAAGTTGAGTTGTGTATTTTAGCCCTATCTAAAACTTCAGCAAAATCATCGGCATGAAAATACAAATTTTGTGCATTTGGCAAATGAATAGCTAATCTCGTGATTGCATGAGATTCGTCATGCATTCGCATTCCAAAAAGTATCCAAACAGCCTCAAGAGCACTCACATACCTGGAGTCAATGAAGTCCTGTACTTTGTCATGATTGATAATATTTTTTCAGAAATTTGAATATTTGCACAATCATGACCTTTATAAATGTATTTAAATTGATATTTGACATTTCTAATTGATGCACAGACTTCAACCTTTATATGACAGTTATATTTGAGGCACAAATATGGGTTATAAGGGACAATCCAAGTATTATCGACAATTTTATTCCAATAGAACTGGTATTACCAGATCTTCATTTGTATTTGGGATATCCATCAATATTTCCAATGGTCACATTTTGAAATTCTTTCGGATATCCCTTTAAACATTTTCCATTTTCCATACATGGATTATTTGGATTTTGTATTCCACATGGTCCATGTACCATATTTGATCTTACAGTCCGAAAAAGTCGAGGACACTGGTCCTCATCTGGAATTTCTGCCTTAACTATATGTTCAATGTCATATTCTGAATGTAATTTGGACTCACTATCTAATATCAGTAATATGTGAGCTTGAGGCAGTCCACATTTCTGAAATTCAGTGACATGAATCTTAGCTATTACTTTGCCAAATAAATGGAATTTACATACATCATTTAAAAGAGCATTCAGCTTAATATTAAAAACCCTGGCTACCAAGTCAGGTCTGTTTTCAACTTTTTGCCAGCATTGTAAATTGTTTGTAATATCCACCCATTTGGGGTTGCATGTCATAGTTATAAATCAATCAGGCTTACCATACTTCATTACAATTGCCATAGCATCCTGATATCGCTGCTGCATATTTCTGGAACTACCCCCAAAAGATGATGGAAGTATTATCATTTTACCAATGGGTACATTGTCATTATCAGATCTGGATTTGAGATAATCCATCAAACTGCTATATTTTTCAACTCTCAACTTAGATTGGTTTGCTTTAATGAAATTTATCTGATTTGCCTCCATTTTTGAATACGAATCCACAATAAACTGTTGAGTTAATTTTCCTGCATTTAAAATAGGATTGAAAGTGTCCCTCACAGAGAGATGAAATCCATAATACTGCATTTGGGTGACTCGTGTTCTTACATTTTGTCTAGTATTATTGTTGAGTACACTGTTGTCTCTGAGTCCTAATGCAATATCTGTTCCCCAACCTTTTTCACCATGTGGAAAAAGAATAGGATATGTCATTGCATCGAATGTGGGAAACAGGATACTGATTCGTTTCACTTTAGTGGCATTTGGATTATTGGGATCTGGTTTACAATGAATGAGCAAGTCCTTTCAAAAGGAGGTTCTCCATCTTTGTTTCTGAATATGACAGCAACCTTGGTTACACGGGGAGAATTATATCTACCTGGGTCACTATTACCATCATATTTAATTGCCATAGTTACTTCTGTGGGAGCTATACCTTTTGCTGCTGCTTCAGATTGGGCTTCCTTTTCTACCTCATGTAGCATCTTGTATGATTTTGTTAATTCATCTATTTCATGCATGAGGTTGTTTCTGAGCAGGCCTGGTTTGCTGGGATTGCTAATCTTTTACGTGTAGCGTCGACTGTATCCAAAATATAGAGTTGAGCAAACTTCAACAGTTTTTCTTTAGACATAGTCCCACCTCTCTATTGCCACATTCTGAGATAGAGAATGGCAGGCCTTTCAGCAGTGTGACCAAAGGCTGATTTGGGCATATTCTGTGGGGGTGGGACCTCCTCCTACCTGTTGTCAGTTTCCACAGCTAGGATGCTGAAGCTGGGACTCGGGGGCCTTCCCTCTGATGGTTGCCTTCCTTTTTGCTGGCATACAGCTGAAGCTACACGTAAAACATTGTTAGCAATGCCAGGGGCCTCAGTTAGACATAGCTGCGGTGAGTTCTCACAGCCGCCACTGCCCCGCCGCTGCTGTTCCCGCTGTCACAGATCCCGCTGCCTCTTTCTCTGCGCCCCGGGGCCTCAGACTCAGCTGCGGTGAGTTCTGGCCGCTGTAGCTGCCACTGGCTGGTAGCATAGCCAGTCAGGAGCCAAGATACAGTCACATTTGCATGTTACTCTTTTATTAGATAGGATGAGCAAATAGCAATATTAAATTATTTCCTCAAATTAATACCCTTTTAATGTGCACGAATTTTGTGCACTGGGCCACTAGTGTCATATAATATTGGTTTGATGGTGATGAACTCCTTTAGCTTTTTCTTATCTGCGAAGCACTTTATCTGACCTTCAATTCTGAATGATAGCTTTGCTGGGTAGAGTGATCTTGGTTGTAGATTCTTGCTATTCATCACTTTGAATATTTCTTGCCACTCTCGTCTGGCCTGCATTGTTTCTGTTGAGAAATCCGCTGACAATCGTATGGGTGCTCCCTTATAGGTAACCAACTGTTTTTCTCTTGCTGCTTTTAATATTCTCTCTTTATCTTTTGCTCTTGGCATTTAAATTATGATGTGTCTTGCTGTGGTCCTCTTTAGATTCCTATATTTTGGGATTCTGTGCACTTCTTGGGCTTTTAAGTAAATTTCTTTCACCAGATGGGGGAAGTTTTCGGTCAATCTTTCTTCAGGTAGGTTTTCATTACCTTGCTCTCTCTCTTTTTCTGGCACCCCCATAATTTGGATGTTGGTATGCTTGAGGTTGTCCCAGAGGCCTCTTACACTATCTTCAATTATTTGGATTCTTTTTGCTTCTTGCTGTTCCAGCCAAGTGGATTTTGCTTTTTTGTATTTCAAATCTTTGACTAGGTTCTTGTGGTCCTCTGGACTGCTTTTAGGACTTTGTGTAATATTTTTTTTATTTCAGTCAGTGTATGCTTAATTGCCAGTTGGTCCTTTTTTATGTCCTCATAGGTTTTGTTCATTTCCTCATAGGTCTTGTTCATTTCCTCGTAGTTCTCATTAAGTTCACTGGCCTTTTCTAGGCGCCTCTTGAAAAACCTTATTACTGTGGTTTTGAACTCTATGTCTTGTGGTCTTTTTTCCTCCATTTCTTTCACACCTGATTTCTTTCCATTTCTCTGCATTGTGGCTGCGTTCCTGAGTTGGTCGATTAGCTTTGTGTGGTAGATGTCCTCTAAGGGACAGCGGCTCAGCCTCCCCAGTTACCTGAGGTGGATACTCTTACTGCAATCCTTTATGGGTTGTACAGTATTGTTGGAGTTAAACCCAACTAATTGTTGTTAGCACTAGGAGGGTTTGATCTCCAAACCAATTGGGTGTGAAGGTGAGCTGTGTTCAGGTTGGATGAGTGGAGTCTCCGGGCTGAGCAGGCAGCGTCAGCATCTACTCATGGATGTGGCTCGCGGGTCTCTGTGCCAGGTGGTAATGACTGCGCACCTCTGCGAGAAAGCCGCCGCCAGTCCCCACCTATTGCCAGACAACTCTGCCTCTCCCCAAATGAGTCTGCACACCCAAAGTCTCGCCCAGGGTTGTAAAACAAAGCAGTCCGGTGGTCTCCCGAATGAGGGAGCAAGTCACGAGTCCTCTCTGCATGGTCACGAAGTTCTGTCCCCAAGTTTATGTGCAAACTGCTGTTCCAAGTTTAGCGCACTCTCCTCAAATTCGCAGACCTCTGCCACGCCCAGCTTTTAGCATGCACACTCCGGACCTCGGACCTCGCCTGGCACTGGGGAATCAGTGCAGTGGGGTGCCTCCACCCTCCCCGTTGGAGAAATCCAGCCGGGTTTGCTGTCACTCGCCCTACAGCTCTGGTGTGTACACGGCTCCAAACCCCTCTCCAGGTGTATCTTCAAGGCTGCGCTCCGCCGCTCCTTTGAGTCACAGTGTCCTATCTTTACTTTTATTTGTGGAATTTTCACTCAGCCAGTTTCTCGGTGATTCTGGATGATGTTTGTTTTGTTTTTATGTTGTAGCTTTGGAATTGTTGTGTGGAGCAGGACAATAGGTGTTTACCTATGCCGCCATCTTGGTTCCTCTAGGTGCATGTCTTTTGCTCTGAGGTGGGTGTCTTATAGACAGCATATAGTTGGATCATGTTTTTGCATCCATTCAGCTATCCTATGCCTTTAGATTGGACCATTTTTTCATTTACATTTAGGGTTATTATTAATAGATACTTATTTATTACCATTTCAATACTGTATCTGTAGGTTTCTCTCTCTGTTTCTCCTTCTCATTACAGCAGTCCCTATAGCATTTCTTGTAATGCTGGCTGGGTGGTGATGTACTCCTTTAGCCTTTTTTATTGTCCATGAAGCTCTTTATTTGACTGTCCATTTTGACTAATAGCCTTGCTGGACATAGTGACCTTGGTTTCAGATCCTTGCTTTTCATTACCTTGAGTGCTTCACGCTTTTCTCTTCTCGCCTATAGAGTTTCTGATAGGAAATCAGGTGACAACCTTATGAGAGCTCCTTTGTAGGTAACAATTTGCTTTCCTCTTGTTGCCTTTAAGATTCTCCCTTAGTTTTTAATTTTTGGCATTTTAATGATGAGGTGTCATAGCAAAGGCCCGTTTGGGTTCTTCTTGCTTGGAGTTCTCTGTGCCTTCTGAACTTGTGTGACTTTTTCGTCCACGAGATTAGAGAAGTTTTTTGCCATTATCTCATCAAACATTGACCAGCTGGCTTCTGCACGCCCCCTACTGGGGATTGAGCCAGAAACCTGGGCATGTGCCCCGACCAGGAAGTTAACTGGCAACCTTTTGGCATAAAGGATGACAATCAACTGAGTGACACTGCCAGGGCCATAGACTTTCTTTGAGGATGAGATGAGATGGTACTTGGGGAAGAAAATTAATTTAGCCAGAGTTTATTGACATCTTCCATCTGTTCAGCCAGTGTGTTATATTAATATCAATTGTCGGTGTATTTTGTACATTAATTGACCGGTAGCATGCATTGAGCGTTTGCATGTAAAGCAAATAGACTCAGAGAGATTACACAAGTTGCACAGGTGCCTGGTGAAGTGAGAAGCAGCTTCCAACCCAGATCTGAGCCCCAGGTTGCAGCTCAACATCTCTAATCTTCAACAAGAGTGCCGTTCTCTCTGCAGAATGACCCAGTGAAGACAGCCAAAGTGGAGTGTGGGGACTTTTACAACACTGGGGACAAAGCAACTATTGATGAAGAGGGCTACATCTGGTTCCTGGGGAGGGACGATGACATCATCAATGCCTCGGGGTAGGTGTGGCTGACCTGGGACTGGCAGGCTCTCGCTTGCCGCACCATTCCTCAGTGCATTGGGATGGGACCCGCAGCCTATTCCTGGATGCAGCCATGTTACAGGGCCTTGGCCTGGGGTATGTGTGCATCTCCCCCAACATCAAAATAAAGTTCAAGAAGGCCTGGAAGTGCAACCACAGTAGATATCATGCAATGTAAAAAGGGGATATAGGATGGGAAGGAAGACCTTGTTTGAGCCCCCCGTTGTCCCCATTGGTTGGGGGAAATTATTCTGTTTTACTCTAATGAAACACATGTCACAGAACAACAACTGCAATGCTGTCTAAGCTCATGAAGTAGTTACTGTGTAATAGTACACTCCTCTGTGCTTTGCTTAACCCAGTATGTGTCATTATTGTGCCCATTTTACAGATGAGAACAGTGAGTCATTGACTAGTGAACTAAGTTGCTGAAAGTTTCCAAGATAGTGCAGGGAGAAGCCCAGATTTGAACTGAGGTAGTGTGGCTCCCAATCTGTTGTCCCTGCCACTCAGGTGATGTAGGAGAAAAAGTGACACAAGTAACAACTTCCCTTGGATGCATCAGGGAAATTAAGTTTGTTTTACTGTTTCAATTTCTACATGAGATGCTAATGTAATGAGACAGAATTTCCCTAAAGGTTTAAGACAAAGTTTGAGGTTCCCAACAGTACAGTAAGAGTCCTGCTGGGAAGCTCCTGTGCCATGGACACAGCCCCTGAGGACAGCCATCCACCCCCACCGTCCTCCAGAGGCAGTGTGCAGAGGCTCTGGGTGCATCTGAGCTTGCAATGCCCAGGTCTTCACATACTGGACCATACAGAGCCTTTCCACAGTCCACTGGCTCTCGTTAAGGTTGCCCTCTATGCCCAGGGAGGTGTGACTCCCAAACATGAGATTTAAGAGCCCAGGTCACTCCAGCCCTGGCATCTGCTTAGAAGCAGAACAGGAACCGTTGGTCCCGCAGGTACCGCATTGGGCCGGCAGAGGTGGAGAACGCCCTGGCTGAGCATCCGGCGGTGGCTGAGTCAGCTGTGGTGAGCAGCCCGGACCCCATCCGAGGGCAGGTGAGGAGAAGGACCGGAAGTCATGGGGTCTGTGTGTGGGCACTGGGAGGCTGGTGCAGGGGAATCTTCCAGAGCAATGGGTATGTGGGGCTCACTTACACCATGTGGGCAATAGGAGGCACTGTGGCATCATCCTTAAAAATCCTGAGTAAATACTGGGTGTGCTGGCTCATTTGACTCTCACAACATCCTAAGGAGTTAGAGGCTCTTACTTATTATACCCGTTTACTAGACAGAGAGACAGCATAAACAAGTTAAACAACTTACCCGTATTACACTGTGGTGGAGTCAGGATGGAAATCTGAGCACTCTGTTTCCATTGCATTCACTGGATTTATTGAGCACCTACTATGTACAAGGCCTGTGCAACTCAATGGGGACATAAGTAACAATATAAAAGCAATGAGTTCAGTCCAGCCAATCTGACTCATTGGTTGAGTGTTGACCCAAGAACAGGGGTTAATAGTCAGTCAGGGCTCATGCTAGGTTGTGGGCTTGATCCCCAATAGGGGGCCTGCAGGAGGCAGCAGAGTGATGATTCTCTCTCATCATTGATGATTATTCCCCCCACCCTCCTTTCCTCTCTGAAATCAATAAAAACCTATTTTTAAAAAAAGAATCAACAACTACTTAAAAATTAAAAACAATAAGTCCAGTAAGTTACCAGCAATTATTAAATGCCCACAGGTTCCAGGCACAGAACTGTATATACATTAGTGAATAAAATTGTGATGAAAATAATGGTGCTGGGATCATAACAAAGTTAAGCCAGGTGCATGTTTTATGTGTACTAGGTCATGGAATCTGAACATAAGACCACCATGTTCAGCTCCAAGGCATGAACCTGCACTCTGTGCATGTCACAGAGAAGGAATTTGAGGTTAAGTAATTTTGAAGGGAGAGAGTAGAAATTGAAGTATTTGGATTTGAACCTCATCTTGTCTGTTTCCAAAGGCTCGGGTGTCAGCTTGCTTTGCCCTTCATTGCATAAACACTTACTTTTTAAACCAGGCAACTGGGTGACACTGACCCCGAGCCCCCGCTCTGGTTCTGCGTTGCAGGTGGTGAAAGCCTTCATTGTCCTGACCCCACAGTTTCTGTCCCATGACCCGGACCAGCTCGCCAAGGAGCTGCAGGAGCATGTGAAGTCAGTGACCGCCCCATACAAGTACCCGAGGAAGGTGAGTGGCCCATGCTCATGCCCTTCCGAACTCTGCTGCTCCGAGTGTGGTCCGGTTGCCGGGAGATGCTGAAACCATACAGAACGAGCATTTCTCTCTGCAGAAGAAGCTATTTGGCTTAGAGGTGGATGCAGTCAACTGAATGGGATGGAACCTCTATTCTGGGTCATAATCCCCAGAATGTGCTGCACATTACCCTCAGGGGAAAAAATTCAGACAAATGCCTAAAGCTATTCAAGAGGGCTATTTAACGTCTTTTAAAATTTGAAAAAGACATCCAAATCAGCCACTTTCCAACTATTCTTAAGCATGATTCATACTAAGAAATACATTTGATATTGTCACTTAATACTTACATACACAGCAAACAATTGATAACAAAATTATATATATCCTTAAAACATGTAGTTTATTCTTTTTTTAGATACAAAATAATTAGCCCTTTACATGCAAGAAACATTAATATTTCAAGGAAAACTTTAAAATATAATAATGTTACATGTATTAAACAATGCTTCAAGGAAAATGATTTTGAATATAATATATTATATGCAATAAACATTAATATTTTAAGAGAAAAAAGATTTTAAACATAATAATACTAGACTTCCATTGCACGAAGAGATGTGTGCAATAGGCTTTTTTTCTCTTGGCTTCCTGCACCCGTTTTCTTCTGGCACCTGGGAGCGAGGCCTTTCCTCCTGCTGGAGTCTGTGGCCTTTGCTGCAGACTCAGTCGACAGTCTGCCTTCTTTGACTTTGCTGCAGTCTCTGGCCAGTATCTGCCGCCTTTGTCTATGCTGTAGACCCCCGGTGGAGTCTGCCATCTTAGCTGCAGTTTCAGGTCAGAGTCTGTAGTCTTCATCTTCACTGTGGCCAGAATGCCACTCCTGTAGATCTCTTAGCCCCCCTCCCTCCCTCTCATAGCAGGCGTCCTGCCCAGTCCAGCCACTCCATGCCTGGAGCAGCTGGGCAGCCGCCATCTTTCTCCTTCTAATTTGCATATTCCCTCCTGATTGGCTGGTGGACATAGGGGAGTGATGTTAATTTGCCTGTTTCTCTTTTATTAGTGTAGATTACCAAAACTATACTACTATAGTATAATATCACAAAGGTTGTAGGAAATATTAAAAATCTGCGAGTAACAGGACCACTTCTATCATGTACTAAAATTTTTTTCCCCTCTGGCTCTTTTTTTGTTCATCAGTTTATGTTGTTCATTATATTCCACAAATAGTGAGTTCATGTGATATTTATCTTTCTCTAACTGGCTTATTTCACTTAACATAATACTCTCCAGGTCCATCCATGCTGTGACAAATGGTAAGAGTTCCTTCTTTTTTACAGCAACATAGTATTCCATTGTGTAGATGTACCGCTGTTTTTTAATTCACTAATCTGCTGATGGGCACTTAGATAGTTTCCAAGTCTTAGCTATTGTAAGTTGTGCTGCTATGAACATAAGGGTGCATGCATCTTTTCTGATTGGTGTTTCTGATTTCTTGGGATATACATCCAGGAAATGGGATAACTGGGTCAAAATGGGAGTTCCATTTTTAATTTTTGGAGGAAACTTCATACTGTTTTCCACAGTGGCTTCACTACTCTTCATTTCCATCAGCAGTGTACAAGGCTTCTTTTTTCTCCGCATCCTCTCCAGCACTTGTCATTTGTTGATTTGTTGATGATAGCCATTCTGACAGGAGTGAGATGGTACCACATTGTCATTTTGATTTGCATTAGTGACATTTTGATGATCAGTGATTTTGAGCATGTTTTAATATGTCTTTTGGCCTTTGTGTGTCTTCTTTCGAAAAGATTCTATTTAGGTGCATTGCCCATTTTGTTTATTGGATAATTTATCTTCCTTTTATTAAGTTGTATAAGTTGCCTGTAGATGTTGGAGATTAAACCTTTATCAGTGATAACATTTGCAAATATCTTCTCCCACGCAGTGGGCTCTATTGTTGTTTCGTTGATGGTTTCTTTTGCTGTGCAAAGCTTTTTATTTTGACATAGTCCCATTTGTTTATTTTCTCCTCAGTTTCCATTGCCCTAGGAGCTGTATTGGTAAAGATATTGCTATAGCATAGGTTTGATATTTTGCTTCCTATGGATTCTTCTACAATTTTTATGGTTTGCCTTCTTACATTTAAGTCCTTTATCCATTTTGAGTTTATTTTTGTGTATGGTGAAAGTGAGTGGTCTAGTTTTATTTCTTTGCATGAATTTTTCCAAGTATCCCAACACCATTTATTGAGGAGACAGTCTCGGCTCCATTGTATGCCCTTGCTTCTGTTGTCAAATATTAATTGAGCATTGTGGCTTGGGTTGATTTCTGGGCTCTCCGTTCAGTTCCATTGAAATATATGTCCGTTCTTGTGCTAGTACCAGATAGTTTTGAGAACAGTGGCTTTGTAATATAGCTTGATATTTGGTATTGTGATCCCTGCAACTTTGTTCTTCTTTCTCAAAATTTCTGAGGCTTTCAGAGTCTTTTATTTTTTATCCCATATGAATTTTTGGAGAATTTGTTCAAGACCTGTTAAATACTCCATCGGTATGTTAATGGGGATTGCATAGAATCTACAGATTGCTTTGGGAAATATGGACTTTAAAAATATATTTTATTTATTTTTTACAGAGAGGAAGGGAGAGGGATACAGAGTTAGGAACAGTAATGAGAAAGAAACATCAATCAGTTGTCTCCTGCACACCCCCTACTGGGGATGTACCTGCAACCAAGGTACATGCCCTTGACCAGAAGTGAACCTGGGACCCTTTAGTTCGTAGGCCGATGCTCTATTCTCTGAGTCAAACTGTTTAGGGCAATGGATAATTTAATGATGTTGATTCTAACAATCCATGAACATGATATATTTTTCTACTTGTTTATGTCTTTCTCTAGGTCTTTTTTAAATGTCCTGTAGTTTTCTGAGTATAAGTCTTTTAGCTTGTTAGTTAAGTTTATTCTTAAGGTATCTAATTTTTTTTTATTGCAATGGTAAATGGGATTTTTAAAACATTTCTCTTTCTGTGAGTTCATTATCCTATATAATAAAAAACTAATATGCAAATTGACCAAATGGCAGAATGTCCAGTCATTATCATGTGCACTGACCACCTGTGGGCAGACCTTCAATGCAGAAGCACTGCTCAGCCTGAAGCTGAGCTCATGGCTGGCAAGTGCAGTGGCCTCTCCCACCTCCACAGTAGCACTAAGGTTGTCTGACTGCCAGCCGAGGCCTGTACCCCATGCTGAGAGAGCCTAACCCATCAGTCAGACATCCCCCAAGGATTCCTGGACTGCGAGAGGGCAAAGGCCGGGCTGAGGGACACCCTCAAGTGCACGAATGTTGTGCTCCGGGGTCTTGTTGGTGTATAGAAAAGCCATAGATTTCTGGGTGTTAACTTTGTATCCTGCTACATTGCCAAATTCATTTATTACGTCAAGTAAATTTTGGATGGCATTTTTAGTTTTTTATATGTAAAATATCATATCATTTGCAAATAATGACAGTTTTACTTCTTTTCCAATTTGGATACCTTTTATTTCTTCTTTTTTTTTCACAGCCAGATGTTATGTGGGTACTCTCCACAGTTTAGGTTCTCTCCGCTGAGGAGCTCAGCTTGGGGTTAGACCCCAGAGTTCTCAGTGGCACCCCCCACAGCTGAGATATCTCTCCAGGACTTCAGTTGCTGTCTTTGAGCACTCAGGCAGCCCCTTTTGTACCTCTGCTCTTCTTACAAGTCTCTGGCCCAGTGGTTCTCAACCTTTCTAATGCTGTGACCCTTTAATACAGTTCCTCATGTTGTTGTGACCCCCAATCATAAAATTATTTTCGTTGCTACTTCATAACTGTAAGTTTGCTACTGTTAATGAATCATAATGTAAATATCTGTATTTTCTGATGGTCTTAGGCGACCCTGCTAGTGGTTCTTGACCCACAGGTTGAGAAGTGCTGCTGTAGAGCCTAAAACCATCGCAAAACACAGATATTTACATTATGATTCATTAACAGTAGCAAAATTACAGTTATGAAGTAGCAACGAAAATAATGAGGAACTGCATTAAAAGGTTGCGGCATTAGAAAGGTTGAAAACCACTGCTCTATTCAGTCTCCACTTTTGGTCCTCAGACATCAGCGTTCTCTCCTGCTAGTTTTCTGTTGATTATTCAGGAACCTTTTCTGTATTTTAGTTGTAATACCAGTTTGTTCCTTGGATCATATCTGTGCAGCATCTACTTCCTGTGCCACCATTTATTATTATTATCATTATTATCATTATTATTATTATTATTATTACTATTACTATTACTATTATTTTAATGTATATTTCTTTATTGATTTCAGAGAGGAAGGTAGAGGAAGAGAGAGATAGAAACATCAGTGATGGGAATCATTGATCGGCTGCCTTCTGCACACCCCCCATTCAGGATTGAACCCACAATCTAGCCATGTGTCCCTGGGCAGAATCAAACCTGGTACCCTTCAGTCCACAGGCTGACACCGGATCCACTAAACCAAACTGGCTAGGGCCTCTGCTGCCATTTTATATCTCATATGTGGCAGTTCATTCTTATTCTTTTTATTCTACTGCATTTGTTTTGTGTTTACATCTTCAATTATTGTCAATCCTCACCTGAGGATATTTTTTCCATTGGTTTTTAAAGGAAGGAAGAGAGGGAGGGAGGGAGGGAGGGAGGGGGAGAGAGAGAGAGAGAGAGAGAGAGAGAGAGAGAGAGAGAGAGAGAGAGAGAAACATTGGTGTAGAGAGTCACATCAATAGGCTGCCTCCTGTACACACCCCAACCCAACTGGGGGCCTGGGATGGAAACTGAAATCCAGGTACATGCCCTTGATCTGGAATCACACCCATGACAATTTGCTGGTGAGCCGATGCTCCAACCACTGAGAGCTGCATTTATCCTTTAGAGAAATTATAAAATTATTTGCAAAATGTAATATTGTATTTGTTTAAAAAGAAAGTTTGAAAGAATATGTATGCCAACAAGTTAACATTTCCCACATTGTCTGAATATTTATAGTCAACCCACGTGTCTCTAACAGCAGCTGCATTCTTGCTTTAATGTTAGGCTCTGCTGCCTTCTAGAGAGTAGAATAAGGGATGCCTTCCAGTTAGGACAGCCTAGATCATTGGTTCCCAACCATTTATTGGCCATGCTCCATCTAAGCATCTCTAAAATCCTGAGGACCCCTTGTGACATATACTTTCAAAAAGTGAACTCCTATTCATGTGAGGAAGCCTAAAAGGTCATTAACTTGGTGTAAACAAGCTTCCAAAGAACATGGCATCCATGCAAGAGAAAAAAGAATGAACGGACAGTGGAAGTACTGAAGAAGAAATCACAAAGAAATTGTTAAAAAAATAATGATAATATGAAGTGATATGAAAAAATAGCAAATAAAGTTTCAAAACATATAATGGAGAACTGAATACATAAATATGTCACAATATATATTTATACTAGCAGCCTGGTGCATGAAAATTCATGCACTGGAGGTGGGGTCCCTCAGCCTGGTCTGTCCCCTCTCACAGTCTGGAGGCCCATAGGGACAGGAGTCCAACCAGCAATCAGGGGAAGGCTATACCCCCATCACACCTCTGCTATTGCCACTGCCAGCAGCACAAGCCTTGGCCAGCCCTGGTTACCTGAGACTTGGCCAGCCCTGGATGTTTGGGCAGCCGACATCTCAGGCTTGCCTGAGCCTTGGGCTGGCCCAGGGCAACTTAGGGGGCTGAGGGGATTGGGCACGATTATCTTTTGGCTGTGGACGCCACCATCTTTGAGGGCATGGCAGTCAATTAGCATATTCCTTCCCTATTGGCTGTGGTTGCCACCATCTTTGAGGGCAGGGCAGCAATTAGCATGTTTCCTCCTCATGGCTGTGGGCACCTCCATATTTGCGATGGTGTGAGGGTCAGTTAGCATTTTTCCTCTTTATTAGATAGGATACAGTATATGAGACCCCTAGAACAGTAAGAAATGGAAAATAATTAACTGTTCATAACTCATTCTCAAATTGCTCCCCTTAAAAATCAAATTGACCCTCTGGGGGTATGGGCCCCATGTTGGACACCACTTGGCTAGTTGTTATTGTAACAAACAGCCCCACAGCCACATGGCTTATTATAAGAAAGGCTCATGCCACATGGCCATCCTGGTCTGGGACCAGGATAGAGAAGCAGCTACCAAGTAGGTACTTGCTAGGTGCTGTCAGAGATGGACAGAGAGGGTGGCCAGACTCAGAGGTTCCAAGTCTCCTATGAGAGGTGGCATGCTTCACTCCACCACATTTCATTGGGCAGAGCACGTCACAGGGCTGCAGAAGCTTCATGGGGTCAGGAAGAGAACCTGACTTACTTGGCTAACATTATTGAGGCCACCACATGCTGCATCCTGTTTGGGGTCATGCAGGATGAAGAGAGCAGTGGGGACTGGCAGAAAGTGACAGCAGGACTCAGGATGGTTTGCTTTCTCCTCACACAGGTAGAGTTTGTCCCTGAGCTGCCCAAAACCGTCACTGGCAAGATCCAACGAAGTGAACTTCGGGCAAAGGAGTTCCGTCAAATGCAACCGCAGTAAATTCAGCATCGCTTCTGAGTGTGACCTTGGGCACACACATGGCTGCCTTGGTGCCCACACAAGGTGGGGGCGAGGTGGGGATGTTGAGGGCTGATTGGGAAGGGCCCAGGACTGCCAGCATTCCCGCATTTCTCTTCTTTTGCATTAACATCAGTCACTACCCTGCCTCCAAGGCTCTTGTTCCTTTGATTGCCCAGGCGGGCACTCAAATTGGGGCTGAAGATAATAAAGTGCTGACATTGACATCAAGGGTGATCCTGTGCTGTGCATTCATCATGTACATGAACCTGTGGTAAATGCGGTCCCTCCTTGTCCTCCCCGTCTTCTTAGTGAGAGCACAGGACCTGGTTCTTGCTTCTGTTTCCTCCTGTACACAACTCAGTGTTCCCATGTGGCTCTCCACGTCCAGTAGATGTTCAGTACCCAGAGATTGATGCTCCAAGCAGCCCAGGAACCTGCCTCAGTAGGTCCCAGCCTAGGCCCAACATGAGCAAGTGAGTGACCTGCTCTCCAGGGACTGGAGTTCTACAAGACGCTCCCAACCTTCTCCAGCAGTGTCCAGTCCCTGATGCCTAGGAGAGGCCCAGGCCCTAGGAGTTTTACCCCTCAGCTTTCCCCCATGTGCACCCACCCACACATTCCTTCCCAGGAATCCAGGATCTTTCTGCCCTTCTCTCAGGAACCAGAATTCCCCCTAAAACCTCTTCTTCCATACTCTTTACATTGTTTCTGTCATTAAAGTCTTCTCCAACCCCTCCTGCCACCTGAGCATAGATTTCTATGAACTGACCCTTCACTTCATCCATACTTGGGATGGGACCCCCTGAATCTCATCACACTCTGGGAGGAGCAGGTGCAGAAGAGGCTCAGCCTGAGGTTGAGGAAAAAGTACATATTGTCTCCTTCTCCCTCACCACTGGGAGTCAGTCTTAGGGATATTGCCTCTAAAGCCATTTGTCAGGAGATACAGTCAAACACATAGAGAAATATACAGACACCTCTTCGGGGTGATGTACTCCTTTAGCCTTTTTTTCCTTAGAAGCTCTTTATTTTACTGCAAATTTTTAATGATAGCATTGCTGGATATAGTAATCTTGGTCTCAGATCCTTGCTTTCCATTACCTTGAGTACTTCATGCCATTCCCATCTGGCCTGTGGAGTTTCTGATGAGAAATCAGGTGTCAGCCTTATGGGAGCTCCTTTGTAGGTAACAGTTTGCTTTCCTCTTGTTGCCTTTAAGATTCTCTCTTAGTCTTTAATTTTTGGCATTTTAATTATGATGTGTCTGGTCATGGGCCTGTTTGGGTTCTTCTTGCTTGGAGTTCTCTGTGCCTCCTGACTTGTGTGACTTTTTTCTTTACCAAATTAAGGAAGTTTTCTGCCATTATTTCTTCGAACATGTTCTCTGTCTCTCCCTTACTTTCTGCCTCTTCTGGCATACCTACTATGTGAATATTATGTTTCATGTTGTCCCACTGTTCCCTTAAGCTGTTCTTCTGTTTTATAATGATTTTTCTTTTTGGTTCTCTGATTGAGTGATTTTTGTTTCAACTTAATTTTCTAATTCACTGATTCTATCCTCACCATCCCCTAATCTTCTGTGTATTCCTTCCAATGTGTTATTTATTTATGCTATGTCATTCTTTATTTCTGTTGTCAGAGTCAGAGTTACTATATCTTTTTCATGCTATAGAGCATCTTTACTATCATTACCCTGGACTCTGTTTTAGATAAATTTCTTGTCTGTGCTTAATTTACCTCTTCTTTTGAATAATTCTCTTGTTTTTTTCCATTTGGGGGTTTGTTTCTTTGTCTCCTCATTTTGGCTGTGTGTTTGGATTTGTGACTGTGTATTAAGTAGATCTGCTACACCTCTCAATCTCTAGTGCAGAACAGCATCAAACACTGTTTCTGACTAATTAGATCAGGCAAAGACTTAAAGCCTCAAGAGACTGCCTATGCCTACACACTGAAAAGATTATGACTTGAGTTGCCCTTAGGCAATCATCCTCAGGTGTGGCAAGACTTGTTTTTCAACAGAGTGGGGTAGTTGCTTCTATCCGAAGGCTAACTGTTATTTTTTAGTCTGTTAAGTGGCCTTAGCAACTCAGCACTGTGGGGCAAGGTGTTTCCCAATAGGGTGGGTCGACTGAATTTCCCCCAGGCAAAGCCTGCTGCATAGCAAATGTCTGTGTGGGAAAGATGTCCTCTGCTACATATGGGACTGACTCAGCACAGGAAACCATGGTGTCAGCCTTTTGAGCTCTAACCCCAGAGCCCCCCGATCCTGGCTTCTGCTCCCACAGCTCCAGTCTGCTCTGCCTCCCCTCTGCCTGCATACAAAGTGGGTGGCTCCACAGGTAATTTTGTGTGTTGGCCCTTTGAGTGGGTGTCCGAATTTCCAGCACCTCTCCCTGGCACACAGCAACCGCACTGCATTTCACTCAGTTGTTATGTGGGTACCCTTCTCATTTTTTGTTACTCTTTACTAGGAGGCCTAGCATGGGAATTAGACCCAGAGTTCTCAGTGGCAAATCCCACAGTTGAGATACCTCTCCAAAAGTTCAGTTGCTGTCCGTGGGATACCTGGCCAGCCCTTTCCCACATCTCCCCTCCTACCAGTCTCTCTGCAGTCTCTACTTTTGTTCCTCCTTTATCAGGGTTCTGTCTGGTGAGTATTCCATTGATTATTAAGGCAGTTTTTCCTTATTTTATTTCTATTAGGTGTACCAGTTAACAATAGTGGATTTTGTAATCAAAGAAAACACGATAATTTCAAGAGAAACATCAAAAGTGCTTTATTCAATGGAATGTCCATTGATGCCTACACACTTCCCCTATCTTTTAGGTAATTTGTAGATATTGTCCTAATGAAAGTTTTCTTGTTTTGAGGAAAAACCATTCAGAGACCAAATTTTCCATTTATTCGTATGTTTTGAAGTGCTGCTAAGAAAGCATGTGTAGCATCAATCAGAACAAGGGGTAATCTAAAGGAGTAAGGTCTGGTGAATATGGCATGTGGGATGAATCCTTCCTAGAAAGCCCTTTTAATGTGTTTTTAACTGGTTTTGAAGTGTGTGATGGTGCATTATCAAGAAGCAAAATTACTTTGCCATATCTTCTGGAACATTCTGGTCTTTTCACTATCAAAGCGTGGTTCAAATTGATTGTTTGTTGTCAGTAGCGATCAGTATTGACAGTTTCACCTGGTTTTAGAAGCTCATAATACACCACACTTTCCTGATCCCACCAAACACAGAGCATTGTCTTCTTTCCAAAGTGACTTACAGTTGATGTTGATGGCTGACCTGGATCAACCCATGTTTTTATGCGTTTTGGATTCTCAAAATAAATGCACTTTTCATTGCTGGTCACAATTTGATGCAAAAAAGACTTTCTTGCCGTTGAAGCAACATTTTACTGATGATTTTTCGGTTTTCCATTTGTCTTTCATTCAGTTGATGTGGCACCTATTTTTATTCATTTAAAATCTTTCCCATTGCTTGTCAACAATCAGAAATTGTTTGCTGAGCAACGTTTAATCTTTCTCCAAATTGTTTTTGATTTTGACACATATCTTCATTCAATAATGCTTGTAATGGTTGGTCTTCAAACTTTTTCGGTTGATGGACATTCTTTGTCTCTCATATCAAAATAATCACTTTTAAAGCATTTAAAGCAGCATTCACATGTATGTTGAGATGGAACATGTGCACCATAAGCTTCCCAGAGTATCCAGCAACATTTTTTTTCAAAATAATGAATTATCACTTCCCTCAAATGCTCTTTTTTAGGCAAAAAATTGAACAATTTTAAGCATAAAAATATCTATGATGTTAGCATCTTCAGCAAATTTGACAAATGAAGTTCTGCAGCATGTTGTCAATATAACAAAATAGCATACATATCAAATCACATATATATCACCACATATGTAACTCCATTTTTTGAAAAAAATTACATTATCAACCGGTACACCTAGTAATTCCAGTTTGTTACTGGGAGAGTGTCTGTGCAGCATCCACTTCCTCTGGCCCCGTGTTTAATCTCCTATGATTCAACAATAGTATTATCCACATAAATATTTATATTATACTAGATGCCTGATGAATGAAATTCAAGCAAGGTGCTTGATCCGCTCAGTCCTGGCTGCCTCTGCCAGCCCTCCCAGCTCCTCTCAGCCTCGGCCAGCCTTGAACCCCTCCCAACCTTGGCAGATTGCCTCGGCCCTTGAAGCCCCAGCTTCATCCAAATGTCATCTAGAAGGATGTGCTGAAGGTTGTTTGGCTATCCAGTCTAACTAGCATATTACAGTTTTATTATTATAGATGACATGTAAATGGTTTGATACAGTGTCAGTACATAATAAATTTTCAATAGATCAGAGTCAATATTTTTTGGTCATAAAAATTTCTGAGTCTCAATTTATTTCTTTAATGAAAAGCAATACAAGGTACTAATCCTATCTAATAAAAGAGTAACATGCAAATGTGACCGTACCTTGGCCCCTGATTGGCTATGCTACCAGGCAATCAGGAGCGGGGGGGAGGGGGTACTTGGGGCATCGACACCTCTTGCCTAGAGGCCAGTGAACACTTCCCTTCATGAACGCTTCGCTTCAGGACGGCGCCTCAAGTGCTTCACCTGTGGGAAACACTTTGCTTCACACCAGCACCAGCTGGGAATGCTTTGCTACACACTGGCGGGGGCGGGGAATGAAGCAGAGACCACACCTCTGTGCAGGGTATTTTTGAGGGCCTAATAAGCCAGCTGGAGAGGCTCGGTCCTTGAGGCGTCCATGGTGCGGGGAGGGCTGGGCCAGGACCCCACCATACTTTCAAAGAAAGTTGTTTCCCACTTAAATATCCTCTGATGAGTATCTTTAAAAAAAGAAGTAAATATTCAGCCATTGTCACACCTTGAAAAGTTAAGGTAATTCCTTAATATCACCTAATATCCACTGTACGTTCAAATGTCTTTGTTTTAAAGATGCCTTTTACCTTTGGTTTGCCCCCCCCCCCCCCCTCTGGAGGCTACCCAAGGTCTTATTTCAGCCCTGATGTTGGACTACTTCCCCCAACCATAAGTTCCAAATGCACTTCCAGCCCGAGTTAAAGGGGGCTGCTTCTGTTTTTAAGGCATCGCCATATCCAGTGCCTGCCAGGCCCCTGTGAAAGCACTACTCCTTAGGTCCGGGGTGCTGGGATCTGAAGCAGAGAGGCTGTGAGGCCCAGCTCACCAGGATGCTGGCCCCCGCATCACCCCTCCCAATTATCCTGGCCCAGCTTTCCCTATGCATACCTGCTCCTGGAGAGCGTGAGGTAGTCCTGGCAGGTGAATGGGAGGCCAGGGGGGGAAGGGCAGGGGGTGTGGCTGTAGCACCAGGCAAGGGAGGCCTACATCCTCCCCCAATCCAGAGGGGCTTGACAGGGAACCTCAAGGTGTGCTTCCTGCCCTGGTGCTGGGCTAGGGTACCTCAGGCTGCTCCCCCCACCCCAGCTCCAGGCTGGGGGACCTCAGGCCGTGCCTCCCACCTGGTGCAGCTTGACAGAGGACTACAGGCCACACTCCCAACCCTGCAGGGCTTGACAGGGGACCTCAAGGTGCACTTCCCATCTTGTTGCTGGGTTAGGGTACCTCAGACTGTTCTCTCCACCTGGCAGGGCTTCACAGGAGACCTCAAGCCGCACCCCCAACCTGACACCAGGCTGGGGGACCTCAGACCATACCCTCTGCCCCATCACCAGGCCAGGGGTCCTGAGGCTGTGCCCCTCCTTCCTGGCTGGGATTGACAGGGGACCTCAGGCTGTGCCCCTTACCCAGCGGGGCTTCACAGGGGACCTGAGCCTGTGCCACTGTGCCAGTGAGGATTGATGGGGGACCTGAGGTTGTGCCTCCATCCCGGTGCTGGATTGGGGGACTTGAAGCTGTGCTCCTCTACCTGGTGGGGCTTGACGGGAAACCTCAGGCCATGCCTCCTACCCAGCGGGGCTTGATGGGATCTCAGGTTGTGTCTCCCACCTGGTGGTACTTGATGGGGGACCTCAGGCCACACACCCCCATCCTGGTGCTGGGCCAGGGGACCTAAGGACACACCCTGCCCTGGGTGGCTTGACAAGAGTGGGACTGGCGGGGTCTGGATCTACCCCAATGTGGGGGTGAGGGGCTGTGGCTGGGTTCCGGTCTCACGTGATTCTGAGACACATGTGAGTGAGTGGGAACTTGACTCTGGGCCCCGTGGTGTGCTCCAGACTCTGACAGGAGGAAGGTTTTCATATACATTTTACTAATTTTCTTTAGTCTCTGATACTTCTATTATAGAGAAAGAGCAAATAGCAATATTAAATTATTTCCTCTAATTAATACTCCTTTAATGTGCATACATTTTGTGCACCGGGCCACTAGTCTTATATATTAAAGAGGTAGTATGCTAATTAGACCTGATGACACAACAATCTTTTGGAACAACCAGTGGGTGGGGCTGGGAGGCAGCCAGTGCTGTGAGGGCTGAGGCAACCAGGGCCAAGGGGCTGCAAGGGCCGAGACCCTTACACAAGTTTCGTCTATCTGGCCTCTAGTATATGTATAAATGAGGCTACGTTTATGAGTTCCTTTAGGCAAGTAATTATATCTTCTCTCTTTCCACTGCCCTTCCTCTCTAACTGAACTACTACTACTACTACTACTACTACTACTACTACTACTACTACTCCTGTCCTTATTATGTGCCAGGCACTCTTCCAAGCAGTCTTCATGTATGATCTCCTTTAATTATTATATCAATTCTATCAGGGAGGTACTATTATTCTTGTTTTCAGGTGAGGAAACTGGAGCACAGCATTGAAATAACCCCCTCAGGACCTGTGTGATGTAGTAACCGATGGAATGAGGTTTCAGCTTTATTTGGCACTGGGGTCTCTGTTTTGAACTCAACAGCAGCTGCCATTTGGAAAGCACTTTCCGTATACTCTGTATGCTGGGCCACTTCCAGTGTCTTCCAAACATTTCCCACATGGCTCCTGCTCCAGGACACAAGTTGATGCAATATTGGATCTGAAATGGTTGGCAAAGGCAATGGTGAATTCCTATGGCTTGGCCAAACATAAAGCCAACTGAGATGTTGTAGAATTTTTTTCCCCTTCCAGAGCAGATAGGGTTGATCAGATAATGTAGAGAGAGTAGGAGTCCCTCCCACCCAGTATACAGTTCTCAATTGAGCAGCTCATATCTATTGTTTGTTTTTTTTCTGAAAGAAGCCAGAAATCAGAGATGGAGACCTGTGGCAGGTAGGATAGAAGCAGAATATTGTTGGGAGACGTGAGCATGGCACACCGCCTTAAAGAAAGGCAGGTCTCAAGTCCTTGGCCATGTTAGACCATCTCTTTAGCATGCTCCTACAGAGGTAAAACATGACCAACTGCACATGTCATTGCAGAAGCCAAAAGTTGGAGAGTCATCTCAGTTCCTCCTTTCTCCATTTCCTCTACCAAAACCATCAGTACTAGGAAGTCCTCCTAATGATATTTTGAAATGCCAGCCCACACTCACCACCTCTCCGCGTACATTGTGTCCAGCTTGCCCAAGCCACCGTCAAAGCTTAGGTCATCCAGCATCCTCCTCACTTCCAAAGCCTTTCTCCCAGAACTGCCAGAGAGCTCTCTATAATACAAACCTGATCATTTCATTTCCAAATTACCTCTTTCCCATGCTATTTTATTTCAAAATTAAGTAACCAAGGACATTAGCCACTTAATTGAATAGTGAATGTCTCTGTTTCTTAAAATCCCCTCAAGACACCCCATCACACTTCACGTAGAATCCAAACTCCATATGGCCAAAAAGTGTCTCTTTTGTGCTCTGTGTCTTGCCTGTATCTCTGACCCTAGACTCATCTTTCTCACTCAGTAATTGGCCACACCAGTCTTGATCTATTCCTTGGAAAGCTCAGCCTCCAGTCTGCGTACTTACTCCTCCTCCTGCCTTTTCCCATGGTCTGCACATGGCTGGCTCCTTCTCCTGCTTCATGTCTCAAAACATCACCTCCTGAGAGAATATCCTTAGTCACACTCCTCTAGCCACCCCTCCTCCGGCACAGTCACACTATTATTTTATCTTGTTCTATTTTCTCTGGACACCTATTACCATTTGAGATTCTCTGGTTAAATTATTTGATTTTTTTGTTGCATTCTTCTGCTTCCCTCTCCTGGGTATATAAACTTGAGAGCAGTAACTGATTGACATGTCCAAATCTATATCCATACCTGGAGGGTGCCCATATATGTTGCATGAACGAATGCTCTGTAGGTTTGTCATAAGATTAAGAAAGGCAATGGATGGAACGTATTCAGGTTGACAGGAGAGGGCTACCCAGTTACTCAGAGAACTGGGCTAATAGAGTCTCTGCCATGTTTTGATGTTGCCACCTTCACATGTGGTTTCCAGGACTAGTGAGTCAGGGAAGAGAGTGTCAAGACTCAGACCTACCCTGAAAAGCCCTAGACCAGTGAGTTGTGTCACTTTCAACTGGGGTTCACGAACCAGAACTGGAATTCAGTGGCCTCATTCTAATTGCAAGAGAGACTTGGCAATGAAAGAAATATGTGCACACAGTCATCAGAGAGTTCCACATCTCTACCATGTTCCCATTGTCAAAGGTGAGAAAACCAAGGCACCAAGGGACAAAAAACCTTCTCAATGTCACAGAGCTGGCAACTGGCAACTGACTGAAACCCACACTTCCTGGCCCGTCTTCCTGACGCCAACACTGATGTTACAGTCCCACACAGGAGATCCACTGAGATCCAGAGGGGATCCAATGGACTTTTCTTCTTGTTTCCATTCTCTTCTCAAATGTGAGGAGTGACTGCTTTTCCTGCTTGAATGACGGGGTGTTTTTTTTTTTTTGTAGTTTGTTACTCTTGGTCTTTAACCTTTACTAGCCCTTCTTACTCACTCCTTCCATGAAATAAAAGGCTGTCTGAGCTAAAAGAACATCGTTAATGAACCACTCAGGAAGAACAAGACTCACACTCAGAGCCAGGTTTCGCTCAGCCATGGCAGGGGAGTTCTAGGTGTTTCCAGCTATCTTTGGTGGTGACTTTGAACAGGGATATTTTTCTTCTGGTTCAGTGGAGGTTGGGAGGTAAAATGTCCTGGGAAAGTTGGGCCAGAAGAGTGGAGATGCACTATCCCCCAACAACACATCCAACAACACCTACAAATGGCTCTGGTAGAGAACTAACAGTTCAAGCCACAACCTGTGACAATACCCACTCACATATGTGTGCCTGGGCCAGGTGCTTCCCAGGCATTACCTCATGCAGTCCTTTCAGAGAGCCCAGGGGACACATCTGAGCAGCAACCCCCACACCTTCATTTTTCAGACCAGAAGACCAAGGTTCGAATAGCAAATGGCCTGCACCTGGGCCATCTTATAAGTGGCTGAGCCAGAATTTCAGCTCAGGACTTTGGGATTTCAACGACCCTGCATTTTTCTAATGCATTAACATTATACTTTAAATCTCAAACTAATACAAATAACCAACATTGATTATGCCAAGCACTGTGGTATAGGCTTCCACAAATTATTCCATGTAATCAGAACCACACAAAACAACCATACCGTGGCTGGGTAGCTCAGCTGGGTTATAGGGTCATTCAGATCTCTCTCTCTCTCTCTCTCTCTCTTTCTCTCTCTCTCTCTCTCTCTCTCTCCCTCTCTCTCTCTCTCTCTCTCCCCGCCCCCTCTCTCTCTCTCTCTCTGTGTGTGTGTGTGTGTGTGTGTGTATGTGTGTCTGGGGCAGTAAGTATATACAGAGTCTGGAACTGAAAATCTGCAAGCCTGACTGTAGGTTGGCTGGCCTTTGGTAAGTGTCCTAACCTCTCTGGTACTTCATTTCCTTAACTGCAAAATGAAAGTAGTGATATCAAGTAGGGTATCCATGGGGATATGCACAAGCTGTGCCTAGCACAGTGGCTGGCACATAGCAGGTGATCAATGTAATGTTAGACAGCTGTGCATGGGATAGAGGGTTCAGAGGGGAGTAAAAGAGATCCAGAAGATGAATACTTGGAAAAATTCTTCACTATGCAGTAGTGGGTTCACATTGTATAAAGGGTGTGGCTTTCATTTTCTAAAAATTTTCATACCTAAGAGGGGGATGGGCTTTAGAATTTGCTGGATGCTACAGGGCACCTCAACATTTATTGAGCCCTTACCCTTATTAGACACACAAGCTATTACACACTTGGATTATCACTTGCATAGAGATTTTTGTAGATTATTTTACTAATCCTGTGGGCGGCTGGGTGGTAGGTATTGTTACTATGCCCTCAAGTTCAGAGACACAAATAGTGGCCAAAATCACTCAGCTGGTAGGCAGTGAAACCAAACCTGGCTATGTAAATCTAAGATCCCCTGGGATACAATAAGTTTGTTATTTGATAAAAGAAAGTTTTTTTCAGGCTAAAGTCTCATGAAATCAGAGTTCTGTTGCTGGATCTCAAGGCACTGTGGGCCTGAGCATGGAGTAGTGGGCTGAGCCACCACTCAAAAGCCAGTACCAAACTGAACTTAAAGTATTTCAAATGATTGTATTATATATTATACTAGTGGCCCTGGAGGGGGGTGGGGAATTCCCTCAGCCCAGCCTGCACCCTCTCCAATCTGGGACCCCTCAGGCCTCTGGCTCCTAACCACTCAACTGCCTGCCAGCCTGATCCCCCTGACTGCTCTCTCCTGACAGCCTGTTTGCCCTAACTGCTCTGCTCTGCTGGCCTGGTCCCTCTAACTGCTCTCCCCTGCTTGCCTGATTGCCTCTAACCTCCTCCGCCTTGGCCCTGCCAACATGGCTTTGTCTGGAAGGACTTCCAAGGACATCTGGAAGGTCGCCAGGAAGATGTTCAGTCTAATTAGCATATTACCCTTTTATTAGCATAGATGCTACCTTGTCCTAAAAATGCAGGTTGTTCCCAGGTTTTCCTATCATGGAAGGGGACCCCGCAGTAGCATCCTGGGTTCTGACCAGGGCTTAAGTGCTTGTACTTTATCTCAGCAGCTATGATTCCTAGAAGAAGACTATTGGATATACCTTGAACATTTCTATCAAATTTGCCAAGTCATCCTCCAAAAATGTCAAACCACTTTAAACTCCCACCATCTACCATGCGTGTGCCCTCCATCCCACTTTGATGCCAATATCATTGATTTCTCCCTAGAAGCTTTCCTCCCCTCAGCTGGGAATGCTTGATACTTGAGCCAACCTCATTGTTCAGCTGGGGACTTGATTTTCTGACATAGAACTATGGAGGAAGAAAAATAGTTTTCCTCAACCTTTCTGAGTTCTTAGTGGAGGCCCTTGTAATGAAAGGCAGATCGCCAAGAGAAAAACAAAAGTTCATTAACATGTGTACCTCATGTATATGTGGGAGATCTCAGGGAAAAATGAATAACTCCCCAAGCTGGCTTAGAATGCAGATTTAAATACCTTCTTCCTAGGGAAAGGGAACAGGAGATGTAGGCCTCCTAGAGGAGAGTAAGTGATTTTTAGCAAAGATGAATGGGGGTGGAGAGAAAGAGTCTGTAACAAAGTTTGAGTGTTATGTTCTGTGACAGGAGTCAGTCTTCTTTGCCTGATGACACTTCTCCCATCAAGGGGACCTATGACATTTAAGCTCCTTTAGGGGGGTCCAATTTTAGACAGATCAGGAGACTTCAGTGAAATCCTCTGCATGCACTTGCAGTTTTTTAAGAATCTGCAGCTCAAGATCATCAATATAACAATAAAGCATATGTTGGGGGTGGCATGTTCTCTGACCTTCAGAATAAACCCAACAAAAGCTTGTTTCCTCTCTCAGATGATTTGCCACTGTAGGTTATTCTCTGGAGATGGCATTCTGGGAGTGGTCATAACATACCCTGTGTATGTAGAAAGGTGTGGGCCACATCACTAAATAATTCAGGGACAGTTTTCTTATCTTGAGGAAAGGGAGATGAAGTTATAATAGTTTATCTCCCTTTCCACAGGTTTCTTGTGGGTTTGTGTCTCAGCTGCCCCCGTCCGCCGCACCCCCCCTCCCTCCCCAGGCCCCCAGCAGCCCCAGCACCTATGCATCAGGCCTTGGGGCTGCTGGCTGCCAGGCCTGCGGGTTTGTATCTCCAGTCCACCCCTTCTCACCCCCCAGCCCCAGGTCTGTGGTGGCGGAGCTTGGGGCTGCTGAGTGCTGGCCTCCCTGCTGGTTTGTGTCTCAGATCCAGCCCTTCACAGCCCCAGTGCCCCCATGGTGGGCCTTGCAGCTACTGGGTGCCAGCCTCCCTGCTGGTTTGTATCTCCAATCTGGGTGCCGCTGGGTGCTGGCCTGCATGCAGGTTTATGTCTCCGATTTGGCCTTTGCAGCTCCAGCACCTGGGTAGCAGAGCTAGTGGGTGCTGGGTACTGGCCCCCTGTGGGTTTGTGTCTCTGATCAGGGGTTACTGGGTGCCAGCCTCCCAGCAGTTTTGCACCCTGCACGCACCCCACCTGCCGAGCCCCCCGCCAGCCCAAGGCCTAAAGCCTATGGCCCGGCCTGGCCGCCCGACCCTACCACTTCCACGTCCCCCCCTCAGTACTTCAAACTCACTCCCACAGCGGGTCTATCAAGAGAACTACATTTCCCAGAATTCCTTCTGCCCATAATACCCTGCACAAACCAAGAGCACTGTGAATTTTCTCCACCTTGTGGTAGCCACTGGGGTCTCTGCACACTCCAGAGACTGGCATCAGCCTCCCATTCCTATCCTGGGTGCTGGGCTGGGGGGCATGCAGGGACCCTGAGTGCTCATTTGCATGTGACTCAGGTACCATAAGCTTAAGGAAGGCTGGCCCTTAAGTACCTTGTAGGCCACCCTTATAGGGTGGTGGTTGCTTTCACTCCACTGTGGCCACACCCCTGCATGCCTCACCTCTTGTGTGCTGGCCATGCCCCTGCTCTGCTCTGCCCCCTGCTCTGCTCCTGCCCCTACTCTGAACCGCCCTCTGCTCTGCTCCGCCCCCTGCTCTGCTCCCTGCTCAACTCACTGTTCTGCCCACTGCTCCAGATTGGATGGTAGCATAGCCAATCAGGAGCCAAGGTATGGTCACATTTGCATGTTACTCTTTTATTAGATAGGTCTTACCTTTATTCGCTTCAAGCTGGTGCCTCAAGTGCTTCACACCAGCGCAGGTGGGGAATAAAGCCCTTCATGCCAGCGCCAGCTGGGAATGCTTCCCTTCAAACTGGCGGGGGCAGGGAATGAAGCAGGGACCATGCCTCTGCACAGGGTGTTTTTGAGGGCCTAGCGAGCCAGCAGGAGAGGCTCGGTCCTTGAGGCGTCCGTGGTGCAGGGAGGGCTGGGCCAGGACACCACCATACTTTCAAAGAAAGTTGTTTCCCACTTAAATATCCTCTGATGAGTATCTTTAAAAAAGAAGTAAATATTCAGCCATTGTCACACCTTGAAAAGCTAAGGTAATTCCTTAATATCACCTAATATCCACTGTACGTTCAAATTATCTTTGTTTCAAAGATGCCTTTTACCTTTGGTTTGCCCTCTCCGGAGGCTCCCCTTCTTATTTCAGCCCTGATGTTGGGCTGCTTCCCCCGACCATAAGTTCTCAACATGCTTCCAGCCAGAGTTAAAAGGGGTTTCTTCTGCTTTTAAGGCATCGCCATATCCAGTGCCTGCCAGGCCTCTGTGAAAGCACTACTGCTTAGGTTCAGGGTACTGGGAGCTGAAGCAGAGAGGCTGTGAGGCCCAGCTCACCCAGGATGCTGGCCCCTCATCACCCCCTCCCAAGTATCCTGGCCCAGCCTTCCCTATGCATACCTGCTCACAGAGAGCGTGAGATGGTCTTGGTAGCTGGATGCCAGGCCGGCAGGGGGTGTGGCTGCAGCGCAAGGGAAGAGAGGCCACGCCCTCCCCCAATCCAGAGGGGCTAGACAGGGGACCACAGGCCACGCCCCCTACTCGGCAGGGCTTGACAGGGAACCTCAAGGTGTGCTTCCTGCCTTGGTGCTGTGCTAGGGTACCTCAGGCTGCTCCCCAAACCGTAGCTCCAGGCTGAGGGACCTCAGGCTGGGCTTCCCACATGGTGCAGCTTGACAGAGGTCTCCAGGCCACACTCCCAACCCAGCAGGGCTTGACAGGGGACCTCAAGCAGCACCCCCACCCTGGCACCAGGCTGGGGGACCTCAGACCATACCCTCTGCCCCAGCGCCAGGCCAGTGGTCCTGAGGCTGTGCCCCTCCTGCCTGGTTGGGCTTGACAGCGGACCTCAGGCAATGCCCCCTACCCAGCGGGGCTGGACAGGGGATCTCAGGTCATGTCTCCCACCTGGTGGGACTTAATGGGGGACCTCAGGCCACACCCCCCATCCTGGTGCTGTGCCAGGGGACCTGAGGACACACCCTGCCCCGGTGGCTTGACAAGAGTGGGACTGGCGGGGTCTGGATCTACCCCAATGCGGGGGTGAGGGGCTGTGGCTGGGTTCAGGTCTCACGTGATTTTGAGGCACATGTGAGTGAGTGGGTCTTGACTCTGGACCCCATGGTTCGCCCCAGAATCTGACAGGAGGAAGGTTTTCATATACATTTTACTAATTTTCTTTAGTCTCTGATACTTCTATTATAGAGAAAGAGCAAATAGCAATATTAAATTATTTCCTCTAATTAATACCCTTTTAATGTGCCTGAATGTTGTGTACCGGTTCACTAGTATGTCATGTATTATGTATTAGGCATCACGTATCATTCATCACATGTTATATGTTATATATTATATGTTATATATCTTATTTTGTATATCATATGTCTTATGTTATACTAGTGGCCCGGTGCACAAAATTCGTGCTCGGAGGGGGCGTTCCCTGAGCCCAGCCTGCACCTGCTCCAATCAGGGACCCCTTTGGGGATGTGTGACCCCTAACCATCTCTGCCTACCTGCCTGATCATCCCCAAGTGCTCCCCTGCTGGCCTGATTGCTCCTAACTGCCTTGCCCCACACCTGGGACCCCGGCTTTCCTCTCTCTGGCCAGCTATAGGCACCCAGGACCTGGGCCAACCTCACTCAGGCCGGCCGCAGCCACAGGCACCCACAGGCACCCAGGACCACAGGGCATGCTGCCTAACCCCAGGGCCAGAAAGGGCCCCAGCCCTTCTATGTGCCTGCCTGGCCGAGTCCCACTACTCTGACCGCCTTGGCATAAAGAAGTTTACCATATATGTTCTCCCCAGCCTCCTGGAGTAAGGGCGTGAGCTGAGAAACTGGAGATGCTGCAGTCCCAGGGCCATTTTACCAATGGGTACATTTACATTTTCAGATCTAGATTTGAGATAACCCATCAAACTGCTATATTTTTCAACTCTCAACTTAGATTGGTTTGCTTTAATGAAATTTATCCGATTTGCCTCCATTTTTTAATACGAATCCACAATAAGCTGTTGAGTTAACTTTCCTGCATTTAAAACAGCATTGAACGTGTCCCTCACAGAGAGATGAAATCCATAATACTGCATTTGAGTGACTCGTGTTCTTACATTTTGTCTAGTATTATTGTTGAGTACACGGTTGTCTCTGAGTCTTAATGCAATATGTGTTCCTCAACCTTTTTCACCATGTGGAAAAAGAATAGGATATGTCATTGCATCGAATGTGGGAAACAGGATACTGATTCGTTTCACTTTAGTGGCATTTGGATTATTGGGATCTGGTTTACAATGAATGAGCAAGAGCCCTTTCAAAAGGAGGTTCTCCATCTTTGTTTCTGAATATGACAGCAACCTTGGTTACACGGGGAGAATTATATCTACCGGGTCACTCTTAGGATCATATTTAATTGCCATAGTTACTTCTGTGGGAGCTATACCTTTTGCTGCTGCTTCAGATTGGGCTTCCTTTTTTCTACCTCATGTAGCATCTTGTACAATTTTGTTAATTCATTTATTTCGTGCATGAGGTTGTTTCTGAGCAGGCCTGGTTTGCTGGGATTGCTAATCTTTTACGTGTAGCTTCGGCTGTATCCAAAATATAGAGTTGAGCAAACTTCCGAGAAGGATGTAAAGTTCCAGTATGATGATAAACTTGTCCACGTGTATTCTAAACAGTATATGGCCCATCCCCTGATGGTGATGCAACCTTTGCACCCATAGAAGCAAAAGAACTACTTATAGATCGAATGTTTTCCATGAAATTTTTACTGTCAGAATCTTCGTTTGTCATTAATCTTTTTAAATATGGCGGGTAACCTGGAAAAATGTATATCATTTGGACAGACTTTCCCTTTGCTACAACATCAAGTAAATTTCCCATCAGGTGGTATTTCATCCCAGAAATTTAGTGATAGGCAAAATTCCCATCTAACAGTCATTTCGCCACAACTGTGTTTGAGAATTGCATCCTCACATACTCCATTTTCGCTGAGAAAGCAGTTCCGACCACTATTAGTAGTACTTGCTGATGACTGTTCTTTAGACATATTCTGTTTCGCCACCTCCTTCTTTCAACTTCATTGTTCTTTAGACATTTCCTGTCGAAGATGCAGGTGTTTTACGGCTTCGAAGCGATGTTTTCAAATAACTGCTCTTCAGGTACATTCTGTCACAGGTGTCGCCTTCTTTCAAGATCAGACGCACATCGCTCTTCAGACATTTTTTTCTGTCGATAACGCCGTCGGAAACTTTCTGCTACACAGCTCCGTTGTATTAGCAGGTTTTCTTTGGACATAGTCCCACCTCTTTATTGCCACGTTCTGAGATAGAGGAGAATGACAGGCCTTTCAGGAGTGTGACCAAAGGCTGATTTGGACAGATTCTGTGGAGGTGGGACTTCCGCCTCCCTGTCGTCAGTTTCAGCTGGGATGCTGAAGCTGGGACTCGGGGGCCTTCCCTCTGGCAGTTGCCTTCCGTTTTTGCTGGCAAACAGCTGAAGCTACATGTAATATTAGCAATGCCAGGGGCCTCATTAGACGCAGCTGCGGTGAGTTCTCTCAGCCGCCGCCGCTGCCACCCCTGCTGCTGCCCCTTCTGCCACCACTCCCGCCGCTGTTCTCTGCATTCCGGGGCCTCAGTTGACTCAGCTGTAGTGAGTTCTGGCCGCCATTGCTGCCATCGTTTGGTCTCCGCGCCCCAGCCTGGTGCTTGATGACTTCACCACTTTATCTCCATTCCTGGGGCCTGGCACTCACGCCTCTCCACCCCACTACTTGCTCCGAGTGGCTGGTAGCATAGCTAGTCAGGAGCCAAGGTACGGTCACATTTGCATGTTACTCTTTTATTAGATAGGAGGATATTATATACTAGTGGCCTGGTGCACGAAATTCACGCACAGTAAAAGGGTATTAATTAGAGGAAATAATTTAATATTGCTATTTGCTCTTTCTCTATAATAGAAGTATCAGAGACTAAAGAAAATTAGTAAAATATATATGAAAACCTTCCTCCTGTCAGAGTCTGGAACACACCACGGGGCCCAGAGTCAAGTTCCCACTCACTCACATGTGTCTCAGAATCACGTGAGACCCAGACCCAGCAGCCCGCCCCCCCACATGAGGGCAGATCCAGATCCTGCCAGTCCCACTCTTGTCAAGCCACCCAGGGCAGGATGTATCCTCAGGTCCCCTGGTCCAGCACCAGGATGGGGGTGTGGCCTGAGGTCCCCCATCAAGTCCTACCAGGTGGGAGACACGACCCAAGATCCCCTGTCAAGCCCCGCTGCGTAGCGGGCATGGTCTGAGGTCCTCTGTCAAGCCCCACCAGGCAGAGGAGCACAGCCTCACGTCTCCCTGCCCAGCACCAGGAGGGAGGCACAGCCTCAGGTCCCTCATCAATACTCACTGGCACAGGGGCACAGGTTCAATTCCCCTGAGAAGCCCCACTGGGTGAGGGGCACAGACTGAGGTCCCCTGTCAAACCCAGTCAGGCAGGAGGGGCACAGCCTCAGGATCCCTGGCCTGGTGCTGGGGCAGAGTGTAAGGTCTGAGGTCCCCCAGCCTGGTGCCTGGGTGGGGGTGCGGCTTGAGGTCCCCTGTCAAGCCCTGGCAGGTAGAGATAACAGTCTGAGGTCCCCTAACCCAGCAACAGGATGGGAAGCGCACCTTGAGGTCCCCTGTCAAGCTCTCCCAGGTTGGGAGTGTGGACTGCAGTCCCCTGTCAAGCTGCTCCAGGTGGGAGGCACGGCCTGAGGTCCCCCAGCCTGGAGCTTGAGTCGGGGAAGCAGCCAAAAGTACCCTAGCCCAGCACCAGGGCAGGAAGCACACCTTGAGGTTCCCTGTCAAGCCCTGCCGGGTGGGGTGTGTGGCCTGTGGTCCCCTGTCAAGCCCCTCTGGATTGAGGGAGGGGGTGTAGGCCTCCTGCCCCGTGCACTGCGGCCACGCCCCCCTGCCGACCTCCCCTCCAGCTGCTAGGACCAACTCAGGCTCTCCACCAGCAGGTATCTGTAGGGAAGGCTGGGTCAGGATAATTGGGAGGGGTTGATGGGGGCCAGCATCCTGGCTGAGCTGGGCCTCACAGCCTCTCTGCTTCAGGTCCCAGCACCCCGGACCTAAGGAGTAGTGCTTTCACAGGGGCCTGGCAGGCACTGGTTATGGCGATGCCTTAAAAGCAGAAGAAACCCCTTTTAACTCTGGCTGGAAGTGCACTGGGAACTTATGGTCGGGGAAGCAGCCCAACATCAGGGCTGAAATAAGACCTTGGGCAGCCTCCGGAAGGGGCAAACCAACAGTAAAGGGCATCTTTGAAACAAAGATAATTTGAACGTACAGTGGATATTAGGTGATATTAAGGAATTACCTTAACTTTTCAAGGTGTGACAATGGCTGAATATTTACTTCTTTTTTAAAGATACTCATCAGAGGATATTTAAGTGGGAAACAACTTTCTTTGAAAGTATGGTGGTGTCCTGGCCCAGCCCTCCCTGCACCATGGACGCCTCAAGGACCAAGCCTCTCCAGCTGGCTTATTAGGCCCTCAAAAATACCCTGCACAGAGGTGTGGTCTCTGCTTCATTCCCCGCCCCCTCCCCCGCCCTGTGAAGCTGAGTGTTCCCAGCTGGTGTTGGTGTGATGCGCTGTGTTCCCTGCCTGCTTTTCCCACCTGCATTACCCCCCGTGTGTTCCCCCACTGCGTTCCCCCCCTGCATCCTCTCCCCTGCATGCCCCACCCCCTGCTTTCCCTGCCTGTGCAGGTGTGAAGCGAAGTGTTCCATGTAGGGAAGTGTTTGCCCGTGTCCAGGCAAGCTGAGGCCACGCCCCAGTCATGCCCCCACTCCTGAATGGCTGGTAGCATAGCCAGTCAGGAGCCAAAGTAGGTCACATTTGCATGTTACTCTTTTATTAGATAGGACAAGTGGCCCAGTGCATGAAATTCATGCATGGAGGGGGGTTCCCTGAGCCCAGCCTGCACCTGCTCCAATCAGGGACCCCTTCAGGGATGTGTGACCCCTAACCACCTCTGCCTACCTGCCTGATCATCCCTAAGTTCTCCCCTGCTGACCTGATTGCTCCTAACTGCCTTGCCCCACACCTGGGACCCAGGCTTCCTTCCCTCTGGCCAGCTATTGGCACCCAGGACCTGGGCCAACTTCACTCAGGCTGGCTGCAGCCACAGGCACCCACAGGCACCCAGGACCACAGGGTATGCTGCCTAACCCCAGGGCCAGAAAGGGCCCCAGCTCTTCTGTGTGCCTGCCTGGCCGAGTCCCACTACTCTGACTGCCGTGGCATAAAGAACTTTACCATATATGTTCTCCCCAGCCTCCTGGGGTAAGGGCATGAGCTGAGAAACTGGAGATGCTGCAGCCCCAGGGCCATTTAACCAATGGGTACATTGTCATTTTCAGATCTAGATTTGAGATAACCCATCAAACCGCTATATTTTTCAACTCTCAACTTAGATTGGTTTGCTTTAATAAAATTTATCTGATTGGCCTCCATTTTAAAATATGAATCCATAATAAGCTGTTGAGTTAACTTTCCTGCATTTAAAACAGCATTGAACGTGTCCCTCACAGAGCAATGAAATCCATAATACTGCATTTGGGTGACTCTTGTTCTTACATTTTGTCTAGTATTATTGTTGAGTACACTGTTGTCTCTGAGTCTTAATGCAATATCTGTTCCTCAACCTTTTTCACCATGTGGTAAAAGAATAGGATACGTCATTGCATCTAATGTGGGAAACAGGATACTGATTTGTTTCACTTTAGTGGCATTTGGATTATTGGGATCTGGTTTACAATGAATGAGCAAGTCCCTTTCAAAAGGAGGTTCTCCAAGTTCGTTTCTTAATATGACAGCAACCTCGGTTACATGGGGAGAATTATATCTACCCGGGTCACTATTACGATCGTATTTAATTGCCATAGTTACTTCCGTGGGAGTTATACCTTTTGCTGCTGCTTCAGATTGGGCTTCCTTTTCTACCTCACGTAGCATCTTGTATGATTTTGTTAATTCATTTATTTCATGGATGAGGTTGTTGATGTAGATTATGAGTCTTTCTGAGCAGGCCTGGTTTGCTGGGATTGCTAATCTTTTACGTGTAGCTTCGGCTCTGTCCAAAATATAGAGTTGAGCAAACTTCAACAGTTTTTCTTTGGACATAGTCCCACCTCTCTATTGCCACGTTCTGAGATAGAGGAGAATGACAGGCCTTTCAGGAGTGTGACCAAAGGCTGATTTGGACAGATTCTGTGGGTCTGAGACTTCCCTGTTGTCAGTTTCAGCTGGGATGCTGAGGCTGGGACTCGGGGGCCTTCCCTCTGGCGGTTGCCTTCCGTTTTTTCTGGCAAACAGCTGAAGCTACACGTAATATTAGCAATGCCTGGGGCCTCATTAGAAGCAGCTGTGGTGAGTTCTTGCAGCCGCCGCCGGAGGTGAGTTTTCGAAGCCGCCGCCACTGCTACCCCTGCCACCACCGCTCCCGCCACTGTTCTCAGCGCCCCGGGGCCTCAGTTAACTCAGCTGTGGTGAGTTCTGGCCTCAGTCGCTGCCATTGCTTGTTCTCCGTGTCCCGGCCGGCGCTTGATGACTTCACCACTTTATCTCATGCCTCTCCACCCCAACCCTTGCTCCGACTGGCTGGTAACATAGCCAGTCAGGAGCCAAGGTACGGTCACATTTGCATGTTACTCTTTTATTAGATAGGATATTAATTGATTTCAGAGAGGAAGGGAGATATAGAAATATCAATGATGAGAAAGAATCACTGATCAGCTGCCTACTGCACACCCCACACTGGGGAGCAAGTCCACAACCTGGGCAAGTGCTTTGACCAGGAATTGAACCTTAACCTCCTGATCAACTCTCAACCATTGAGCCATGTCAGGTGGGACTCACATGATTATTCTTAAAAATTGTTTTGTAGGATGTGCTTAGGTTAGTAATTATCATTTTTATCCCATGGCACACATAAACTAATTACTATAATTCTGTTGCTGGGCTGACCATCAGATTCTGAGTGACAGATGAATGATTATCCTAACACATGATTTGCTGTGAAAGAGAGTCCTATTTGCCTGACTCCCGAAGCTTTCATTATAACAGCAGCTTGAGCCAAAACCGGTTTGGCTCAGTGGATAGAGCGTTGGACTGTGGACTGAAAGGTCCCGGGTTCCATTCCGGTCAAGGGCATGTACCTTGGCTGCGGGCACATCCCCAGTAGGGGGCGTGCAAGAGGCAGCTGATCGATGTTTCTCTCTCATCGATGTTTCTGACTTTCTATCCCTCTCCTTTCCGCTCTGTAAAAAATCAATAAAATATATATTAAAAAATAACAGCAGCTTGAACTTAAAATTAAGTTCTAGATACTATCAGCAGGGTAAGTATCCTTGAGAAGACACGTGCGTCTGTAGTATCCTTTAAGCAAGCACATCTAAAGAATAAACATAAAGATTCCAGCATAACACCCTTGCTTGGAAAAGTCTAGGCAGTGTCTGCTGCCTTTAGCAAGGTCCCCCTAGAGGCCTACAACCTTTCGGTGAATCCTCCTTACAGACTTTCCAAGCAAGTCCTATGCTTCCCCACACTCTGTGGCACACCAAAAGATATATATTTTTTGCCAGTTTGACCAAAAATAGATATTATTTTTATTCATCCACACTAGTTGGCTATGATTGTGTTGGCTGTTGCCATTTTTTACAATTGACATTCTAAGGGAAAACAGGTCAGTGCTCCTGACTAAATCACTAGGTATTTCATATTTTAAAAATTTTTGTGGTACACAGGTTGAAAATAACTGCCTTAGATTATAAGCCCAAGAGAGTATGAACGTTTGCAGCCTAAATAATAACTGTTGGTATCTAAAAGCATATGTGGCATAGTAAATACTTGATAAATGAAAAATATATTTATCTGTAATTTAGACATTTTGTAGGCACACTGTATCTTCACTCCCCAATTTTCATCTTTTAGTTTTCCAAATTGTGGCAAAAGGGAAAATCTAACATTTTGTTGCGTTCCAATGTCAGGCATCGTGAGGGATGTCTATATATATAAAAGCCTAAGTGACCATTCGACCGTTCAACCAGTCACTATGATCCTGAAGGCGAACCTATGACACCATTGTCAGCACTGACACGCGCAGCCATTTTCGATGGCACGCGGCCACATGTGATCACATACAGAGAAGTATGGGGCCTCATGCCGAGAAGGATGTTTCATCTTCGGCTACTGCATGGCCAGGTGCAATAGTTGAGGATGAAACATTTGCTATAGTATAGTGTAGACACTCTGTGCAGGAGGTTGTAGGCCAAAACAACAGAACTCCGGCACAGAGTTAGTCTAGTTGTGGAACTTCTGATTAGGCTGTTAGGGTATGGTTAACCTCACTTCTGTCCTGCAGAGCAGGGAACAGTGGAATGCCATGGGGGAGGCACCTCTGGGGGCCCTGTGATCACCATACCAGCAACCACATAACCACAGGAACCATCATTCAATCTACTCTTCTGGAGTGCCATGGATTTCTTTCTAATTGACCATCATTACTGAGATAAATGAGGGGGAGGCTGGGAGAGGCGAGGGCCCATGCTATGGGTGCCATTTCCCGCCATTAGAAATAGCAGCAGCCATCTTAATTTATATAAGGAAAGCCATTTTGCAGCATAGTGCAGACAACATTTCACTACTATTACTGTTGTGCATCCTTATTAACCTCTATTTCTATTTATTAACCCTGCCCTTTCCTAAAAGACAGTTAGTTACATGTGCCATCTTGTGGTCAGTTAGGCTAGTTAACCCCTAATTGCCTGCAGGGCTAACAAGCTATCTACAATTCTATCTTCTGTCACTGCCCCCCTCCAACCCTGATGAAGAACCCAAAAAATAATAAAACCAAGGCTAAGCAAAGGAAGTGGTAGTATCAGTAGCCAACCCTTTCAAGAGACATGGACTGAGATGTGTGACATTATAGAAAAAATGGCAGATCATTTTGCATTCTAACACTGAAACGGGAGTAAGCAGAACATGGAATATAAATAAACATTTTGAAACTGATCATTCCCAGCTCTTGACGAAAAGTGAGAATGAAAGGAAAGAATACATTTCCAGTCAGCTACACCTTTATAAGAATCAATCTAATTTCATCCTTAAATTCATAAAAGGCTATACAAATTTAACATCTGCAAGTTTGAACATTGCTTACTCCATAGCTCAGCATGGAAAAGCACTCAATGAGAAAGAATTTACTAAAGAAAGTCTCCTAAGATGTGCACCAGTTCTATTTCACGATATGCAGAATAAAAAGGCAATTATTAAGAGAATATCTGAGTTACCATTCATTAGAAATATCATAAAAGACTGAATAGTGAGACTGAACGCAAACGTACAACATCAATTAAAGAGAAACATAAGCAATTGTAAATATTTTTGGATCTCTCTTGATGAAACTACTGATGTCACATCACATGCTCAGTTGGCCATTATTGGTCGATATTCTGATGGTCTCACAATGAGAGAAGAGTTGATAAAGTTAATATCAATGCCAACAAATACATCAGCAAGCTAAATATGTAAGGTTGTCATACAAACATTCTGTGACCTAAGCATTGATATCTCTAAAGTTGTGTCAGTGACGACAGATGGGGCACCAAACATGGTGGGGGAAAAAGTCGGATTTGTCAAAATTGTTTACTGAAGCTATTGGACATCCGATTGTGCCTTTTCATTGTATTACCCATCAGGAGGTTTTATGTGCCAAGGCAGGATTTACTGACTTAAACGACTTAATGTCAGTTGTTACAAAAATAGTTAATTTAATAGCTGCTCACCCCCTTCACAAGCGAGAATTTTCTGCACTTTGGCTGGAGGTTGATTCCACCTGCAGTGGACTGCTGATGTACAATAATGTAAGAGGGATGAGTCCAGGCAAAGTTTTTGAACGCTTTGTGGAGTGCTTTGAAGAAATTAAGGTATTTCTTGAGGATAAGGATCCGGGAAACTCTTCTCACTCAGTGATGATAAGTGGGTCAACACCCTGATATTTTTTACAGATCTCTCTGTTCATATTAATGAACTGAACTTAAAGTTACAAGGTTTTGGCAAAAGTATTGACATTATGTTTGGATACATAAACGCTTTTGAAAGTAAACTTAAAATTTTCAAGCGAGATGTAGAAACTAAAACTTATAAGTATTTTCCTGGAGTAACAAAGTATTTTGAGATGGCCAGTGCAACTGTACAGAATGAAATGGAACCTTGCATATAAAGTACCTGCATGTTTTAGACTCGTTACTTGACCAGATCAGTGATAGATTTAATCAATTTAGAATCCAAGAACAGACTATAAAAAATAATTAAGTGTCCTAATGTAGTAATCTACAGTAGTTTGAAATTAAATGGTTTCCAATGGATGCAAATTGATGTTTTGAAGATGCAACTTGCAGAATTTCAAGACAGTATTTGGGTTCAGGTGTTTGTCGACTTGAGGTCAAAGCTTGAGAATCTGGAAAGGTTCCACTTGGAGAATCAAGAGGAGTGCCAGTACGAACAGGAAATTTGGAGTGCCTGGAACCAATTACCAGACACTTTTAGCACCCTGAAAAATATAGCAATGGCTTTACTCACAATTTTTCCCTCTACCTACTTTTGTGAGACCTTATTCTCAGTGTTAAGTAATATCAAAACCAACAAAAGAAACAGTTTGACAGGTGAAGTTAGTAGCGCTTGCTTGGGTTTGCAGTGTAAGAAATACCAACCTTCAATGGAAGGTTTAGCCAATGAAATTCAGCAACAAAAAAGTCACTAATAGACAAGTGAGTTAAAGAATTCCCCTCCCCCTTGCTTATCTTAGTTCACAGAACCCCACAAAAGTTAAATAATATCACCGAGACCAGTTTGGCTCAGTGGATAGAGCATAAGCCTGCAGACTGAGAGGTCCTGGGTTCGATTCCGGTCAAGGGCATGTACCTTGGCTGCAGGCACATCCCCAGTAGGGGGCGTGCAGGAGGCGGCTGATTGAGGTTTCTCTCTCATTGATGTTTCTGACTTTCTGTCCCTCTCCCGGTCTGTGAAAAACTCAATAAAATATATTTAAAAAATTAAAAAAAAATAAAAGAGGCACTCAATAAAGGTTAGGGGTGATTAGGTAATATTTATAGAGAAAACAAATAGGCAATATTAAAAAACAGTTAAAAAATATCAAGACCAACAAAAGAAACCAACTGACAGATGAACAAAGAAGTCACTAAGCAGGTAAGTTAAATAATTAGTGTTTGGTTTATTAAATAAGTTATATATTATAACTAGTGGCCCGGTGCACGAAATTCGTGCACATTAAAAGGGTATTAATTAGAGGAAATATTTTAATAGTGCTATGTGCCCTTTCTCTACAATAAAAGTGTGAGAGATAAAAGGTAATAAGTACAATGTATATGAAAATAATACATAATTTCATTAATAAATAAATAATAACAAAATGATATAACAACAATACAAATCCACAATAAACTGTTGAGTTAATTTTCCTGCATTTAAACTAGGATTGAACATGTCCTTCACAGAGAGATGAAATCCATAATAGTGCATTTGGGTGACTCATGTTTTTACATTTTGTCTAGTATTATTGTTGAGTACACTGTTGTCTCTGAGTCTCAATGCAATATATCTATTCCCCAACCTTTTTCACCATGTGGAAAAAGAATAGGATATGTCATTGCATCTAATGTAGGAAACAGGATTCTGATTTGTTTCATTTTAGTGGCATTTGGATTATTGGGATCTGGTTTACAATGAATGAGCAAGTCCCTTTCAAAAGGAGGTTCTCCATCTTTGTTTCTGAATACGACAGCAACCTCGGTTACATGGGGAGAATTATATCTACCTGGGTCACTATTACCATCATATTTAATTGCCATAATTACTTCCGTGGGAGCTATACCTTTTGCTGCTGCTTCAGATTGGGCTTCCTTTTCTACCTCATGTAGCATCTTGTACAATTTTATAAATTCATTTATTTCATGCATGAGGTTGTTGATGTTGATCATGAGTCTTTCTGAGCAAGCCTGGTTTGCTGGAATTGCTAATCTTTTACGTGTAGCTTTGACTGTATCCAAAATATAGAGTTGAGCAAACTTCCGAGAAACACCATCAGAAGGATGTAAAGTTCCAGTACGATGATAAACTTGTCCATGTATTCTAAAACAGTATACCCCATAGCCTGATGGTGATGCAACATTTGCACTCAGGGAAACAAAAGCAAAAGAACTATTTATAGATCGAACATTTTCCATGAAGTTTTTACTGTCAGAATCTTCATTTGTCATTAATCTTTTTAAATGTGGCGGGTAATCTGGAAAATGTATATCATTTGGACAGACTTTCCCTTTGCTACAACATCGAATAAATTTCCCATTGGATGGTTTTTCATCCGAGAAATTTAGTGATAGGCAAAATTCACATCTAACAGTCATTTCACCACAACTGTGTTTGAGAATTGCGTCCTCACGCACTCCATTTTCGCTGAGAAGGCAGTTCCTACCACTATTGGTAGTACTTGTTGATGACTGTTCTTTAGACATATTCTGTGTTTGCCACCGCCTTCTTTCAACTTCAAAGGCACATTGTTCTTTAGACATTTCCTGTCTAAGATGCAGGTGTTTTTCAGCTTCGGAGCGATGTTTTTCCAATAGCTGCTCTTCAGATACATTTTGTCACAGGCGTCGCCTTCTTTCAAGATCAGACGCAGGTTGCTCTTCAGACATTTTCTGTCAATAACATTGGCACCTTTCTGCTATATAGCTCCATTGTATCAACAGTTTTTCTTTGGACATAGTTCCACCTCTCTATTGCCACGTTCTGAGATAGAGGAGAATGACAGACAGTCTTGACAATCAGGCCTTGCAACAGTGTGACCAAAGGCTGATTTGGACAGATTCTGTGGGGGTGGGACTTCCTCCTACCTATTGTCAGTTTCCACAGCTAGGATGCTGAAGCTGGGACTCAGGGGTCTTCCCTCTGGCGGTTGCCTTCCGTTTTTGCTGGCATACAGCTGAAGCTACACATAAAACATTAGCAATGCAGGTGCCTCAGTTAGAAGCAGTTGTGGTGAATTCTCACTGCCGCTGCCGCCTCATTCTCTATTCCCGGGGCCTAGTTAGATGCAGCTGCAGTGAGTTCTTGCCATCACCGCTGCTGCTGCTGCTACCACCACCACCACGGCATTCTCCGCACCAGGTGCCTCAGACGCAGCTGTGGTTCGCTGCTTGGTCTCCACGCCCGTCGCTGGGCACTTGATGCCTTCACCACTTCGTCTCTGCTCCAAGGGCCTGGTGTCTACACCTCTCAACCCCGCCCCTTGCTCCAAAAGGCTGGAGCATAGCCAATCAGGAGCCAAGGTACGGTCACATTTGCATGTTACTCTTTTATTAGATAGGATAGGGACAATCTCACTTAAGGAACATGACAGCAGGTTAAAAGTATCGGGTACACAGTCCGATAATTGTGACCAAATGCAAAGTTCTAACTACAAGGTCATCAACTTGATGTTCATCTGAATTCTGAGCTTCCACTAATGGGACTGTGAGCCTACCTGGAATTCATCTCATCAAACTTGGGCTCAACTTCAGGCTGCACTCAGAGGGAAGGAACAGGCCCCCTTTCAGGTAGAGCTCAGTCAGCCATCCTCTTGTGAGGAGAGGAAGGCCAGCTGCAGGCCTTGCTACCTAAGATGACTGGGGTGTGGCATTGGGGTCTGCCCAGAGAATCCAGTCCCTCAGCCTCTGGAGTTTACAGGTCTCTTCAGAAGACACCAAGTGCTTGAAACCGAACGGGTGCAGTGATGTCTACCCAGGGGATGGGGTGGACAGTGGGTAGTGTTGAGGGCAAAACAGAGGGCGGAGCAGGGGGCGGAGCAGGGCAGGGGCATGGCCAGCACATAGGGGGTGAGGCTGGCAGGGGTGTGGCTGCAGTGCAGTGAAAGCAACCACCACCCTATAAGGGTGGCTGGCCCACAAGGTACTTAAATGCAGGAAAGTTAACTCAACAGTTTATTATGGATTCGTATTAAAAAATGGAGGCCAATCAGATAAATTTTATTAAAACAAACCAATCTAAGTTGAGAGTTGAAAAATATAGCAGTTTGATGGGTTATCTCAAATCTAGATCTGAAAATGACAATGTACCCATTGGTTAAATGGCCCTGGGGCTGCAGCATCTCCAGTTTCTCAGCTCACGCACTCTCCCCAGGAGGCTGGGGAGAACATATATGGTAAAGTTCTTTATGCCACGGCAGTCAGAGTAGTGGGACTTGGCCAGGCAGGCACATAGAAGGGCTGGGGCCCTTTCTGGCCCTGGGGTTAGGCAGCATACCCTGTGGTCCTGGGTGCCTGTGGGTGCCTGTGGCTGCAGCCAGCCTGAGTGAAGTTGGCTCAGGTCCTGGGTGCCTATAGCTGTCCAGAGGGAAGGAAGCCTGGGTCCCAGGTGTGGGGCAAGGCAGAGGCAGTTAGGAGCAATCAGGTCAGCAGGGGAGAACTTAGGGATGATCAGGCAGGTAGGCAGAGGTGGTTAGGGGTCACACATCCGGGAAGGGGTTGCTGATTGGAGCAGGTGCAGGCTGGGCTCAGGGAACCCCTCTTTGTGCACGAATATTCGTGCACTGGGCCACTTGTCCTATCTAATTAAAGAGTAACATGCAAATGTGACTGTACCTTGGCTCCTAACTGGCTATGTTACCAGCCAATTGGAACAGGGGGCAGAGCAGGGGGCAGAGCAGGGGGCAGAGCAGGGGGCAGAGCAGGGGGCAGAGCAGGGGGCAGAGCAGGGGGCAGAGCAGGGAGCAGAGCACACAGGGGGTGAGGCTAGCAGGGGTGTGGCTCTAGTGCAGTGAAAGCAACCACCACCCTATAAGGGTGGCTGGCCCACAAGGTACTTAAGGGCAGACCCTCCTTTAGCTTATGGTGCCTGAATCACATGCAAATGAGTGCCCGGGGTCCCTGCATGCCCCCCAGCCCAGCACACACGATGGGAGGGGCTGCTGCCAGTCTCTGGGGTGTGGGGAGACCCCGGTGGCCACCACGGGGTGGAGAAAAATCACGGTGCTCTTGGTTCCTGTAGGGTATTGTGGGCGCCAGGAATTCTGGGAAATGTAGTTCTCTTGATAGACCCACTGTAGGAGTGAGTTTGAAGTACTGGGGGAGGGGGTGGCATGTGGAAGTGGCAGGGTCGGGCGGGCCAGGCTGGGTCGGGGGCTTTAGGCCTTGGGCTGGTGGGGGCTCGGCGTGCAGGGCACGTGCTAGGTGCAAACCTGCTGGGAGGCTGGCACCCAATAGCCCCTGGATCAGAGACACAAACCCACTAGCTCTGCCACCCAGGTGCTGGAGCTGCTAAGGCCAAATCGGAGACATAAACCTGCATGGAGGCCAGCACCCAGCGGTCCCCAGATTGGAAATACAAACCAACAGGGAGGCTGGCACCAGCAGCTGCTAGCCCCGCCATGGGGGCGCTGGGGCTGTGAGGGGCTGGATCTGAGACACAAAGCAGCAGGGAGGCCAGCACTCAGCAGCCCCAAGCTCCGCCACCACAGACCTGGGGCTGGGGGGGTGGGGGTGGGGGGTGGACTGGAGATACAAACCCACAGGCCTGGCAGCCAGCAGCCCCAAGGCCAGATGCATAGGCGCTGGGGCTGCTGGGGAATGGGGGGCCGGGGAGCGCAGCGGGGGCGGGGGGCAGCTGAGACACAAACCCACAAGAAACCTGTGGAAAGGGAGATAAACTATTATAACTTCATCTCCCTTTCCTCAAGATGAGAAAACTGTCCCTGGATTATTTAGTGATCGGGCCCACACCTTTCTACATACACAGGGTATGTTATGACCACTCCCAGAATGCCGTCTCCAGAGAATAACCGACTGTGGCAAATCATCTGAGAGAGGAAACAAGCTTTTGTTGGGCTTATTCTGAAGGTCAGAGAACATGCCATCCCCCAACATATGCTTTATTATTATATTGATGGTCTTGAGCTGCAGATTCTTGAAAAACTGCAAGTGCATGCAGAGGATTTCACTGAAGTCTCCTGATCTGTCTAAAATTGGACCCCCCTAAAGGAACTTAAATGTCATAGGTCCCCTTGATGGGAGAAGTGTCATCAGGCAGAGGAGACTGACTCCTGTCACAGGACATAACACTCAAACTTTGTTACAAACTATTTCTCTCCACCCCCATTCATCTTTCCTAAAAATCATTTACTCTCCTCTAGGAGGCCTACATCTCCTGTTCCCTTTCCCTAGGAAGAAGGTCTTTAAATCTGCATTCTAAGCCAACTTGGGGAGTTATTCATTTTTCCCTGAGATCTCCCACATATACAGGAGGTATACATGTTAATGAACTTTTGTTTTTCTCTTGGCGATCTGCCTTTCATTACAAGGGCCTCCACTAAGAACTCAGAAAGGTTGAGGAAAACTATTTTTCTTCCTCCATAATTCTATCTCAGGAAATCAAGTTCCCAGCTGAACAATGAGGTTGGCTCAAATACCAAGCGTTCCCAGCTGACGGGAGGGAAGCTTCTAGAGAGAAATCAATGATGTTGGCATCAAAGTGGGATGGATGGCACACGCATGGTTGATGGTGGGAGTTCAAGGTGGTTTGACATGTTTGGAGAATGACTTGGCAAATTTGGTAGAAATGTTCAAGGTATATCCAAGAGTCTTCTTCTAGGAATCACATCTGTTGAGATAAAGCACAAGCACTGAAGCCCTAGTCAGAACCCAGGATACTACTGCGGGCTTCCCTTCCATGATAGGACAACCTGGGAACAACCTGCATTTTTAGGACAAGGTAGCATCTATGCTAATAAAAGGGTAATATGCTAATTAGGCTGAACATCTTCCTGGCGACCTTCCAGATGTCCTTCTAGACATCCGTCCCGACAAATCCATGTTGGCGGGGCCAAGGCAGAGGAGGTTAGAGGCAATCAGGCAAGTAGGGGAGAGCAGTTAGGGGGACCAGGCCAGCAGAGGAGAGCAGTTAGGGCAAACAGGCTGTCAGGAGAGAGCAATCAGGGGGATCAGTCTGGCAGGCAGGTGAGTGGTTAGGAGCCAGAGGCCTCAGGGGTCCCAGATTGGAGAGGGTGCAGGCTGGGCTCAGGGAACCCCCCTCCGTGCACGAATTTCGTGCACCGGGCCACTTGTATATAATAAAAGGCTAATATGCAAATTGACCGAACAGGGAAGCAGTCTGCCACTATGACACGCACTGACAACCAGGGGGCAGACACTCAAGGCAGGTGCTGCCTCCTGGTGGTAGTCAGTGTGCTCCCACAGGAAGAGTGCCGCTCAGCCAGAAGCCAGGCTCATGCCCGGTGACCGCAGTGGTGATGGTGGCAGCCTTTCCTGCCTCTGCAACGGTGCTAAGGATGTCTGATTACTGGCTTAGGCCTGCTTCCCAAGCTTTGAGGGACTAAGCCATCAGTCAGATATCCTCCGAGGGTTCCCGGACTGCAAGAAGGCACAGGCCAGGTTGAGAGGACCTCCCTGCAACCCAGAGTCACAAATTTCATGCACTCGCCCTCTAGTTCATTTTAAAACAACAGAAAGTGCTTTGTTGCCCCAGCTAGGTAGCTTAGTTGGTTAGAGCATCATCCCAGTCTGCCAAGGTTGTGGGTTTAGTTTCTGGCCAACCAATGAATGCATAAATAAATGGAACAGCAAATCAATTTTTCTCTCACTTCCTATATAATAAAAGAGAAACATGCAAATTTGACAGTACTACCAGCCAATCAGGAGTGGGGGTGGGGCCAAGTGGCGTGAGGGCCAGGCCCCGGGGGTGGAGATGAAATGGAGGTGGCAGTGAGCGCCCAGTGCCATGAGGGGAAGCGGCGGCAGCAGCAGCGGTGGTGGTGGTGGCGGGGGGGTTTGCCTGGCCCCCGGGCGCTGTGAGGCGAAGAGGTGGTGAGTGCCCAGCCCGGGCCGAGTGGTCGCGGGCAGCTGGGGCTGAGCTGAGCAGAGTGATGGCTGGGTGCCCAAGGCCTAAAGGCCTCACCAGAGGCTTTAGGCCTTGGGCAGGCTGGGGGTGAGCCATCAGTTGGACATCCCCTGAGGGCTCCCAGTATGTGAGAGGGGGCAGGTTGGGTTGAGGAACCACCCACCCCCAGTGCATGAATTTTCATGCACTGGGCTTCTAGTTCTCTATAAAATGAATCAGTAAATAAAAATTTTAAAGAATACAAGGCAAACCTTTTCTTCATGCAATAAACTCACATGTGTGGAGGTTTTGTTTGTTTTATTGTGACTTGGATGTCTTTTTTATTTATCCTCACCCAAGTATATTTTTCCCCATTGACATTTTAGAGAGAGGGGAAGGGAGTTAGAGGAAGAGGAGAGTGAGAGAAACATTAATGTGAGAGAGATAGATGCATTGGTTGCCTTGGCTGTGTCTGGAAATGAACCTACCACTGAGGTATGTGCCCGTGCTGGAAATCTAACTCTAGACCTTTCAGTCCACAGGGCTATGTTCTAACAACTGAGCAAAACTCAGTTGTCAGGGCTTTATTATTTTTGTAATTAAAAATTGCTTTCAATTAAAATTGACATAATGTTATATTAGTAAGTTAAATAAATGTCTAATCATTAAGTTGTACACCTAAAACTGAGTTCTAGAGTATTCCTATCACTCCAAAAGTTTTCTTTTGTCCTTTCTCAGCCAATCCCCTCCCACCCCCACCCTGAGCCCCAGACAGCCACTGACCTGTTCTTGCACCCTTCTGTGTCTGGTTTCTTTTTCTCACCATAATGTTTTTGTGGATTAGTTGTTTGTGTCTTTTTCTTTTTTTTTCTTTTTTTTTTTTTTTGGTAATCCTCACCAGAGGATATTTTTTCCATCTTTCTTTCTTTCTCTCTCTCTTTCTTTCTTTCTTTCTTTCTTTCTTTCTTTCTTCTTACTTTCTTTCTTTCTTTCTTTATCAAGAGTGGGAGAGTGAGGAAGAAAAGAGAGAGAGAAAAAGAGAAAGAGAGAGAACATGGACATGTGAAAGAGATAGCCATTAGTTGATATCCAGCTGGGATTGAACCTGTAACCCTGCTTCTTGCTCTTAACCAGGAATCAAACCTGAAACACTTTGGTGCAAGGGCAGATGTGGAGGGTGTCACCTTGGGCATTCTTAAAAATTTGTCAGGCTGAATTCAAGGCACCTGGCAAAGCCCCATCTTGGAAAAACATGCTTCACCAACAAGGCTGATGTGTTTATCAGCTTGGCCTTATCTTTGCCTCAGGTGTCAGGGAGAGGGCCTTGAAATGTAAATACAGTCTTGCTCTGGGAATGGGGGAATGAATAGGGCTTGGGCCCACTGAAACTCCTTTGATCCTAATGTTGTAGAAACCCCTTTGTATTGTGAAATAGAAATAAAATGCTGCTGTTTGGGTATGAGTCGCTGTCTCTCCATCCGAGAGAACAGACGTCTCAAGAGGCCCCAGCTATCATTTCTATATTTCTGCATTTTCTCTTCTCTTTCCTTTATTTCTTCTTTTTTATTTTTTGCAGTAGCATAGAACCTTTATTACAAGCCTGGACTTGGCCCTCTGCCCCAGTCCCGCGGCAGTGGCAGGAAGCAAAAAAGAGAATTTCCCGTGCATGATGATTTTATAGGGAGGTGGGGCCAGTCACGAACCAATGAGTTGGCCGATTCCAATTGGTTGGATGATGGCTGGGGCTAGTGACGCAAATAATCCCTAACCCAGGTGACCTGTCCTGTCCTTTACTCTTGATTGGAGCTCAAGCGCACAGTCTATCGTGATTGGCTAATTTAAAGGGAGGCCATCTTGTGATTTCAATTTAAATTGGCTAATTTAAAGGGCTGCCATCTTGTGATTTCAAGATGGCAGCCCCCAGGTAAGTTTATATATCACACGGTCAACATGGTGGCTGGCAAATCACACAGCCCAAAATGGAGGCTGTTTAAATTGTTCTTTGCAGTCCCGCTCTGCCCTTTCAGGCTCAGACACTTGCCTGGAGGAGAAATCTGGCCCAAACCACCTCTGCTTCCTTCTTTTGTCAAATGTGCTGAGAGCGAAAGTGACAGAGACTCAGGGACTCCATGGAGAACTGTGATCCCCTGTTTGAGCCACCTGGGCCCCCAGGATGCAGTCAGGGGACAGGCCCCTCGCTAGGTAATTGACCAGAGAGGATTTTTAACTCAGCTAGGTAAAATAGGAAAGGGGAAGGGGAGAGAGAGCATCAAGTTGGCAGGTCTGATTGGGTGACATGTAGCTCCCTACAAGCACAAACCACCAGGCACCCCTCGCCTCTGAACACTGTCCCCAGAGACAAGGTCTGGGCACACTGGGTCCCCTGTCGGGTTAGTGGTTTCTGCGCTCGGCACATGGCTCTGGGACAGGTGTGATCCAGCTCTGTCTGCTGGTCTTCAGGCAAGGCAAAGCACAAGAACAAAAAATAAAATAAAATAAAGATGATCAGAGTGTGTTTTCTGTGTTGGGACCCGGTTCCAATTACAGACTGAAACCCGCCCCTGCCATGGCCATTGCAGTCCCTTGAGGACTTGCAAAGCTTTGGCTTTGCGGTCAATCCACGCCTGGGGTCAGATAAGTCCTCCCGGAGCCCTTGCTGGCGTGTCCCGGGAGTTTCCGGGGGCGCCGTGAAGTTGCATGGGAGTCTGTCCCCCTCAACGCAGCTTCCTGGGAAAAAATCATTCCAAATGCCCCTTCTGCAGCCAGGGTCTCGCCATGCCGGCCAGGTGGTCCCCACTGGACGCCTTGGGCCGTGATGGACGCGTTCTTCCCGCTTGAAGCGGGACAAGAGACGCTCCGAGGTGAACAAGATGAATTTGGGGATCTTGGGGGGAGCGGCAGCGGTGCTCTCTCGCGGAGGCTCCCATGCTTCAGATGCATCTTTCTTTGGCTTTTACCCCACGGTCAGTCGCCACCTAGTGGCCACTTTTATATTGCTGCCTTCTTCCGTAGCTCAATTGGTAAGGGCTGAGATTTGATCTCAATGCCCGGGACAGAGTTCCAGGAACCTGGAGGCAATTTCGGATTCGCCCCGGTTACTCCGAGTGACCTTACTTCATCTGTGCTTCAGAGATTGTACTGCCAGGTTTTTAGGATGTGTGCCTCAGGGTGCCTCTTAGCTGAACTGGGAGCGCCCTCGGAGCCGGGTCCCAGCACGGCCAGGGGGATCCCTCAGCAAGAGTTGCTTGGCTCTAGGGCCCGTATGCCCGTGGGAGCGCCCCTAGAGGCCCACCCAGCCGCGGGGGCTGTGGAGGAGTTTGACCCGTAGGCCTGTCTGTTCGTTCCCTCTTCGGGAGCTTCCATGGGCCGTCCACAGGAGCTGTGGGGAGGGTTTGCCGGCCTCGGATGTTGCAGAGAGAGCTCTCCCTGCTGGGGGTCGCCGACCACGTGGGCTTTGCCCACTCCTGGGAGCCTCCGTGGGCCTGGCTGCAGAGGGTCCACGGGTCACGGTTGGGCTCAGGCTCACCCTGCCTTGTCACATGGGCTGAGCTGCAGAGGGCTCGCCCTGCCTGGGGCCGCTCACCCTGTGGCTCTTGCCTGCTCCTGGGAAAGGGAGCTCCTGTGGGCTGAGCCCCAGAGAACTCACCCTGCCCGGGGTCGCCAGCTCCGTGGGTATTGCCTGCACCAGGGAAGGGAGCTCCAGTCGGCCGAGTCACAAAGGGTCCACTGGCCTTGGGGGCTGCTGGACCCATGGGCCTTGCCTGCAGAACTCAGGGTCGCTGCTGGGTCTTTGGTGCTTTATATGTACTTTGGAAGTGTGCTTTACAGGGTGGGGCCTTTGCTTGAACCCATTTCCCAGCCCCAAGTGTGTGCGTGTGCCCAGCAGGGCAACCTGTGCCTGCTGGTGCCCCTTCTCACAGGGGACAAGTGTGGAAAAGGGTGTGTTGGCTGTATACTCCAGCTGGCCCAGCTAGAGTGGGGACACGGATTGCTTGGAGTGAAGGAGAATGGGTGGATGGACCCAGTTTTCTGGAGGCTGCTGTGCCATGTGTTTTAGCCCTGCTACCAGGTGCAGGGCCCAGACTGGGTCTTCTCTGCCCTAAGAGACAGGGGTGCGTTCCCTGCAGTGAACCACAACCAAGCTTTGCTCTCGGTGCAGTGCTCGAGCTTGAAACTATCCCACCTCCTGGTTCTGCTGCTGCCTCTGCTGCTGAGAGGCCCACGTGGGGCCTTGGCAATGCACTCTGGCGGCAGGGACCCTGACCGCAGTTAGCTTACTCTTGGTTGCGGGCCTAGCAGGCCGCACCTCTGGTGGGCTCCATGCGGCAGGTGTCTTCAACCTCCTCCCCAGGCTCCGCCCACTCGCGCGCCGAAAAGCATGTGAGGCTCACGCACCAACTTCCGATTGCCATCCGGGAAAGGCTCCCCGCGCAGAGGCGGTTGGATGCCTATGCTGTTTTGACTGCGTTCTCGCTGTTGAGGGCTGTGTGAGACGAGAAACGCTCCGAGGTTGACCGGTTTTGGCATGGTCTGGGTACTAGGCGGCCGGCTGTGCTCCCTGGCTGCCCCATGGAGCAGAGGCGTTGGGGCTACGGCTCCCATGCCGTCTGGTCGTCTCTTTGTGTTCCCCCGGGGTGGAGGGGAAGTGGGGCAGAGCACGGGTAAGGAGGGGAAGGGAAGGGGGTTCTCGCAGAGGCCTGCAAGCTCCATCAGGGTCGCACAGCTGAGAGTCGGTGCCCTATTGGCTCGCTGCCGTGCATTATACCACCAGCAGGTTGTGTTACCACGACTTACCGGCCCAGTGTGTGTGTGGCCGCCCGGACTAATAGGCCAGCACCGCGCCAGTCCCCCAAGGCACTGGGGCTCCGAGGGGAACTGGAATGGGAAGCTCCACCACCAGAGGGGGTAGGCCTTGCTCAGCAGAGAGGCAAGTGGCGGGTCGTGAGGTGCTTGGCTGTTGTGTACACCCTTGGAGACGTGTGTGGAATGGTGGTTTTCTCGGTTCCCTGGGGGCTCTTGCTGAGGCTCACAGAAGGCACCTCGGTAAAATGTTTTCTAAGTCCTCAGTTCAGACATGCGGATCCTGCACGTGCACTGGTGGTTCAGAGGGAGGAGGGTCTCTGGTTGGGATGCCAGCTCCCCACGGAGGTGAGGGGGCCGGCACGGGCATTGAAGGGAGCTCCATGGAGTAGGGCCGCCACACATGTCCCGCTGCGGGGGGCCGCCTTTGTGGAAATGTTAGTTTACATCCCGGAGTCAAATGGACCTTCCCTGGAGCCTGGCAGAGCTCTTGTTCGCTGTTACCATGCCCTTGGGGTTGACCAGATGGCCCTGTGAGCTGCCTGGTAGTAGAAAAGGGGTGGCAGGAGGGATTAGTGACCAGTCCACCCCTCCAGGATGCCTTTGAGACCTGTGGCAAGGCCCGGCCAACAGGCACAGTCACTTTTTTCATCTAAAGTGGGCGTTTTGTACCACCAGATTAGTAGTGACCCTGCTGTGGGTGGCTGACCAGGTTGGTTCTGTGAGTGGACCACTAGGCCTCTGGGTTTGGCTATGGCCGTTTATCAGCCTCTGCCCACCTGTGGGGGATGCCTGAGTGGGTCTGCAGGAGGTGGTCGTAGTCCTCGGCCACAGTGCTGTGCCTGGGCTCCAGTTCCCAAAAGGCATCAAGTTCCATTCTTCACCCTTGTGATCCACTCTTCAGGCTTTCCATAGGCTCCAGTGCCTGAAGGTGGTGAGCATGGTTCTCACCAGTGTGGTCCACCCCTGGTTGGACCTTACTTTGCAGGCCCCTCTGTGGGTTCCAGTGCTCAAAGGTGGTGTGAGTGTGGTTCTTGCCTGTGTGGTCCACATGTAGTTGGGGACCTGCTTTGCAGTGCCTGATGGAGAGGTGAGTGTGGTTCTTACCCAATGTGGCCCATGCCTAGCAGACCCCACTTTGTAGAACTCCTCTGGTCTGTTGTGGGCTCCAAGTGCCTGATGGAGGTGAGTTGTGGTTTCACCCAGTGGGCTCTGTGACGCCTGCACAGGCAAGCTCAGTGGTAGGCCTTTGTGACTCCACCTCTTGCCCTCTGGGCTTGACTCAAATGTGAGGAGTGTTTCCCTCTTCTGGGCTCTGCTGCGGGCTTCCCAGGCTGCTGCTGTGGCTGTTGAGCTGGACCCTAACATGTGTGGTGGGTGCTCTTGCTGAGAGCTGTTGTTGCCTATAGCAGCAGTTTGATATCCTCCTCTCTGTCTTTGTGCAGAGGCATTTGAAAAGGGTGAGTGTGGTTCTCACCTGGGATATTGGGGCCCTGGAAAGTCAACTGTGGACTTGGTGGGACAACCTCACCTTTCAAACTGCTCTCTCTACCAGAGACTGGTTCTCGTGGAGCTGGGCCTAATTAGGTGTGATGGCTGTTCCTGCTGCAGGTGATGTTTTACTCTGCTTGTGTGGGAGCTTTGGGGCCTGCTTGGGCCCGCCCCCCCTGCAGCATATGCACTGTGGAGCCTTGGTGGCGGCACCCCTCCATCTAATCCTCCAGGGCTGGAGCCTCTACTGTGTTGCAAAGGGGGTGGTGTGGGGGAGTGTACCTAGCTTGGCTGCCCCTGTTTTGAAGTTGCAGTGTGGTGTGGCACATTTGGCATGGCTTGGTTGGTTGGTGTGGGACCCCCTTACCTGCCCCTCTTCTCTGAGTAAGGTGAGGTTTTTTTTATGGAGAATCCTCCTTCCTATCTAATAGAGTAACATGCAAATGTTTGACTGTACCTTTGCTCCTGATTGGCTATGCTACCAGCCAATCAGGAGTGGATTGGTGGGGGTGGGCCAATTGGCATGAGTACCTGCCCAGGGTTGGAGGTGAAAATGGTGGTGGGAGCTGCTGGGTGCTGTGAGTGAGCAGAAGTGGGTGGAGAGTGCTGTGGGGGGTGTGGCTGAGGTAGGCCAGGGCTGTGGGGGGTGTGGCTGAGGCGGCCAGGGGTGTGGTGGCTGAGGGTGCTGGCCAATGTATATGGGTGTGTGTATGAGCATGGGCCTGAGTGACTCACACACACCAGCAACCCACAGTCCTCAGTGTGTGCCACCCATGCTTCCCTGAACCTTACTTCTCCATCCAGGATCCTCCTGGTCCCACTTCCTGTCATTGCCAGGGGTAGGAGACAGTCTGGGGAAACTCAGACTTGCTTGATGCTGGGACTGGATGAATCCCAGCTCACAGGCTCCATGGAGGTTCCTGGTGGCTGAGGGTGCCGAGAGGGAGTGAGGGTGTTGTGGGGTGTGTGCATGAGTGTGGGCCTGAGCAACACATACTCACATGCATGCAACCACACAGGGCCCTCAGCCATGCCACCTGTGCCTCCCTGGACTTCACCCTCCAGCCTGGATTCTTTAGGTCCCAAGCCCTGGGGTCGCTCAAAATCAGCAATTTGCCCAAGGCACATTGAACAGTTTTCTCCTAACCCATTTGTTGGGAGTGACTTAAAACTAATGGGACTAAACTTTTACCAAGTCAATTTGGAAATGTGGATCAAAATTCAAGTGAATTAGGTTTTGGGCCCAGGAGTTCCATGTTCTGTGAATGTGTCCTAAGTAATCAACAGTCAATTAATTGTGTTTACTGTTGTTGATGCGGGGGGAAAACAGAAGCAACCTGCCCCACAATAAAGTTGTTAGTGAAGTGTGAAGTAAACATATAAGTAATGTTAAACAGTTAATGTTTAAACAGTAAGGGGATGATAACATTGTAAGCCATTAAAATTTGTACATCAAATTTTGTTGACATGAAAAGGCCATAGCCAATGTTAAGTTGGAGGGCAGGGGAATAGCAGAAGAGGACATGTATACTTGTATGGTATGTTGTACTTAGAAGCCTGGTGCACAAAATTTGTGCACTCGGTGGGGGGATGGGTCCCCCAGCCTGGCCTTTGTACCCTGTCACAATGCAGGAGCCCTGCCCCATCCCTCTTGGGACTCCTTAAAAAGGTGGGCCAGAGCCAAAGGATATCCTGCTCTGTGCCATATGGGCCTGGGAGGCAGGACACCTAGGACACCCCACCCCAAGCAAGCCAGCTAGAAAAAGAGCAAGAGTCTTACACACATTTTGAATAAACATCCTTATCTAATCCTCCTAATAAAAGAGTAACATGAAAATGTTGACCTTACCCTTGGCTCCTGACTGGCTATGCTACCAGCCAGTTGGAGCAAGGGGTGGGGTGGAGAGGTGTGAGTGCCAGGCCCCAGGAGCGGAGATAAAGTGGTGAAGTCATCAAGCGCCCCCGGCCCGGGTGCGGAGACCAGGCGAGGAGGGCGGCCAGAACTCAACACAGCTGAGTCAACTTGAGGCCCCCGGGGCTCAGAGAACGAGGCAGCGGGGAGCGGTGGCTGCACAAACTCTCACCGCAGCTGCATCTGATGGGAGGCCCCTGGCATTGCTAATACTACGTGTAGCTTTGGCTGTATGCCAGCAAAAACGAAAGGCAACCGCCAGAGGGAAGGCCCCTGAGTCCCAGCTGAAACTGATGACAGGCAGGAGGAAGTCCCACCCCCCACAGAATCTGTCCAAATCAGCTGTTGGTCACAGTGCTGACGAAAGGCCTGTCATTCTCTCTCTCAGAACGTGGCAATAGAGAGGTTGGGACTATGTCCAAAGAAAAACTTGTTGGTACAACGGAGGTGTGTAGCAAGAAAGGTGCCGATGATATCTTCAGAAAATGTCTGAAGAGCCACGTGCATCTCATCTTGAAAGGAAGGCTATGTCTGTGACAGAATGTACCTGAAGAGCAGCTATTGGAAAAATGTCGCTCTGAAGCTGAAAAACACCTGCATCTTCCACAGGGAAATGTCTCAAGAACAACGTGCCTTTGAAGTTGAAAGAAGGCGGTGGCGAACGAATCAGTACTCAACAATAATGCTAGACAAAATATGGATTTCATCTCTCTGAGGGACATGTTCAATCCTAGTTTAAATGCAGGAAAATTAAGTTTATTGTGGATTTGTATTGTTATATCATTTTGTTATTACTTATTAATGAAATTATGTAGTATTTTCATATACATTGTAGTAATTACCTTTTCTCTCACACTTTTATTGTAGAGAAAGGGCACATAGCTCTATTAAAATATTTCCTCTAATTAATACCCTTTTAATGTGCACGAATTTTGTGCACCGGCCACTAGTCCTATCTAAAAGAGTAACATGCAATGTGACTGTACCTTGGCTCCTGATTGGCTATGCTACCAGCCAATCTGGAGCAGGGAGTGTGACTGGGATATGGCCACAGCTTGCCTGGATGCCAGTGAACACTTCCCTTCACTAATGCTTCGCTTCAAGCTGGTGCCTCAAGTGCTTTCATGCCTGTGGGGGAACACTTCGCTTCACACTGGCACAGGCGCAGGGGGGAATGAAGCGCTTCATGCCAGCACCAGCTTGGGATTGCTTCCCTTCAAACTGGCGGGGACAGGGAATGAAGCAGGGACCAAGCCTCTGCACAGGGTGTTTTTGAGGGCCTAGCGAACCAGCGGGAGAGGCTCATTCCTTGAGGTGTGTGTGGTGCAGGGAGGGCTGGGCCAGGACACCACCATACTTTCAAAGAAAGTTGTTTCCCACTTAAATATCCTCTGATGAGTATCTTTAAAAAAGAAATATTCAGCCATTGTCACACCTTGAAAAGCTAAGGTAATTCCTTAATATCACCTAATATCCACTGTACGTTCAAATGTCTTTGTTTCAAAGATGCCTTTTACCTTTGGTTTGCCACCTCTGGAGGCTCCCCTTCTTATTTCAGCCCTAATGGGCTGCTTCCCCCGACCATAAGTTCTCAACACACTTCCAGCCAGAGTTAAAAGGGGTTTCTTCTGCTTTTAAGGCATCGCCATATCCAGTGCCTGCCAGGCCTCTGTGAAAGCACTACTCCTTAGGTCCTGGGTGCTGGGAGCTGAAGCAGAGAGGCTGTGAGGCCCAGCTCACCCAGGATGCTGGCCCCTCATTACCCCCTCCCAATTATCCTGGCCAGCCTTCCCTATGCATACCTGCTCATGGAGAGCTTGAGGTGGTCTTGGTAGCTGGATGCCAGGCCGGCAGGGGATGTGGCTGCAGTGCTAGGAGAGAGGCCTACACCCTCCCCCAATCCAGAGGGGCTAGACAGGGGACCACAGGCCACGCCCCCACCCGGCAGGGCTTGACAGGGAACCTCAAGGTGTGCTTCCCGCCTTGGTGCTGGGCTAGGGTACCTCAGGCTGCTCCCCAAACCGTAGCTCCAGGCTGAGGGACCTCAGGCCATGCTTCCCACATGGTGCAGCTTGACAGGGGTCTCCAGGCCACACTCCCAACCCAGCAGGGCTTGACAGGGGACCTCAAGCGGCACCCCCACCCCGGCACCAGGCTGGGGTACCTCAGACCAATACCCTCTGCCCCAGCGCCAGGCCAGCGGTCCTGAGGCTGTGCCCCTCCTGCCTGGCTGGGCTTGACAGGGGACCTCAGGCTGTGCCCCCCACCCAGCGGGGCTTGTCAGGATCTCAGATTGTGTCTCCAACCTGGTGGGACTTGATGGGGGACCTCAGGCCATGCCCCCCATCCTGGTGCTGGGCCTCGGGACCGGAGGACACACCCTGCCCTTGGGTGGCTTGACAAGAGTGGGAATGGCTGGGTCTGGATCTACTCCAATGTGGGGATCAGGGGGTGTGCGGCTGGGTCTGGGTCTCACGTGATTTTTGAGGCACATGTGAGTGAGTGGGGACTTGACTCCGGGCCCCGTGGTGCGCCCCAGACTCTGACAGGAGGAAGGTTTTCATATACATTTTACTCATTTTCTTTAGTCTCTGATACTTCTATTATAAAGAAAGAGCAAATAGCAATATTAAATTATTTCCTCTAATTAATACCCATTTAATGTGCACGAATTTCATGGACTGGGCCACTAGCATCATATATAACTACATTAATAGCTGTGTTTATATCTATATTCATGTTGATATTGATATATCTCACTATGAATGACTATAGTGATATTTATTACTACATTTGTATCTGTGAGGGGGTTGGTGACTAAACTACCCTGCATGTTTAAGGCTAATTTGCTTACATGCATGTGCAAAGGCAATGACAGCACTTGTACTGTACGCACTGCGCAGGTGCACCATTACCTTCTTTAACTAATGTCACTGTTTGACAAGAGACCTCTTTTGTCTGAGTCGGTATGAGAATGTGTTGCTAACCAGTCAGTGTGCGGCTGCTTTGTGGGACTACTGCGAAGAACCGCTTTGTCCGATAGCTCCTGTGTTAGCAATGGCTACTTGTCTGAAATAAAGTCTCCTATGTGCCTGCGACTGCTCATGTCATCTTCTGATTGCCATGTGCACAGAGGTCCAGCCCTCAGCAGACACTGTGTCTATAACTGTCTACTGTATTTTTCTGTGTATAAGACACTAGTTTTTTCTAAAATCATCAGACTGAAAAATCGATGGTGTCTCATACATGGAAGTCAGCCAAGGAGAGGGCGGCTGCCCATACCTTGTCAAACAGGCTTCCTCCAATCACAGGCCTTATTATTACTGACATCCACTGATGCCATATTTGGAGGTGAAGATAGAGAGTGTGCAGAGTGAGCCCATAAAGATGTTAAAAAATAAAAAGATAACTACCGGTAAGGGATTTTACAGTGCAAAATTCAAATGGAATGTAATCAGCTATGCAAAAAAGCATAGAAATAGAGAAGAGAGGCAGTTCGGACCTCCTCCCCCTGAGTACCATCAGACAGTGTAGAAACAGGAAGAGCAATTCCTTAAGATGCCAATAAAGGAAAAGGCCTTAGGAGGAAAACCAGGAAAATGGGCAAACTTGGAGCAGAGGATACTGCCAACAAAGTATCACTTTGAACCACGTTTTGATCATGAAACGACCAGAATATTCCAGGAGACATGGCAAAGTAATTTTGCTTCATGTTGATGTACCATCACACACTTCAAAACCAGTTAAAGACACCTTAAAAGATCTTGCCTTGGGAGGATTTAACCCACCCACAGTATTCACCATACGATGCTCCTTCAAATTACCACTTGTTCTGATTGATGGCACGCGCACTTTCTGAGCAACACTTCAAAACGTACAAAGAAGTGGAAAATTGTGTCTGAATAGTTTTCTTCCAAACAAGAAATATTCTCTTGGGACAGTATCCACAACTTACCTGAAAGAGGGGGAAATGTATAACTAGTGATGGACATTACTTGGAATAAAGCACTTTTGATGTTTCTCTTAAAATTATTGTGTTTTCTTTGATTACATAATCCAGCATTATTAACTGGTACACCTAGTAAAAATAAAATATGGAAAAGTTGCCTTAATAAACAATAGAAGTTTTGCCAGAGAGAATCCGGATAAAGGAGGCCCAGCAGTCCAGTTTTGGTCCTGGTGTGAGGGGTGGAGTTAGTAGGATGGGCGGAGGTAGGGAAGTGCTGTCCGGGCATCCACAGACAGGAACCTTAGTTCCGGAGAGGTGTCTCAGCTGTGGAGTTTGCCACTGAGAACTCTGAGGTCTAATCCCCAAAATGGGCCCCCCTGTAACGAGTAACAGATCTGAGAAGGGTACCCACATAACATCGGGGTGAAAAGAAGTGGGGGTGGCTGTGTGCCAGGAAAAGATGCTGGAAACTCAGGCACCCACTCAAAGGGCCAACACACTTTGTGCTCAGGCAGAGGGGAGGCAGAGCAGACTGGAGTTGTGGGAGCAGAAGCCAGATAAGAGGCTCTGGGATTAGAGCTCAGAAGGCAGACACCATCGTTTCCTGTGCTGAGTCAGTCCCCTATGTAGCAGAGGACATATTTCGCACACAGATATTTGCTATGCAGCAGGCTTTGACCCATCCTATTGGGAAACACCTTGCTCCACTAGCTGAGTTCCTAAGGCCATTTAAGAGACTGAAAATAACAGTTAGCCTTCAGGTAGAAGCAACCACCCCACCCTGTTACAAAACAACATCTTTTGCCACACCTGAGGACTATTGTCTAAGGGCAACTCAAGTCAGAATTTTTTCAGTCTGTATGTAAGCAGAGGTGGTCTCTGGAGGTTTTAAGTATTTTTTTGATCTTATGTAAGTCAGAAAAAGCGTTTGATGCTGTTGTGCACTAGAGGTTGAGAGGTGTAGCAGATCTACTTAATCCACCTTCACAAATGCAAACACACAGCCAAAATGAGGAGACAAAGAAATAATCACCTAATGAAAAACCAAGAGAATTCTCCAAAAGAAGAGATAAATGAAGCACAGATAAGAAGAAATTTATCTGAAACAGAGTCCAGGTTAATTATGGTAAAAATACTCAGCAGCATGAAAAAAAAGATATAGTGACTCTGAAAACAGAAGTAAAGGATGACATAGCACAAATAAATAACATATTGGAAGGAATACACAGTTGATTAGGGGAAGCTGAGAATGGAATCTGTGAATTAGACGGAGTTGAAAAAAATCAAATCACTTAATCAGAAAACCAGAAAGGAAAACCACTAAAAATCAGGAGAACAGTGTAAGGAAACAGTGAGATGACATAAAACATAACAATATTAAATAGCAGGTATGCCAGAAGAGGTAGAAAGAAGCTTTTTGAAGAAATCATGGCAGAAAGCTTCCCTAACCTGGTAAAGGAAAAGTCACACGAGGCTAGGAAGCACAGAGGACCCCAAACAAGAAGAGCCCCAAAAGGTCCACGCCTGACACATCATCATTAAAATGCCAAAAATGAAAGATCAAGAGAGAATCTTAAAGCCAGCAAGAGAAAAGGAAACTGTTACCTACAAAGGAGTTCTCATAAGAAACTTCACAGGCCAGAGAAGTACTCAAGGTAAAGGAGGGCAAGGATCTGAGACCAAGATTACTATTGTCCATGAAGGCAATTATATACCACTAGTGGCCCAGCGCACGAAATTCGTGCATGGGGAAAATTCGTGCATAGGGGAGGGGGCGGGGGATTCCTTCAGCCCAGCCTGCACCCTCTCCAATCTGGGATCCCTCACGCCTCTGGCTCCTAACCACTCTCCTGACAGTCTGTTTGCCCTAACTGCTCTCCCCTGATTGCCTCTAACATCCTCTGCCTTGGCCCCCCCTACATGGCTTTGTTGGGAAGGACTTCCAGAAGGTCGCCAGGAGGATTTTCAGTATAATTAGCATATTACCCTTTTATTAGCATAGATGCCTCCTTGTTCTAAAAATGCAAGTTGTTCCCAGGTTTTCATATCGTGGAAGGGGAGCCAACAAGTAAGAAGCATCCTGGGTTCTGACCAGGGCACTTCAGTGCTTGTGCTTTATCTCAGCAGCTGTGATTCCTAGAAGACTCTTGGATATACCTTGAACATTTCTATCAAATTTGCCAAGTCATCCTCCAAAAATGTCAAACCACTTTAAACTCCCTGCCCATCAACCATGCGTGTGCCCTCCATACCACTTTGATGCCAATATCATTGATTTCTCTCTAGAAGCTTTCCTCCCGTCAGCTGGGAATGCTTGACACTTGAGCCAACCTCATTGTTCAGCTGGGGACTTGATTTTCTGACAAAGAATTATGGAGGAAGAAAAATAGTTTTCCTCAACCTTTCTGAGTTCTTAGTGGAGGCCCTTGTAATGAAAGGCAGATAGCCAAGAGAAAAACAAAAGTTCATTAACATGTGTACCTCATGTATATGTGGGAGATCTCAGGGAAAAATGAATAACTCCCCAAGCTGGCTTAGAATGCAGATTTAAATACCTTCTTCCTAGAGAAAGGGAATGGGAGATGTAGGCCTCCTAGAGGAGAGTAAATGATTTTTAGGAAAGATGAATGGGGGTGGAGAGAAAGAGTTTGTAGCAAAGTTTGGGTGTTATGTCCTGTGACAGGAGTCAGTCTTCTATGCCTGATGACACTTCTCCCATCAAGGGGACCTATGACATTTAAGTTCCTTTAGGGGGGTCCAATTTTAGACAGATCAGGAGACTTCAGTGAAATCCTCTGCATGCACTTGCAGTTTTTCAAGAATCTGCAGCTCAAGACCATCAATATAACAATAAAGCATATGTTGGGGGGTGGCATGTTCTCTGACCTTCAGAATAAACCCAACAAAAGCTTGTTTCCTCTCTCAGATGATTTGCCACAGTAGGTTATTCTCTGGAGATGGCATTCTGGGAGTGGTCATAACATACCCTGTGTATGTAGAAAGGTGTGGGCCCGATCACTAAATAATCCAGGGACAGTTTTCTCATCTTGAGGAAAGGGAGATGAAGTTATAATAGTTTATCTCCCTTTCCACAGGTTTCTTGTGGGTTTGTGTCTCAGCTGCCCCCGCCCGCTGCGCTCCCCGCCCCCCACTCCCCAGCAGCCCCAGCACCTATGCATGGGGCCTTGGGGCTGCTGGCTGCCAGGCCTTCGGGTTTGTATCTCCAGTCCACCCCCCACCCCCACACCCCAGCCCCAGGTCTGTGGTGGCGGAGCTTGGGGCTGCTGAGTGCTGGCCTCCCTGCTGGTTTGTGTCTCAGATCCAGCCCCTCACAGCCCCAGCGCCCCCATGGCGGGGCTTGCAGCTGCTGGTGCCAGCCTCGCTGTTGGTTTGTATTTCCAATCTAGGGACCGCTGGGTGCTGGCCTCCATGCAGGTTTATGTCTCCGATTTGGCCTTAGCAGCTCCAGCACCTGGGTGGCAGGGCTAGTGGGTTTGTGTCTCTGATCCAGGGGCTATTGGGTGCCAGCCTCCCAGCAGGTTTGCACCTAGCACGTGCCCCGCACGCCGAGCCCCCACCAGCCCAAGGCCTAAAGCCCCCGACCCTGCCACTTCCACATGCCACCCTCCCTCCCCAGTACTTCAAACTCCCTCCTACAGTGGGTCTATCAAGAGAACTACATTTCCCAGAATTCCTGGCGCCCACAATACCCTACAGTAACCAAGAGCACCGTGATTTTTCTCCACCCCGTGGTGGCCACCGGGGTCTCCCCACACCCCAGAGACTGGCAGCAGCCCCCCCACTCCCATCGTGTGTGCTGGGCTGGGGGGCATGCACGGACCCCGGGCACTCATTTGCATTTGATTCAGGCACCATAAGCCTAAGGAGGGTCGGCCCTTAAGTACCTTGTGGGCCAGCCACCCTTATAGGGTGGTGGTTGCTTTCACTGCACTGTAGCCACATCCCTGCTAGCCACACCCCCTGTGAGCTCTGTTCCCTGTTCTGGCCCCTGCTATGTCCCCTGCAGTGCCACCTGTTCCAATTGGCTGGTAACATAGCCAGTTAGAAGCTAAGGTACAGTCTCATTTGCATGGTACTCTTTAGATAGGACTAGTGTCCCGGTGCATGTGCATGAAGTTACGTGCACGGATGGGGGTTCCCTGAGCCCAGCCTGCACCTGCTCCAATCAGGGACCCCTTTGGGGATGTGTGACCCCTAACTACCTCTGCCTACCTGCCTGATCATCCCTAAGTGCTCCCCTGCTGGCCTGATTGCTCCTAACTGCCTCTGCCTTGCCCCACACCTGGGACTCAGGCCTCCCTCCCTCTGGCCAGCTATAGGCACCCAGGACCTGGGCCAACTTCACTCAGGCTGGCCGTAGCCACAGGCACCCACAGGCACCCAGGACCACAGGGCATGCTGCCTAACCCCAGGGCCAGAAAGGGCCCCAGCCCTTCTATGTGCCTGCCTGGCCGAGTCCTACTACTCTGACTGCCGTGGCGAAAAGAACTTTACCATATTTATTCTCCCCAGCCTCCTGGGGAGAGGGCATGAGCTGAGAAACTGGAGATGCTGCAGCCCCAGGGCCATTTTACCAATGGGTACATTGTCATTTTCAGATCTAGATTTGAGATAACCCATCAAACCGCTATATTTTTCAACTCTCAACTTAGATTGGTTTGCTTTAATGAAATTTATTCGATTTGCCTCCATTTTTGAATACGAATCCACAATAAACTGTTAACTTTCTTGCATTTAAGTACCTTGTGGGCCAGCCACCCTCATAGGGTGGTGGTTGCTTTGACTGCACTGCAGCCACACCCCTACCAGCCTTATCCCCTATGTGCTGGCCATGCCCCTGCCCTGCTCCGCCCCCTGCTCCGCCCTCTGTTTTGCCCTCTACTCTGCCCCCTGCATTGGCACTTGTTCTAATTGGCTAGTAACACAGCCAGTTAGGTGCCAAGGTATGGTCACATTTGCATGTTACTCTTTTATTACATAGGACTAGTCGCCTAAAATAGGATTGAACGTGTCCCTCACAGAAAGATGAAATCCATAATACTGCATTTGGGTAACTCGTGTTCTTACATTTTGTCTAGTATTATTGTTGAGTACACTGTTGTCTCTGAGTCTCAATGCAATATATCTGTTCCCCAACCTTTTTCACCATGTGGAAAAAGAATAGGATATGTCATTGCATCGAATGTAGGAAACAGGATTCTGATTTGTTTCACTTTAGTGGCATTTGGATTATTGGGATCTGGTTTACAATGAATGAGCAGGTCCCTTTCAAAAGGAGGTTCTCCATCTTTGTTTCTGAATATGACAGCAACCTTGGTTACACAGGGAGAATTATATCTACCTGGGTCACTACTACCATCATATTTAATTGTCATAGTTACTTCCGTGGGAGCTATACCTTTTGCTGCTGCTTTAGATTGGGCTTCCTCTTCTACCTCACGTAGTATCTTGTACGATTTTGTTAATTCATTTATTTCATACATGAGGTTGCTGATGTTGGTCATGAGTTTTTCTGAGCAGGGCTGGTTTGCTGGGATTGCTAATCTTTTACATGTAGCTTTGGCTCTGTCCAAAATATAGAGTTGAGCAAACTTCCGAGAAAAGATAAACAAAATCGATGAATGGGTTAGCTAGCAGGTTTTACTGTTGGTTCATAGTATCACATATGGAGCAGTGTCCCTTCAAGGCCAGAGTGCCAGCCGAAGTCTTAATCATCAACCCCCAAGTCCAATGATTCTGAAACTGGGCTTCTCTACCCCATCACTGCCACATGGATCAGGAGAGGAAAGGCTGTGACCTCTTTGTGAACTAAACCTTGCTTCACTGAAGTGGAGCATTTAATGGGAGATGGGATGAATCCCAGAATGCAGAGTTGAGTCCCCTCTCTTTTCACTGCAGGGGTGCTCAGGCCAGGGAGTGCTAGGCAGGGCGCCCTCACCTCGTACAACATGAACAGGCCGATGGGCTTAGTGGGCTTGATCCTGATGCCAAGGTTGCCTTCAGTGTTGGGCGGCAGGATGTTGCCCTTGTTGTCAATGATCTGGAGCAAGAGGTCTGTGAGGCTCCCTGCAGGGCTCCCAGCCCTTTTCCCCCCACCCCCAAAGTTCTGTCTGGCTTATGTGTGTGACACCAGTGGGAACCACGGGGAGATCCCTGTCAGAAAACAGAATGAAGCTGTCAAGTCTTTGAAATCAGCAAGTCATGGGTGTGCTTGTTTCCTGGTGTGGACATCGCATGTGTCTTCAAGCTAGAAAACAGGGGTCAGGACAAGCTAAAAGCCCTGGGGGATGGACGTAGCTGCTGGCGCACCTCCATGTCCTGTGTGCCACGGCTGTGTGCGCGGCCCCCGCTGGCACGGTGAGCTGCACTGGTGCCCACAATACTGACCCTCCCAGGAAACCAGAGGGGAACTAGGAGAGGAGGAGGGACAACTTGGGCAGGGGGCCCTGCTCCTCTGCCACCTGGTATCACACGGGGTTGATCCCAGCTGAGCCCTCAGTGCTCCCTGGCCACGCCTTTAGGACCAAACCTGGACGTCGAAGGGTGGGATGGCTTTCCCCATGGAACCGGGCTTGACCTGTGACCCCCGGGCAGTGCCACATGCGAATCCCTGTGCACAGAAGGAAGAGAAGACCAGCTGTCAAAGGTTCCAGGCAGATCACAGAGCAGCAAAAATGATACACAGCACCCCTGCTCACAGGGCCATGGGCCACTGCTCATAGAGCCTGGGGGAAGGTGGGGCGGGGAGAGGAGGGGACCAGACCTGGAATTTCTGCGTTATGGCCTCAGGACATTGGTTCAACTGGTTAGCAGACATTCACTGCCCCTGACATTCGACATGTACTAGGCCAGTGCCAGTTGTCAGGGTCACAGAGTCAGTCTGGTGGGGGAGGCCACGAAAAAAGCAAAAGCCTGAGCTCGGGACTGTTGGCGGATGGGGGAGTGTCTACTGCATGCCACGTGTGTCCATTTTACCAACACTTACTCAAGACTGGAACTGACAGGAACCCTGCCTCATCTGCCCTCGAGGCCAAGCTGAAATCACTTAGGCTGTGCCTCTGGCACCACTCCCACCCCCATTTGCCCTCCTGGTGAACCTATGCCTCCTTCCTGGTTCTCCGAAGGTAACATCTGTCCTAAAGCTAAGCCTTCACAGTCACACAAGTGAGTTAATGCCCTGAGTCTCTCCTGTCAAAGGGGCCGGGCAGGAACCACCTCTCAGAGCTTGCAGGCAGGAAGCTGCTCAGGCCTGCACCAGTGAGCTCACCTGGCTCCTTAGGGCAACCAGCCCAGACTCAGGCCCCACGAGAAGTCCTGGGCGACCCTCCTCCGGTGGCATTTCCCCCACATTTCTGTTGTCGCCAACAGGCATTATTCTGACTTTTGGGCATGTTTCCCTCCATAGAGAACAAGTGTCTGAACTGAGAGATGCCCCTTCAGCTCTGCACCCCTGACACCTGGTGCACGACCCCCCACATCAGTGAGGACAGCGGACCTGTCCTGGGGGATGTGCAAGCTGTGCATCACAGGGGCATGCACACTCCCTTCGACTCCCCTCACCACCACCCCCAGGGTCGGCATTCTAGTCCCATTTTGGAGTCAGGGAAGTCGAGCTTCTGGCAGTTTCCACAGTATACCTGTGGGCTTGATGCTGCCATTGGCGATGCTGAGATGAACGGGGACCTGAGCTCTTGGGAGATGAAGGTCTCCTTCTCCAAGCTGCTGCTCACACTTCAGGACCAGTCAGTGCCCACAGGTGGGTGAGCTGGTTGCAAGAGCTTTGAGCAGTGAGGCTCCGTGCAGGCAGGAGGGAGTATTCTGTGGCTCAAGCAGTCCACGCTAAAGGACTGGGTTACGGGTGTAGTTGGTGCTTGTCCTCGTCCAACAGTGAACTGTGAGCCATACAAGGTCAGGCTAGAGCCCTCACATTTCTCAGGCCTGGAAGCAGACCACTTCACTGACTAAAACAAAACATTTTTCTCAAAAACAACACAGAAATAGTGTGGATTAGGACCAAAAGAGCCCGCCCTCCAGGTCCTGAGAGGGGAGACTCTGTGAGCTGACAGGATGGTGGGAGATGGGTGAGTGGGTGTGTCAGCATCAGGGGGTGACTATGCTTTGGGAGAGAGGCAGCCCCTTATCCTACCACTGAAGACTTGGGGGTCCAGACAGCACAGGACGCTGCACGATCTGCCCACGGCGTGCTCAGTGACACCCTTGGGGGTTACATTGTGTGTGTGTGTGTGTGTGTGATACCTCTGTTCCCTCCTCTGCTCCTGCTCGTGATCTACAACCAAACGTGTGAGCTGCCCTCATACATGCCCAGAGATGAGCTTTGGGGCCTGCTCCTGCCTGGCCCTGTGGCTGCTGCTCTAGGGAGGGAGGGTGATGTGGGCAGCACTCGCTGGTGGGGCCTTCATGAGGCAGGAACTGCCTCCATTGCATTGCTCTCCCAGCTCCCCTGATTTCAGGGACGTAGCCCCCTGTCCTCAGACCCTTATGGAAGGTTTTGTCCAATAACCATTAGCACACGTGGGTCTTGACATGTTGAAGACGTGTGTGAATTGTCTCTCTGCAAACTGATTTGGGGCCAATTGGACTGGAACTCCAGAGCCACCCACTGTTGGCTGTGCGCACAGTGGGTCCTGCCCATACAGTAGGGCCTGTGCACATGCTGTGGCAGATCCAGCTCCTCTGCTGGGCTGGGTGGCTCTGCGGGGCCCATTCACCTACCATTTCTGTCTGTCCATAGATTTGGTGGAGCAGAAGGCCCGTCCGTTCTCTCCGCTTCTCTTGCTCCTCGGGCAGCAGGGCCTCCCCGCCGGTAGTGCAATGCTCCAGAGTGGGGAACCTGAGGCTTGGAGGAGACAAGGTGTCCACAGAGCTTCAGAGCAGGCCCTAGACCTCCTACTCAGGCCAGGAGAGAAGAGCCCATCCACCTTTCTGCTTCCTCACTTTCTTACTAGCCTTCTGGTTGTATGTCAGTCACTTCCAGGTGTCAGTCACTATGAATTGTTCTCCAGTGTGGGGGTAGGAGATGATGAGGCTAAGGGGCTCATTTAGGGATCCTTCAGGTGGGGGGCAGAGGTGGTGATGAGGCTAAGGGGTTCAGTTAGGGATACAACTAACTTTGGACATTGAAACCTCATCTGAGGGAATCTTCTATGTGGAAAGAGCAATGTTTTATAAACCATGATGGGGTGAAGGCTAGGACTCCGGGACATGTTGGGGGTTGTCAGATTGCACTTGCTGCCTTGGGGGAGATGGGTCATGTGAACTGAAGGGCTTTGTGTTCCCGAGTGGAGAATGTAAGTTAAGGATTGTCAATGAATTATTATGGTCACCTTGGAAGATTGGGCTGGGTGTTGGAAAACAGGACAGGGTCATAGGTAGCAGCCCTTTAAGAAGGAATTTTGGAGAAAACAGATAATCTGCTGCAACCATGTAGCAGGTATATCTTGTACTAGGCACAGCATTTACTATACATTATTTCTCCTCCATTTTCTCCAGGAAAATTCACAGAAATAATACAAAAACAATCACAAAATCATAATGGTCTCACTAAAGGAAGTGAGAAGTGACTAAGTTCTAAGCATGGACCAGTTCTTGGGGATGAGGGAAGTGGTCCACCTCTGGCTCCCTTTCCCATCATCCCCCGCTTTGCGTCACATCTCCTGCTACAGAGTCAGGAGTGGTGAACAAGGAGAATGATTTCATTAGGGGTGTCTTCCTTACTCATCTGGAGTTTTCTACAAAGTAGGTAAAAGTAGCAGAGTCTCCATTGGAGTCATTGGTGAGGCCCTGATTGGATTTTTACTGGGTATGGACCAAGTTCGTCATCTGAGGAATATTGCAAAAAGTGCCTGTAATATGAGCTTTGAAATACAGATAGAGACAGACACCATGGGCATTCTGGAATGGAGGCTTCGTGAATAAAAGCAAGTTGTAAAACAGAGTTAGCTTCCTAAAGGTAATTGTTCAACTCTTTGACATTTTAATTCTGTGTCTAAATGTTATTAAGTCTTATTTTTGAAGCAGTTACTTCCACTTTAGAGTCTCCAATATATATATAAGTGCCTATTAGGTTAAAAGACAAGAGTAGCTAAAAATTAATCCACAAACACGGGGAAATACAAAAATAAAGTTATAGCAAAATAACACTACATCCATCAGATTGGTAAAAATTAAAGACTCTGACAAGAACAAATGTTGCCAAAGATGTGGAATAAGGGAATCCTGCCTCCCTGCTATTGGGTACACACGGCTATTGGATATTTTGGAAAATAGGAGTTAGGATGTGGTTGATGTCAGTGTGACTCAGCAATATCTTCTGAAATATCTCATAGTGAGTGTTAATGTACACAGGGTGAATGTGCAAGAACAGGGTTGGTCATCAATAGCGCTCCAATCACACCACCTACATGTCCATTAGTGGTAGAATGGATGAAAAAAGGTGGAGTTTTCATAAAATGGGATATCATATAGCAATAAAAGTTAGCTACAGTGATATAATGCAACATGGGCACATCTTGGTAATATGATTTTGTAAAAAGAAGCCAGACCTTACAGAATAATATGATTACAAAGCTCACAAGCAAGTAAAAGAGACTGATTGGTTTCAGAATATTTCCTTAGAAGGGAAACTACAAGAGGGAACCCCCCACCCCCACAAAAACACACACAAATGAGTGAACACCATAAAAGTCAAGATAGTGAGTTCCTTTAAGGGAGTTGGAGAGGTCTGAGTAGGTCACTGGGGCTGGCAATGTTCTGTTACTGTGATTTGAATGAGTGGTTGGATATTGGTTTAATTGTCAAGAGTTTCTTAATGTACAAATTTATGTCTTACGTGTTTTTCTGTATGTTTGTTATTTTACAATAAAAAAATTTAAAGAAGGAAAAAGCCCACAACGATACAAGGTTCACAGTTTCATTTGGATCTGAGTCCTGCTAAATATGAATTGGACCGGCTGATAGCTCCAGTTTCACACCCAGGAAATGGGGATTAACACCCCTGTCTCTCCCCCTGGCTCAGCATTGTGTGTGGAAGGGGGCGCGGGAAGATCAGGAACTACCCAGTAAAGTCAAAACGGCACAGGGCGAGGTGTTGGACCACAGAGGCTGTCAGTCTCACCTGGGAAAAGACCTTTGACTAGGGGCAGACCCAGTGCATGCCCCTGGAATCTTGGGAAGTTAACTGGTTGTTTTGAAAAAGCTCCTGGTTGAGAGCCAGGGGGTAAGGCAGGCTCTCCCTCTTGTCTGGGATTTCACTGGCCCAAATTTTTCTTGTCCCTCCTGCCTAGGAGCAAAGGACCATGCAGGTCTACAGCCACCTGGGCCCAAAGGATCATGGAGCAGAAACTCCAGGCATTAGCCTTTGCGTTGGCCGACTGAAGACTAGATTGGACATTTTCCAGGGCAGGACCAAGAGACGGGCATTGGGAAACCAGTGAAGAACTGTATTGATGTTAGGTAACAAATAAACCATATTACCACATCACAATCTCACGTGCATGAATTCTGTCGTTCCAACCTCGTCGAACAGCCTGTTTCCCACCAACAACAAGACCACAGTGAAACAGATTCCGTAACATCCTACCCAAAGATTGTGATTACAACAAGCCACTTCTACATACCGGCCAATATTCTGCTGCAGAATCATTCGAAATACAGAGGGCGCAGCAAAGTACTGGGTGATGGGATATTTAAAGAGTGTCTACAAGGTGAACAGAGAAAAAAAAGTATTTTATAGTTAAGATGAAAAATACTGGCCAAACCCCGCCCCACAAGAAAAAACAACAACAACAACAACAACAACAACAACAACAAAAAAGAACAAAATACTGGCCATTACTGCCATTTTTTTTTTCTGATGCCCCTTCTAAAAGAGCCCGTTTATTCATTTGTTAATCCTTCCAGGATCTGTATGTTGAACATGAATGTGTTTATGGGCTGAAGAGTAAAGCTGATGAAAAGTGAGACACTGATAATATAGAAGAAAGGTGTAATGGATTAAAGATGAGCAGTGAGGGGCTCCAATGGAAGGGCCTGGAGAAGACCAGGCCACACAGTCATGAGGGGAGTGGCCTGGACTTGAGAGGTGGAGGAGCAGGTCTGGGAAGGAAAGCAGGGTGCAGTGAGTGCAGACACAAACTGCATATTCAGGTGCAGGGAAGTCATTTGAAAGGGTTGATGGAGGCAACTTCAGTCATCACCATGATGTACACAGCAACTGCTGCCAGTTCCTGAGTGTTTTCAGGTGCAGGCCTCAGGGCAAAGCACTTCACACATTTTGCCTGTATCATCTCAATATTCCCAACAACCTTATGAGGTCCTAATTATTAAAACTCCTGTTGGACTGGTGAGGAGACTGAGCTCAGAGAAGTGAGGTTACCACTAACAAATGTTAAAGGTGTGGAAAGGAACTGGAACCATTATATTCCAAGGGCTCTGTTTTTAAACACTTAAATCAAGTCACACACACACCAGCCACCTGGCCCTGGAGGAGCCAGGAGACCTCAGATTGTGCTGTTTGCTTTAATTTCTCAAAATGTGTATTCTGGGTGGTTCACTGACTGATTCAGCACCTCATATTTTGAGACAGCCAGAGCCCAGGTCACATTACCCTTGTGGGCTGCTTTGTTCTATTCACTATTCTCAGCAGGGCCCAGCTTTTGAGCCTGAAATATGAGTTTCTCCTGGAGTTTGTTGACACTGAGAGATGAGTCCTCTTACCTCTACAATGACCTTAGGGTCAAACTGGGGCAGATGATGGATGAAGACTGTAGACCCTGCTGTCCGTGGTTCAAGCAGGGTCTCCAACATAGCCATAATCCAGCCTGGATCTGACAGGCACCAGAGGACATCAGTGGCCTTCAGCTGCAGTAATTTCCTGCTGACTCCAAAACACAGTGGCCTCAGCTTTGTAACCACAGTTGCATTCCCAGTCATGGCACATACCTGGGTTGTGGGCATGATCTCTAACCATTGATGTTTCTCTTTTTTTCTCCCTCTCCCTTCCATTCTGAAACCAATTAGATATAATTTTAAAAAGTGCAGTTTTGAGTTGTGCATTGTCTGTCATTAAAAATCATAATAATTAATGGGGAAAAATATCCTCTAGTGAGGAGTAACTAAAATAAATAAAAAAATAACATAAACAGCTGGTTGATAAAAAATTGAATCCAGTGGCTACTCAGCTAGGTCTTGAGGCATTTCTCTCCCTACTCTTACTGCTTCTGAGGGACCTCTGTGTGCAGAACTCCTTGAGAAAAACTCAACTCACCCATGAGGAGCGATGACTTTAAAGAGCTCTTCTATTAGTAAGGCAGGGCCTCGAGAGCCATTCTCACTCCCTCTTTCCATATCTTAGGGCTGTGGCACATCCACAGGAAATTACAAGCTAGGGACCTCTGTTCTGAACATTACACCCAACTGCCCACTGAGCATCTCTTCTGAGTTGTCTCTCAGGCATCTAATACCCAGAGTATCCTAATCTCTTCTGCCTCTCTTGACTAATTATTCTCCAGTGCTCTTTGTGCTTCAGTTAATGTCATTACTGTCCAAGCTCAAAACCTGGGAGTCCACCTTGACTCTCCAGCCCCTCCTTCCTCCCACATCTAGCCAGCACACCCTCCCGTTCTACCTGCTAAAACCTCAGACTTCTTAATTTTCTCCATGTTCCCAGCACCTTGTCCAAAGCATCAGCCTCTTACACCTAAATTATTCTAAGGCTCTCTAACAAGTCTTTCTAAATCAATTCTTTTCCCCAGCCATTCTGCATCCTGTAGCCACAGTGACCTTTTCAAAATACACATTTGATTAGGTCTCTCCCTTGTTAACAACCTTTCAATTACCGTCCACTCTTTTCCCAATAAGCTCAATCTCTACACCAAAGTCCCCAAGACCCTGTGTGCTCTGGGCTCCACTTGCTTTCTTAGCTCCTCCCATCTGTGCTTCCCTGACACCTGAGCAGCAACTCCTCTTAAATCTCTGTAACTCTATGAGTGATACTTTAAAAGATATATATTTATTGATTTCAGAGAGGAAAGGACAGGGGAAGAGAGATAGAAACATAAATCGTGAAGAGAATAATTGATTGACTGCCCCCCTGCATTCCTCACACTGGGGATGGAGCCCCAAACCTGGGCATATGGCCTGACCTGACATTGAACCATTACCTCCTGGTTCATAGGTCGATGTTCAATCAGTGAGCCAGGCCAGCTGGGCTATGGATACTACCTTTTATATCTTTGTGCCTTTGCTTGTGTTATTCTGACTACACATAAACTCTACCCTTCTTTCCATTCCCATTTGTCCAGGTTTTGCTAAACAAGTGATATCATTAGCACAGATGCCCAGTGTCCAGAAGACACCTTCTCTTTCCCCTGGTCTGCTTAATAAGGTACAGAACACATAGAACATTGCCGGGGCTGACTAGAAGACCCGGAGAGAGGGGTGAACAGATTTCTTTGACACAATTTCTGTGAACAAGAGGGCTAAGGGGCTTGTTTGGCTTTAGGAACCAAAACATCTCCAATTGCCTGTGCTGTTCGCCTTTTATTTTAACAACAAAGTGAACTAAAATTAACCTCTAGATATAGTCAGCAGGGTAAATATCCTTGGGAAAGCACATGCTTCTTCAAGGTTGGGTCTAGACTAAACATGGAGAATCCAGCAAAAGACCCGGGGGATCGGACTTGTTTGGAAAAGACAAAGTAAGGGCTGTTGCCTTTGGCAAGGTCCCCCAGAGGCCCCGACCTTTTGGAAAATCCTCCTTCAAGACTTTCCCACCAAGTCCCAGAACTTGATCTGGTCTGCATATTATTAGGTGGGGAGGAGGAAGTTGGAGGGAAAAGATGTTTGGTTTAAAATTGATTACATGGTGAACCCAAGACTATGTCTTCAGCCTCTACAATTAGTTATTTTAGATTAAAGACAGTTGCTTGGTTCCATGTATTACCTCCCCATAATGGCTCATGATTGGGAAACTCAACCTCTGTATCTGTACATTTCACCTAGGTAGAACTTTCTATTCTCCTCCCACGAAAACTGAAACCGGTGACAAAGACACATGGCTTGTCATTTGTGCAGCTTGCAGAATGCCTGCTGCCTCCACCCATGTTCCCTTCACAACAGTGAAGGTGCTCAGGCAGGACCACCTTGTCATCGGGACCCTTCTTTCAACACACACTTAGAAGTCCAGACCTTTGCCTCTGAGACCCTCAGTGGTTTGAACCAAAGACAGCTGAAAGAAGAAGCAGAATGGACTTGGTTCTACTTAGAGCAGCTTTCCCAACATACACACACACACACACACACACACACACACACACACACACACACGTACATCGACCCCTTACCCCAGATTGTGAACAAGCCTGTAGGCTGATGGCCTCTTTCTTACCTTGAAGGGAAGGATTGTCGAAAGGCAAGTCCATGGCTGTGTTTTGCCATCTTGGGGAAGCCAGTGGTGCCACTGGTGAAGAAGATGACCATTGGGTCTGTGGTCTTTGACTTAATGCAGGTGTGATTGGGGGATACTGATCTGCAAAGGGATTGGACAAAAAGGAGAGAAGTCAAATCTCCTGGCTATCATCCTCAGGGTAAGCAAAAGAAATAACATGAGGTTCAAAGTCAAAACCTGACTTGTTTGCTTGTATAGATTTGAGAGCGATGAAGAGAGTTGGAGAAAAAGAGGGAGAGGGCAAGAGAGAGAGAGAGAGAGGGAGAGAGAGAAAGAGAGAGAGAGAGAGAGAGAGAGAGAGAGAGAGAGAGAGAGAGAGAGAGACATGAATTTGCTCTTCCACTTACTTATGCATTCATTGGTTGATTCTTGTATGTGTCCTGACCAGGGACCAAACCCACAACCTCCGCACTCTAACCAACTGAGATACCGAGCCAGAGCAGAAAACTGGGTTTTGCAACACTGGAGGAAAAACTTGACTCCAGGAGTGAAGCATCAAACAGAGTTTATGGGTAACCTGGGAAAGAGCACTGACATTTCTTCATTTAAAAAAAGGGAAAACACCGCCGAGTATTTTATAATTTAACAAACATTGAAATAGAACTTACTGTTTTTGAAAATGCTCTACTAGTAAATGACATACAAATAAGAACTCATTCAATCTTCAGAGCAATACTAAGAGGTGACTGTACCCAACTTATCATGCTCCCTTTGTGGATGAGGAAACTGAGGCTCAGAGAGGTTAGGTAACTTTCCTGAAGACCTACAGCCAGCAAATGGCAGAGCCAGGGTTCAAACCCTGTGCGGTGCATAGACGGTCCTCTTACACTGCTAATGTTGCTTTCACACAAACTAACTTTATAGGAATTTTACTCCATAACCTTGGTGATAAGGCATGGGGAGGAGAGAGCAAGGGAGAGGGAGAGTGAAAGAAATATATGAGTAGTCTGTTGTAAACTTGAGCCTGCAGATGAAAACTGCCGGCCCCTCAGAAGGCCTTGATACCTAGAAGTTTCCACACTCACTCTCCTAGGCCTACAAATATTGGATGCCTGGGATGATTGGATGTGATATATGACCTTTCTGTGTTGATCAAATAAGCTACAGATCATGCAAATGCTAGAGGGAACACTGGCTCTTGTTGAGATATGGTACCATCATGACTCTGGGCAATTAAGGAATTTTTATTTATTTCACTTTTTAAAAAATCTTTATTGTACATTTTATTAATTACATTGTTCCCCCGTTTTTTCCCCCCATAGCTCCCCTACACCCTGTACCCATCCCAACATCCACTCTCACCTCCCCGCCATTGTCCTCTCCCATAGTTGCATGATTTTTGTCTAGTCTCTTGCTGCACTTCCCACACCCCTTTTCACCCCAAGAATTGTCAGTCTATTCCCTCTCTATGCCCATCGTTCTGTTATATTCACCAATTTATCTTGTTCATCAGATTATTAATTCACTTGATTTTTAGATTCATTTGTTGATAGATGTGTATATGTTGTTCATAATTTATATTTTTATCTTTTTCTTCTTCCTCTTTTTATAGAATATCTTTCAGCAATTCATATAATATTGGTTTGGTTGTGATGAACTCCTTTACCTTTTTCTTATCTGCAAAGCACTTTATCTGACCTTCAATTCTGAATGATATCTTTGCTGGATAGAGTAATCTTGGTTGTAGATTCTTGCTATTCATCACTTTGAATATTTCTTGCCACTCCCGTCTGGCCTGCATTGTTTCTGTTGAGAAATCCACTGACAGTCGTATGGGTGCTCCCTTATAGGTAACTAACTGTTTTTCTCTTGCTGCTTTTAATATTCTCTATTTGTCTTTTGCTCCTGGCATTTTAATTATGATGTGTCTTGGTGTGGTCCTCTTTAGATTCCTATATTTTGGAGTTCTGTGAACTTCTTGGGCTTTTAAGTCAATTTCTTTCACCAGATGGGGGAAGTTTTTGGTCACTATTTCTTCAAGTAGGTTTTCATTATCTTGCTCTCTTTTTCTGGCAACTCTATAATTCGGATGTTGGTATGCTTGAGGTTGTCCCAGAGGCCCCTTATACTATCTTCAATTATTTGGATTCTTTTTGCTTGTTGCTTTTCCGCTGAGTGGATTTTGCTTCTTTGTATTTCAAATCTTTGACTTGGTTCTTGCTTTTTGGACTTTGTGTAATATTTTTTATTTCAGTCAGTGTATGCTTGATTTCTAGTTGGTCCTTTTTCATATCCGTGAGGATCTCGTTCATATCCTCATAGGTCCTGTTAATTTCCTTGTAGTTATCATTCATTTCCGCATAAGTCTTATTCATTTCTTCATTGGTCTTGTTCATTTCCTCATAGTTCTCATTAAGTTCATCAGCCTTTTCTAGGAGCCTCTTGAAAGCCTTATAACCGTGGTTTTGAACTCTATGTCTAGTTGTCTTTTTTCCTCCATTTCTTTCACACCTGATTTCTTCCCATGTCTCTGCATGGTGGCTGCTTTATGTGGTAGATGTCCTCTAAGGGACAATGGCTCAGCCTCCCCAGTTACCTGAGGTGGGTACTCTTACTGAAATCCTTTATGGGTTATACAGTATTTTTGAATTTAAGCCCAGCTTATTGTTGTTAGCCCTAGGAGGGTTTGACCTCCAAGCCAATTGGCTGTGAAGGGAAACTGTGTTCAAGTTGGATGTGTGGAGTCTCTGAGCTGAGCAGGCAGCATCTGCATCAGCTACGTCCTATGTGGTGCGCGGGTCTCTTTTGGGTGGTAATGGTTGTAGGCACCTCAAAGAGAAAGTCGCTAGTGTCTACCCCTTGCCAGACAACTCTGCCTCTCACCAAATGAGTCTGCACACCCAAAGTCTCGCCCAGGGTTGTAAAATAAAGCAGTCCGGGATCAGGGGGCAAGTCGCCAGGGAGTAAGTTGCGCATCTGTGCTGTAGCACACTTTACGCGTGCAAACTGCTGTTCCAAGCAACCCGGATTCTCCTCAGACTAGGAGTCCTCTGCTGTGCCCAGCTTCCAGGGTGCATACTCCGGACCTCGGACCTCACCTGGCACTGGGGATTCTGTGCAGTGGGACTTCCCCACGTACCCCGGACCTCGGACCTTGCCTGGCTCTGGAAAATCTGTGCAGTGGGACATCTCCGCCCTCCCCGTTGGAGAGATCTAGCCAGGATTGCTGCTGCCAGCCCTTCAGCACACACACGCGCGTGGCCACACGGACCACGGCTCCTAACTTCTGATTCCGCGCGTATCTGAGTCTCAGTGTCCCACTTTTACTTTTATTTGAGGAGTTTTCACTCAGCCAGCTTTTTGGTGATTCTGGATGATGTTTCTTTTGTTGTTATGTTGTAGTTTTTGAATTGTTGTGCGGGGCATCACAATAGGTGTTTACCAATACTGCCATCTTGGTTGCCTCCAATCCCACATAGCAATTTCAAAACTACAACTTAATGACAGAACAAACATATCCAGAATCACCAGAAAGCTGGCTGAGTGAAAATTCCAGAAATGAAAGTAAAGATAGGACACTGTGACTCAGAGGATCAGCGGAGAGCAGAGTTGAAGATACGCACAGAGTCAGAGGTTTGGAGCCCTGCGTGCACATGAGCTAGTAGAGAGGGTGGGCAGCTGCAAAGACAAAGGCATCCCCCTGCACCGATTCCCCAGTTACAAGGTCTGGGGAACCCACACTCATACCAGGTGAACTGGACAATAGGGAAGCAGGCTGAAACTTGGGCGCTGCAAAGGTCTGAGAGCATGTGGAGGGGGCGAGCTTGGGGAGAGCGCATGTAAATTTGGGAAGAGCAGAAGGTGCGTGAGCACGCAGAAGAATCATGACTTGGTCTCTCATTTGGGAAACCACTGGACTGCATTGTTTTACAACCCTGGGTGAGATTTTGGGGGTGCAGACTCATTTGGGGAGAGGCTAAATTGTCTGGCAGCAGGTAGTGATCAGCGGCAGCTTCCTCTCAGAGGTGCTTGCAGCTATTACCACCAGGCACAGAGACCCAGGTGCCAGATAGGGCAGAGCTGACACTGCTCCCTCAGCCCTGAGTCTCTGCCTATCCAACCTGAGCACAGCTGATCCTCACAGCCAATTGGCCAGTCAAATCCTCTTAGTGCTAACAACAATAAGCTAGGCTTAACTTCAACAAGACTGTGCAACCCATAAAGGGCTGTAGCAAGAGTGTCCACCTCAGGGAACTGGGGAGGCTGAGCCACTGTCCCTTATAGGACATCCATCACACAAAGCTAATCAGCCAACTCAGGAAAGAAGCCAGCAGGCAGAGACATGGATAGAAATTAAATGTCAAAGAAATGGAGGTAAAGAAACAACTGGACATAGAGTTCAAAACCACAGTCATAAGGTTTTTTAAGAGGCTCCTAGAATAGGTCAATGAACTTAATGAGACCTACAAGGAAATGAACAAGACCTATGAGGATATGAAAGAGACCCTCGAGGATATAAACAAGAGCGTCAAGGATATGAAAAAGGACCAACTAGAAATTAAGCATATACTGACTAAAAATAAAAACAATATACAAACACCTAAAAGCAATCTAGAGGACTGCAAGAACAAAGTCAAAGATTTGAAATACAAAGAAGCAAAATCTACTCAGCCGGAAAAGCAAAAAGCCAAAATAATCCAAAGAATTGAAGATAGTATAAGAGGCCTCTGGGACAACCTCAAGCATACCAACATCCAAATTATGGGGATGCCAGAAAAAGAGAGAGAGCAAGGTAATGAAAACCTATTTGAAGAAATAGTGACCAAAAACTTCCCGCACCTGGTGAAAGAAATTGACTTAAAAGTCAAAAAAGTTCACAGAACCCCAAACTATAGGAATCCAAAGAGGACCACACCAAGACACATCATAATTAAAATGCCAAGAGCACAAAGGTGCCCGCACTTCCCCCCAGGGAAGCCCCCTGTCCTGGGGAGCGCACAAGCAAGCACACCCTGCAGCCAAATGAGATTTGGCACTCATCCTCTTGGGCACCCCACTTTAGCACAAACTTTTCTGATGCCCTCGCCCACAGGGGTCGCGGAGAGTGGGGGCTGCCCGTGGGGCTCCCGCCTGGCCTGACCCTAGCCGTGCTGACCTCCGGCCTTGCGCAGGCTCAGTGGCAATCTCTCCAGGCCTAGCTGGGCATGGCACTCGAGGTGAGCGGGGCAACCCCAGGTCAGAGCTCTCCGAAGGCTCCCGTGCTCACTGGGGCATCCAGAGGGGTGATGCCCTCTGTGATGGAGAAGCCGAGTGCGGGATCCGGGATTCTGTCGTGCAAACGGGCCAAGAAGGCGCCCAACAGCTGACAGCCCCACTCGGAGGATGACAGTGAGGAGGAGCACTCGCACCACAGCATGACCCCCGTTGGAACCAATTCCCAGGCCGTCATCCTCCAGTGCAAGCCTGAGAGCCCAGAGAGCTACAGCAACAAGGAGCTGAAGGGGATGCTCTTGTGGTCGCCCAATCGCTGTGTGTCGGATGCCAAGTTTGACAAGTACATGGCCATGGCCAAGGCGACCCACAGCTGCCCCAGCGGGAGGGACAGACAGGCCTGGCGGCTGGGGGACGGAAGGACAAAGAGGAGAGCGATGAGCTCGAAGAGGGACGAGGGGCTGTGAGTGAGGGAGACCCCAAGAGAGAACCTCTACCCTCTTGGCCCCTGAACGCCTGGCCAGGCCCCGGGAAGAAGGAGACCCAGGCATCTCAGTACCACCCCCACCCGCTGAGGACGTGGCGCCCCATGAAGGGCATGTACCTGAGCCCCGAGGGCCTCACCGCCATGTCGGGAAGCCCAGACCTCGCCAACCTCACCCTTCGAAGCCTTGATTCCCAGCTCATCTCCCTCAAGCGTCAGGTGCAAAGCATGAAGCAGACCAACAGCAGCCTCAGCCAAGCCCTGACCCGCTCCGCGTCCCCCCTCCCCCCAGGTCAACACCAAGTTCAACTCCCGCTGGATCACAGATGAGCAGCTAAGGGTTGTAGAAGCCATCCGCAGGTAGGCAAAGATTCGGGGCCATTGCCGAGGTGATCGGGAACAAGGCGCTGACCCAGGTGAAGACCTTTTTTCGTGAGCTACCGGCACCGCTTCGATCTGGAGGAGGTGCTGCAGGAATGGGAGGCTGAGCAGGACGGGCCCCCGGCGCCCCGGTTCCCATGAAGGAGGCTAGGAGAGGGGCTCCCTTGCCAGCCCCGGCCCTAGAGGAGGATGACCAGGTCCAGAACACGTCTGTCTCAACATCTGTACCCCGACCCGTGCCCCCTGCGCCAGCCCCTCTTCCACCTCCCGCCTCCCTGTCTCAGCCGGCCCGGCTGCTGAGGCCGCCTCTGCCCAGGTCTCCAACCCTGCTGTGCCAGTGCAGCCTCTGCAGCAGGGCCGCTTCCTCCCGCCCCAGCTGGCCCCCAACCAGCCCTCACTGTCCCTCATCTTCCCCTCATTCACCCCACTGTGACTGCCTCCAGCCAAGGTGCCCGGCCTGGCCCCCAGCCCCCACCCACCCTGATCAGAGCACCCCTTGGAGCCTCCAGCCCCCTTGCTCTGAGCCTCGAGGCTCCCGAACACCTCTGCTGGGTCTGTGGGCACCCCTGGCTTCAGACAGAAAGGACTAGAGCTCTTGCAAGGGCTTTTGAAGACCCACAGCTGCTGACCATCTTGGGCAGACCTGCACTGATCTGACTATCGCTGGCAGTTGAGCCGTCTCCCACCACCAGCTGGGACTGGGGCTCCGGGCTCAGGGCATTGATCAGGCCTGAGGGCACCTGCTCTTCCTGGTTGACACTGCAGTGGTGACTCCTGGTCAGATGGGGGTGGCCTTTAAACCCTATCCTCTGTGGAGAGGGTGTCTTGATCATAACTGGGGGGTGGGGAGAGGACATGTTGGCCTGTTGGCAGTTCGTCCTCTTTTCCTTCTTTTAGCAATAAGTATGGGGTGAGGTAGGGAGGGGCTGGAGCGGGGAGAGTGGAGGGAGCAGAGGTCCCCTGGGGCTCCACAGCAGCTGAGACTTGAGGGGCAGCTCTCCTACCTTTGGCCACTCGAGAGGACTTGGGGAAGTGCTGAGCACTGAGGAGCCCACTTCACTTGTCACCCGAAAGCTTAGTGAGAGGAACAGGTGCAGACATGGGTTTATTTTTCAATGCTTTTAAGAAATAAAACCTTCCACACTCACTGGGAAAAAAATGCCAAGAGGAAAAGAAAAAGAAAGAATATTAAAAGCAGCAAGAGAAAAACAGTTAGTTACCTATAAGGGAGCACCCATACGATTGTCAGTGGATTTCTCAACAGAAACTATGCAGGCCAGACAGGAGTGGCAAGAAATATTCAAAGTGATGAACAGCAAGAATTACAACTAAGATTACTCTGCCCAGCAAAGCTATCATTCAGAATTGAAGGTCAGATAAAGTGCTTTGCAGATAAGAAAAAGCTAAAGGAGTTCATCACTGCCAAACCAGTATTATATTAAATGCTGAAAGATATTCTTTAAGAAGAGGAAGAAGAAAAAGATAAAAATAAAAATTATGAACAACAAATACACATCTATCAACAAATGAATCTAAAAATCAAGTGAATTAAAAATCTAATGAACAGGATAAACTGGTGAATATCACAGAATCATGGGCATAGAGAGGGAATGGACTGACAATTCTTGGGGAGAAAAGGGGTGTGAGAGGTGCAGCAAGAGACTGGACAAAAATCATGCACCTATGGGAGAGGACACTGTGGGGGAGGTGAGGGCAGAGGGTGGGATGTGTATGGGGTGAAGGGGAGTTATAGGGCAAAAAAAGGGGAACAATGTAATTAATAAACTGAATAATAAAGATTAAATAATAAAAAAAAAGAATTCCCCTTCCCCCTCCCTTATCTCAGTTCATGGCACCCCACACAGGTTAAATAATATCAAGACCAACAAAAGAAACCGACTGACAGATGAACAAAGAAGTCACTAAGTAGGTAAGTTAAATAATTAGTTTTTGTTTGTTAAATACAGTTATATATTAAAATTATATATTTTTGTTATTTAAACTATAAATACTGCCAAATTATGTTTTTTTTCTCGAAAAACAAACAAACACACCAAGTTATGCTCTTTTTTTTTTTTTTAGCAAATTTTGACACACCAAGCTCAAAAGTTTGCCCATCACTGCTCTAGCACATTAAAATTTGAAACACTTGCCCTAAAGCTTTCTACTCTAGACGGGTGCATCCAGTAGACAGGTGGATACTACTTTGCATGAGTTTACATGGGACCTGGGAGCACAATGCAAAGAGGACAGAGTTTCTGACATCAGAAATAGCTGCATCCTAGCCCCCAGTTTTCTCCTCATACCCCCTTCTTTCATCCCTGTGTCATTGGGAATCCCTTCTTTCCTTCATCCCTCACATCCAAATTAACCACTTTGTCCCTTAAATTTCCTATCCTCCCTCCGGTCTGCTGATGCCAACAACTAGTTTAAGTATTTGTGTGCACCTATTGGATTCTAATCTCCCAACAAGATGCCTTACCCTGGAACTTCCATATTATAATCTGTGTAAATTCCACAGAGCATCGACTTTCTCCCCACATTTCCTGTTGTTAGGGCTAAAAGGCAATACAACCCTTAACAGCCATTTGTAAGCTTCTGGTCACAAGAGAACAAAGAGCAGGAAATGCTTGCTGGACCCCGGGAATCAGACCATATAAGGAAGTGAAACTGTCCTGAAGACATCCCATGGCACACCTGCATTCCATCCCCATTCCAGGCCCACCAGCTCAGCCGCCAAACCCACTGATGACAAGAGAGTCCCCTCGTGACAGCATATAAGGATGAAACTCCTGCTCCTGGGTGCACTATCATCCCCTTGGCTCAGCGCTGTGCAAGCACTTTCCTTTGGGTATCCATCTCCCATCCCCTTTTCCTTAAATAAACTCAATTTTCTTTAATCACTTCAGAGATGACCTTTTAGCCTGCCCGCCCACCACCTTCACCTTCACTTCTCTTCACTGACACCTGTGTCCTCTCTCCAGAAAACTCCACACTCCCCATTCTGACACTAAAGACGCTGCCCACACTTCATCTTTCTCCCCACACCTCTATTCTCTATTTCAAATGGACATTCACACAGGGAACTACTGACTCTAAGCCTGTGCATGTGCCAATCCCGTTCTTAGAATTCTCTTTCTCTGCTTCTACTCCTCTTTAGTTATGTTGTTCCCTGAGGGCTGAGCTCACATCTTGGATTACTCATGGTCCGTTTCTTAGCTCTACAGGTCACCTGGATTCTTTATGCTCCCTCTTCTGTTGCTATTAATGTTTGATTCCACAGGAACTAGATGGATTAATCAACTATTTTATGTGGAAAGAGAGTGAGTGAATATATAAGCAAGAGGATGAACAGACTGTTGTGTGAACATGTGACTCAACTGAAGTGATTAAAAAAATCCACGAGTCCTATACTGATTCTAAATTAAATAGATAAGTAGACAGATAGGTAGGTAGATAGATAGATAGTAGATCAATAGATAGATAGATAAACAATTATAAGGGAAAGGAAAATCTCTACAGAAAACGCTAACTAATGAATGTAGACAGGGTGATAAAAACAAAAAATCCTCATGTAAATCCACCATAATAATATTCTACTCAGTCAAAAATCTTCATTGGAGCCAAAACCAATATGGCTCAGTGGATAGAGCGTTGGACTGTGAACTGAAATCCCAGGTTCGATTCCAGTCAAGGGCATATACTTTGGCTGCAGGCACATCCCCAGTAGGGGATCGATGTTTCTCTCTCATCGATGTTTCTGACTTTCTATCCCTCTCCCTTCCTCTCTGTAAAAAATTAATAATTTATATATTTTAAAAAGAATCATCAGTGGACACTCAAACAACAGGGTGAAAGACAGTGGGGGAGCAGGATAGTCACTTGTCTCATAACTGTTACCCCACAGACTACTTCTTTTTTATGTTCTATATTTTTATTTTTATTTTTTTATTTTAGTTTTTTATCTTTATTGTTCAGTTTATTAATTACATTGTTCCCTTTTTTTCACCTATAGCTCACCTTCACCTGGTACCCAACCCACCCTCCACCCTCACCTCCCTCCATTGTCCTCTCCCATAGTTGCATGATTTTTGTCCAGTCTCTTGCTGCACTTCCCACACCCCCTTTCTGCCCAAGAATTGTCAGTCCATTCCCTCTCTATGTCTGTGATTCTGTTACATTCACCAGTTTAACCCGTTCATCAGCTTATTAATTCACTTGATTTTCAGATTCATTTGTTGATAGATGTGTATTTGTTGTTCATAATTTACACTTTTATCTTTTTCTTCTTCCTCTTCTTAAAGAATATCCTTCAGCATTTCATATAATATTGGTTTGGTGGTGATGAACTCCTTTACCTTTTTCTTATCTGCAAAGCACCTTATCTGACCTTCAATTCTGAATGATAGCTTTGCTGGATAGAGTAATCTTGGTTTTAGATACTTGCTATTCATCACTTTGAATATTTCTTGCCACTCCCTTCTGGCCTGCATCATTTCTGTTGAGAAATCTGCTGACAATCGTATGGGTGCTCCCTTATTGGTAACTGTTTTTCTCTTGCTGCTTTTAATATTCTCTCTTTGTCTTTTGCTCTTGGCATTTTAATTATGATGTGCCTTGGTGTGGTCCTCTTCGGGTTCCTATATATTGGGGTTCGGTGCACTTCTTGGACTCGTAAGTCAATTTCTTTCACCAGGTGTGGGAAGTTTTCAGTCACTATTTCTTCAAATATGTTTTCATTGTCTTGCTCTCTCTCTTTTTCTGGCACCCCTATAATTCTGATGTTGGTATGCTTGAGGTTGTCCCAGTGGCCCCTTACACTATATATAATTTTTTGGATTCTTTTGGTTTCTTGCTTTTTCAGCTGAGTGGATTTTACCTCTTTGTATTTCAAACTTTAACTTGGTTCTTGGGGGTGCTCCAGAGCACTTTTAGGTCTTTGTATAATATTTTTTATTTTAGTCAGTGTATACTTAATTTCTGGTTGGTCCTTTTTCATATCCTTGAGAGTCTCCTTCATATTTTGAGGGTCTCATTCAGTTCCTTGTAGGACTCATTCATTTCCTTGTCGGTCTTGCTTATTTCCTTATAGGTCTCAACCTTTTGTAGGAGCCACTTGAGAATCCTATAACCGTGGTTTTGAATTCCATGTCCAGTCATTTTTTCCACCTCTATTTCTTTCACATCTGATTTCTTTCCATGTCTCTGCATGGTGGCTGCTTCCCTGAGTTGGTCAATTAGCTTTGTGTGATAGACGTCCTACTAGGGATAGTGGCTCAGCCTCCCCAGTTACCTGAGGTGGATATGGGTTGCACAGTCTTGCTGAAGTTAAGCTCAGGTTAATAGTTGTTAGTACTTGGAGGGGTTGACCACCAGGCCAATTGTCTGTGAAGTTCAGCTGTGTTCAGCTTGGATGGGCAGAGTTACCCGGCCAAGCAGACAGTGTTAGGTCTGCTCTATGTAGCCCCAGGGACTCTGTGCTGGGGGCAATGGCTGCCACCACCTCTCAGAGAGAGCTGCTGTGGAACTCCACTGGCTGCCAGGGAATTCAGTCTCTCTCCAAATGAGTCTGCACACCCAGCGTCTCACCCAGGGTCGTAAAACAAAGCAGTCTGATGATTTTCCGAATGAGAGAGCAAGTCGCAAGCGCTCTCTACTAGGTCAGGCAGCTGCTCTGTTCCCAAGTTCACGCGCACTCTGCACAAGCTCGCCTTCTCCACAAGCTGGCACACCCCTGCAGCACCTGAGCTTCGGCGTGCCCTCCCACTCTCCAGTTTTTACCCCGTGTGATAGTGGGTTCCCTGGACTTTGCCCAGAGCTGGAGAATCAGTCCAGTGGGATGTGTTTGTCTCCCCCGTTTGAGAAAACTGGCTGGTTTTTAGCCGCCTGCCCTATCCACTGGCACGCGCTCCAAACCTCTCTCCGCGCGAATCTTCAACGCTGTCCGCCGCCGCTCCTCCGAGTCACTGTGTCTTATCTTCACTTTCATTTGTGGAATTTTCCCTCGGCCAGCTTTCTGGTGATTCTGGACGGTGTTTGTTCTTTCGTTAAGTTGTAGTTTTAAAATTGCTGTGTATGACGGCGAGATAGGTGTTTTACCTATGCCGCCATCTTGGTTTTCCAGTATCTCTCCCACAGACTTCTTACTGGTCATGAAGAGAAAAGGTGCCTTCACACAGTTGGATACCACCCTTCCAACAAGATAAACAGTATCCCTGATGGAAGACAAAACAACTGCATACACCCTTCATGTGATGCACCAACAACACACAACACTGTCCTCCCAGCACTCCTGCTAAGATGTTTTAAGATGAATATATTCATGAAGCAAGAGTCAGAAATACACATTTGGGTGCACCACCTGCAAAGCAACTGGCTTAGACACTTCAAAATGTCATTGCCATGTGGAAAAGGCTAGAGAATTCTTTAACACTAGGTTGGAGAAGACATGACAAGTAAATGCAATACATGATCCTCAATTGGATTTTGGACTTAAAGAAAGAAATGGCTGTCAAAGATATTGTTAAGGCAATTGGAGAATGTTGAGTATGGATTGCTATCAGGTAACATATATTGTACCAATGTCAGACTTCTTGTTTTGTAAGCCTGCTGTGGTGATGTGAAGGAAATGTCTGGGTTCCAGGGTTTATGGGTATTTACATGGTATTTAGGGGTGTGACAATGCCTGCAAGTGACAATGCCTGCAACTAATTCAGTTGGAGGCTCCAATCTGGCAGAAGTTTAGCAATTTATGAATTTCAAAAAAATAATGATGTCTGAGACTGTGGAAGAGAGAGTGTGTGGTATTAAGACAGTCCCTTTAATAGAGGGTGTTGAGAAAATTGGACAGATACATGCAAAAAAATGAAACTAGAACACCGACTTCCACCATACAGAAAAATAAACTCAAAATGGATAAAGGACTTAAATGTAAGACAGAAAACCATAAAAATTTTGGAAGAATTCATAGGCAGCAATATATCAGACCTATGCTGCAGCAATATCTTTACCAACAGAGCTCCTAGGGCAATGGACACTAAGAAGAAAGTAAACAAATGGGACTACTTTAAATTAAAAAGCTTCTCCACAGCAAAAGAAACTATCAAGAAAACAAGAATGCCACTGTTTCGGAGAACACATTTGCCAATGTTATGTCCGATCAAAGTTTAATCTCCAACATTTACAGGGAACACATACAACTTAACATAATGAAGATAAACAATCCAATAAAAAAATGGGCAAAGGACCTAAATAAACATTTTTCAGAAAAGGACATACAGAAGGCCAGGAGACACATGAAAACATGCTCAAAGTCACTAATCATCCAAGAGATGCAAATCAAAATGACAATGAGGTACTGTCACACACCTGTTAGAATGGCGATCAACAAACAACAAATGACAAGTGCTGAGGAGGATGCTGAGAAAATGGAACTGTCCTGCATTGCTGATGGGAATGAAGGCTGGTGTAGCCACTGTGGAGAACATTATTGAGTTTCCTAAAAATATTAAAAATGGAACTCCCATTTGACCCAGTGATCCCACTTCTAGGAATATATCCCAAGAAACTAGAAACAGCAATCAGAAAGGATATATGCACCCCCTATGTTCATAGCAGCACAATTTACAATAGCTAAGATTTGGAAACAGCCTAAGTGCCCATCAGCAGATGAGTGGATTAGAAAATGGTGGTACATATATACCATTGGAATATGATGCTGCTGTAAACAGGCAGGAACTCCTATCATTTGCAGCAGCATGGATGGACATCAAGCTAAGTGAAATAAGCCAGTCTGAGAAAGTAAATATCACATGATTTAACTCGTTTGTGGAATATAATGAATAACATAAACTGATGAACATAAATAGATCCAGAGACAGAGAAGTATGGATCAGGTCATCAAGCCTCGGAGGGAAGGTAGGGGAGGGTGCGAGAAAGGGGGAGAGATCAACCAAGGACTTGTATAAATGTATATAAGCATAGCCAATGGACATAGACACCAGTGGGGTGAAGGCATGAACTGGGAGCGTGGAGCGGGCAAGAGTTGGATAAGAACACATATGAAATACCTTCATCTATTAAAAAGATAGTGTTCATGTGTGTGTATGATATTGCATTTGAGTGTATGTGAAGGTCAGAGAGAGAATCAGGATAAGGTGCACTAATATATGAGGGAGTCTGAGGAAGAGAAAGACTGTTAAGAAGAAAGAATGTAGGGGAAGAGAAAACACCTAGTGTTCCTGGACCAGTTGGCTCTAGGACATCCCTAAGGTCTTTACGGGTCTCTCTGAGTCACTGACCTGTTCGCATGCAGCCCATGGTCACCAGCCACCACTCAGGCACTCGAGGCAGAATCAAGGCTAGACGGTCTCCCTGCTGCAGGCCACAGGTCTGCGTGAGGACATTGGCTGCGCGGCAGGTGAAGTCTGTCAGCTCTCTGAAACTCCACTTCACTTCGTCTCCTTGGCTGTTCACCCACCACAGGGCTGGGTTGGGGCCTCTTTTGCCTTCCTGGTCAAGACCATACACGCTGTGTTAGTTCCTGCTTCAGAGGAAAAGGGCACTTATTTCCGCAACCCAGTGTCATAGGCACATTCCAGTGTGAGCTTAGCTCAGGAACTGATTCCTATTTTAAATCATTTAAAGAGCCAAGAAAAGTTAGGGGCGTGCTGTGATCCAGCCAACTTCTTCTGGCCTACTGTAGCCACCTCATGAATAGCTTCATGTACCCTTAAAGCTCCATCTCCACATGTCTTACTTAGTTCCATGTAGATAGGGGGTTCCCCTTTGTGCCCCAGCATTCTCATCTACGAAGTGCAGACAATAATGTTACCTAGCAGGTCATAAAATCCTAACGAGTTATTTATTGAGTAAAGTGTACATAACAGTGCCTAGCACTGTGAGTGCTCAATAACTATGACTATAAACACAATTGCTACACAATAAAAGAGGCTAATGTAGGCTCTGAATATTTGGGGGAAATTAACTTTTAAAATTAAGTTACTTCTTACAGTGAAATTTGTAAGATGCAGACTGGGAAGGTCCAGGCCCCTATTCCTTCAGAGAAACATCAAGTAAACAGACTGAAATGGCTTTCTTGGGGCTCGTGAAACAGTCAAGGATCTGCAGCAACCAACAAATGGCCTCACAGCTAAAGCCACACTCAGAACGGTAGGGCATGTTGTGATGTTCTGCTCACTTTTGCACCCCCCTTCTCTGATGTGGTGTCCCAGAGTTGTGAGGAGGTGTGTATTTTTGTCTGCCAAGAGCATCTCATCCTCCTGAAAAAGCTGCCCTCCCTCTTTGAGCAATACTATCCTATATAATCCATTTATCTATATTAATAAAGGATAATAGGCTAATTAGACCAGGTCTACCAGCCATCTTTCAGATGTCTGACTTCCTTCTGGACAAAGCCATGGTGGTGGGGGTTGAGGCAGAGGCCATTAGGGGCGATTAAGTCAGCAGGGGGCAAGATCAGGCTGGTAGAGGAGAGCAATTGGGGGCAATCATGCCAGCAGTGGAGCAGTTAGGAGTGATCAAGGCAGACAGGTAGAGGCAGTTAAGGGCAATCAGGCAGGCAGGCATTGGGGTTAGGAGCAATCAGGTGGTCAGGCAGAGTGTTTAGGGGTGATTAGGCTGCAGGAAAGTGAATGGTTAGGAGCCAGCGGTCTCAGATTGTGAGAGGGATGTCTGATTGGAAAGGTTGCAGTCTGGATTGAGGGAACCCCGCCATTCATAAATTTTGTGCACCATGCTTCTGCTCTATACTAATAAAATGGTAATATACAAATTGGTCATGATGCCTTCACAGTAACAACTGAAAAGCAGGCTGTGTGAGGTGATCAAGCCGACAGTTGGGCCAGTGAGGGGTGACCAGGCCAGCATGGGGGTCCCTGAGGGATGTCTAGGCTGGAAGCAGGGGCAGTTAGGAGTGACCAGGCCAGCAGGGGGCACACTTAGGGGCACCCAGGCCAACAGAAGGGGGAGTTGAAGGTAATCAGGCTGGCATGGGGGGCAGTGAGGGGTGACAAAGTTGGCAGAGGGGTACAGTACAGGGTGCCCAGGCTGGCAGGCAGAGATGATTAGGGGTGATTAGGTCAGAAAGGGAGGCAGTTAGGAGTGATCAGGCAGGCAGGCAGGTGAGCAGTTAGGAGATAGTGGTCCTGGATTGTGAGAGGGATGCCTGACTGCCAGTTTAGGCGCGATCGGGCCTAAAGCGTCAGTCAGACACAATCCTAAAGGTCCTGGGTTGGAGAGGGTGCAGGCTGGGCTGAGGGCCCGCCTCCCATGCAAAAATTTCGTGCACTGGGCGTCTAGTCCTATATAATAAGAGGCTAATATGCAAATCCACAGAATGGTGGAACAACTGGTTGCTATGACATGCACTGAGCACCAGAGGGCAGATGTTCAATGCACTGCCACAGGGAGCGCTACTCAGCCAGAAGCCAGGCTCAAGGCTGGCCAGCACAGCATTGGTGGTGGGAGCCTCTCCCACTTCCCCTGCAGGTGGGCAGTAAGGAGCAAGGTGTCAAGGACTGTGAGAGTCCTGGACTGTGAGAGGGTGCAGGCCGGGCTGAGGGACCCCTGCCAGTGCATAAATCTGTGCACCAGGTCTCTGGTCAAATAAATAAAACTAATTTAAGCATTCTGATTTTTTATAATAAAATGCTAACAATATAATATCAATTTATATAAGCAAAACCATATTTACATTAAAATTCAAATTTAATAATAATTATTCACTTATTCATTCAATATTTGTTAGATCTTACTATTTCTTAGGCACTGTTCTTAGACCACAATGACACCCTGGCAAACAAGGCACACATATGTGCCCATATGTAAATGGTTTAAATATTGATGGCCAATTTTTTTTTGTTTGTTTAACTCAACTGTCTTCTTTTCCCCAAGTATTTTTATTATGAACATGGTATTTAAAAAAAAATTTATTCAAACAAAACATGTTCAGAGTGAAAATTCAGGCAATACAGAAACTTATGAGCAGAAAAGGTTCTTATAAACAAAATAATTTTTCAGATTTCTCATCACATTCTTACTCCCTGAATGTTAGCACTGAAATGGTTTAGTGTATATATTTCCAGCGATCCCCCCACCCCTATAGATAGATGCACAAACATGATCCTTTGATTCAGATGATTGGAACCAAAGAATGTATTTCATCTGTGATAAGATCAATATATGTGCATATACATGTGGGTCTCTACAGCTTTAAAAACATCAGTGAGGTGAAACAAATTCTTGCCCAACAGGATAAACAGCATTAAAGAGTATTCATGACAAGTTGTGCACTGCTTGTATACAGGAAGCCTAGAACAGTATACAAGATTTCTGCAGATTGTAAACATGATGGAAAAGCTGGTATATCAAGTAGAAAACAATGGTTGCTCAGAATTCAGACTGTTATATCCTTACTCCTGCACCTTGAAGAAGTTATGTATGTAGTAGTTACGTATTTCTGTGCTAAGGATTAATTTGATGATGTGATATTGACATGAAGCTGTTTTTGAGAAGATAAAATACATACCTTAAACTGGGTTTGAAATTCAAAGTTTTATGGGTGAGATCTGAAACCAAGGGATGTTGACAAATCATTTTAGAAGATGAAACACTGAACAAGTAACTCAGCAGTAGAAAGAAATGAACAGCCCTGGCCAGTGCGGTTAGAGTGTCTGCCCTTGCACCAAAGGGTGTCAGGTTTGATTCCTGGTTAAGGGCAAGAACCAGGATTGCAGGTTCGATCCCAGCCAGATAGCAACTAACATGTGTCTCTCACATGTCCATGTTCGCTCTTTGTTTTTCTCCTTCTCCTTTCCTCCCTCCCAATCTCTCTCTCTCTCTCTAAAATAAATAAATAAATAAATAAAATCCTCTTGTGTACACTAACAACAACAACAAAAAGATAAAGAAAAAAAGAAAAACCACAAACAACTAATCCACAAAAACATTGCACTGAGTAAAAGCAACCAGACACAAAAGGGTGCAAGAGCTGGTCAGTGATTGCCTGAGGCTCAGGATGTGGGTGGAGGGGGATTGGCTGAGAAAGGACAAAAGAAAGCCTTTGGGGTGATGGGAAGAGTCTAGAGCTCAGTTTCAGGTGTATAACCTGATGGTTAGACATTTATTGAACTTATGAATATAACATTGCATGTCAATTGTAATTGGAAAAATTTTAAAATTATTGAAAAAATAAACATTTGGCTGATTTGGCCCAGTGATTAGAGCATTGACCCGGGGAAAAAAAAGGGTCACAAGTTCGATTCCCAGTCAAGGGCATGTAACTTGGTTGCAGGTTTATCGTTGGCCTCTGTTAGGGCACTTGCAGGAGACCATCAACCAAAGTGTCTCTCTCACATCCATGTTTTTCTCTCCCCTACATCTTCCATCCTTCCCTTCCCTTTCTCTGAAAACTAAATGGAAACATATTCTTGGGTGAGGATTAAAAAATAAAAGATAGAGAAACCAAGATGGCAGCAGAGGTAAACACCTATCTTGCTGCCCCACACAGCAATTTCAAAATTACAACTTAATGACAGAACAAACATATCCAGAATCACAGGAGAGCTGACTGAGTGAAAATTCCCCAAACGAAAGTAACGATAGGACACTGTGACTCAGAGGAGCAGTGGAGAGCAGTGTTGAAGATATGCATGGAGTCAGAGGTTTGGAGCCCTGCGCCCTTGGAAGCGAGTGGAGAGGGCGGGCAGCTGCAAAGACAAAGGCGTCCCACTGCACCAATTCCCCAGTTCCGAGGTCCTGGGAATCCACACTGATACTGGATGAAACTGGACAGTAGGGAAGTACACTGAAACTTGGGTCCTGCAAAGGTCTGTGAGCTTGTGGAGGGGGCGAGCTTGGGGAGAGTGTGCATAAATTTGGGAACAGCAGAAGGTGCGAGAGCGCACAGAGAGGACTTGTGACTTGCTCTCTTGTTTGGGAAACCACTGGACTGCATTGTTTTACAACTTTGGGTGTGCAGACTCATTTGGGGAGAGGCTGAATTGTCCAGCAGTGGGTAGAGCTCAGCGGCAGCTTTCTCTCAGAGGTGCTTGCATCCATTACCATCAGGCACAGAGAGCCAGGTGCCAGATAGGGCGGAACTCATGCTGCCTGCTCAGCCCAGAGACTCCACCCATCCAAACTGTGCAGAGCTGTCCCTCATAGCCAATTGGCCTGGAGGTCAAACCCTCTTAGTGCTAACAACAATAAGCTAGGCTTAACTTCAACAAGACTGTGCAACTCATCAAGGGCTGCAGCAAGAGTATCCACCTCAGGTAACTGGGGAGGCTGAGCCACTGTCCCTTAGAAGATATCCACCACACAAAGGTAATTGACAAACTCAGGAAAGCAGCCACCATGCAGAGACATGGAAAGAAACTAGATGTGAAAGAAATGGAGGGAAAAAGTGACTAGACATAGATTTCAAAGCCACGGTTATAAGGTTTTTTAAGAGGCTCCTAGAAAAGGCCGATGAACTTAATGAGACCTACAAAGAGATGAACAAGACCTATGAGGAAATGAATGAGACCTACAGGGATATGAACGAGACCCTGGAGGATATGAAAAAGGACCAACTAGAAATTAAGCATACAGTGACTGAAATAAAAAAATATTATACAAAGATCTAAAAGCAATCTAGAGGACCACAAGAACCAAGTCAAAGATTTGAAATACACAGAGGCAAAATCTATTCAGTTGGAAAAGCAAGAAGCCAAAAGAATCCAAAAAACTGAAGATAGCATAAGAGGCCTCTGGGACAACCTCAAGCACACCGACATCCAAATTATAGGGATGTCAGAAAGAGAGAGAGCAAGATACTGAAAACCTATTCAAAAAATAGTAACCGAAAACTTCCCCCATCTGGTGAAAGAAATTGACTTAAAAGCCCAAGAAGTGCACAGAACCCCAAAATATAGGAATCTAAAGAGGACCACATCAAGACACATCATAATTAAAATGCCAAGAGCAAAAGACAAAGAGAGAATATTAAAAGCAGCAAGAGAAAAACAGTTAGTTACCTATTAGGAAGCACCCATACGATTGTCAGACAATTTCTCAACAGAAACTATGCAGGCCAGACAGGAGTGGCAAGAAATATTCAAAGTGATGAATAGCAAGAATCTACAACCAAGATTACTCTACCCAGCAAAGCTATCATTCAGAATTGCAGGTCAGATAAAGTGCTTCGCAGATAAGAAAAAGCTAAAGGAGTTCAGCACCGACAAAGATATTCTTTGAAAAGAGGAAGAAGAAAAAGGTAAAAATAAAAATTATGAACAACAAATACACATCTATCAACAAATGAATCTAAAAATCAAGTGAATTAATAATCTGATGAACAGGATAAACTGGTGAATATAACAGAATCATGAGCATAGAGAGGGAATGGACTGAAAATTTTGGGGTAGAAAAGGGTGTTGGAGGTGCAGCAAGGGACTCGACAAAAATCATGCACCTATGGGAGAGTACAGTGGGGGGGGAGGTGAGGGCAAAGGGTGGGATGGGTACGATGGAAGGGGAGCTATAGGGGGAAAAAAGGGCAACAGTGTAATTAATAAACTGAGCAATAAAGATTAAATTAAAAATAATAAGAATAAAAAAATATATAAAGGTATCCAATTCTCAATAAAACAAAAAAAACTTCCACACATGTGAGTATATTGGTTGTGGAAAAGAATAGCTTCAGTATTTAATTTTTTAAAAATTTATTCATGGTTTAGAGGAAGGTGAAATGACAGAGAGATTGCTCAGTTGATGTGCCTCAGTGTTTGAACATAAACCTGTGAATCGCAAGGTCACAATCAATTTCAGGTCAGGGCACGTGTCCAGGTTGTAGGCTTGATGCCAGGCTGGGGTGTGCAGGAGGTAGAGGATCAGTGAATCTCCATCATCATTGGTGTTTCTATCTCTCACTACCTCTCCCTTCCTCTCTGAAATAATGAAAATATATCTATCATAATAAAAGGGTTCTATGCTAATTAGACGGGACTTCCTTCCGGACATCCTTCCAGACAAAGCCAGTATCTGAGGGAAGCCAGTTCAGGTCCCATGTGCCTATGTGGTGCCAATGGGAAGCCGGTGCCAGCACCAGGGGAGAAGAAAGGCCTATTTTTTCATGAATTTCATGCATTGGGCTTCTAGTTTAAAATGAGAAGAGGGCACTTAAAAATGTTGGATTTATAACTTAAGGGAGATTTGTTTTAAGGGAGATAGGTGCAGGGAGCAGAGTTGACCCAGTGGTGTGCCCTCTGCAGAGTCTTTAATAGGAGCAGCACCAAGATTTGTAGATTGTAAGACAGGCTTCAAAATTTATTTACTCCACAAATGTTTGTTGAGAAACTTCTAGGTGTCAGACACCACACCGCACTACAGAGACACTGACTCTGGTTGCAACAATTGTAAAAGTGGAGACAGAAAGATCAAAAGTGCTGTGAGAATGAAAATTAATGGAATGAGGGAGCTGGGGGACATTGGGAGATATGGATGACTTGGCAGTGACTGATAACAATGATATAAAACCCAACAAGAACAGGTATTTCATGGAGGAGTCCTATTTACTTGGTGGTTATCTTCCTGGGTGGATTTGTGAACTAATGAATAAGAATTTTATGAAGATAAATGCGAGAATGAAGTGCTGGGCTCAATTCCTTCTACCTCCTCCCTCTCCAAACCATCTCATGGTCTAAAAGGTATTTATGAAGTCAAGACATGTTTTGGCATCATCTAATCATGAGGCCAGGTTAAAAAATGGATTCTACAGTTTGAAAGTCTGGACCCAAATTCTGCTCCTCTACTTAGGTAACTAATTTCTGCAGGTTGTTTAAAACTCTTGGAACCTCAGTTTTCTCATCTGGGAAATAGAGATTATAAAAGTGTCTATCTAATTTGAACATTAAATGCAAAGTGCTTGACATGGAGTATAAAATATGCTCTTCATAACCAAGGCTCTATTTTCCTAGTTATTAACAAAACTCAGAGAAAGAAAAAAAGAGAGAGGTAGGAAGAAGTCCCCTGAAAGGCATATAGGCCTTGCACACTAGCACGTGAATGTGTATGTTAAATCCATGGGAAACTTAAAAATTCAATCAACTCTCTGACTGCATTGCGAGTGAATGCTCTCTTCCTACAACGGTAATGCTGGGTAACTTTTCACACTGTGATCATCACCAGCTGGGACTTAGCAGCTGGAAAACCACCCACTGTCCACCCCATCTCCTGGGGTAGACTTCACTGTTCTCCTTTTGGTTTCAAGTACTTGGTGTCTTTTGAAGAGGCCTGTAAACTCTAGAGGCTGAGGGACTGGTTTCTCTGGGCAGACTCCAATGCCTCACCCCAGTTGTCTTTGGTAGCGAGGCCTGCAGCTGGCCTTCCTCTCCTCACAGGAGGACGGCTGACTGAGCTCTACCTGTCAGGGGGCCTGTCCCTTCCCTCTGAGTGCAGCCTGAAGTTGAGCCCAAGTTTGATTATATGAATTCCAGGTAGGCTCACAGTCCCATTAGTGGAAGGTCAGAATTCAGATGAACATCAAGTTGCTGACCTTGTAGTTAGAACTTTGCATTTGGTCACAATTACCTGACTGTGTACCTGATACTTATATTATGTTCCTTAAGTGAGATTGTCCCCATTTCACAGATAAAACCAACAAGGCTCAGAGAAGTAAGGAAGTGGCCAGGGCGAGAATTGAACATTGATCCCTAAAACATGAGCTTTTCCTATGACACTAGTAAGTTGAGGTAGATGCTTTGTCGGGTCTGAGCCCTCAGCCTCTTAGCTTATCCTCACTCCCCATCACAGGTGTCTCCTCACCTTCTCCATTTGAGTCCAGTAGTCCAGGATATCACTTGCAAAGTTAAATTTCTCAGGTTTATCATGGTCATTCCATTGTGGGGAGCCAGCTGCTGATACAGACTGGGAGCTCAAGTGCCTAGAGGCAGGGTAAAAGGTATTGCAGGATTTGTGGGAGCCCTAAAGGTCCCGAAGCCTCATCAGCCACCGCCTGGTGAAGCAGTCCTCAGGAAGCACGCACAGACTTCTCAGTCACCACCTGCTTCGGGGAGGGATGGCTAATGGATGAGTGTGGAGCAGGACTTTCCTCCGCAAGACAAGGCACATGTTTGGCTCACGGCTGGAATTTGGCTTCAGCTGACCAGTATTTGCAGGCACAACTTAGTGACTTAGGATTTAGGATTTCTTTTCCCAGCTTAGGAAACAAAAGCAGAGAATTACAGGGAGGGATTATAGCTACTGGATGGGATTGGTACACTTTACTAAGACGCTTCTCCTTCTCTCTCATCCCCTGTGGTTTAAGCTCAGGTTGGCAGCCTTGGGACCAGCCCCTTTGCGGCAAACTCACCATTTGAAAGTTCTGTTCTCCATGCCTGCCTGGTTCTAATACCTCTCTTCCTGTGGAGCTCAACTGTGCAGTTCTCATAGGAACTGTTATATTTATAGATGATTGCAACCCCTGTGCAAAGTTCATTGGTCCAGGGTTGTGCAATCATTCCTTGTGATTTTTTAAATACAGACTGAGCTGCCCACAATCCCTTTCTCAAACGCGCACGTGTGTGTGTGTGTGTGTGTGTGTGTGTGTGTGTGTGTGCGCGCGTGTGTGTGTGCGCACGCGCGCGCGCTTGTGACCAAAGATATAAAGGCATTCTCTCTAACACTCTAATCACTTAACACAACAGCTAGGGATGGAGGAAGAATTTTTAAAGAGATAATGGAGTTAAAATCTGATCACTAGGTGGACCCTAATCCAATATAACTGACATCCTTATAAGAAGAGATAGGGACACAGACACATGGAGAATGTGGTGTGAACATGAAGACAGACAACTTCAAGCCCAGAGCTAAGCCTATGAAGAGACCCCACTGTTGGCACCTTGATCTCAGACTTCTTGCCTCCTGAGCTGTGAGAAATAAATTTCTGAGATTTAAGCTCTGCAGGCTGTGGTTCTTTGTAACAGCAGACCTAGCTTTCCAATATACTTCTCTTAATCAAACAAGAAAGAAATGACTTCGACATTTTCTTATCCTGTAAATGTGTGTGAAATTCTTTTCTAATCTTCATCATGTGAGAGGGCCAAGCTCCACAAGCACCCAGCTGGGAGGACTGTGTGATCTGAGAGCCTGCCCTTAGGAGTGAAACGACACAGTTTCAAATGCCAGCCCCTCACTCCTCCGACACAGCTTTGGGCAATTTTCTTAACCTCCCTCTAAAATATGGAAATATTAGCAAGTCCTGGAATAGTGAATGAATGACATCCTGTGAGAAGCATGTGGGCATAGACTCTGCACAGATGAACAATCCCAGTCTGGGGGTTTCTAGTAACCAACACTCCCTCTGGGGAAAATCATTGAACAATCAGGCTTCAAAAAAGATGGCTGCTTGAGCTTTGAAATTTGCGTCTAATGAGAAGGAACAGAGATGCGTTGCTGAGCAGACATCGCAGTGTCCAGCTTCTGCATTCATACTCTAAGAACTCCAAACATGGAGATATCTATACTTATGTGTCCATCTCTATATTCATGTATAACTTTATAACTGTCTTTATAACTGTCAATTTCTATATTTATAATTATGCCAACATCTGCTGTCACTATCTGTAGCTTTATCATATCTATACCCATAACTACATCGATAGTTGTATGACTATCTATATCCATGTTGATATTGAAATATAGCACTATGAATTACTATAGTGATATTTATTACTACATTTGTATCTGTGAGGGTGTTGGTGACTAGACTATGCTGCATGTTTAAGGCTATTTTGCTACATGTATGTGCAAAGGCAATGACAGCAGTTGTACAGTACACACTGCGCAGGTGCACCATTACCTTCTGTAACTAATGTCATTGTTTGGCAAGAGACCTCTTTTTTTCTGAGTTGGTATGAGAATGTGTTGCTGACCAGTCAGTGTCCGGCTGCTTTAAAGAACTGCTTTGTCCGATACCAATGGCTACTTGTCTGAAATAACGTCTCCTATGTGCCTGCGGCTGCTCATGTCTTCTTCTGATTCCTGTGCGCACAGAGGTCCAGCCCTCAGCAGAGGGGCTATGAGCAGACACTGTGTCTGTAACTATGTACTGTATTTTTCCTTGAATAAGACACTATTTTTTTTTCTAAAATCATTAGACTGAAAATCCAGGGGCAGCTCATACAGGGAAGTCAGCTGAGGAAGGAGCTGCTACCCTTACCTTGTCAATCAGACTTCCTCCAATCACAGTCCTTATTGTTACTGACGTCAGCTGATGCCATAATTGCAGGTGGAGGTAGAGAGAGTGTAGATGCAACAGGGATAAGACATTCTGAGCTCATACACATGGCAAAAAATAAAAAGATAAATCCTGATAAGTGATTGTCTTATTCTGCAAAATTTAAACATTATGTAATTAGCTATGCAAAAGAGCATGGAAATAGAGCAGAAGAGAGACAATTTGGACCTCATCTCAGGAGTATTATCCAACATTGAAGAAACAGGAAGATCAACTTAAGATGCCAAAAAAAAGGAGAAGGCCTTGAGAGGAAAACAAGAAAAATGGGAAAACTTGGAACAGAGGCTGAAGACTTGGATTATGGGGCAGCGCCAGAGTGGCTTATGTGTGTCAACCAAGCTTATTCATTGTCAGGCAATAATGTCTGCAAGCGAAATGAACAGTGTTGATTTTACAGGAAGGCAAAACGGTGCTTCAATTTCATGAGGAGAGAAAGGTTGGCCATGAGAACAGGAACAAAGTTAGTCCAGAAAATGCCACCAGTTTATGAAGATGATCTCACATACATAGACAGTGGCTCAGAAGACAGCAGTGATACAATAGAAGCTGAAGAAATTGGTATGTCTGGATCTAATAGTGATGAAGAAGAAAGCCTTGATAAAACAGAGGCTGAATAAAGTGATATGCTTCATAGTATCATAGTACCAGTAAGTAAGCATTTCCTGAGCTAATCACTAAAAAATGTGTTCTGTTTTAGGTTTAAAATATTGATTTCTTAATTTTGGGTGGGAAAAGTGGAAAGCATCTTATACATGAGGGCATCTTATGCATGGAAAAATATGACATATGTATACATACATGTATATGTATATGTGTATATGTGTGTATATGTATATGTATCTGTATGTGTATATGTATATGTGTATATATACATATTTCTCACAATGATTGTCATTGGAACTCAATAAAATGTTAGGTTTTCCCTTTCTGCCATAATTGGGGAAACTAAAAAATGAAAATTGTGGGAGAATATATAGTGTGCCTACAAAAATGTCTGAATTACAGATAAATATATTTTTACTCATTAAATATTTACTGTGCAATACATAGTTTTAGAACATCAAAGATTATTTAGGCTGCAAGAGTTCCTACCCTCTTGGGCTTTATAATCTAAGGCAGTGATTTTCAAACTGTGCACCACAAGAATTTTTAAAACGTGCAAAACCTGACTATTCAGTCAGGGACTCTGACCTCTTTTCCCTTAGAGTGTCAATTTTAAAAAATGAGAACAGACAACAGTGATAGAGAGCTAGTGTGGATGAATGAAATGATACCCATTTTTGGTCAGATTGGAAAAGAATATAGTATATTTTTTGGTGTGCCCCCTAATTGTAGTAATTAGTGTAACTGTGCTATGGGATAAAAATGATGAAAAATGAAAAATGATGGTCTAAGGACATCCTATAAAATAGTTTTAAAAAACAGTCATTTGAACCTGGCTGGTGGGCTCAGTAGTTGAGCATCGACCTATGAACCAGGAGGCTGAGGTTTGACTCCTGGTGAGGGCACATGTGCAGGGTGCGGGCTGAACCCTCAGTGTGAGCCACACAGGAGCCATCAGTCAATGACTTTCTGTCATCATTAATCTTTCTATCTCTCTTTCTCTCTCCCTTCCTCTCTGAAATAAACGATATATATTTTAGAGGCCCAGTGCACAAAATTCATGCAGGGGGGCGTGGGGTGTCCCTCAGCCCAGCCTGCACCCTCTCCAATCTGGGACCCCTCAAGGGATGTCCAGCTCCTCATTTAGGCCTGATCCACGTAGGATCAGGCCTAAATGGGCAGTTGGACATCCCTCTCACAATCCAGGACTGCTGGCTCCCAACTCCTTGCCTGCCTGCCGTCTTGATTGCCCCTAACCACTTCTACCTGCCAGCCTGATCACCCTGTAACCACTCCCCTCAGAACCTGATTAATGCCTAACTGCTCTCCTGCCAGCCTGATTGCCCCTAATTGCCCTCCCCTACAAGCCTGGTTGCCCCCAACTTCCCTCCTCTGCAGGCCTGATCCCTCCCAACTGCCCTCCCCTGTTGGCCATCTTGTGTCCACATGGGGGCAGCCATATTGTGTGTTGGAGTGATGGTTAATTTGCATATTACCTTTTTATTAGATAGGGTATATATACATATATATATATGTATATATATATATGCCAGATTAATATGACCACCTGACATTTATGGGAAAATTAGCTATGATTTCACGCTAAAGTTGCTAGAGGGCCAGACCATTATAAATAGGAATAGCACAACATACCTAAGTATCATTGCTGTTCAAGTTCATCCTATCATGTTGATGGTGTATCCCAATGGAGATACCTTCTTCCAACAAGATAATATGCCATTCCATGGTGCTCATATTGTACAGGAGTGATGTCAACAACACGTGGAAGACTTTACATTGCTTAGGTGGCACCCATAATCACCAGATCTCAATCCAATTGAGCATTTATGGGACAAAGTTAAAAGAGCCATCAGGCAGCTGGTTCCACACCATCAAATCTCACAGAACTAGACAGTGCTATTCATTAGGCATGGTGTCAGATTCCTTGAATTACCTTTCAACATCTCGTGGAGTCAATGCCAAGAAAAACCGCCCAATATTGAAGGCAAAAGGTGACCAAAGAAGTACTGATGGGGTGGTTATAATAATCTGGCACTCAGTGTGTATATATATATATTAGAGGCCCGGTGCACAAAATTCGTGCATGGTGGGGTGGGGGAATGTCCCTTAGCTCAGACTGCACCCCCTCCAATTTGGGATCCCTCGAGGTATGTCTGACTGCCCATCTAGGCCTGATCCTGTTAGGAGCAGTCTAACTGCTCCTCTGCCAGCCTGTTTGCCCCCAACTACCCCCTCTGCTGGCCTGGTCACCCCTAACTGCCCTCCCCTGCAGGCTTGATTGCCCCCAACTGCCCTCCCTTGCAGGCCTGGTTCCTCCCAACTGCCCTCCTCTGCTGGCCTGATCTCCCACAACTGTCCTCCCTTGCAGGGCCTGGAACCTCCAACGGCCTTCCCCTGCTGGCCATCTTGTGGTGGCCATCTTGTGTCCACATGGGAGTATGATCTTTGACCCCATGGAGGCAGCCCTCTTGTGTGTTGGAGTGATGATCAATCTGCAAATTACTCTCTTATTAGATAGGATAGAGGCCTGGTGCATGGGTGGGGGCCAGCTGGCTTGCCCTGAAGAGTGTCCCAGATCAGGGTGAGGGTTCCCTTAGGGTGAGGGGCAGCTTGGGCGAGGGGCTGTGGAGGTTTGCAGGCCGGCCACACCCCCCAGTGACCCAAGTGGAGGCTCTGGGATCTGGGATTAATTTATGTCTACAATTGAAACTTTGTAGCCTGGAGCCGAGCCAAACCTTCTGTTCGCTCTGGGGTGGCAGCCATTTCTGTTTAAAACATTGTCGCCAAGAGTGGAGGCTTAGGCCAGCAACGGCCTAGCCAATTTGGCTTCCTCTGTTGCCAGGAAAACCCAAGCCTCTGTTCTCTCCAACTCAGTGGCTGCTGCCATTTCTGTATCTTTTATAATGGAAACTTTGTAACATGGAGTGGAGGTTGAGGGAGGTGGAAAGCTTGGCTTCCTCTGTTGCTGGAGTAACCCAAGCCTTCCACCTGCTTTCAGTGGTGGCAGCCATCTTGATTGGGGTTTAGTTGCATAATTTGCTCCTGATTGGCTGGTGGGCATGACTGTGGGCATTGCTTGTGGGTGTGGCAAAGGTATGGTCAAATTTGCATATTACTATTTTATTAGATAGGATATATATATAAAATAAAAGCGTAATATGAAAATAAACTGTCACTCTAACACACAAGATGGCTGCCCCCATGTGGACACAAGATGGCTACCACAAGATGGCCAGCAGAAGAGGGCAGTTGGAAGGGACCAGACCTGCAAAGGAGGGCAGTTGGGGCGACTAGGCCTGTGGAGGAGTACAGTTAGTGGTGATCAGGACTGCAGGGGAGGGCAGTAGGGGTGACCAGGCCTACAGGGGAAGGCAGTTAGGAACAACCAGATCTTCAGAGAAGGGCTTTTAGGGATGACCTGGCCTGCAGGGTAGGACAATTAGGGATGACTGGGCCATCAGGAGAGGGAAGTTGGGGCAACCAGGCCTGCAGTGGTGGACAGTTAGGGGTGACCAGGCTGGCAGGGTAGGGCAATTAAGGGTGACCAGAGCAGCAGGGGAGGGCAGTTAGGGGCAATTAGCCCAGCAGGGAAACAGTTAGGTGTCGATCAGGCTGGCAGGGGTGTGGTTAGGGGGTGATCAGGCTGGCAGGCAGAAGTGGTTAGGAGCAATCAGGCAGGTAGGTGAGCAGTTGGGAGTTAGCAGTCCTGGATTGTGAGAAGGATGTCCAACTGCCCGTTTAGCCCTGATCCCAGTCTAAATGGGCAGGTAGACATCACTCAAGGGGTTCCAGATTGGAGAGGGTGCAGGCTGGGCTGAGGGACAACCACCACCCTCCCCCACATGAATTTCATGCACCGGGCCCTAATATAAATATATGCTAATTGACTGTACCTTCATGATGCCCAGCAGCCAATCAGGAGTGAGTAAGCAAATTAACCCGACAAAATTGGTGGGTTAATTTTCACACAAAGGCACCTAGAGGCCAGGGGCAGGGCATGATACTTGGGTCATTGTCATGGTGATAACACAGGCGTTCCCCACCACCTCAACCACTACAGGCCTCTGGGCAGCGTGGGAAGGCAGAAAGGTGGCTCTGGACTGGAGCGGAAAGGTGGCTCGGGGCTGGAGTGGAAAGGTGGCTCTGGCTGGAGCGAACGCTGTGCCAGCAGCCAGGGGAAGGAAGGCCCATTCTTGCACGAATCTTTGTGCATCGGGCCTCTAGTATATATATAAAAGAACAATGGTTTGAAATGGTTTAAGGTGGCTTTCAATTTGGCACTGAGTTTTGAGAGATGGCTCGGCCCACTACTCTATGCTCAGGCCCACAGTACCTTGAACTCTAATTTCACAAGACTTTGGCCTGTAAAAAGTATTTATTTTATCAGATAACAGACTTAGTGTGCCCGCCGGGTATCTTAGAGTTACACAGCCAGATTTGGTTCCACTGCCTACAAGCTGAGTGATTTTGGCCACTATTTGTGTCTCTGAACTTGAGGGCACAGTGATAATACCTACCACCCAGCCGCCCACAGGATTAGAAAGATAATCTACAAAAATCTCTTTGCCAATGACAATCCAAGTGCAATCGACAGTGTGTCTAATAAGGGTAAGGGCTCAATAAATGTTGAGGTGCCCTGTAGCACCCAGCAATTCCTAAAGCCCACCCCGCTGTTAGGTGTGAAAATTTTTTAGAAAATGAAAGCCATGCCCATTATATATGTGAACCCAATACTGCATAGTGGAGTCTTTTTCCAAATATTCACATACTGGGAACCTTTTCACTCCCTTGTCTAATGTAACATTGATCACCTGCTATGTGCCAGCCACTGTGCTAGGTACAGCCTGTGCATATCCCCATGGATCCCCTATTCAATATCACCATCTTCATTTTGCAGTTAAGGAAATGAAGTATCAGAGAGGTTGCTGCTCAGATGTGTCCCCTGGACACACGTAATCTCTTATGTATGTTTTATTGTTTAGGAAGAGAGAGGGAAAGAAAAGAGAGAGAGACAGAGAGAGAGAGAGAGAGAGAGAGAGAGAGAGAGAGAGAGAGAGAGAGATTTGTTGTTTCATTTAATCATGCATTTATTGAGTGCTTCTTATATGTGCCCAGACTGGCATGGAATCCACAACCTTGGTGTATCTGATGACACTCTAATCAATTGAGCTACCCAGCCAGGTTATGGTTGTTTTGTTGTGGTTCTGATTAGATGCAATAATTTGTGGAAGCATATAAAACAGTGCTTGGCATAATCAATGTTGGTTGTTTGTATCAGTTTGGCATTTGAAGTATAATGTTGATATAGTAGTAATATGCATGGTCTCTGGAATCCCAAAGTTTTGAGCTGAAATTCTGGTTCAGCCACTTATAAGATAGCCCATGTGCAGGCCATTTGCTATTGTCACTTTGTCTCTGGAGGTGTTGTGTGTGTGTGTGGGGGGGGGTGTTGCTGCTCAGATATGTCCCCTGGGCTCTCTGAAAGACTGCATGAGGTAATTAATGCCTGGGAAGCACCTGGCCCAGGCACGCACGTTTGAGTGGGTATTGTCACAGGTAGTGGCTTGAACAGTTAGTTCTCTACTAGAGCCATTTCGGAGTGTTGTTGGGCGTGTTGTTGGGGGTGGGGAGTGGGCACATCTCTACTCTTCTGGCCCAACTTTCCCATTACATTTTACCTCCCAATCTCCATTGAACAAGGATAGAAATACCACTGTTCAAAGTCACCACCAAAGATTCCTGGACACACCTAGAACACCCCTGCTGTGGCTCTGAGCATGGGTCTTGTTCTTCCTGAGTGATTAATTAATACTGAACTATCAGCTCAGACAACCTTTTATTTCATGGAAGGAGTGAGTGAGAAGGCAGGGCTAGTAAAGGTTGAACACCAAAAGTATCAATCTACAAAAAAAACCCCTGTCATTGAAGCAGGAAAAGCAGACACTCCTCACATTTGAGAAAACAATGGAGACAAGAAGAAAAGTCCATGGGACCCTCTCTGGATCTCAGCGGATCTCCTGTGTGGGAATGTAACATCAGGGTTGGGGTCAGGAAGACAGAGGCCAGGAAGTGTGGGTTTCAGTCAGTTGCCAGATACCAGCTCTGTGACATTGAGAAGGTTTTTTGTCCCTTGGTGCCTCAGTCGCCTCACCTTTGACAACGGGAACATGGTAGAGAGGTAGAACTCTCTGATGACTGCGAGCACACACTTCTTTCATTGCCAAGCCTCTCTTGCAATTAGAATGAGGCCACTGAATTCCACTTCTGGTTCGTGAACCCCAGTTGGAAGTGATACAACTCACTGTCTAGGGCCACGGTCGGCAAACTGCGGCTTGTGAGTCACATGGGGCTGTTTGGCCCCTTGAGTGTGGCTCTTCCACAACATACCACAGCTTGGGTGAGTCTGTTTTGAAGAAGTGGCATCAGAAGAAGTTTAAATTTTAAAAATTTGGCTCTCAAGAGAAATTTAAATCGTTGCACTGTTGATATTTGGCTCTGTTGACTAATGAGTTTCCTGACCACTGCATTTTAGGGTAGGTCTGAATCTCAACACTCTCTTTCCGGACTCACTAGTCCTGGAATCACATGTAGGCTGGTACCATCAAAACATGGCAGAGACTCTATCAGCCCAGCTCTCTGAGTAACTGGGCAGCCCTCTTCTGTCAACCTGAATACATTACTGCCATTGCCTTACTTTTTTTCAAAGAATATTTATTTCCTGCTTCAACATGAGATAGGATATCTTTTTTATTTTATTGATTTTTTTACAGAGAGGAAGGGAGAGGGTTAGAAAATCAGAAACATCAATGAGAGAGAAACATCAATTAGCTGCCTAGTGCACACCCCCTACTGGGGATGTGCCCGCAACCAAGGTACATGCCCTTGACTGGGATTGAACCTGGGACCTTTCAGTCTGCAGGCTGACGCTCTATCCACTGAGCCAAACGGGTTTCGGCTGCCATTGCCTTTTTTTTCTTTCTTTTTAAATAATTAATTTTTTGTTGTTGTTTAAAGTATTACAAATAGTAGTACATATGTCTCCTTTATCCCCAATTAAGGGGTAGTATTACAATAGTAGTACATATGTCTCCTTTATCTCCCCCCTTGGGCTTTCCTATCCCCCAGTACATGTCTTCACCTGCTCCCCCCTCTTCCTCCACAGTGTCTTGTATCCATTGGTTATGCTTATATGCATGATACAAGTACTTCAGTTGATCTCTTTCAGCCTCCCCCCTGCAACCTCCTCTGCCTTCCCACTCTAGTTAGACAGTCTGTTCAATGCTTCTTTGCCTCTGTATCTATTTTTTCAAAATTTCTCTTCTTTAAAAAAAATCTTGCATCTGCAGACTAAAAGTAAGCATATAACAAAAAACAAAAAACAAAAACAAAAAAACGTTTGAGTCCCAATTTCAGTGTCCAACAGTTTCAATGTCAAACAGTTCCTTATGTGTACATGTCAGCAATGATGTCTGGATAGTGGACACATGGTGGGAATGCAGGTCTGACTCCCCCTGGTTTGGTCCTAGGCAACCTGCAGCAATGCACAGCTGCTGACTAGCTAGCATGGCAAGGTGCCATCAGCGCCTTCCATCTCTAGACTGTTTCTCCTCTTGTCTTCTTAACCTCATGACAAATGCACAGATTATTCGTTCATTTACTAGACGTGTAATGGACACCTTCCAGGTATGGATATAGCTTTGGACATGTCAGTCAAAGTTACTGCTCTCAAGTTTTTATTCCCCTGAGAGGGAAGCAGACGACTGCAAAGAAAAAAATCAATTAAATTAACAAGAGAATCCCAAATGGTAAAAGGTGTCCAGAAGAAAACAGATCAAGATAATATAATAGACTCTGCTGTTGCGCTGTAGGCGAGGAACCGAGATGGCGGCATAGGTAAATACCTATCTTGCTGCCATACACAGCAATTTCAAAACTACAACTTAACTAAAGAACAAACATCATCCAGAATCACCAGAAAGCTGGCTGAGTGAAAATTCCACAAATAAAAGTGAAGATAGGACACTGTGACTCAGAAGAGCAGTGGAGGACAGCATCAAAGATACGTGCAGAGAGAGGTTTGGAGCTGTGCATGCGAGAGTGAATAGGGCGGGTGGCTGCAAACCCAGATGGTTTTCTTGAACAGGGGAGACAAAGATGTCCCACTGCACTGATTCCCCAGCTCTGGGTGAAGTCCAGGGAACCCACAATCATACGGGGTAAAAAGTGGACAGTGCGGAGGCACACTGAAACTCGGGCATTGCAAGTGTCTGAAAGCTTGTGGAGAGGGTGACCCTGTGCAGAGTGCGTGTGAACTTGGGAAAAGAAGAGCTGCATGACTGCACAGAGAGGACTCGTGACTTACTCTCTCATTCACACTGCATTGTTTTCCAACCCTGGGTGAGATGTTGGGTTTGCAGACTCATTTGGGGAGAGGCTGAATTGTTCGGCAGTGGGAAGCTCGGCAGCAGCTCTCTCTCAGAGGTACTGACAGCGATTGCCACCCAGCACAGAGTCCCAGGGGCCAGAGGTGGAGCTGAAGCTGCCTGCTCGGCCCAGAGACCCTGCCCATCCAACCTGAGCACAGCTGAACTTCACAGCCAATCGGCCTGGAGGTCAAACCCTCCCAGTGCTAACAATAATAATCAAGGCTTAACAGCAACAAGACTGTGCAACCCATATCCACCTCAGATAACTGGGGAGGCTGAGCCACTGTCCCTTAAAGGACATCTACTACACAAAGCTAATCGACCAACTCAAGAAAGAAGCCACCATGCAGAGACATGGAAAGAAATCAGATGTGAATGAAATGAAGGGAAAAAAACGGACTAGACATAGAGTTTCAAAACCCGGTTTTAAGGCTTTTCACGAGGTTCCTAGAAAATGCCGAGACCTACTGGTAATGAACAGACCTATTGAGGTAAGGAACAAAACCTACGAGGAAATGAACAGACCTACGAGGAAATGAATGGACCACAAGAAAGAACGTGACCTACAAGATTTGAAGGAGACCCTCAAGGATATGAAAAAGACCAACTAGGAAATTCAGTACACTTGAATGAATTAAAAAATATTATACTAAGACCTAAAAGTACTTCTAGAGGACCGCACAAGACCCAAAACGTAAAGATTTGAATTACAAAGAGGCAAAATCACCAGCTGGAAAAAAAGCAAAAGAAATTAAAAAAATCAAAAAATTGAAGATAGTGTAAGGGGCATCTGGGACAACCTCAAGCATACCAACATCGAATGATAGGAATGGCCAGAAAAAGAGAGACGGAGTAAGAAATGAAAACCTATTTGGAGAAACTATAGCCGAAACTTCCCACACCTGGTGAAAAAGAAATGGACTTTAAAAGCACACAAGAAGTACACAGAACCCCAATATATGGAACCCTAAGAGGACACACACAAGACACATCATAATTAAATGCAAGAGGGGAAAAGACAAAGAGCGAATATAAAAGCAGCACAGAGAATAACAGTTAGTTACCTATAAGGGAGCACCCATCGATGGTCAGCGGATTTTTTAACTGAAATATGAAGGCCATGACGGGAGTGTCATGAAATTAAAAATGATTGAAAGCAGATCTTCAACCAAGAATTACTCTACCAGCAAAGCTATCATTCAGAATTAAAAGGTCAGAAAAGTGTTTCGCATGCTTTGAAAAAGCTAAAGGAATTCATCATACCAAACCAATATTATATGAAAATGCTGAAAGATATTCTTATAAGAAGAGGAAGAAGAAAAAGGTAAAATAAAATTAGAGCAACCAATACCCATTCTATCAACATATGAATGTAAAAATCAAAGTGAATTTTAAAAATTGTATGAACAAGCATAAACTGGTGAATATCATAGAATCATGGATAGAGAGGAAAGGACTGACAATTCTTGGGGAGAAAAGGGATGGGGGAGGTGCAGCAAGAGGCTGGACAAAAATCATGCACCTATGGGGGAGGACAGTGGAAGAGTGAGGGCAGAGGGTGGGATGGGTACCGGGTGGTGGGGAACTCCAGGGGGGAAAAAAGCGGAACAATGTAATTGATAAAGTAAACAATAAAGATTAAAATATTTTTTAAAAAAAGATAATATAACAGTGTGACTGGGCAGGGGGTGGGGATGCAGGTGGGGAGGGTGGAGGAGTGTGACTAAAGATATCCTCTCAGGAAGTGATGTTTTGAGACCTGAAGCGGTGAGAAGAGCAGCCATGCGAAGACATGCAAAAAGCAGGAGGAGGAGTATAGGACACAGTCGGAGGGACTGAGCTTTCAAGGGATAGATCGAGGCTGGTGTGGCTGGTTACTGAGTGAGGAAGATGAGTCTGGGCTCAGAAACACAGGCAGGAGACAGCGCACAAAGGAGACACTTTTTGGATATGATAAGAAGTTTAGATTCTGTGTAAACTGTGATGGTGTGTCTTGAGGGGATTTTAAGAAAAAAAGGAGACTTCACTATTTAATTATGTAGCTAATGACCTTGGTTACTTAATTTTGAAATAAAATGGCTGGGGAAAGAGGTATTTCTGAAGCAAAACGTCAGGTTTGTGTTATAGAGAGCTCGCTGCCAGTTTCTGGTGAAGGGCTTTCAACGTGAGGAGGATGTTGGACGGTCTAAGCAAATAGTCTCACTTCTAATGCCACGGCCCTTTAATTACAGTTCCTCATGGTGTGGTGACCCCCAACCATAAAATTATTTTTGTTGGCTACTTATAACTGTTATTTTGCTATGCTATGAATGGTAATGTAAATATCTGTGTTTTCTGATGGTTTTAGGCTCTATAGCAGCGGTTATCAAAACAGGTTGAGAACCGCTAGCAGGGTCGCCTGACAATATTCTTCTTCTCTCCTACCTGCCACAGGTCTCCATCTCTGATTTCTGGCTTCTTTCATAAAAAACAATAGAAATGAGCTGCTCAACTGAGAAACTGGGTACTAGGTGGGAGGGACTCCTACTCTCTCTACATTATCTGATCAACCCTATCTGCTCAGGAAGGAAAAAAAAAATTGATTTGGAATTCATGACACTACAACATCTCAGTTGGCTTTATGTTTGGCCAAGCCATAGGAATTCACCATTGCCTTCCCCAACCATTTCAGATCCAATATTTCATCGACTTGTGTCCTGGAGCCGGAGCCATGTGGGTAATGTTTGGGAGACACTGGAAGTGGCCCAGCATATGGAGCATACAGAAAGGGCTTTCCAAATGGCAGCTGCTGTTGTTTTTAAAATAGAGACTCCAGTGCCAAATAAAGCTGAAACCGTGTTCCACCGGTTACTACATCACACAGATGTAGTGATGAGAGGGTTATTGCAATGCTGTGCTCCAGTTTCCTCACCTGAAAACAAGAATAACAGTACCTCTCTGATGGAATTGATTTGACAGTTAAAGGAGATCATACATGCAGACTGCTTGGAACAGTGCCTGGCACATAGTAACAATAGTAGTAATAGTAGTAGTAGTAGTAGTAGTAGTAGTAGTAGTAGTTGAGTTAGAGAGGAAGGGCAGTGGGAAGAGAGAAGATATAGTTACTCCTTCAGGACCTCTTGCCTAAGGAACTCATAAATATAACCTCATGATGATTATACTAGAGGCATGATACATAAAATTTGGGCAAGGGATTGCCCTTGGCAGCATGTTTGCCTCAGCCTCATGGCCTGCCATGCTCATTCCCAGAGTTTTTCTGCTGTCAGATCTAATTAGCATATTATCTCTTTAGTATATAGGATTAGTACCTTGTATTTCTTTTCATTAAAGAAATAAATTAATTGAGACTCAGAAATTTTTCATGACTAAAAAATATTGACTCAAATTTGTTGAAAATTTGATCTGTTACAAGCACTGTAACAAACCATTTATATGTCACCTATAATAATAAAACTGTAATATGATAATTTGATCAGACAGCTGAATGACCTTGCAGATATCCTTCCGGATGTCCTTCAGATGAATCTAGGCTGGGAGGCTTCTGAGCAAGCTGCAAGGTTGGGAGGTGGGCTATGAGGGCTGGCTGAGGCAGCAGGGACTGCGAGGACTAAGCCGCTTGCTTGAATTTCGTTCATTCGGCTTCTAATATAATATAAATATTATGTGGAAAGTACTATTATTAAAACAGAGGAGATTAAAAATGGGGGTGGAGTAAGTGGATGCTGCACAGACACACTCCCTGTAACAAACTGAAATTGCTAGGTGTACCAGTTAATAATGAAATTTTTTCATTCGATGGAGTTACATATATGTTGATATATATGCGATTTGATATGTATGCTATTTTGTTGTATTGACAACAAGCTTCAAATCTTCATATGTCAAATTTACTGAAGGTGTTAACATCATAGATATTTTTGCACTTAAAAATATCGAATCTGTGCTAATAAAACTATTTGTGGGAAGTTACTATTCATCACTTTATTTTAAATAAAAGTGCTGCTGAATTCTTTGGGACGCTTATGGTTAACATGCTCCATCTCAAATTACTTGTGAATGATGGTTTAAACACTTTAAAAGTGATGACTTTAATGTGAAAGACAAAGAATGTCCAGGTCAACCAAAAAAGGTTGAAGACCAACAATTTCAGCATTATTGGTAAAGATGTAGTGTTAATCTCAAAACAACTTGCAGAAAGATTAAATGTTCTCAAGCAGAACAATTTCTTATCATGTATTTACAGCAATCGGGGAAGATTTCTAGGAAAGAAAATGGGTGCCAATGAAACTGAATGAAAGACAAATGAAAAACCGAAAAATCATCAGTAAAATGTTGCTTCAGTGGCATGAAAGAAAGTCTTTTTTGTATCCATCTTTGGCAGTGAAAAGTGGATTTATTCTGAGAATCCCAAATGCACAAAATCATGGGTTGGTTTAGGTCCATGAAGGCAAACATATGACACACGTGTCAACACTGACATGCATAGCCATTTTCGATGACACATGGCCCCATGTGGTCGCATACAGAGAAGTATGGGGCCACATGCCAAGGATGAAACATATGCTGGTATTGTAGTGTAGAACTCTGGGCTGGAGGTATGTAGGCCAAACAAGAGAACTCCAGCCAGAGCCTCTAGTTCTGGACTTCAGTTAGGCGTTGGGGATCTTGACCTCACTTCCAGCAAACTGGAGAAGGGAGCAGTGGAAAAGCTGAATGTTGCGGGGGACGCATCTCTGGGGGCCCTGTGATTGCCATTACCAGCAACCATATAACCACAGCAACCATCATCCAATCTACGGTTCTAGAGTGTTGTGGATTTCTAATTGACCATCATTATTGAGATAAGTGAGGGGGAGCTAGGAAACGAGGGCTTGTGCTATGGATTGCCAGTTTGCTGCATTAGCAATAGCAGCAGCCATCTTAATATATATAAACATGGAACGTCTTTTTTTTGCAGCAAGTGCAGACTCCATTTCACCACTATTACTGTGGTGCATCCTTATTAATCACTATTTCTGCTTATTAACCCTGCCCTTTCCTAAAACACAGTTACATGTGTCATCTTGTGGTCAGTTAGGCTTCTTAAAACCGATTGCCCACAAGGCTTAAAAGCTATCTATAATTCTATCTTCTGTCACTGCCCCCCTAATGGAGAACCCAAAAAATAAAAAACCAAGGCTAAAGTAAGGCTAGTGTTAGTAGCAGGGAGCTGACCTTTTTCAAGAGGACATGGACCAAGATGTTTAATGGCATTATAGTACAAAATTGGCAGGATTCATTTTGGTGTTCTATGGACTGAATCGGTAGTAAGCAGAACATGGAATATAAATAGACATTTTGAAACTAATCATTCCCAGCTCTTGAAGAAAAGTGAGGATGAAAGGAAGGAATACATTTCTAGGCAGTTATACCTTTATAAGAGCCAATATAATTCCATCCTTAAATTTAAAAGAGGCTCTACAAATTTAACATCTGCAAGTTTGAGCATTGCTCACTCCATAGGTAAGCAAGGACGAGACTCAGTGAGGGAGAGTTATTAAAGAAACTCTCCTAAGATGGCACCAGTTCTATTTCATGATTATGCAGAATGAAGATGCAATTTTTAAGAGGAATATGTGAGGTTACCACGCAGTGGGAAATATAATAATAAGACCGAATATTGAGAATGAACAAACGGACAAACATCAATGAATGAGAGAATAAATAATTGTAAATTTTTTTATCTTCTGATGAAAACTACTGATAGTCTTCTCACATGCTCATTTGGCCATATTGGTCGAATTGTGAGGGTCTCAACAATGAGAGAAGGTTGATAAAGTACTTGGTATCATTTCCAACAATACATCTGGAAGTGTAATTATGTTTGGTTGTTATATCTAACATTCATTACTTAAGCATTGTATCTCTAATGTTCTGTCAGTAACGGAGATGAAGGCCACCAAAACATTATGAGGGAAAAAGTCGATTTGTCAAATTGTTTACGGAAGGTATTGACATCCGATTGTGGCCTCTTCATTGCATTATCCATTGGGTTGTATGTGCCAAGGCAGGATTCACAACTAAAAACAACTTATGTCAGTTGTTACAAAAATAGATAGACTGCTTCTCCCCCTTCAAAGTTGAGAATTTTCTAATTTTCCTGGAGGTTGATTCCACTACAGTGGGAATGCTGATGTTACAATAACGTACAGTGGTCTGAGCCAGGCAAAGTTCTTGAGCACTTTGTGGAGTGCTTTGAAGAAATCAAGTATCTTGAGGATAGGATTCGGGGAAACTTTCTCAGCTCTCAATGATGATAAGGATCCACACTGATTTTTTTTTTTTTTATGATCTCTCTGTTCATATTATGGAATTGAACTTAAATGTTTACAAAGTTTTGCAAGTATTGACGTTATGTTTGGAATACCTAATAGCGTTTGAAAGTAATTAAAATTTTCAAAGGCAGTAGTAGGAAACTAAAATTATAAGATTTTACTGGGTAACAAAGTATTTTGAGAAGCAGTGCAGTGTTACCAAATGAAAGGAACCCTTGCATATAACGTACCTGCATTGTTTTACTTGACCAGTTCAGGATAGATTTAATCACTTTAGAGGCTAGAACAGACCTAAAAAAATTAAGATCTGATTTAGTTACAGTAGTTTGGAAGTAAATGGGTTTCAATGGATGCAAAATGATGATTTGGAGATGCAACTTGCAGAATTTCACGACGATTGGGCTCAGTTGTTTGTCAATTGTGGTCACAGCTTGAGAATCTGAAGATGCCACAGAGGAGATCAAGAGGACGTGCCACGTCGAAAGGAAATTTGGAAGTGCTGGAAACCGATTACCGCCTTTTAGCATACTAAAATATAGCAATGTTTATTCCCACTTTTCCTCTATATACTTTTGCGAGGACTTACTCTCTGCCTTAAATAATATCAAAACAACAAAAGAAACAGCTTGACAGATGCAGTTAAGTAGCGCTTGATTGGGCTTGAAGTGTACAAAAGACCCACCTTCAATGGAAGGTTTAGCCAATGAAAATCAGCAC